>OZ020532.1:13002563-13657697 GCA_963971445.1 Ornithomya chloropus | reverse complement strand
CACAATGCTTCAACATTTAAAACCATTTTCTTTCAATTTTTCTTCACATAATTTTTTCAAATTTTTGTGAATTTTGCCATAAATTTTAGTTTTTCGGTTTGCCCCGAAAAACACCTTAAGCTCCACACTTGTGCATTTATGTTGAAAACCAGTGTACAGAGTACTGAAACACATGCATATAAATATATATGTGTTCACGGCTAGACGCACCCATCTCTCTCTCAACACTAAAAGGCGTTCAAGTGGAATTTTTATTCCGACACTCGTTTTTTTTTTTGTTTTTTCATATTCCAACACTTTTTTTCGCTTGCTCTCATTCACCCGAAACACTCTTTTCATCATATTTTCTATTCTATTCCTTTGTGTTTGATGAAATTTTTTTCCTACTTCTGGTTCATTATAACAACACCGCATGGCATAAGCAGACAATCAGTCTGTTTAGGAGGACCTCCCGTCATTTTCATTTAGGAAAAAGAAAAAAAGGACAATATGTTAAGTCATAGTTCACCTAGCTTACATTACACCGCAGTCTACGTATTCTCGGAGTATCGGTTCCCTATGAAAACCCAAGAGATGTTATCATCTTGAAAGTTTTAATGTATTACTCAATACTTAGATTCCATCTCTTAAGAATTAGAATTAAAGTGAAAAAGTTGTGTGCGGCTTTAGGCAAATTTTGAATACCCATCATTTTGGATGCTTATGAATTGTGGACGGGGTCTTAGAACAATTTTTTGTGAAAGTTCACCCTTTCCCTAGTTTTTATATATATAATTATATATTTGAGGGCATGTCACTCTATCAAATTTGCCCATTTTATCCAACCTGTGCACAAATATACTAAAATTTTTGTTTACTTTGCATCAATTTTTAATTTTTGTGACTAAGAGTGTGTTGGGGAGACAGACGGACAGACAGACATGGCTGTATTGATTCAAAATAGTAAACTAATCAAGGATATGTTTGCTTTGTAGAATTTTGGACAATTTCTTCTGACAAATAGGAATTATTGCATCAACTCAGAATCCAATACTAATTAAGAGTGTAAGACCTATTTCACATATGTATGACCCATATTAACTCATATAAGAACCCTACTCGAGTCGATCTTACCTCCTTAGAGTACACTTTAGTTTGTAGTACTAATTACAACTAGGTTCCAGTCCCGTAGATTTATACTCTGTTGGAATTGAAGCTGAGACCTTTCCCTTTAAAGGTTTTTTGTCATCGGCTAGAGTAAACGGAAGGCAATAATTAAGAAAAAAAAGGGCATAAATTAGTTTAACTTTGCAAAAAATCTCTCAGTCTTGCCCATATTTTATACAAATTTTTCATTCCCCCACCTAAGATTTTCTTTTAGCTTCTTTAGTGTTTGCTTCCAACGCTACCAGTACAGATTACTCCTCGCAGGCTTCTGTTTCATTAATTTATTCCCGCACCTTGATTACTTATATCATCCACCTATGTATGTGTCTTATGCAAAAAGATGGCAATATTCTTTCTATACTTCCTACTCTATATTCTGGAATAACCCGGATTATCGTTGTAAAAGTGTGTGTGTGTGTGTGTGTTTGTGCGTAAAATAAATGAGTTTTTCTTCTGTTTAGAAGGTGTTTGGTAAACATTTGAAATATTTCTAAATACCACTCGTAGCTAAAAACATATTTTTATACCCTGCACCACTTGTGGCAAAGGGTGTATTAAGTTTGTGCGGATCTTTGTAACTCCTAAACGGCAAATGTCACATCTGTCTTCAGTTGTACCGATCTATTTAGAATCAAAATCTGAATCAATTTAACCATGCCCGTCTGTCCGTCTGTCTGTCTATATAAATTTGTGCGTAAGCTACAAGTCGCATTTTTTGAAATATTTCCATGAAATTTGGCAAAGAAAAATCATCAACTTTATATGTGGGTGTGCCAAATTTGGACCCGAAGGGAGTATTTTTAGAACCACTTCCCATATAATTAATTTGAAACTTGTACGGAATTGTATGGATATAACCAAATTAATTTGAGCTAAGTGGTGTAGGGTATTAAGTGGTCGTGACCGACTGTAACATTTCCCCTTGTTATCTTCTGTACATATTTTCGGAAATGTTCTTTATATTTTGCGGCCTGTGTTGTTCGTGTTGCTACCTCACTTTTCAATAACTTTATGAGAGACGAATTTTAACAAAGCCACAAATTACAACACTACGTATCCTCTTAGTCCTCTGCTGTGCTCTCTTTGTTTCTCGCATACTCCCACATTCACATTCATACAACACTTCATATATCGATTAAATACCTAAGAGTGTAAGCTTCCTTAATGTCTTGCCTTTTCTATGCACAAATACACAAGCTGCTGCTGCTGCTAAATTTCTATGCCGTTCTACTTTTGAATTTTCTTCTATTGGGTTAAATGATTTTCCTCTTTTTTGTAGAATTGTGAATTTGTGAATTTGTTCCGAGTATTGCCGTGTTGTAGCTTTTACTTTTCTGCCAATTTTCTTCTTCCTCCAACTCTCTTGGGCCCATACATATATACGTATACATCGGGCTTTTTGTTATTGTATACATACCAAGTGCGCATCATTTATTACCTTTTGCGGTTATGATATAACCTGAAATTGAAAGTGTTTATGTTGAATTTTATGAGCGGTTTCTATCCATGCATAAGTATGAGATGTATATGTGTACGTGTGCGTGTACTTGTATTGGTATAATTTTGTTATAAGCTTTTTTGCTTGAACATCTTCTGGCTGTATGCTTATCTTCTTCTCTCGCACTACCCCACCCAACCGTTTGCATTTAGTCTTTGTGTGCTTATCTAAAAAAAAAAAGAAAAGCTATGAGAGTGGTATAAATAAATTTCATTATGTTATAGCAATTATTGCCAAAAATATATGCATGTTATGCTCCAGGGGGAAAAAGAGCTGGAAACTCATAAAATGCAGGAAAATTATTAAGAAATAAGAAAAAAATTCAAGCAAAAATGAAATTTGAATAAATGGTTAAGAAGACGAAGTAGTTGATGATACTTGATATTGAATTTTATGTTATTTGGGACATAACGATAATCAAGTGACTACCGAGTACGATTATCTACTTTGTAGACTAAGCACGTTTTACTTTTGAACAGCTTTGCGCATCATATATGAAAACTTTACATTTTGTGGATCATTTTTGTGTACTACTTAAGTAGAAGTGCCCATTGTCCATTGATCCAATTTTATTAGAACTTATACTTATACTTATTTTATGGAACGACCTCAATTTTCAACTTATTGTTGTTGTGACGTTAAAGTTTTTAATTAAGAAATAATAAAGAATGTTTTGGTCTATACAACATCGCTCTTTAAGATATTAATGGATCGACTTTCCACATAAGACCCTATCGTATGCCTTTATAAGACAAAAATTTATTATTAATAAAGACTTGTTGTTAACCAATAATAACCAGGGGTTCTCAATTTGGAACCTAGTAGACCATCTTTTAAAAACTTTTCCAAATAATATTTTTTCATTTTTCTAATATGAATAAATTGTTCTGCTGTCACTTTTGTCGCGGTAATTTTATGTTGTCTGGCCACCACTCTTTTTAATATTCGTCGGTCTCTGTCGCTCGTAAAACGTTAAACAATTCAGCTATTTTTGTCACAGATGCTCCCGCTAACCGAGCACGAACGATTTGACGTCTTTCGAAGTCACACATTTCACCGACCGCTCGTTTTAACCGTCGCAGAACAAAGCGTATAATATACCGAAATATAACCTACAAGACTTTATACAGGACTTGGTACATAAACTGTGCAATATATGCGCGTCGCATTATTTACACGGAAGCAGTTTTATAAAATGCAACAAGATGTACTATATTGCACGGTGTACTTATTATTTTGTCCATACCCTATACTTCTTAAAAAAAAAGTGTGTTCCTTAATAATTTGATCCAAATCAAATAATTTTTGGAACTTCTCCACCAAGAACATTTTTCATAAGTAACTCAAACGGCAGCAATAACGGGTCGATGTTCAAAGGAATTGGAAATCCCAAACATTATGACGAATTTCGTATAGAGATCTTGCCTTACACTTGTACAAGTTCAAATTAATCAAGAACTGAAATTGAAAATTGAAATTATTCATTTGAAGCGGCTGTGGTAAAATTTGAAGGAAGTTCTGAATCTCACGTCGCTACCTCGCTCAAGCGATTCAACGCCATTGGATTTCTTTTTAAATCATTCGTTTGTGTGAACAAGCCAACAACATAAGAATAGCTCAAGGATAATATCAAACGCGAAATTACTACCTTTCTGGCGGATATGTGAGCTCGCAACAAACATGCTCTAGGAACTCTTATATAAGGCTTAAGACCCGCAACAAATGTGATGACAAAACTAAATAACTTCACTCTTAAGCAACCTTTTCATATTCCAATCGACAACAACAGCAACCTAATCACTTAATTTTCAAGGGTTTACATTTAACTGCAACCTTAAAATAGATGAATGCATTTTACGTTTACTGCTTCTTCTTTTTCATTCCGGAATTTTTCAATACTGTTTGTTGTGCCACTTGGTTGCAGCAGTTGTTTTCTGTTTTGTATACCCAACCAACTTTACTTTAAGTTCGCCATATGAAATTCTTCAGCAAAGTTTTCTTCATTGCTTCCTTTTTATAAAATTACCATTAATTCAATATTTGCTTTATTTTTTTCTCCTTTTTTCTTTTAAATTTCTTCTTTCGTTCCATCTTTCGTTTAATATAATTTTATGAGGCTCTTTGTTTCATGGAAAATACGTTAAGAAAAGTAATAATGGAAGTAGTTTAATATCTTTTTTTTCTCTGTGGACCATAAGTATGGGAGGAATGCAAATGTCAAGAAGAGGACAATGAGCATTTTAAAAAGAGAATGCAATAATAACTTAATAATTGTGGAATCCTTCTACACCATGATCATAACCTAAGTGGGTCCTAAGGCCTATAAGATAATTCTTAATGTCTTGGTGTTTTAGCGGAATAAATTTTATAAATATAAGCGGAGATAAAACACCTCGCTACTTGATTTCGCTTCATCTATGTGTTTTTCTTCATATATTTCAACGGATTTTGACAGCAATGAAGAATCTTATATGAAGAAGGCATTGATTTTTGACTTCCCTTTCTTCGTGGAAATATTCTCACTTGTATGATCATATCAATGAATTTCTAATTCCAATTCTATAAAGGTTGTTATTTAAACTTTTAAATCCTCAATGAATTGACTTTTACACATATTACAATATGTAAAAATTTCATGGAAAAAATTCGAGAAAAATAGTTCGCCAATCCCGATCATTTAATAATATTATTATATGAGAAGTTGTTCTACAAGTGGTCCTATCAGATCCAAATTTGGTATAGCCAATTATGAAGCTAATTAATTAATCTTCACCAAATTTTGTAAAAAATTTTAATTAAGATTTCATTTATAACGTTATCGCTTTATTTTCAACAAAGTTTCTCCTTAGACCAAAATATATCTTTGTACCTTGTGCCTTTTACCTATACAAACAAATGTACATGGACAGACAGACACACAATCGGACATTGTTAAATATATTCAGATTTTGATTCTCAATCGATTGATATAATTGAAAGTGGGTGTGGCATTTGTTATTTAGGAGTTATATACAAACATTCGCACAAACTTAATGCACCCTTTGGCCCATGTGGAGCTGGGTACAAAAATCACCCTAAAATCTTTGGAACTATTTTGAATACATTTACATGTCACCCTAAAGCAATAAATTTATTTTAAAGAAAAAATGTTTATTTTTACAATAATTTTTTCTATTTCTCTCTCTCTATCTATCTATCTATATATCTCTCACTCTTCACACACTCTGCTTTCCGATAAGATTTTAAAAATCTTAACTTTGACAGCAGAACTGTAACTTACACAAAAATTGTTTACTTCGTACGGGTATTTACAAACAATGGTTTAAGAAAAAAGAAATAAGAAGAAGAACAATAGACAGAAACATTATTCTTCTGCATAAACGTGTATGACACTTTTTACACTCTGTTGACGTTTTGTAAATGCTCAAGAAAAGAAAAGCTATGTAAGAATTTTCACAAATAGATGAAAAGCCTCTGAAGAGTATGGAAATTTTGCATGGAAACAGAAAGAAAATGTGTAAATTATTCAAATATTATGTTGGCATGAAAAACCCATAATAACAATTTATTGCTACACAACAATGTGTACGCATGTATATGTAAATATATGCATGCGAGCAATTATTTGATGGCAAATTAAAATATTGCGAGAGAGAAGTAATTTCTATGTGAAATAGGAACAAAGAGTAATACAACAAAAAGCAGCAATAAGCAAATAATTTATCACATTTAAATAACATGACAATCGAATACACATACATGCCCACATCATGCATATGTTTCATGTTTCACTCGAGCAAACAACAAACGCCGGAGAGATGGCGAAACTGAGGAAGGATGTGACGCCATTGTTATATTAACGCCTTTCTCCAGTGATATCTTACATTTGGCAGAAACTGTTTCTTTGTATATACACAATATGAACACGTACATATATGCTTTTATTTATATATATCATCCGCTTATCATACAATCTGTGCTGGTTTTCTTTCATTTCAAATATTTAACTGACACTTTGTCAGCATTTTTGTTTATAATTTATTGGTGTAAAATACTTATAAAATAGTAAACATTTCAATTAACAAGGAAAGCATCATGCATTAAATTATCTTTTTTTACTCTTTTTTTTCCTGACGCATAATTTAATAAATTTCATACGCAATCTGCACACACATCAATGTGTACTTGTGGTGAAGCTTAATAAAAAAAGTTTTTGTTTTTTTTTTCAGTGTATGATACAAATCATAACATAAGCAATAAAGAGAGAGAGATAGAGATAGAGAAACCGGAAAATTGCCTTTTAACATAGAAATGGTTGTACAATATAAATGAATCACACAAAGGCAGACCGACGGACGAATGGACTGGCATGAGCAAATGTACTAGTTTTATTGTTGCTGTTATTGTTATTGTTCTTATAATGTTTAATAATACACAAATATACAAAAACAAAAAAGCAATGATAGAAATTGTTTCATTTCTAGGTTATGACAAAAACATCTGTATATCTCTCGGTGTAGGTATCTATCTGTACAAGTATTGTAGAAATGAATTTGTAAAGTGTGGCACATGAATGACAGCCATTCACACATACGCACATTTTTATATATAAATAACATTTTATTATAGCATTTGTTTGTATGTTACCACACAACGAAAATATTTTATATTCATGTACATAGAGGGCATAAAAAAATTTAGAAATTTTGCTGATAATAAAACAAGAAGAAAATGTTGTATTTGGCTTGGATCAAATTGAGGATAACCAGCGCATACTTGGTTACAAACAATACATTAATAAGTACATAATGTGTGCATGTATAAAATATGGGTGTGGCATATACATATATATATATAAATGGATACAGCAAACGACCAGTTAAAAAATTACTTTTAGCTTAAGCCAAATCTTAGACATCATCCATAATTATAAAAAAAGATGGACGTGGCACATAAAAAATCCAAAATCAATCAAACTGTAGTTTAAAAATATTTTTTTGCAAATTGTGGGCGTAATTTTTGATTGATCCCGCCCATCAAATTTTTTTCACGCAAAATACATAACAAGTAAAAACTAAATTAACGTTAAATCATATCTTAAATACCTTATATATGTATAGAAAATAATGTGGGTGTGGCAGTCACCTTTTTGTAAAAATGTAGCGTGTCTGTTATTCGATCACGCCCGCTTTCAGCACTTCGATGGATGGAATAAATAAAAATGCATATATTATTATCATCAGCTTTATCATAAAAACCGTGAGTGATTTTTTTTAACAGTGGGCGTGGCTATTAAGCGGTTTTGATCATTTCAAAAAAGAAATTAACTACATGGAATGAGCAGCTTAATAATGCGCAACAGAAAAACGTAGTGAAGGCTACTAGACATTGAAGAACCGACCGATGGTGCCGACGAGTGTCTGGGTTAAATTTTTGAGAAGTATGACATGGTGTACGCCCTTTTGGAATCACCCCTCAGCGTCGATGTTTAAATATATCTCACACTATATATATATTTTCAAGAGTCTCCAAGTCTTACTTCTGTACCTATAAGTGAAATGATAAACATATATAAAGTGTTTAAAAATTTGTGTACTTTCATGTAGACGATTTACATAGAGTGTGTTTCTGGAAGAAAGAGTTTTTTGCTTAATTTTTTATTCGTAATTAGTTGAATGATAGAATAAAGTGTTGGGTCAATGAACGAAAGTAACGCGAAATCATAAAAGAAAGTTTTAAGACTTATAAGCTTTGCTTCAATTATGAAATCATACACATTACTGCGCTGTACTTCAATTGTGAATCATTTGTTTTTATATTTCTTCTTAAAATGTTTTCATTTCATGTGTTCACTTTGAATTTATTCTAAATGAACAATTTTCTAAAATCATTAATTAAGAAGGCAGGATTCCAAGAAATTCCTACTTTGATAGTAATCAAATATACATACATTCACTTGGCAAAACATTGAAAGCCTTCTTCTTAAGCTAAATGATAAAAAAATGTTGAAAACATAATTAACTCAGTACTGGGCTGTCAATAAATTTCAACACAACAACTACTCAAGTCTATATAAGACGCTTTATTTAACTTAAGCCAAATAGGATACATATTATGCATATGCGTTACATACCGTCACCGTCTTTCGAATTTTTACAAAACTTGGAAAAAGTCCATTAATAGAAACTCTTGACAGTCAGCATAAATGCCGTTAAGTAAACAATTTCTTTCCTGCTGTGAGATTTCCGTATTATTTCTAAAGCTATTTACCAACCTACCAAGCACATACTTCTACACGTAGAAGAATCCATTGCATACATTGATGCAGCCATTAGAAATACTCCAACATTGCATATATTTAGGCGCGATAACATCCATTCGCTTGGAAAACGTCGTAACCTCACTGCTTTCGTATTTTTATGGTGCACATACTTTAATCATTATTTAATGTTTATGTTTAATGCTGCACGTTTTCCATTTGCCATGTTTTTGTTCTTCTTTTTCTATACAAAATATTGTATTTTAGTTCTAGAGGTCGCGTGTTTATAATGATTTTTTCTTCTTTTTGTTTCGTACAATCTGTTTTTTGTACATAGTAGCGCAAATACACTTATGTAATATTTATATGTACACATTTTCTTTTATATTCATCTCACTTAACACGTGAATGGGTGTGGACGACTCTTCAACACACACGCACACACACACACACACACTCATTCATGCAATATTACTTTAAGCTGAGGCTCTTGTGGTTGCTTTGCGATTTCTTTGTAGCTGCACTTTTATGTACGATTCCTTTCAAAAGCTTTGCAAACAAATTGCAGATTGAAAAGACGCATAAAAAAGGCGAAAAGAGGAAGTGACGTTTAAGTCGAATTTGTAAAAATTCTGGCATTATAACTTTATTGAGCTACAGGTATATCTGCAACGTCCGGACAAGGGTGTAAGTTTTTTAAATAATAATAGATGGACCGACGTACATTTTGGAAAATTGTACTTATTTTTCAATATAATGTATTTCCATACAAACTGTCCAATATATTTATTAAATTTTAAAATTGTACTCTACTCCGTACTCCGTACGTTTATTACTATCCGTCGCTCTTAAAGAACCCATTCAAAAGCTGTATTTTTTATGTACGAGTAAATAATTTCTCTCTTTGCAAACATTTTTTGTATATACATATATATGTACAATACACACCCATGTATATAAATTTTCCATCATGCAGGTGCGTTGACTGTCTCTCAGGCAAACACTGGCGCAGCAAGTGCTAGCATTTGTCGCCTGTTTTTGAAATGAAAACAATTTAACGAAACAATAAAAACAGAGCCTTTATTAAACACATACACACACACACACACACACGTGCGCATACACCTTTTGGGGGAGTTTACTTCATTGATTTACTTTACTTTCATGCTTTTCATTTCAATTTTTCTTTGTTGTTGTAATTGTTTTTTGTTTTTTTTTTTTTTGTTTTGGTACCCTCCACATATGATGGAAAGGGGAAAAGTTCATCACTCCATTTGAAACAATACATCAGAAAAACCACAAAGTATATATCAAAATCTGAGTTGATAAGGCCGTGTCCGTCGGTTGTTAGTTTTGATATTTTGAACTGAAAAGTTGTAAAAACATTTCCACTTTCTGTCCTTAGGTTCCTATTTAAATTGGGTGAAATTACTCAAATGCCACGCCCACAAAATTTGCATAAAACCACATTTGGATCAGAAACCAACTTGTTTCTAAAGAGGGCGTAGCTTAGTTATTGCCACGCCCTCATATTATATATATTGGCTTAACAAAAATTTTGCTTTTTACGTTAAAGCGTTTGATTTACCAAAAAAAGGGGATTGTGAGGCGTATATAGAACTCACAAATAAAATTCATATACTACACTACTAGCGCAAGAAGAGACTAACAATTTTCAACATATTGATTAGGGGCTTTTACTATACGCCCTACACTAAAATCCGTATTCAGGTTGATGCCGGTCCAATATGTTTGTTTTTTTTTCTTTGCTTTTGTTTAATGTTCATTGGAGCTTAGGCATCCAATATTTGATATGTACCAAATACGCCTTTTGTTGGTTGTCTATGTTGTTGTTGTTGCTTTCATTCTATCGCTTTTTCATTTCTATTGAAGAGAACAACGTGCACGTTTTATACAATATTTTGTTTGTTGTATTTATTCTGTTATGTGTGAAGTAGCACTTAAATGTGTCTGAAGTTTTTCCTAGTGGATATATATTAGAGGCGCACTGAAATGCTGCCGCATTTTGCCAGCGAAAACGTGCACACCAAACAATCCTGATCATCATCATCAACAACAACAACAACAACAACAACAACAACAACAACAACGTGATTATGAGCGCTGTGTTTGTGAATGATAATAGTTTTGTAAAGAGTACGTTTTCAAATTACACATTCTTTTAAAGCATCGTTTATGACATCGTGCTCACTTTATACCATTTTCTAATATTTAACATAATGCGCTGTAGATGTAATATATTTTGTACTTATAAAATGTATAACTGGTCATTAGAATATTAGAGAACATGTAGATAGCATTGTGTTAAAATATTCAGAGATAATGAAATGGGAATTAATTTTCCCCCGAATCATGCCAGATTCTGTGATGATTTTACTCTACCAGCGTCCTTTGGAAGCGGATTGGAGAGACGTGGTTAATTTTCGCTCATTTCAACGTACACATAAAATTCTGTATTCGCACAAATTATGAGAATTTAAACTTCAAACTTAGTATTGTAGTGAAAAACACTACTTAGCGCATCAACAAAAGTTCATTACATGGCAAAAACCCCCCATTTTCGATATTTTATGTTAAAACATGGCACATTAATTCCGTTTGCTATAAAGCTTAAGTTTGCCAACCTTGAATACAATCGGAGAACTTTTGATTTTTTGTTCATTTTTTTTTCCCAAATAAGGAAAAACTTGACAAATTTCGGAAAACCATTTTATAACAAAATTTCGATGCCAATCGATAATAATTGATCAGATCAAATCAATGATCTTGATCAACTCACTGTTACAGCTTTTCTGATTGCTTCAAAATTACCATAAACACCGTATGAAACCATATTAGAGCAGTTAGGCTTATTTCGGTATAAAAATAAAACATCTAAAAATATATTTGAAAATCTTGCTTGAATTTGAAAAAAAAAAATCACAAAGTTTAAAAAAATTGTCCAACTTGACCAACTACAACATTTTCGTTTGTTTTAACGAAATTAAACTTTTTCAACAATCTACAAGTGTTGTAATATTGGCAAGCTGTGTTGTTGTTTATACACTTACATGCACACTACTTCTACTATGGTTGTTACTTGCTTATTATTTTTTTCCTTTATATTTATTATTTAATGTCAAGA
This sequence comes from Ornithomya chloropus, assembly GCA_963971445.1. Lineage (NCBI taxonomy): Eukaryota > Metazoa > Arthropoda > Insecta > Diptera > Hippoboscidae > Ornithomya > Ornithomya chloropus. Next base: position 13,645,649 of record OZ020532.1, on the reverse strand, counting down.
GCACCCGTGTCTTTATCCTTAACAATCGAAATGAAATGCAAGAACTCATAAATTTTAGTAGAGTTGAAAAGTTTTTCATAAACATTTTCTATATGTTGTTGTATTTTATTCTTTACATGAAAATATAGAAGCAAGGAGAAAGTATATAAATAACTTGCACTTTTGCTGTTTTGTTCATTTTATGCATTTTTTTTTTTTTTTTCTATAATTTTTATTTTTTTTTTTTTTTTTTACAATATTTTTTGTATAATGAAACCAAGCCAAAGGAAATATTGCTTTCTGGTGTATATGTATGTGTAGTATTGCATTAATATACACATAAAAGCAACAACCATAAACTATAGCAATAAAGTTATGAACTGACTATAAGGTCGTCGTGGCAAAACAAAATCAAAATGACGGCATACAAAGCATACGACAAGCAACAGGAATGAAAATGTTGTTATGGAAAGGAACGAAGGGGGAAGGAAAAAGAAAGAAAAACAAATGTGCAGCAACTTTAAATGTTAGTTTGTCACGAAATCTGCAGTATAAAAAATCCAACAACGAAAAAGTTCTCAATGTTTTGATAACGTTGACGATGATGTTGTTGATGATGGGTTTTAGCGCATTGTTGAAAGTTTCCTTTTCTAAGTAATTGTGTGTTTGTATGGGTACACGTTCATGTACACATACATTTCTATAAACATACGTGTATGTCTGTCTATCTGTCTGTACCTTATATTGCGGCTTTGAATTTCAATCTAGAATCTTTTTGTGTTGTTTTGTGTTCATTTTGAAAATATTTATAAAACTTAAGCCAACGAGCAAAGCGAACAAACGAACGTATGAAAAAGTTAAGAAAAAGAAACAAGAGTTGATGGGTGGGTTTTATTTGGCATTGTTAAAAAGTTAATTAAGTTTGTACAACAAGTCAATTACGAAATTATTACATGGAATGCTAGCCAACAAACACCGAAACGAACAAACAAACAAAATATCGCATTTTGTTCGTTAATCAAAAGTCCATCTTTCTAAAAGAATGAATTTTGAAAATGTTAGCAATGTTTACAGTGGCAGACATATCTATATAATTATTAATAAAAATATTCATTGTAGTTATAACCTAATGGGTGGTTTCAGGTAAAGGAAAATACCCAGAATCATTAACTATGCGAATCGTTGTTTATGATTGTGAGGAAATGATTGGTTTTAATTTTAAGTAAAATACACAGTAGTTCCAGTTGCAGAGCACGGTGGAGCAATTTCACTATTAATCACAAATGATTTTTAATTGAAATTTAATTGAAAGTAAAAGACGGTTTTCTTATGCTCTCCATATAAGGTTGGAGAATCAGTAAGCGTGTTATTCCTTTTGCAACATCCAAAAGTGATGTACATCAGAGATCTTACAAAGCATATTCTTGATGGGCCTCAAAATCTAAGTCATTCTAGACATGTCCGTCCGTGTGTCCGTCTGTTGTTAGTACTCTCATGAACGCAAATTTAAAGATATTGAGCCGAAATTTTTTACAGACATTTATGCATGCAGATCGCTACATAAATGGGGCAAAATCGATCAAGAGCCACGCCCACCATCAACTAAAATTGAGAAATTAATTTTGGCATACAAAATTTTTTTTGAGGTTTTCATAAAAATGGGCGGAGTTGAATAATAAACACGCCCACAATTTAGAAAAAATCTTCTGTAGCAGAATCTGATGCAAAATTTGACACATAGTATAATCACTATTAGGTGGCGCATTTAAATATCCGCCACACCCACATTTGATATTTTATATATAACGGAAGGGTATTTAAGATTTCGGTCCAAGCCAAATTTAGTTCCTTCACTTGTTGAATAATGTATTCTCCACTTTGGTGCAATCCCACCGCCTTTTTAGCAGTGAAATGATTCCACGCTTACAAAACTTTTGATCTGATCAAAATTGATATTTTTGACGTGTTCATCTGAAGTAAAATTTCGGTTGCGTGAAAAATAATTTAAAAATTAAAACAAATAATGATCTGAAGGTGGAGAATAAAGCGAGAGAAGATCTTATCTACGGTTTTCTAAACGTTTGAAAAGAAAATCGCAAACCGGATTAAATTTTTTTCGCTTAGATAGAGAGTAGATGCGCAAAAGTCCAGAAAGCTAAGCGTCCTGCTTTCTGTAATACGCCACTGGGATAATTAAGTTGTAACCAAAAACTAATGTTGACACTGAATCAATTAATGCCTATAATCCGCCTTCATCAGCAGTAGACTCTTAAAAAAACAAAGCTTCACATTCTCAAGTTAACATTTCGTTTTTAATAATGTTTATATAAGTAAATATGTAAAAACAGAATATTTTTTTGCCTAAGTTGTTTAAATAGCACAATAAATGCTTAAGGGGAACGACATAAACTTGGCATTCTCCGTACGTAACAGCACATCATCACCATCACATACTTTATCCAACAACGCAGCTGTGATTGTGCCATTTATTGTATTAACCTTATTCCACAATATGTACTCATAGAGCTTTATATAAGATCTACAATAACCGCTGAACAAATTTGTTAAAGATTTACGTAAAAGTGAGAAAAAAAAGTTGTCCAACAAAACTTTTTCTCTGTTCTCATACATTTAAAGGACGGTCATCGTTTGGAAAAAGTTTCATGCATTTCCTCAAAATGTTATAAAACATCTTTTTTGGAAAAGTCAAATTTTTCAAACTAAAAATTTTCAACAACTTGGCAAAGTCTCCATGCCTGTGCATGCAAGTAGAGCAACCACGTCTTTTATTTAAACAACTTCATTATCATTTATGACTGAAATGTACAAAAGTGATGGATGTAAATGATTTGATTCAAGCTAGACATGTAACATTTGTTTACGATTTCCTTTCCAGCTTTCTCACATACACACATGCGCTGTTATCGTGTTGCTGGCTGCTGTAGGGTTGTGATTGAGAAAGGCAAGAAGCTAAAGAAAAACATATTTAGAGTGTTTTACTGTTATGTTTGCTGTAATTGCCAAAAGCAAATGTTGACATTTGATGTCGCCACACACTCTTACTATACCCTCCGCATTAGATAAAGTTTGTCACTCCATTTGCAAATGGAGATGGAGACGTAAGAGACCCTACAAAGTATATACATTCTTGATCAGCACTGTCCATGTGTCCGTTTGTTGAATGCTCTCTAATGGTTGTAAAATTTTAAAATTTTTGAATTAAAATTTTATAATTAAAATTTTAAAATTTTTGAATTAAAATTTTATAATTTTAAAATTTTTGAATTAAAATTTTATCAGTCACTAGTTAAGTGTTTAAGTTGAGGAAAATTCGCCGAAATCCCATTCATCGATGCACTAAAAATGGGCGTGGAATGCATAACAGATACTCGACTTGCAAGCTGATAAATAATTCATACAATATTAAAGAGGGGAATCATGTACCTGCTACACCCATCATTTTTAAGTACATATAGATGGTATTTAAGATGTGGCCTAAGCCAAGTTTACTTTTTTTACTTATATATAAAAACTTTATATGTACGTACTGCATGTACTGTTATTTAATGCAAAAATTTTTGTACGAATAAAATATAAATAATTGGCGGTATGAAACAAAGTTTGCATACCTGTACAATGCAAAAAAAAAAACACACCCTTGGTTTGCTTGGCATATCGGTATATGTAAATTTTTCTATCAGCTTCCGTACTGCTGCTGCTCGCTCCTTCTACTTATCATCTCCTTTGTATGTGCAAGTGTGGGTTTGAATGAAAGTAAAGGAATTGTTTGCTTATGCTTTGTGAATGTGTTCTAACGGTTAACTTTTCATTCCTAATGCTTTCACAGTCAAAGTCAAATGGGCATCCACCGCTACATTCATATTGCTTACACACCGACCTGGGTTAACAGATATTGAACTCATGTAATGACATAAAGACGAAGAGAGAAATTTGGTTTTTGTATATTCTCCATCTTAGGTACTTATATATATATATGTAACATCAAATATGGCGTCGTTTTTTGTTTTTTAGTAAAACAATTTACATCCAACTTATTTTTTACACGATCCAGTGGTAGGAAAGTAAATCGTGTATAAGTAAAACGTGTTAGAAAGGGTTTTAGATAATAGGTTTGATATAGTATTTAAATATATATTTTGAAATAGAAAAATAAATTAATAATTAAAAAAAAATTTTAAGAAATAATTTATAATTTTTAAAAGAAGGGTTTTTTCAAATTTTGTAAATTATTATTTGTGTTAAAAACATGTAAAATGAGAGTCCAGTGTATTCTCTCTATATTCTCCATGTTATAATAATTTATATATTGAGTTTAACATTTCGCTTGATAGTACCATTGCACAACCTGACACATCTCTGATGTCTTCTTCGGGATGTAGTATGCAGATACCAAACTAAAAATCTTTAAAAGAGGGCAAGTCCAAGTCCGTAGCATAAATATACTAATGGAGGGTAGTACAGAGTTGCTATTACCCAATTGTAGGTTTTTCTTTCGCTTTTTTATATTTCTTTTTTACACATTCTTGTCTACGCCACTCAAAGTAAAGAATATCTACAAAGCCTGCAATTTATGAGGCTTTAAAGATTATTTGCCAATGATTTTATTTGAAAAGGTAAAAAGAAAACAAATTAAACGATATAGAGAAGAAGAGTCAGTAAATATGAAAAGCGGACTTTAAGTGAGTAGTTAATGTTGTTGCAGATGCTTGAAATAAGTTATACAACAACCAAGCAATCATTTGTTTGTTTAAATTTAATACCAAGAATTATATATTTAATAATTGCTTCAAATTCATAAAAAATAAATAATTTTAATAAATTTTTTCCTCCCATTTTTCAGGTATGTACAAAATGAATTTAAATAATGCATCCTATGCTGCAAGTAAGTAAACTCAACTCATTTTGTATGCATTACATGCGCATACAAGCTAAAAAAATGCATAAAATTTTACGAAATTATATAGAAATTTAAAAATAGTCGAAATAGCGTAAAAAGTGAAATTTTTATTAACATTAGATGATAACCGAAAATCACTACTTTTAGGCGACCACAATCACAATCTTTTTAGAAAGTTTATTATGTTACAGTTTTCCTCAACTTGTAGTGAATTTTTCATGACATGATTGAAATAACAATGAAGCCACATCAATAATTTTCAATAATTTAATGTCTCGCTCCCAAAATAAAGCGAAAAATTCACTTTAACAACGAAACTACAAAAAATTATGCAGTCAGTCAATCACTCGAAGCTTTGACGAATAAAATTACAAAAATAATTGAATTAAATTGTTATCTTAACACCCGCACAAGCTAGCTGAGGATAGAGAGACACCACTGCCTCACACTGTCACACTAACAATCCGTACATCCGTACAACTGAAACCCCACCAACACTATACCATTGGTAACCATGTAATAATAGCAACGTACAGTACGTGTACCCTTAAGGGGTTTACGGGAATTATTTTCAATTATTAAAATTACTATAAATAAAAAGTGATGGTTTTTGCTTTCGCTCATGGTGTTGAATTATTTAGTAATTTTATAGTTTTTTCTTTTCAATATTTCTTTAGAATTTTTTTCCTTTTTTTGTACTCAACTTTTATTGGAAAAATAAGTAAACACACCTTATGGTTTAAATGGAAATTAGCGATATTTACGAACCGTCTCAGTGATTTTCTGGAATATTCATTGAAAGTCTTTTGTATCCTCTAATTAGATTACTAAGTGTGTCACTTCCTTTGTAATACCAAAAAAAAGTCAATGTAAGAGGGGTCCATCTGTGAGTCCAAAAGAGAGGAGTACTGTTCTTGACAGTCTCTTGGTTGTAAACTTTGACACACTAAGCTAAATTGATTAAAATCTATCCATCACTTACTCGCTCTATCACTCAAAAAATTTAATTTAGTAATATGGAATTTTTTACAAATATACATATATAATTCAGTACACCCATCGATTGACAAAATGGGCATGGCCTATAACATAAACGTAAAAAAAACCTATTTCGTAGTAAGCAAACAACCCTTATTCACATATTATTAATAGCACTAAAGTTAAGCACAAACAAAGCCAAATCGATTCCGACTTGTCCGTCTGGGAGTCCATGTATTAGAAAACACTCAAATGAAAGAAGTCTAAGCTGAAATTTTACTTATATTGTAAACTAACGTAAATGGTTCTCTCAAATAAAAGAGATTTTGATCGAAAGCCACGCCCACCTTTAACAAAAATCTGTATATTAAGCACAAAATTTAAGCTATAAAGTTGAAATTTGTTACACATATATACTATCCGCCTATCAGCAATGTGCCTAAAATGGGTGAAAAAGGGCACGCCCACAATGTACAAAAAATCTAATTTAACTTTTAAGTTAATAATTATAATAATGTGTATTTAAGGTTACATGCCACGCCCACAATTTCTATATAGATGTTTTAGATATTTAACAAATATTTGACCTAAAACAAAATAAAGTCTTTTACTGATTATTCTTGTCCTAGAATGTTTACATAAACGTAGATCTTCTGATATAAACGCACTCGTAATTCTCCAAAAAAAGGCCTTAAAAACGAACCTTTCAAAACTAATACACTAGAACCAATACAAAGTATATCCCTTTCATTTAAAAAGAACTCTATCATTAGGCATCAATTCCATATCGTAGATTGTTTGCCAATTCCGACTACACTTCAATGGCTTTTATAGTGAAGTTATGTTTGTAATTAGTGAAATTACATAAAATTACTTAATTATTTGTTGGTTGGTTGGTTGGTTGGTTGTTGTTGTTGTTGTTTTAACAACTAAACGTAACATAAATTCCTGGAAATAAATGCAACAATACCTACAACAACACAACAATTGAAAATGAAATCACACAAAAATATGCAATAAATTTCAAGGTCTTGTGAAAATTACCCGATCAACTACAAAACAATAAAATTGATCAAATACTTGGGTAAACGTATTGACATCGGTCGTACGTACACACAAACACGCACCACTTACTTACAGCAAATGCGGACAAAACAAAAACACAAACAAAATAAAATTTCCAATAAAATGTTTTAATGCCACAAAGTGCGATTACAAAATATATATATGTGTGTGTCTGTGTGCCTGTGTGCTATGTGTGCTATGTGTACAACATGTTCATATGTGAATTGTATTGATGACCAAAAAAAGCCTCGCAACTGGTTAAGTGAGCCACAGAAAAGAATCGTAAAAATGCCAAGAGAGCTTGCTTCGGATCCACAGCAGCAGCAATCAATACTTTTGTTACTTTGTTGTTTTGGGACTGTGCAGTGTAGTCTTTTTTATTTACGCCTTTTAAACAATGCTCAAACGATTTTTCTTGCTGTTGTTGTTGTATTGTTTGTGTTTTTTTCGTATTGGATGCTACGGTTGCTCTGTGTTGCTTAATACACTGAACGATTAAAGGAAACCAAACTGTGTGCGTGAGTGTGTAAAGAAAGAAAAAAGCTTTAAAAATCAAAAACAATCAAATTGACAAAACGTCAACATAATAAAGCGTTGATAAACCACAAAAGCAATTGCGATCGCCAAGAAGGAAAGCAATTGCAACAACAACAATAACAACAACCACAACAACAACAACCCAACTAAACACACATTCATTCACCATAAAAACGACATTGTGAAAAATCAATAACAAAAACAACAATAATAAGAAATGCTTACAGCAGACCATGGATACACACCAACATAGTTAATTAAAATACAATAAAAAGAATTAATTAAAATCAAATCAAATTAAATTAAATTAATTAAAATAATTGTAACTAGCAATGATGTTTCATAAGAGTGGGCGTGGCAATTTTTTATGTGAAATGTTGAACTTATGGATTTCTTTTCTTTCAAAATAAATCACAAGTCATTCCAAATTTGATAAGTTCATATCAAATGTTGTAAAGGAGGTGGCCTCTCTGCCCAATTTTTAGAGTGATATTGTAAAATCCTTAAAATTTTATGTATAACAATGAACAGAGCTTGTTAAATTTTGTACTTTTTGAAAAACACTTAAAAAGACGCGTTCTTTTAGGCGATACGGCCAGTACAGGAACTACCACTTTAACTGACCAGTTTGAAATGACCATCACAGTTTTTGGAACTGGGAAAATGTTTACTACAGACGGACAGACCGACAGACCATATCCAAAACGATTTATAATTTGGTCTTACAAACGTTTTAACATAAAAAGTACATCATGAACCTTAAGGTATATAAAAGGCTATAAAAATTCAAGTGAAAACATGTTATCAAGCAATAAATATACAAAAACAACATATCAACAACAAAAATACATATTGTGTATATAACTAGTAACAACATGGAGATATATTGTATAACACTACCACCATCACTTATGCGACCAAAGACAAAGCCTGCTCATGCATATGAACGTGTTTGCTATATGGCTGCATGCATGCATAGTTGTAGAGCCGCTCAAACACCAAACAGCAGACTCAAATTGATTAGCAACAAATACATGTCCTATACAAACAACAACAACAACAACAACAGCTACAATGTAAACATGGAGACTCTGAAAACTAAAAGCCTAAGCAAGCAATCAACATATGATATAAACACTCGTATTTGTGCATAAGTACACAATCACAGAGAATACTACACTTAGTGAGAGAGAAGGAGAGTGCATTGAAGTGAGAGTAACTGAACTGTATGGCCGAAACAGATAGATATCGAATTTGCAATAAAGTACAACATAAACACACAAACAAGCAGCAGCAGCAGCCATAATGGTAACAAACAACAGCAACGACCAACTACAAAAGAACATGAAAACCTTTCGCACACACACACACATACACTTACACTTACCCAAAACAAACTGTATGAACAAATAACTTAATGCCTGGAAGCAAACGCGGCATTACAATGAAATTGCAGTAACGACACTAGCAACCAAACAACAACACTAAACAAGTAAGAAAACTAAATTTGGATTAGACCAAGTTTTAAAAACCCCCCTCATCTGCAATAGTGGGCGTGGCAGGTATGTTACTACGCCCTCTAATAGTGTTCGTATTACGTATCAGCTTGCAAATCGAGTTTTACCTGAAGTATGGTTTTTTGTAAACTATGGGCGTGTCTGTGTTATCGGACTACGCTCATTTTTGGCACATCGATGAATGGGATAACTACGGATATGTGTACCGAATTTCAAGTTGATGTGTCAACTTTTGTAGCAAATATAAAGATTTTTATTGATTGTGGGCGTTATCCGATCACGCCCATTTTTTGGTACATCGATGAAAGAATTATATATAGATATACGAATAAGGTGGTTGGTATAAAAAACGGATTAATAAAAACGAAAACATGACGTGTTTAAAAGCGGTCTCTCTAAAAATTTACAGATAATATGTTTATTATTAAAATGAATAATTAAAAAAAATCCATTGCATTTACAGACGGACGCATATATATTCGTATAAATGTATATATATATATATATTAGAAAGACTCTTTTTTATAACTCTCTCTAAAAGTAAAGAATATATAACGTTTTGCGTTCCACACAGATACATGTTTTACTATAAAATTTGCTTTTTATACCCTACACCACAAAACCGTAGAAGGGTATGTGATGCTTGCATTTAACTTCTAAACGGCTTACGGTAAGCTTACCTTGTTATTAGAAGCAAAATCTAAAGTGACTTAATTATGTCCATCTGTACGTCCATGTATTTTTTTAAACAACCTTTTATGTCGAAATTTTTTAATAATAATTATTTAATTTTGGTTATATTTCTAAAACCAAACATATTATAATTGTTGGCAGAGAGAGATGTTGCTTAGGTCAGGAACACTTACTATTGAAATTGGACTTGATCGGCCAATATTTAATACTCCTTCCCATGTAATGATCTTTTTTGAAGTAAATCTTAATATGAAGAAAATTCACAATTCTTAATATTTGTTAATAAAATTTAGTGAAGAATAGTTAATTAGCTTAATAATTGACTGGACCAAATTTGGACTCAATCGAACCATTTTTAGAATGCCTTTCCTTGTAACTTTTTATCACGAAGGGACTATTATACGATAATGACTCGCTTCTTTTTATATGATTAAACAAATTATTGTATAAATTGTGGAAATAAGTGGTGTAGGGTATTAAATGGTCGGGTAGAACTGATTATAATTTTTTTTTTTTTTTTTGTAAGAATTGCAAAAACTATATAAACCGTGCCGTGACTAATTTTTGTCAATTGTGGGCGTGGCTACCAAGTCTAATTTTAAATTCACTAAACTCTGAACAGGTAAAAAAGATGATCATAATGTTTTCCCTTGTTTTTCGTTTCAATTAAAATAACAAACTTAGTTTAGCCTCCACAAGGGTCAGCACAAATGGTTGATCAAACGGTTGTACGTATCAGTCCACATATTATTAATGCTCAATCGATTGAAAACATTGTTAAACTCAAAGCAGAAGAACACAAGGCATATAAAAGCAATATGAGCTCAATACATACCGACGCAATAGCCGTATAAGGCAACTGAGCAAATTGCTGCACGTTCATGCATTTGGCCATTTATAAGGCAAGACAAGGCAAAGCACACTAAAGCATATTCAAACACATTTGCTCATATACAGATTTGAGTGCTTAAGGTTGCTATATTTACGGATAGATGTGTGTGCACGTTCCCTTAGTAGGATGCTTGGGAGAGAACTTGTTCAATTACTCAGTACAAAAAGCATTCATGTTGGTCTGGCCTGGCTATGGTTCCAACTGAAATGCACAGTATTATTAATAACAACAATAACAATTACGGTTTATACACACACTCTGCTACACCACTACACACTCATAACTCATGATCACATGATGTGTGATGGCCATACGAACTGCTCGAAATAACATTAACAACAATAATGGCCCATCTACTCTTTGCATCCATATTTAACACTTGAACCAACCATTCTTGAGCATAAAGCCAAGTTTGTTAGAATTGTCAGTTATCATGTCCCTTTTGTTCCATGCCCTTTATTTCATCCTTTTATTTATGTGCTGTTCTCGTTTCCTGCTGCCTACATGAAGTTTCCTTTCCTCTCCTTTCCTTTCCTTTCATTTCATTTCAATTGTCACAAAGTTCCATTACGGCCACTGCTAGTTTTGCTAAAAATTTTCGTTTCTCCATATGGTTGCGTTTTATTATCGTTTGTTTCTTCATAGCAATTTATTTTTTTTAATGTATTTATGTGTCCAACCCTATATGGTCAACCAATAGTTATTTATGTACCGACTCTTTGCACAGACGTAAGCTTTTTTTAGCTAAATATTTATGCGTTCGATCAATCGCTTTTGTTAGATTGTGTAATTGTTTGGAATAGTTTTTTTACCAGCAGCTGCACTTTAATGCTTTGGATTGCGTTAAGTAGCGCATTAAGTTGTTTGAAGTGTATTTTTGGTAAAGCCATAACCAGGTAACCTTTTTTGGATACAATTTTTATAGATCTGATAATTATTTTATTGACATGGAATAAAGTGATCAAATGGATGATCTTCTTTCAGTATGGTCGCATAATCGTCATATTGAAGACAACTTTAAGTTATATTACAGCTTTCAGAACAATCAAGTTAAGCTTCTCTAATCATTGAGATGACATTATATCTTTTGTGTGTTCGTCCATTTCTCATTTCGATAATAAATGTTAAAAAGGTGTCAGAGACCCTCCCACTTTTCTCAGCTTCAAAATCTGTATGCTAAGTAGCGACGTCCATCCATGTGTCTGTCTGTCCTTTAAACTCTTACGCTCATAAATTTAACTAAAATTTTCGAATATTTTTTAAGTTTTTATTTATTTTGGGAGCAATCGGTTAAAAAAAAATATTCACATATTAGCCACCAAAATTAAGCTGTGAGGCTAAAACGCAGTACACCTCTTCACAATTAAACTATTTATGTATTTAATGGATGGAACCAAAACTTACAAGAAAATTTTTTAAACCATTTTTAAACAAGAATCTGACTTGCAACTTGATTTGTAATGAATGTACTATTTCAAAGTCCTTTTTACCTACGACGAAATTGGTTAGCAGCCACGCCCACAATTGGAAAAATATGTAAATATTTGGCACAAAATTTGATCTATTGTACACATATTTAAAAGTAGCTTATACAACAATGTATTAAAAATGAGAGGGATTACATACTGGACACCCCCAATTTATAAAAAATTGTTTTAAACCAGAATCTGTCGTGCCTTGTTACTGCATAATGAATAAACTTTACTTTAGGTCGCTATTTAAATTGATCCGAATCAGTTCAACAAAAAGTCCATATTTTACTCTTAAATAATAAACTATGGAAATAGATGTGCATATTTAAAATAAGCCTATCCATGGACGCGGGGTTGTCGAACAGGCAAAAGCCCACAATTTCCAAAAGAAAACCTTTTAAAACAGAACCCCATTTTCAAGTTCATTCGTAATACATATATATTTTGAAAGAGCAATGAGCCACGCCTCCTTTTTTGTATATGGATGTGAAGGATATTTACGTTTTAGCTTAAATCAAATTTATTTTATTTTTTACTAGTTTTTTATATCCGTGCAAGTTTTACGTTTCCAATTCCAATCAGGAACGAATTTTCATTTGCCTCGTAAACAGCGCACTTATTTTGCGTACATGAAATTCCAAGCATAATCATAGCGAGACATACAATCATCATCGTCAACGTTATTATTATTATTAAGATTATTAAGGAGAGAAGACGAAGAAGAGAAAGCATATAATTTTTATTACAATATGCACCAAAGCATCAGCATCAGCATCAGCATCTTCATCTTTTGCCATATGCAGCATCTGCACGAGAATATGAAAAGAAAAACTTGCACTCATATAGAGTATTATGAAGCATAAAGCTGCAGTGACCTCTAACCGATGTGTGTGTTGATTGGTTGACTGGGCACATGAGTTACTGCTCTTCAACTGAACAAAAACAACATCTTTTGAACTTTATGCATATGTTTGTATGCACATGAAATGAAATGAAATAAAATAAAAAATACGAAAAAAATTCAGCAAGACACACACACACATATATATGTAGAGGTTCTAACAAAACATAAAAACCTTGATATATAAAATATGGGCTTTTGATTGCTGTTATGTCTATGATGGACTCTATGAACATTTCACTACTAAAAGGTTAGATAATGGAAATTGTCGTGGCTACCTTTGATCATATTTGCTGATACAACTTATTTCTGTGCTGCTAAGGAGAACTTTCTCTTGGCCTTTTCTATAACAAAAACAACAATAATTTGCAAAAATTTATGTTCTACAGCTCCAACTCTAATAGTTACTACTCCAACATACAAAGGCACACACGTACAGGAGTTGTAGCAAAAAGCAATACAAGATACATCAGCGGCAGCAGCATCACCAGCAACATCATCTTCACTGCTTTGCAGCTATAAATCTGTTTGTACACATTCATTATGCCAATGCAACCAAAAACACAAACAAAAACAATTACAACAATAACAACAACAAACGTCATACATAATGTTCTTTTTTCGTTTGAGCAATCACACCAAACATATATCCCTCTAGCTTCAACTCTAATACCACAGCAATGATAAATTAGTGTGTGTGTGTGTGTATGTAATGCTTGGACGTATTTATACTTATGGTTGGCAATAGTAGTGGTGGTGGATGCATCATTCAAACGAAACTTGGTGGCAGTAAAAGTAATAAGCAGTTGTTGGCAATACAACCAATTATACATATATGTGCGTTTGTATGTATACATGTGTATGTGTGTATGGGAGCGTATTTAATAATTCTCATGGTATCCTAGAGTTAGTTTTTATTTGTGTCCGTACGTCCGTATTGTCTTTCATTTCTAACTGTTTATAAAATGTGTTTAGAGAGCTGGCAGCAATATACGTGAGGGACACAAGGAAAAACAAAAAGTGAAAAAGCAGGGATAACTATAAGTACAATACACATTCTGTTGGCTCCCCAACCACCATTTTTCAACTAATGATGCTCATTATACCCTCCGCCTTGAAATATGGATAGCGCACTCAAAGCTTAAAATTCTGTTTACAATAACCAGAAGAAGACTTCAGAGATGTCCTAAAGTATTATATATTTTTCATTAACATTAAAATCTGAACCATACGTCCATTTCTCTGTTGTTCAAGTACTTGACGTTATAAAAACTGAGATGGAAAACGTAAAATTGATATTTTTTTATATAGAGTAGTTCCGATAATGGCCACGCCCATACATTTACAAGGACACATAACTAAAACTACAATATTGAAATTGAAATTTATTTATGTATGTTAAAAATGAGCGATATCAAATTACAGACACGCCCACAATTTACAAAAATTAAAATAAGTTTTGTAATGTATAATTTAATAGAGTACAATTTTATCAGTACCACGCCTACTATTTTTATATGAAAATGCCGAATTTAATGTAAAGATCGTCTCTACTACATTTGGTTGTAGCAGAAAACAGCAGAAAACAGCACAAAACAGCAAATAATAAATGAAATGTGTTGGAGTGAGAGATGGGAAGAGATGTAAAGGCAGTGATATACCATACTAAGGCAATGAGTTGGCAATGAATCCAGGAATATCTATCATTTGTTGTGTTTGTGCTGTTTTATGTTTTTATGACCCTCCGACCATATATATATGGTCAATAAAATTACTGTTATGCTGGCTGATACCAGCTACTACAAGTATATAATTTAGAGATAGCTGTATGGGACTGTGTGCATGTGCGTGTATGAGTGTATATGTGTGAAGAAAACTCCCATTACAGCACTAATTTATTATCAACTGAAAGTGTTTACTATTTATGTTCTCCGGCTGGTAATCTTTCCTTTTTTCACGCATACACACACACACACACACACACACACACAATTACATTTTTTATTCAACTCTTCTTGTTTTCTCCTTTAAACTCTTTCACATTTCTCTTTTATTTATTTATTTATTTATTTTTATTTATTTGTTATTATTATTTAGCTGAGATGACAGCTTATTTGCTGATTATCTGTCAACAATTTTGACATTTGTGTGTGCTATTAGAGTAGTGTGCGTGTGTGTGTGTGTGTGCAGCACATAAGTTTTCTCTCGCCAACACTTGACATAAATGAATTTATTGCCTGCCATTCGTACAATTTTTATCCCATACATTCAAACAATACAAAAAAAGAGAAAAAGGGTACACTAACGATGTTTTAACAGTTGTTGTTATTATGAGTTTTTTTTTTTTTCGTTTTTGCCAAATGTCTATTAGTTTAGTGAGGTTATATTAAGTGATTTGTTTCAGTTTTAGTTTTATGGACAGTTGTATTTTTTGTTTGTTGGGTTTTTAGTTATTTATACTAATGAAATAAAATTGCAGTAATTAGTGTTAAAAAATTTTAATTACTTTGCTTGAGATTAAATAAAACTGAATGAATAAGTGGAGAGCTTCATAATTTTGATGATAAATAAAAACCATGAACTTCATAAATTAAAATAAAATAAAATAAAATTTAATGAAATATAAAGACGTCCGTTATATGTTGTAAAACAAAAAATGTTTCTTTCTTCTAGATGGTACTCTATATTATACGGCAGGGAGCAGGTTTTATACTTATTATCACATTCATACAGAAACTATGGACGTGGTAGCCACGTTATTAGTCGAATATGAGAACTTTGCGCTCGAATCCTTTGCAAGTGAAAAGTTGTATAAATTATAAGCATTTCTGTTATTTGACCACGCCCATTTTTTTGCACATGGATAAACGCTCTAATTCTAACTTTAAAGATAATATTTTCTTTAAATAAAAACCTGCTTCCACTTAGCCTTACATTTTTATATGCAAAAAAATATGTTATTTAAAAACTTCCATCAATAAGTACTAAAAAAGGTTATTTGACAGCTGTCAAAATGGTTGTACATATTTGTTCATTGTTTAGGGTTCCGCATAAAAGTTTTTTCGTTTTTTTCAGTCTTCTCACTTACACGTATAAGTGGCGGCCGCATTCATCTTTTGCAAAAATATTAATGATTTTGCTGATGAACATGTGGAACTGTCACACTGTACGTGTACATACCCGTGGATCTGCATTTTATACGTTTCATTAACTGCATGCTTTAATAACGATCTGTCATTTTTGACACTTAACATAAAAGCTGCAACCGGAGGAAGGAGGAAAAGCTATATAACGCAAAGTAAGCATAACTCAATATAGTGCAGTGCAGTGCAGGGCATTGCAGTGTTTGGTATTATGGTCTATACACAGTATTCAGCCAGAGTTTCTACTTAATTAACTTTTTTCTTGGCTGGCTTATGTTATGGAAATTGTTTTTGTATTTTGCATTTATAGAGCAGGAAAACAGAAAACATTGAAGAGCCGCGGAGAGAGAGTATAGTTTGTTGGGCTATGTTGTATACACGTAGACAAACACTATAAATCATCCGCATAAAGAAGGGAGCGACAAAGTCATGTTTTTAGGTTTTATGTTTTTGTGAATGCAAACACAAAAGTTTGTTTAATTTTTATTTCTTTTTTTGTTTTTTTGTGACATTTGTTTGGAAAGAGTGAAATGAAACGAGCGGCTTTTGCCGGTTGCAACAGAAACAAAATAAAACAAAAATGCTAAAAATGTTGACATTTTGACAAGAAAACATATACGCATAAATCTTTTTTGTTGTTTTTTTAGTCTTTAGTCCGTAACTCTATTTCCATATAAATGTTGGCTAACTTTTCGTTCTGGTTGTCATTGTAGTTGGTATTGTGTGCATGTATGAGTGTGCGAGTGTGTAATCTACTAGTATTATCATTATTGTTGTTGTTGTTATTCTGTGGTAGGGGGATTTTTATCTGACACACATTTAGACAAAATAGTATTCAGTTGACTAAGCGCACGGCTTCACTATTAAGTGCCAGGTTTGACTTGTTTTTATCTTTTTTCATTTTTTGTTTTCATTCTTTTCTTAAAATGAATCATAGCCTTTTTCAAAGATACTCTTTACGATTCCCAAGAAAGTGTTGTGTGCTGTGTGTTGGTGTTGTCATGTTATTTTTAAACTTCTCTCATTAGCATTGGTAATGATCCATCATGTTGGTATGAGGAGATGGATTAGTTGAAAAAAAAAATAAATACTGAAATATGAAAAATAATGATTTCTTAGGTTTTGTTTAAATAATACTTTACTAAGAACAAATACAATGGAAATTATTAAGGTATAAAATATGTAAAGTTATTTTTTTCCACTTCAAAAGAATTTTTTTTTGCATTTTATTGTTAAATTATCAATCATATTTGGTTACGCTTTTAAAAAATATTTCGAAATATTTTGTTTTTTGTTTTGTTTATTTTTGTTGATTGAGCAGAACTTTTACATCACTAGGTGGTGGCTGTAGCATAGGTTGTGCGTAAAAATTTGTAACGGTAATCCAAATTTCCTATAATTCAAGGTAATCCAAGGGGTACCAGTAATATTTTACCTTTTTTATGGTGGCACCCGCCGTCCCCCTTGTCAAATCTTTTTATTTGGAGATCATATTAAATAAAGTGTAAACAATAATAATTGAACGTCCTCGGACAGTTGCCATATTGAAATGATTGGGAGAGAATATATTAGTCATGAAATTTTTCTTTCATTTGAAACCCATTTTACATAATTTACACATGATCGATTACAAAGTTCTTTTTTAATTCGATATGTTCTAGCGGTCTCCATATTTGATTTAGTTTGTGTGTTTGCACTCTCCTCGTCAAGGGCTTCCTTTTGATACCCATATTGAATAGATTAGATTAGAAGTGTATAATATGAAACATCTTGGGGCGATCGCCATATTGGATATATTATTATGCCACTTAGTTTATGACATTCTACTGGTCAAGCACTTTCATTTGATATCCATGTTGATACATAAATTTCATTCTTTTATTTTATATTATTATGGGCGCGGTCTCTCAAAAGTTACTTCGCTCCTATTAATTTATTGTAAAATCAATAAATTTAACATTCTCTGTAGCATTTGACATTTTTATTTGTACCTTTTCCGAAGTTCAAAATTTGCCCCGCCCATATTTTTTATCAACTTTTTCTATTTTAGTTGCACTCACCCATACCTTCGTGAAAACCGTTTAGGTCAGGTGTTTATATTATTTTGTTCATCTCCTATACATGTTTTATTGTTTTGCTATAATATGTGAAAAAACCTAAAAATAAAAATGAACGAAAAATAAAAACATATAAAGTTTAAAAAGAATTTCGGAAAAGTCCTTATTAGCACGTTTGAGAACACTTTTCATTTATCATTATCATTAAATTGCTTGCAAATGAAAAATATTCTTAAAAAGTGTCTGCGTACCTTCATTTGGCCACCACTGTAAAATGTATTAATTGTTTTATATGATCATCTCTTTATTATTTGTAATTGTTACATCACTATCATTATTATGTTTATTATATTTTCAAGAGCTCAAACTCTTGCATGCGCTGACTTTAATGAAAAACAAGGGAAAACCAAAAAATATAAATACACTTGCATTTACATATGTTTATATTAGGCGCAACAGCTGTGCGTAGTACATACGAGTACATGTGAATATTTTGTTATAAGAAACGAAAAAATGGACCTTTTTTTACCAAAGTTGTTACTGTTGTACGTCTTGCCAGCCAAACAACCAGGCAGCCAGCCAGCCAGCCAAGCAACCACTATCAAATTATGAACATGACATTTTACAGTGGTCGTGTTTTTTCGTTCACCTCCTTTTTACGGCAAAAATATGAATTATATTGTACACATGCTTGTTCACAATACATTTTATAGGTATACATGATTATAATTTATACTCTACCGAAAAGTGCTTTATGTGGCTTATAAATGAAGAAACAAACAAGCAAAATAAAAGAAAAAATGTATGCTTCGTATTTATGGAAGAATTTCATGCTATATATGGTATGGTTAGGCGCCGGTTTGGTGGCATTGTATATAGCAAGACAAAATTAAAACCAACCAAACAACAACGAAAAAGTTAAGTCTATTATGTAATCAGCAACAATTTTTTTCTTCAATTTAAAATAATTTTATTACAATTTTCGAGACATATGTACTCGCAACACAATACAACACAATTGTATGAAGATAAGATTTGTTTCTGGTTTTTGTTTTCTTATTAAGAATTATTCCCATTGCGGATTTCGCAACATTGTAAAAGGGAAAACTTTAATTCATATTGGTACACTCACCGCTTATATTTATATATACTTACTTTATCAAGACGTTTGTAATATCCCGAAAAAAGCATCAAATGTTTACACATTCTAGATTAGTATGAAATTCCGAACAATGTCTGGTTGTCCATCAACGATAAATATTCCAAGTGTTCCAATTGAAAGGTATTGATATGATATGGTTCAAACTTGGCAGAAATATTGTTTGTTCTTGTAAGCAGATTGATATAGAGCAATATTGGTTAAAAACCACGCCCACAATCCATAAAAAACTAGCCACAAGATTTGAACTACAAGCTGAAATTCTCGACGCACATTTATATTGATATTTTTCATAGATATACAAAAAGTGGGCGTGGTAGAACTTCTTTGTGCAGAAATCAACATAAAAGTTGGTACGTATTATAAAACGTACGCTACTAACGGGACGCCCGTATCAAGAATCGCCCTTATTTTGGATGTAGATGTGAAGGGTGTATAAGATTTAGTGCCAACACGGCAAATGCCACACCCACCTTCAATTATATTGACAGATTCAGAATCTAAATCAAAATCAAATTATTAATGCGTCCGTCTGTCTGTCTATATAAATTTATACGCAAGCTATTGGGAGCATTTAAAAAGTTAGTGGTGTACGGTATTAAATGATCGGACTTGACTGTCTATAACATGTTCACTTGTTTTTAGTGATTGTTGCTGTTATTATTGTTGCTGTTGCTGTTTCTGCACATGCTCGTATTATTAATTTTCATATATTCACATCATCTCACATACAATTGTTTTATTTGTTATATTGGACAACCGGAAAACGTAAATTACTGAAAATAAATTAAAACGAATCAAAGACGTGATCATTCAAACGTCATGATCTATAAAAAATAATTACAAACAAATGCAAAGTTTTGTTGCGGCACTCATTTACTTTGCATTCACTTATGAAGCACCAAACGCAAAACACATTCCGCACAAGTACACAAAATACGAATAATTGGTGATGAGTAGTGAAGTGAGGCTGGCATGAATGCAGCTAAGCTCGAGTAT
Source organism: Ornithomya chloropus (assembly GCA_963971445.1). Lineage (NCBI taxonomy): Eukaryota > Metazoa > Arthropoda > Insecta > Diptera > Hippoboscidae > Ornithomya > Ornithomya chloropus. The sequence continues at coordinate 13,625,339 of OZ020532.1, read as the reverse complement.
CATAACATGTTGCAAAGACGTTAAACGGGTCAAACGCTAATCAAATTTCATCAAAAGCAATTGATGTGAAAAGCGACAGCAACAACAATAAACAACGTAACATAAACATTTAAATAAATTGTGGAAAAACATATTTCTTCTTCTTCTTTTTCACATTTTCTTATGAAAAATTTCTCTCATTTACTGCTTATTTACATGCATGCATGCATGCAATGTATTCTAGTCTCAGACTCATGCAAACACATACACATATTCGGGCTTTGGGGTGCATTATGCGATTAATCTAAACAAAGAAAGAAAAAATTTACAAAGAATTAATGAGAAAAATTGTGTTGGGTGTAAAAAATAAAAAACGAAGAGAATCTTTATGTTTAATTCTTATCAGTTATAAATGTGTGTGTGTGTGTGAGTATGTTGCAAAATGAATGAATGGTTGGCTTTATAGTTAACAAACACATTCATTCACTCGCCTGATGTACCGCTATACAACACATATACACAGCAACAACAACGGGAAAGTACACACACCCCATTCAGTGCTGAGGGAGGGGAGAGGGAGCAAAAAGATTTTAACAAAAAAACGATACTTATACTAACTGCATGCATGCATGGATATGCTTTTGGTTATAGTAGCTGTACATGGTAAAAAGGTCAATCAAGCTAAAGCTTACACGTTGTATATGTTACTCACTGCAAATGACTGTGATGATGATGATGATGATGATGATGATGATATATGGATACTCTTCCCATGTACGTGTATCCCACTGACATTAATGTATAATCTAATGTTCAGCTAATGCTTTTACGTTTATCTGGTAAATACTATAAAAAAACAACAACAGAGCAAGAAGACCAGCTTCACTAGAACACAAATATATGGCTTGAGCCAAACCTCCTTCACATATATACCTACAATGTGGGAGTGGCATTTATACATGAGAGCTTTTCTTAACAACCACTAACTTTTGTTCTGTTTTTGCAAAGAATTCTTTACTTTTTCACTTTATTTATAAATTGTGGGCGTGTTTGTTAGGTAACTGTTGTTTATGTTAAATAAAAAAACACCTACTACACAAATCTCATATTGCTTTCAATAAAGTTAAGGGCATAAAAACAGTTTTTTTTTAATTATAGGCGTATCCCGCCCCGCACATATACACATAAAATACGCATAAATATGTATGTACTAAATCTAAATTTTACAATTGTACTTTAATGGATAAAATGTGTAATTTGTGGGCGTGGCTTTTAATCAATTTCACTCATTTTATACAAGAAAGAAACCAAATTAACACACTCGGACATACGGACACGATTAACTAAATTAAGATTTCGAAACTGATCAGAACCTTAAAATTACCTCTGAAGCTTCCGTCTAAGTATTGCAAATGAAATGATAAACTTAGTATTACACTCAACTCATGTGAAGAGTACAAAATGAAAACTAACTTCATTGTCATTCTCTACCTTTTAAACATAACATTTTATCCTTAGAACGTCTTCTCTCTACTGTCTTATAACATTACCCTTTTATGTTTGTGTTTAAAATGCATACATTACACTATTCATTAGGTATTAAATATGATTACGAAAGCAAAAAATAATAAATAAACTACGATATGAAGAAAGAAACAACAGGCAGGAGCACACTTGCTTAAGAAAAAAACAAAAAACAAAAAACACCCTGTATATATAGGAAGACTAAAGTTTTTAAACTGAATGTGATTTCTCATGTTGTTATATTGTTTTCTACGCTATCCAGTGTTTCATGCATAAATTCATTACATGCTGATGCTGATGCTGATGCGGATGTTGTTGTTGATGTTGATGTTGAAGCTGATGATGATAATGCAATTGTGGCAAAATGTTGATACCAGCCAACGAGTTAAATACAACATATTGTGCATTAAAAAGAATGAAATATTGCAAAACACCCACAATACAACAATAAAATTATAAAACAACTTAAGTTGGCATGAATAACGTTTACTACAACTTCAATATGAAACCATGCAATTTAATCTACGTTTTATTGTTAGCAAATGACAAAATACTTACTACTTAATATAATTATACCCTTTATATAAGATACCCCCTGTATGCTAAGTGCTAACAATCAAAAACTGAGTCGCTCTAGCCTTATATGTCCGTGTGTCTGTCTGTTGTTAGCACTCTCAGGGGCGTAAATATTGAGATATTGAGCTCAAATTAAATCAAATCAAATTTAATTTATTTATTTATAATTACCCGATTCATCTATGTGACCTATCCGATAGCACGCCCATAATCGACCAAAGTCGATATATCTGCCACTAAAATTGAACTATGAAAAATTTGGAATTTGATACCATACTTTTTATTACCCCATCCACCAAAATGCCAAAAATGGGCATGGCCCTATAAAAAACATGCCCATAATTTACAAAAATACAAACTCGCCTCAAAACTGGATTTGCAAACTGATCCTAATAGATGGCGTTATGTACCTGTCACGCCCACCGCAAAGCTTTTCAGAATTGACCTAAACTAAATTTAGCTTTTTTTTAATTTCTTTTCTATTAAAAATATCACACATTTTTATTGTAACTTAAAAAAGTTCTTCAATCATAATTAAAACACGTTTCTTCTTCACATTAAACTCTCATTAAATTTTGAGATAAATTTATTATCAACTCTTTTGCCATTTTGACATGTACAGCTCATTAAGTATTTTATGGAATTATTTATACTTTTTTAAATGCCATAATCAAGGCAATCTACCAATTCAATGGCGGGTAGTTTTAAACATGATAATTACCACCCCTATGTATCATTCTTGAAAAAATACTAAAAAATAATTCACTTCCTTGGCACTTTTAAGTAAAAACTAACTAGGCGGAAAGGTATATAAGGTCCAAGTCAACCAAATTTTTGAAGTCTTGCAACTAATTTGTTATTTCTCCTGAGACCATGCTCATGAGAATCAAGATTCTTTGAATTTATGTAAAAATTGTCAAATACAGATTAGCGCAGCAAAGAATTGTTGTTATCATGGACGTGACATACAGCAGCGTAAGTTATCTGACTTCAGTATGAGGATGAGAATTAATTATTTAACCAGTTGAAAATAATGCTCCCTGAGAATACATCCATTTTGAAGGATTAAGAGAAACAAATTTAAGTATATTTTTATGTAAATATATCTTCTTTTAAAATAATGGAATGAACAATAATAAAACTCAAACTATTGCTGCCGTAAACGAGGTCTCTGTTAATATGAAACTGATAATTATTCAGCCATATGTTAACAAAATTTTTCATACAAGTTATATTATGTGTATGACACTGAAAAAAATTTTATACTAAAATCTGAAACGATTTAGATGTGAAAAGCGGACTATAACTTGATACAAAGTACGGACAGTTTCACAATCAACAAAATATCTCAAGGCTGTAATAAAAAGGCTGTTAGATTGAACTTTTACATACAAAAAGTTTTGCCACTTAAGGTACGAAATTAATATGTACGGCATTCCACAATATACACGCCCACAATGTGTGAAAAACTTATTAGGGACGCGAGTAAAACACAAAAATACAATAGAAACCCAAATTACATATATGCCACGCCCATAGCTTCAGCATTATAGAATATAAAGACTGAGCCATTTTATTAACGTATTTTATTTTATTTCATTTCATTTCATTTAGTAAATTCATATCTAAAACTTTGCACATTTTTCTCAGTGTACATTTGAAATACCGGGCACATAATTAATTGGATAACATCCATATATCACTCTAAAGCTTAGTTATTATAATCGGATAGAAAAAATTCTCGCTGTCGCTTTATAAATTTCTGTTAGATATTTAGGGTTGTGGTTTTCTAATTCCCTTTTAAGAAAAAATAAAAAAAAACATGACAAGAAGAAAAGTATTAAAGCATTTTAAAGCATTTAAAAAAAATGTAAATAATATGAGTTGGTTAACAAAATTATAAACATATAAGATTTAGATTGAAATTTTTTATTCTTTAATTATAAACAAATATAATTTGAAGCGAACTTTAAACTTGCATATACTTATTCTAGCTACTTATTAAACCCCCTTAATTTCACACTTTCACTTTAATTTATATATATTAGGATGGAACTCATAATTCCCCACTTTGTGGCAATACTTAGTCTACGGCATTGTACTGGTAAAGACCTTTCATTTAATACCCATTTTACATTTATTGTGTAAAAATTCGAAACGGCCATTTTGTAAAATCCGCCATGTTCCATTTAAAACAGTTAGGCTTCGTTTATACTTTATTAATAAAACCCTTTCAGTTAATTTACATATTAAGTACGTTGTGATTGAGATTGTAATCTAGTATTTTGTGATATTCGATTTAGAAAACCATATTTAGATTATAACCTTGTACCTGTAAAGGCCTTTCGTTTGATACCCGTATTAAATATAAATACATTGTGAAAGAATTCGTCTTTTTGTGGTGTCCGCCATGTTGAATTTAAAATGTCTACAATTAGCTACTGGCGTTGCACTCGATTTCCATATCGTATAGATTTTAAAGAATATGATAATTCACCATTTTGTGGTATCCACCATATTTTACTTAGAATGATGACACTAAACTTATGGTATACCATCCCTTAAGGTCTCTGATTTGACACCCAGATCAAGTAAATTTTGGAGAAAAAATGATAATCCGTGCATTCGGCAATTTTGCAACGTCCACCATTTTGAATATATCCAATATGTGTACAAACTTCAGCATGGTAGAGAATATTCTAAAAAAATTTAATTTACAAGAATCCAATCTGACACACAACGAGGCAAGTTTAATAAAACCTTTATTAAATGTGTATGTGCTCGTTAATATGCAAAATTGAAAATTTCTACCTCCATACACTTATATGTAATTACGAACAACCATAATAATAATAAAACCCTGCAAAGGGATTAAGTATCGTGAATGACAAAAAATGGCATTTTCACTACTCTGTGGAAAGTTCTCAAACGTAAGTGTAAGGTGTCGTGTCATGTCATGTCATTTATAATTTCATAAAGGATTATAGATTTCTGTAGCATTCACACCACCACCACCACCAACACCAACATTTCATTTCATTTCATTTTCGTGAAAGCGGAGAAACGGAAAAATTAATTGAAGCGGGCGGGTTATCCTTACTAGAGCATACATTACTGTGTATGTGTTGGCGATAATTTGTATGCGGTTAACTGCTGTACGGTGCTGCTACGGAAGGAAGGAAAAGGATTTTAAAGACTTAAATGACAGCTGTCAAGGTTTCTTTATTTATTTGTTTATAAATTTTTTCTCTTTTTTTTTGTAAAGAATTTTTCATAAAGACTTGAATCTTAATCTCGTATAATTTAAAGTGTTTTTGCAAAAACTTTCTATTCAATGTTTTTTTCATGTTTTGAGAAGAAGACAAGAGAAGTTTGACAAAAAAATTAACCTGTAAATTAAAACGTAAAAGCGGAGGATCATAATTATTTTGGTGGGGAAGAAGAAGCAGGCGAAGTTGAAAATCCAGCACACAATTCACAAGCTCAACAGCCAAAAAAAAACAGAATGAAACTCTAATGAGTCGTTGGGCCAACTTACTGCAGTGCTCAAGGCGAAATGTGTGAAAATAAACAAAATAACAACAACAAACAAAATAAAACAAAATAACACTAAAAACTCAGACGAAAACTATATTTTAAAACTCTCTCTCTCTCTCTCTTCCTTTTATTCTTCTTCCATTATTTGGCGTTTTGTTATTCAAGTCTAACTGCAGTGCTCGGTGGCCCATGTACATATTTTACACGTACAAGTATATTTGGCACTCAGCCTGGTCTAACCTGCCTGCTTATGCTTCACTCCCTCTGCTGTCCCTTTCTCTTCGTTACGCCACCACGCCTTCTCCACCTTCCCACAATCTAATATATTGTACCCGTCTGCCATTAAATTTATACGTAAAGTACACGTAGTGTGGTAGTAGTACGTTCATGCTTGCAGTTCATTCGTTGCACTTGCGGCGCTTAAACTTTAAGTTTTTCATTATAATGATGTTTTTACTTTGTTGTTGTATTGTACAGAGTCTTTGTTGTTTTGCGCTTTACTCCCAAACAAACAAAAAAAAGAAAAAAGTATGGCACAGTCTGCTTTATGAGCATTTCTCTGCCTGTGTACTTAGAGTTCTGATGAAGCCAAAGTATATGGTTCATTGTTGTTGTTGTTGTTGTTGTTGTTGTTGGATTGATAATGCAAAAACATTCCGTTTTCCTCATATTTTCATTATTTTTCGTTTTTTTTTTTTTACGGTCCGGTTTGCTGTATTATAAGTTATAAATAATTGTGAGTTTTGCCGCAGTCTTGAACTCCCACCACCATTACCCGTTACTGTGATAAACCACTGCTACAACAACAACTACATATCATTACCACCGAAAAAGTAAAAACGAGTAAAAGAAAACAAATTTTCATTTAAGTTCACATTTTGTTTTTGTTTTTTGTTTTTTGTTGTTTCGTTCATTCTCTCCATAAATTATATGAAGAGGAAAAAATGTTGTTTGCTGAACGGAGCAACAACAAAACGTAAGAAAGCTCTTAACTGCACATTGAGTTTTCATTTTTCATCACGAATTTCTATCCCTGACCTTACTCGCGTTTATCTTTTTCTCCGCTTGTCTTCTATTTTATATTTTTTTGTTTTTTTCTTTTTTTCATTTCTTAATTTCGTTAATTTTACTGGCATTTAAGGATTTGTTCAACTGTTTCTCCCATTCGATGTTGCTGTTGTTGTTATTATTTCTGGAGATTTTTCTTATTATTCCATTTCTTTGTTAACACTTGGCAATAAAGCATTATGAAGACGTTAGATTTTTTTTTATGTCTTAACAAGTCTTTCGGGCAAAAATAAATTATGAAATAAAATTTTACCTTAAAATTTTTTGATAATTGCTCAGATTACATGGTCAGCAAAAAAGAACGTTTTTCCCGGTAATTTAATATGTTATGATTGTTTTATAGAAAAGAAAAAGGTTGCTTTTTATAGTATATAGAAAATTGTTAGAACAACAACATACATATGTAACTGTGATCTCTACTTATATGAAACATAGGCGATAATAGTCATAATTCTTCGAATCTAAACTACAAGGTATGTAAAAATTGTAGCACCTTTAAAATCGTGACTTTTTTGTTTGCCTGTGTGTCCATCAATCTGTAATCTACCTACAGGTTGCAATTTTTTATATTTTGTAATAAAGTTGTGTGTGTTAACAGTTAATTATTAAGATTCTTTAATTAATTGTGAAACAAATTGATGTGGGATATTGAATGGTCGGGTAGTACCGACAACAAAAATTTTAATTGTTTTTTTATAATTAATAAATAAGAAAACTAAGTCTGGCTTTATATTTGTGAGATCTTATGCGCGAGATTTCTGGTAGTAGTGGGCGTAGCTACAAATTCCAATATCAACTTCAAAGTCAAGTTTTATGTTGAACACGACTTTTTCAAATGGTGGGCATAGAGATTATAGAAATATATGCAACGTGATACTAAAACTATATTATTATCAGTATTATCAAGTAGCCCGCCCCAAATCACATCCATTTTGGTAAAAAAAAATTCTTACCAATATTACCTTAAATTATCTTATTGATTATTACTTAAATATCGATGTTATGTAACGGCGTTGTTCGTTTCTAAATTATCTGTAAAACTGCAGTTTCTTTCATTTAATTGGAGATCATCGGGGAGCGAGCGATCTGTACACAAACCAACAATAGGGTTCATGTTGCTCATTTAAAAATCATTAACGGACATTGTTATTGCTGCATTTGTTGTTGTCCTGTGCCTAGGTTATCATTGACTTGAAACAAGTTACAGCTGCAGTTGCTACAGACTTTTATACTACACACCTACGCATCATATTCCATACCAAGGGGAAAAAGTATGAAAAAGAAAAGACCGCAGCATGAGTAACAGCACATAAAACGAAAGTCATAGTCATAGTCACAGTCATAGTAAAACCAAAGTGCAGCACACGAAACCGAAGAACTTAACCCAACCATACCAAACCAAACCAAACCAAACCGAACCGACCCAAAACATTATCAACAAAAAAACGGCAAATGAACACAAAATGCGCGGGGAAGAAATATTGTCTATAATGGAATAAGAAAAATTAAGTAAATTACAAAAACATAAAAAACACAAAAAAAAAGAAAAAAAAAGAAAAAATAACCACAACAAACAATTTGTGCAATGGCATCCACCAGTAAGGCAGCAGACTGGTATACATACACCAGCAAACATTTGTTGTGTCTGTGTGTGTGTGCAGTAAAAAGAGCTTAAGGCAATGTTAATTATATGTACAAATGCAAGACTTTTAGTGTATACATATGTGTGTGTGAGTGTGTGAGTTGTATTCTCGCACATACTGATGATAACGATGTTAATGTTGATGCTGTAGCTGATGTATGGTATGGTGTGCTGTATGCACATAAGGACGCCCGCCCGACTGCCTCCCTACTCACCGTCCCAACCGTTCGCCAACCAACAAAGACACCCATACACATACACATAGAATGCAGATGAGTATGACATTGTTTTAAAACTTTGACTCCGAAAAAAAAAACATTTGGTCGGTGTATTACACAGCGTTTCTTGCGATTTACGATAGATGATAAAGTTAAACATACATAAATAAAAAATTTATATATTGTACAATATGTACGAACACACTTACCTTCGGTTAAGCTCTTCAACATGTTGACTGTTCAACTGAATACCATTTTTAAACGCACTAGAAGAGAACAGCACGATCTCTATAAACGCAGCACTCAGCAGTGTAGTATTGAGAATATACTGACTTTGTATAGCCGTTTGCTACATGGAGAATTAAGTCCTTATATACAATTTCAGCCATTTATCTTATCGTACTTAGATGACCCTATAATTATGAAAGTGGTCCAAGTTCACTTTTGGAAAAATATCAATATTTGAAAAATAGAAAAATCGATGTGTTTGAAAAATGCAGTCAATTGCGAAGCAATCAAAGTCGTCTATAACTTGTTTGAACTTCTTTTTCTTTCAAGTGTTTGTAGCAGAAGTTTTCTTTGAAAACTTTTGCCAACAAATCTCCCCCCAAATAACAACGGTTTACATAGAAACGGTAAAATTGCACCCACTTTATGTACAACACTCCAGCTATTGCCACAATTAAACGAAACATTGTTAAGGAATGTCTTGTCATTTGCGTTTAGTTTCCAATGTTCGAACATGCACGCATATACCCATTTTAAGCGTACGGGGACGTGAATGTTTTATTAAAATTAGCTAAAAAACATCCAAATTCAATTAAATGAAAATACGAAATACAAAAAAAAAATTGTGTTTAATTTTATGCAAAAGCATGTTGTCGGGAGAAAACAACACCCACCTCATGATTTCAGAATCTTTGTTAATCAAGGACATTTACCTATAGTAAGAAGCAACAACATTTGTCGATTTTTTTTTTTTTTTTTTGTACAACAAATTAACGAAATTGCCAACTTTTTTCAATAGTCTGTGGATACTTTGCGTATGTTGACTACATGGCTGGCTAGCTGGCTGGCTAGCTGACTGGCTTGCTGGCGGCACGTACACAAATAACTCTTTTTTCTGTTGATTCTTTTATTGCCGCGTACAAGTATATGCATTACACCACCAATGCCGTGCTATGTCAAGCATATTAAAAAAGAGTAACGAAAAAATCAAAGTGTAGCTTAGACCAAATCTTAACAGCCCTGTGCTTTTTTTCAGAAATTAGTGGACGTGGCGCGAATATGATTACGCTGTCAAATTGAGTGTGTTCTACCACTGATCAATTTAAAGGTAAAATACATTGTGGGCGAGTCTGTTTTACTATGATCTGTATATACCGTCATTGTAGAACAATTAACATATTTTACATGTGATCACTCTCTGACGCCTTCAAGAGTAGGCGTCAAGTGCTGCAAACCGGAATAATAAACTTAATATACATCCAACATCTTATGTGACAAGTACAACAATGTTATAAAAATACCCTACACTACTTAGCTCCCCAAATTATGCTACAATTAGCTTAGTTGTGTCGTTAAATGGAAGGCTTTACTATATAAGTCACTTCGTGAAATATTATTATGTGAAGAGTGGTTTTAAACATGGTCCGATCGAGTTCAAATTTGACACAACCAATTATAAGCTATTATGATAAACTATACTTCATTAAAATTGTCAAAAAATATTAAGAATTGCGATTTTTCATCATATAAATAGTTCCAATATAATAGGACCTTATATGGGGAGGTATTCTAAAAATGATCCAATTCGGTTCATTTTCAAAAGTATTCCTCCTTAATCTTATACATGTCCTTTTACCAAATTTCATTGAAATATGTTAGGAAATGCGGTTTGTAGCTTGCCCACAAATTTATATGGACAAGTAGACAGACAGACGGACATGGTTAAATTGATTCAGATTTTGATTCTAAATCGATCGGTGTAATTGAAGATGGGTGTGGCATTTGCCGTTTAAGAGTTACAAACATCCGCGAAAACTTAATATAACCTTTAGCACAAGTGGTGCAGGGTATAAAAACATGGAAAGTGGAAAAATTATCAGAATTATACAAAAACAAAAACAACAACTACAAAAAATCTCAGTCGACATGTGCGTGCCACAAGAGTTCATCGAGTCCTGCACATGCATATGTACTCAACTGTATTAAAGCAGAAAACTAAAAATACTCACTCGATGTACAAATACAAACATGTACACACATCAAGAAAAATATATTGGGTGATTAAATAAGAAATTAACGGTAATATACCGTGTAATGGAAATTAAGGATTAAATAGGGAAAGGACTCTCTCCTTCGCTTCGGGACGCATAGTTGCTCTCAGCTTATCATCTTTCAAAACTAACTAAAATGTGAAATAACTTGATGAACAAGTGCTTGTACTCGCCCCGATTCTTGGCAATATTTTAGATATTTTCAAAATGAATTAAATACACAAACCCGTAGTACACGCCTTTCGCTTCCATTCGAATATAGTGTTCACTGTGGCATAGAACCGTACTCGTGCATACAACTTATCATCGTCATCATTATGCTTCCACAAAAGATGTAAAATTGTTGCACGCAACTCATGCAAGATGTTAACTCAGAGATGACAAATAGCAAATAAACACACAAACAGTTGCACAAACGAACAAACACATTCACATACATTCACATTTATTTATATATTAATAAAAAATTATACACATATGGAGTGTGTGCAAGTGTTTAAAAGAGAAAGAGGGAGAGGGAGCGAGTTGCTGCATAATTTATATTTTTCTCACACACCAACAGTTTTCAAGTAATTAAGTTGTGTGCGTGTGTGTGTGTGTGTAAATTGCATTGTACACAAGCTTTTCATATTCTAAAGAATAATATGCTATAAATAATTAATTTAAAACGATTAACTTCTCATAACAAAAAATTAAAAAGTAAAAAAAAATTACTTTTAAATGTTTTGCTGCCTTTTGTGCAGCCAAACGGGATTTTATTTAATCACGCAATTTAACTTAAGTGGCGATGATTGGCCTCTAATAAACTTAAATCGCGCTTCTAACTGTCAACTCTGTCCCAAACATACACACTTAATCACCAAAGCCAAATCAATACCTAAAGCTATGCGGACTTTCATTTATTCTCTTTCTTTCTTTGCTGCTTTTCTTCTTGCTTTCTGTTAAGGTTGACTCGAGGGAGTTGGGTTATGTGTTGGAGCTCAAGAATATCTTTTTCTTTAATTAATAACTGTCATTAAAGCAACAACTCTAAGGGGAAGCCACAACAGAAAATATATAACTAATATATATGAAATAATGTAAAGCTACCAACAAGTTGAATGTGACACGGCTAAGGCCACTTAGTTTCTAAATAAACATCACATCATATGTTATGCGCGTTTTCAAAAATAAGTAAGAAAACTAAATTTGTCTTAAGCCAAATCTTAAATACCTTTCAACTCTACATACAATCAGTGGGCGTGGCATGTACCTGATCTGAGTCAAATACAACTTTTTGTAAACTGTGGGCGTACCTATTATTGGACCATGCCCAATTTTGTTACATTGATAAATGTATAAATATGTGTAACAATATTTCTACATGGGTACAGTTTTTATCTGTGGGAAATGGTTACCCATAGTGGGCGTGGCATTTGACCAATTGTGACCTATTTATTTAAAGTCCTACGTACAGGTATTAGAAATATTTGTACAAAATATATCGAAATGTACGACCAAGTATGCCACGCCCACAATCAACAAAAGTGTCTTACAATCACAAAAAATTACCTTAAGTTGAAATTTAATGAAATTCAATGTAGCGAAATGGGCGTGGTAGAAAAACAAACATTTGTTTGGCATAGAATCTCACTTGCCAGTTGATACGTAATTCATAGTGTATTAGAGGGCGGAATATTGTATCTGTTACGTCCAGTATTTTTAAATAACTGTGGAGCATATTTAAGATTTAGTTTTTTTTTTGTTTTGTTTAAATTGTAAGAAAAAGTTAAAGATTCCGCCTTCATGCATTTTTCTAGCACTCCATTTAACCACAAATTTATGTATAAATGCACTTAAGTCGTTAAGTGGGAATCTGAAGCTAGTGCTATGAAAATGTTTTAAGGGTCGAAAATGTTTAACAAGAGGGTAACCGTCCTAAATATAAGTTGATTTTGTACCAACAACTCAATTTAATTCGGAAATTAAATTCTATTTTCATACACAAATTATTCCATAGAAAAAGAAGCAAATCTTTTCATATTTGTTTTAGACTTCATTTGCCTGTGGAAGCAACCTCGTCCAACGGGGGAGGCGAGTTCACATTCCATCTGAAAACTGTTTTCTCTCGATCTTCAGCTCGATTTGAAGCTTTACTGAAGAGACTTCTTTTAATCGCTAATATAAAAAAAACTCGTTTAATTTAAAAAAAAAATCCACCCCGTAACTTATTATAAAATAAATATTTTAAAAAAAATTGTCAAGTGCAAAACAAACAAATCCATTGTCCAACTATTTAAAAATTCTGTTCACATATTCAAGCACTTGGTTGACATTTATCACGGACACGATTGTCACCTTATTGACTTTTAATAATAATCAGTCTACTTAATGGCGGCAACATCAACGAGAACAAAATACACCAACAACAACAACAACAGCAAAATATTCTTTATGTTGTTTGCATTTATTATTGTTATTGTTATCGTTATCGTTGATGTTGCTGTTATGGTTTCTCACTCTTTACGCCTAAGTGGCGTTAATATTGTTGGCAACAAACTACTGCCAAAGTACGTTGTTGTCGTTATTGTTGTTATTGTTGTTGGTCTATCTGAATGGTTGACTGGCTATAGTGTTGATATTAATTTAAAATGCTTGACAACACGCAGCTCAAATATAATGCGACTCCGATGAGTAACATTGCGGCAAACTAAAAATAACAGAGAATACAACATAAATTAACGCAATTGCACAATACCGTAAAGGAGTGCATGTCTACTTATATACGGCTTGCATATTCAAATCTAACGCGGATGTTGGGTGCAGATAGTCACAGTGGGCCGGAATAACAACAGACAGGCAGGCATGCAATGTGTTGATAGCTAGATGTTATGAAAGTCTACTATTTTGTTGTATCCTCCAACTGATATACAAAGTTTGTCGTTCTAGATATGTATGTCCATGTGTCCGGCTATTGTTGGCACTCTCACGGTCAAGAGCCATGAACTTGAAATTGGGTATAAATATTCATAATTATCCCATCCATAGATATGTTAAAAATGGGCGTGCTTAAATAACAGATACGTTAAAAATGTACAAAGTATAAAACTCGTCTTGATTTAATACGTTTACTATTAGAAGATGATATCAAGTGTCTGCCACGCCCACTGTTTGCATGTAAATGTTTAGAGCATTTAAGATTTGGCCTAAGCGAAATTTACTTTTCTTACTTGTTTTTTTCCTCATATATGTGCACGCGTTTAAATACTCAGTTTTTTTACTTTGCTGTCATATAAATTTAGTCAAGTGTAAATATTTTGTCATATTCAATTAAATTATTAAAAATCTACTAGTTACGCTTAAATAGAGATGGTTTTATAAAAAAAAAAAATGATGTAGTTTCTTCTCACCGTATATTGTGTGGAAGAAGGTGTTTTAAAAAAAGCTAAATCAAAATAATTAAATTGAAATATTTAGAATTCATTGTAGCTGAAATAAAAAATTTATAAAAATTATTTGTTTTATTTATTTTTCTATAAATTCAAATTTATTTATATTTCCCTTATTTGTATACGTATATACATATATATTTGGAGTCAGATTCCCGGAGGATCTAGAATCACCAGCAGAGGTGGGGATTTCGACCTCCTCTGAACGACTTTCCTAAGCGTTATGTAATGTTTTTCTACTGGTAGCATAATGGCATGCACCCGATCAATTTAACATAACCTATACCCATCATATGTACACTTTATCAATATATTCTGAATCAACATGAAATACTGTGTCCGTCTATCCGTCTGCCCGTACGGGCTGAAGAATTAAAATTCTAGATTTGGCAGAAGGTAGTTTTCATAAATGCTATACATGTTGGTATTGCTTGCCCGATTTAGTCAAGCAACACGCCCACAATGCAACAAAAACTGAAAAAGAAGCAACTTTTTAATTAAGTTTTTCGTACTTCTTATAAAGTACAGAAAATAAATGGACATATATACTCCACGGAAAGTTTCGTGGTGAGGATTCAAGATTTGACCAATAGTTTAGTTTTTATAGTTGTTTTTTTTTATTATTATTTATTATTTATTTTGTTTTTATATTTATATGTTATGGTTGATAAGTTGATTTTTTTTTAATCCAACATTTTGACTATTATTCCATCTCTTTCGCATTATATTTCGTAAACTTATCAATTTTTTATCTTATTACCATTTTTGTACAATGGTTTGATTAGTTAAAGACCGTAACAGGACATTTTTAAAAGAAGTCAGCTTAAGCGTGCATGTAGTAGCAACATAATACTTGTACGAATACCCAATATACTTGTATGAGGCATGCATGGCATATGCTTGGAAATATTTCTTATCTTTTAGCCATAATCGTATTTGATGACCCCTTCTATACTTGGGTTATAAAGTATTTCCTTTTAAAGCTCATCATTATCATCATCATTATTTGTAATATCTAAAACTTTGCCATCGAACAACAATGGCCACAATTCATGGCATGCAACATATTCACATCCCCATACGACATATTGTGCACAAACATACATACAATATATCTATCATAGAGCTTCATTATTTTAATGATTATCTAGAAAGCGTTTCTATATGAGGAAGTGCATATTTTTTTTATGCTGCTGCTGCTGCTTCTGTTTTCGTTTTGAAAAAAACGGTACACTGTGAAAAAGCACAAGTCTTGCACTACACTGTACTTGTGGAAATTACTGTTTTAGAATATTTTTGCATGTAAGATAAGTCAGATAAATATTGAGCAAATATTGGATAACCATGGTTAACACGTTTGGGCAATATTTGTTTTTTATTATGAGACTGAAAATTGTTACATTATTATTATTTTAATGACGAGTGTAGGGCTTAAGTCACATCTTTACTATTTTTTTTAAATTAAACTTTCTAGCAAAGTTTCGAGCTGCGGAATCCTTCAAAGGCATAATAATTTACACGGAACCCCAGTGGTTCAATAATGACTAATTGTGTGTATGCGCCAATTGATGATGCCTAACACCATATAGATTCGCGGAGCCCTTTGAGTTGGCTCACGCAGCTCTACTTTGAAAACCGCTGCTTTAGAGAATGTAATCACATACCTACCACGCCCCCTATTTGAAAACAGCGTCCAAGTTGAATTTCACCAATGAAATATCGAGAATAAAGAAAGATGAAATGAAGTGATTTGTAGTGCAATAAATATATTTGCGCATCATTTTCAAAGTTTATAAAGTTTAGCAAATATTTTAAAAAGGAAATTGTAGTGGAGCGAAAAGAAGGACATAATTTATGATAATTTACAAATATCATAGTTAAACATCTCATTCAAAAAACCCTAAAGATATAAAAGCATAACTAACTAACAGTATAAATACATACACACACGCACGCACACATAAATATATAGAAGGAGAAGTCATATGGTTGTGTTTGCAGATGTAAGAGTAGATAGAAAAATACTCATGCATGGACGGCACAAACATATTCAGACGTTTTTTATATCCATAGAAGAAGAGCATGGAATGAAGAAGGCTTAACTGTTTAAAATGAAGTTTACAGTATTTTCTTCTCTTTTTTGAATTTTTTTTTTTTTTTTTTTTTGTGAAACAAAGAAAAAGAAGACAAAGTGACTTAGTTTGTATAAGCGATTGACCGACTGACTTTTTCTCCAACTAACAACAACACGTATGCATTTAGGCAAATACCAAGTTTTCATCTTTATTCTGAAGCTATTGTTATTGTTTTTTGTTATTTACTTGCCTCTGCACTGTACCGTTGAGATGTAGAGTAAAACATTCTAAAAAAGGAGTTGAAGAAAGGAAAAAATGCATCAAACGACAATCACTTAAGAGAAATCAGATAAAAATATCAATTCCTGTGACTAAATAAGTAACCGAGAAGAATAACCAATGCAGACAGCATGTGTGTGTGTGTGTGTGTGTATAAATCTAATAGTTAGCCAGTAAAGTAAAATGAACCGACAGACAATCAGTCAGTCAGTCAGTCATTCTGTCATTTTTAAGCCAACAAGCAAGCAGGCAAGCAAGCAAGCAACTTAACAAACAAACAAACGAACGCTTTTATGGATGGACGGATGGATGACTGGCTAGAGAAGAATGGAATCAAGCCGAAGATGAGAGTTTAATGTATACAATAAACTCAAACGAACTTATATACAAAATGTAGCCTGATGCACACATCCATCCATTTAACACACTAACAATTCCAATTGCTTTACAGCAGCATACAAGTTCTGAACTTTATAATGACCGGCAGTCAGACGATTTTTATACAAAAGACCAGAAAATGGACGAAAAATAAAAGAAAATCAAATGCAACAACAACAACAACAGCACATATAAAAGAAATGGAAATTGAGAAGATTGAAGTCAACACACACACACACACACACACACATACACGGTCATTTTTATAGATTGGTCTGGGGAATACAGACATTTATCTATCCATCCATCTACAGCTGTAAATGTATTGCATAAAGTGCTTGTATGTATTGAGAATGCCCCGTTCATAAAAAAAATACACACAAAGAAATATTGCACAGAGTGTGTGGATATGGTTGTGGAGATGGTTATGGACATGATTGCTCCAAACAATACAAAACCCAGTATAAACAACTTTTGAGACTGTGTGCGTGTGCATGTGCGTGTGAGTGTGTGTTTAGGGATAACGTTTACTGAAGCATTTTCACAATAAATTAGAGAAAAAGGAATTTAAGGAAAAGTGAACTTTGAATCCGTTGAACACATTTATACAAACGCTTAAGCAACTTATACAGGATCCCCGCCTGGGAACTACAGGTAGCAAGGCAAAAATTTGCTAATTTCTCGAAACATTTTCTGTGTCGAAATCGATAGTAATGGATTAGGCAAATTCGATAGTGCAGGTTTTTCAGTTCGATCAAGTTACTGCAACAGCTGCTATAATGATTGTAAACTACTATCATAAGCGAGTTATGAAACCGCATTAAAGAAAGGAGGCTTATTTCGGCTCGAAGTGAGCCATACACACAACGTTCTGTACCTTAAGAATTTAAGCTTTCTAATGACCTCCTTTGCTTGCATTTTTCACAATGTTACAACATTTCAAACAGAGTATCGGGAAATACATCATTTGGCGTGCAATGAAAAAGTCGTTACATGACCCCCAAATCTGCAACTCTGGATATTTTCGAATGAAACTTGGCACATTAATTTCATTTGCTGTAAAGCTTATTTGAGTCAACTTTGAGAGAAATCGCACGATTTTTACTTTTTTGCGACTTTTTTTCCAAATGTTAAATTTTCGAAAGTTTTTTTCATATCAAAATTTTGATATCAATCTTTAGTAATTGAAACAAATTCTACAGTGCAGGTTTGAAAGAGATCTCGCCACAGTAGCAGCGCCTAAGATGATTTTAATGAACCGCAAAGAGCTTCTAATGAAACAGTATTCGAGAACTGCGGCTTAACGTTGACTCAATAGGAATTTTACGCCTAAAATTCTGTATTCATACAAGTTTTAAAGCTGTAAGCTTTTAAACCATGTACAGATTTTTCTTCTAAGATTATTTTTAGTAATGTTGCAATCGATCAAACTTTCCTACCTTTTTATGCAAGAGAGCCACCCTTTAATTGGTAAAAAATGAATCAGTAATACTTTTTTTTTAAATCCAGCCAATTTGTAGAATATTTATAGACCACACCTTAATATATATTCCAATCTACAATACCTTAGCAAAGAAGAAAATAGAATTTATTCTTCCTGACATTTTTATGGTGTTATCATTAAAAGTTTACCATAAAAATATTTCATAAATTATTAACTCTCCATGGGATTAAAGTTATTTATTATTTATATTGTATTAAAAAGAAATTCTTCATAAATTTATTTATAGACATAAACGGAAGAATTCTTCTAATAACCAAACAAGGTAATAAATCAATTATTCTTTAACCAAAAAAAAAAAAAAAACAAAAAAAGGGAATAATAAAAAGAAAGCAAGAAACAAACAAGCAAAAGCAACAATAACAATAATTATGATGAATTGAAAATAATCACGAGTTACTAGTTTTTTTCTGGTGGCAGCGCTATAAAAATTAACTTAAAGAACGGAAAGACGGAAAGACATAAAGCCATAGTGAAACTTTCAATGTTAAGTAGAAACTTGTTGTATGGTTATCAGCTAAGATATCGACAGAGTTTGAGGAGCTGTAGAGGCCAAATAAGCGTCATCAACAACAAATTGCAATTGCCACAAAGTAAATAGACAATGGAACAAAGGGACGGAAGACTAAATCTCACTTGAAGACTTTGAGCGACGTTTGGAAAACCTTATTATATAAAATCATACTCGTACACACATACACATACAAATATGACACAACATAAAACTCAGTTAAAGTAATAATAAAAAATCATATATGGACGGAGAGATGGAGAGATAGAGAACTGGAAACTATAGTTGGCATTACACATGTACTATCGCACCAGAACATATGTCATGACAACATGGTACCCATTCATTTATTACTTATTATTTATACACTTGAAAAATCATGAAGAATTTTAATGTTTCGGGCACATCTTGCTTTTGCGGATGGAAAAAATTGCGATTTTTGAAAAATATTGTTAAAACCGTCTTAAAAGTGGGATGGAAAATTCTTCATAAACGACTTTTTTTGCATCATTTTCAACTTATTCCCCAAGTTAAACGAAATCAGCCATTTTTCGCAGTGTACATAATTATATGTGTGTGCAATTGGTCATGCAATATTTATACTACATATGTATTTGTATGATTATGTTGGCATTGTATGTACGTGCCATTGTTGAAAATATAAAGCTTTTTCTTCAACTTGTTCCTTCTTCCACAGAGTCTCCAACTGGCATTTAGTTGTCGCTTGACTTGAGGCTCACATTCGTTCGTGCACCTATAGGGACATCAAACAATAAATAAATTATTGACATAATGTTTTGTATTGAGAGACACCTCTAAAGATTTGCTTTCAATTTATTTCCCGCAAATTATTGCTACTTGCCAAACTAGCTGTAGACTGGTAACAAGGCCACAATAAAAACCCAATCGTCTCCGCATACGTCAACCTTTTCGTAATCATTAATTCTTATACTGAATTATTGTTATTGGCTTGCTTTATACGCATAAGCTTACGCATATGTGTTGTCCACAGTAGTCAGTAGACTGAACAACAAAGATTTCTAGGTGGAGTTGTTGAGAAACAACATGTTACAGCACTTGTTCATATGAGTTGGTACAAAAAACTCCAACTAAACTAAAGTTAAATCCTAAATACCCTTTATATCCATATACAAAAAATGGGCGGGACAAATATCTGATCGCGCTTTCTAGTAGAGTAAGTATAACATTCAACATAAAAGTGTCTCAAAAGGGAGTTTTTTTGGAAATTGTGCGCGTGATTCTTATACAGCTGCACCCATTTTTGTCTTATTTTTATCAATTATGGGCGTGACTCTCAAACGATATGAACCAATTAAGTGTGTAAACTAAAATTGTTGCAACAAAATTGTCAATTCTTGTGACAGTAAGGCTTGCAACGACAGACGGATATATGGACACAGGGATCGTTTCTTATATTAATGCTTTGTAAGATTGTTCCCATCTTCTTCTAGGTGCTGCAAACGGAATGATAAATTTAGTGTAACTTCCACCTTCTAAGGTGATTAAAAAAAAACGTACAATGTAAATAATATATCAATAAAATGTAAAAAACAACACTTAATTACAAGCATACCTACCTTTAGCTGTACGTATAAATAAATTCCAACCAATATACTGCAGATTTAAGGATATTTCATTACAAAATTCCACTGGAGGCTATAAATTTATAAGTCTACAATCAGCATCTTAATGATGCTGGTTATCACCACCCATTAATTATTAAATACATGGTGTATCAGTTACCAATTAATAGGAGTACTCTAGAGGATTTTAAAAAATAAATTATTAAACTTTAAAAGTTCTAAACAATCGCCCAACTAAGCTATAGCTGTGAGAGGTAAAAATTAATGTGAATCGAAAGGTTAATGGATCTATTTGTAAAAGCTTGTATAATTCAGTTATATTATAGGTGAAAATGTCTAAAACTAGACCTCTGAAGAAGCACGGATTCTTACCTTCTACATTATTCAAATAAAGTTTTAGCGAACCGCAGTCATTATTATTTAAATGGTACCCAATAGTGATTTTAAAGAATCTTGAGAATTTGAACCTATTTGCACCTTCTAAAAGTAATCCCATTGGGTCCAAATTTAGCTAAATCAATTAATAAAGAAACTTCTTATATATCTGTTGTATAAATATAAAATTCAAGAATGTTTTTTTCATTTATATAAAAATATCTTTCAAAAGAAGAATTTCGTCTAGAGAGAGATACTAAAAATGGTCCGCTTTGACCTATTTTCATAAGCGGTCGGCTTATGATACTAAAATACTTTCAAGCATGTAAAAACCCTAATTTCACTTGATACCCCCTATATATATTGTGGGCGTGGCATGTGTATAATAACAATGAATACTCAAGTTCAAGTTATTTCACCTTAAAAGTTGATTACTAAGTAAAATTCATTTTGAAAAATTGTAGGCGTGACTCTTTTTGGAGGAAGCCTTACATAAAATTATTTACTTTACATTTAAATTTTGAACTTCTTTGTATATTTGTAACCGCAAGAGATGTTTGTCAATTGTGGGCGTGAATGTTAACCGATTTCGTCAATTCCTTTACAATTGGCTAAAGGGATATCTGGATCAAATTTCAGCTTGAAATTTCCACATTTTTTGTGACCGTAAAAGTTTCAGTAATAAAGAGATTCACGGACATTGCTAAATCAGTAAAGATTTTGATGTTTTATTACAGAGACCCTGAAGCCTTCTTCTGATCGATGAACAAAGAATAACAAACTTAGTGTAGATCCGATGCCAAATTTTAGACAGTCTTTCTAAATCAATCGGTATAAAGATCGTCTTTTAACCGTTTCAATAATTGACATAAAATATACTCGTTACCACAAATACTGTAAAACATAACAGCATTTAACTGTTAACTGCATTTGCTTGCATTATTTGTAACAATAACTTTTACGCACACCCATACCGACCCATGTACAATATAATAAATGCCTCCTTGGAGCATGTTGTTAGTTTACCCAACACTGGTAAAGAGATAAATATCATATCGTCTCGACTAAGGCATACAATATATGCTGCATGCATCAAATACAAAATATCCAAAATAAAATACAAATTTTATCAATTATCTGGTACATTTGCCTACCACATCTATTAAATTATGTTTTTCCTTTGAAAGCCAAATAAAAGAAACCAGCAAAAAAGTAGGCAATCAAGAAAATTTACTTAAAATAGAAATTGCTGCAATAACAATTCTACCAAATGCCTATTGGCCACATCTCCATATAATGGCCTTTGCATAACAGCTATCCTCTCAACAGTAGAGAGAGAGAGAGAGAAGGAAAGACAAGCAGAAGACTTTTAAACATTAAATCGAAAACCGAAAACAGAAAATAATCACAATAAAGAAAAAAAAATACTCAAAGTTTCTTGAACGATATGCGTTGATGCAGTGCAACGTGCAGCATTGCTACATATCCGTCTGCAGCACCAATATGAACCCCCTAAGGCCATTAAATATCATAAGTATCCATAACATATACTACCTGCATGTATAAAGAATCAAATTTTCTATATATTGTATACACACACACACACCATCTATGTATGTACGTACTATGCACAGTGTGGGTTTCTAGTTGCATGCCTTTCAATCGAAAATAGAGACAAAGATTCTCTTTGATTTCTAATGACGAAAATAACAAAAACAAAAACAAAAATACGCAATAAAATGTTTAAAAAAAAACACATAAACCTCCAGTGCATGCGTCGAATGTTTAAGGCACAAGTTAAAGTCTCCTCCTAGAAAAAGGAGTGTAGCCCATTACATTGTTATATTTATAGTATTTTATAGGCTTAAACAATTTATTAAATGCTGTTAAGCATATATGGTAATATTTCTACTTTAGCATTTTCTATAATAAAAATGCTGAATATGTAAGCGTTCCACACCACCATCGAACGGAAGGGAAAGATCTCATAAGCCGTCAGTGTTTTACTGTTGAAAATTATACACTATAGAAAATCGAAATGCTGTTAAATCATGACGCCAATTATGCAAGTTATGCTCTGGCGTAAAAAGGCCACGCCTCTTGCTGTTATTGGCCTAGAACATAGAATATGTTAATGTAGAGAAATAGTGAATGCGTACATACGGGCAAAATGATTCGTGTATTAAGTATTTTTCTTCATATCTGCAAAAATAAATGTGTCCGTATGTCCGTCAAATGTTAATAGAACTTCCATTAATACAAATCATGAGACTTCTACACAATACTTGGCTGAAGTTAAATGAATTAAAACCTTTAAAAAGTCAAGTTTCCAAGGAGGAAAATCGTTCATTTGAGTAACCTGTACGGTTAGAAAGAATTATAGGTAGAAAAAGATAGAAGGGGTGTCTATAAACGCATTCGATTTAAATTTGAAAACATCAGGACTAGGGGTAGATGGTTGCACCTGTTTAAAAATGTATTTTAAACTAAATTCTCTCTCTACGATATAAAATAAATTCTGTCCGCAAAATGCTACCACTTTAAGTAATTTCCTCCTGAATACCGCTCTAAATAAAAAAGCTACATTTATACATAGAGAGGGTGTGACATGTTGACAATTTCGTCCTTCTAAACTATGAGTCATACATCATCTTGAAGGTTATTCGTTGTAAATTTTGGAAATTTGTTTTCGGATCATGCCCGTTTTTTTTTACTTAAATATATAGTTTATGTAAATATATGTTATAAATTTGTTATAAATTTGATCAATTTTTGTACCCGTAAGAGACTTTTTTTTATTGTGGGTGTGGCCGTTAACCGATTTCGCCCACTTGAAATAAAAAACTAATTATTTACAAATTGTGTCCAAGACCAAAAAAGATTTTGTTATGTAAATTATGAATGGGCGTGGCATTTGACCGATATAGCCTAATTTCAACATTAACCTGCGTGCTAAAGTTATAAATATAATAAAATATTTAAGCAATTTTTCAATTTTTGCGACCAACCGAAAGACTCCTAAGCACTTACATACACACTGACCTGACCAGATCAATTCAGATTTTGATATTGATTCAGAACAAATATACTTTGCAGAGTTTCTGAGGCCATCTTCTCTGGGTATTGTCCATGGTATGACCAACTGAGTATACACACCATCTTATGTAGATAAAAATAAAATTTATTCACTTATCTGTAAAAAAAACTGAATATCGTATAAAGTTTTCTGTTGTATTTAAATATAGCAAAAATAACTGGAATAAACTTAACTTTATTTTTTCCACTTTGCTGCTTTCATCCTTTTCAAATTTTAATATTGTTATTGTTGTTGTTGTTGTCGTTGTTATTGTGTTGTGTTGTGTTGTGTTGTGTTGTGTTTATTTACCCTCAATTTACAATGTGATTGTTTTTGCAACTTTTATCAAGTCATTTTGTCATACAGCTTAAGGCGGAAATCCTATTTAAAATGTGCAATAACAACAACAACAATAACAACATTAGCAATAACAGCAACAATCAAACAGCAAACTATAACCAGACCCTTAAAACAGGAGCGACAACAATAACGCGAGCCCAACTAACCAGCTGTGGTTGGTGACCATCGTTGTCCTCTCTACCTGTTGTTGGTTTGCTCGGTAGCCCAACATGATGTAACTGTTTAACTAACCATATAAAAATACTTGCATACTTTTTTAAAGCACACAAACCTTTACATTTACATATATATGGTGACTCTAATGTACACCTCATCCATAACCTCAAATTGGCTAAACCCTAGAATGATCCACACAATTGGGTATGACATAAGACAAAAAGAAAAAAAACACAAAACTAAGAACTACAGGTGCTGCCAATATATCAGCATATACACATATAAATAAGAGGTCAAAGAAAAATTAGCATAACGTAACATCAAGTAGAAAAATTGTGTTTAAAATGTGGCTTAAGTCAACTCTTGAACACGCAACATCTTGAAACATTAAAATCAAAATGCATGGCAATAATGTTTATGGTGGTGTGAGTAGGGTTTTTAAAAACTGGAGAATATTTATTTTTTTTTTTAATTTTTGTTCCACTGTAGGCGTTTTTTTTTATCGATGTTATACAATTTTAATACCGAACAGTATACAGAGTTGAGCAATACTTCTGAATTTTTGCGACTAGAAGGAGGCACAGATGGACAGACAGACGGATAGAAGTAAATCAGCTTATTATTCGATGTTAAATAAGAATATATACTCTTTATATATGTATGTACTCTAGATCTTGAACTCATGCTTCTCGCTGTTGCAAACGTTACGATAAAGGTGTTATGTACCTAAACCTTGAGTATAGTTTAGTAGAAAACAATTACAATACATACTTACTATACATGTACGTAAGTACTGTATACAATATTAGAATGTATATGTATTAGAAAAAACCCGAGTGAACTGTAATTTTTATACAAATATTTTTTTATGTTAAGTAACTGCAAACAGTTAGAAGACACTTTTTTTTTTGACTTACAAACGACCGAGTAAAGAATGCAAAGCGCAGCAGAGAAGGAGGATGAAAGGGATGGTGGGTGGTGGGAGTAAAAAATGCTTCCTTTTAAAGTCCTTCGAACTGCAACATAAATGTCATTGGCATCGACAAAATGTTATTCACGGTGTTCAGTTACTAGAAACTGATGCTTTGCAATACACGCTAGTGTCTAAAGAATTCTTCTCTCTCTCTCTCTCTTTTGCCTCTTCTGTTTAAACTTATTGATTGTTGTTGTTTTTGTTGTTGAACTCTCCTATTGAATGAACTTTCCACAATAATGTATAGGACGGGGTGGGTGCCAAGTGGATGGGTGTAAAAGGGTCGTGAAATCATGGTTGACTGGCTTAACTATTTTTATGCAGTTGGTTCTTAATTTTTTATATACATACTTGGGTGCTTATATATATGTATATATATATATAAAGTTATTTCCCTATTTCTACACTTTTATTTTGAAACTCTTTTTCTTATTTTTCATTTTTAGCCCCATTTTTCAGCCGAATTTTAAATTTAGTAGTAACAAGGAAATAACTACATTTACCCAAAGCAATATTCTCAATACCTTTATAATGTCTATAAACTTTCAAGTTAGATTTTTATATGGGAAATATTTCTTAGAGCGTGGGCGTGTCCTATATCGGACTTTACCAATTTTTGACACAAATAAACTAATTATAATAATAATAAAAATTTATATTAAATTGTAAACTTTTGAGGCTAATGAATAGTTTTTTATCAATTATAGGCGTGGCTTTTAACAAATTTTCCACATTTTAAATAGGAGAACCTCTTATACGTCCCATTTTATTAAAAAGTCCTAAAAAAATTAAGATAAAAAGATAGGTTTTGAAATATTTTTTTTTTAATAAAGGGCTGGGTTTGAAGTCATTTAATTTGGTGTAACTGAAGTAGGAAGCTAACTGCAGAATACGAAATTTCAATATCTCTATTTTTGCCATCTGAAGCGTCTTATAAATAAATGGACTTACCAGCGGAACGGCCAGATCGACTGGGTCAACATTTATACCAAAAATTCTACATCGAAATTTGTGAGCAACAGTTAAACAAGTTTATGTAATTTTGTACGGTTAGAAAATAGGATACTTTGTGATGTGACGCATCAACATATCAGCCTAATCAACAATGTTACCGCTGTTGGGGGTGAGAATAGATTAGCCAGGGGAACTCTCAACCATTCGTGAGCCCAACTAGATATTTTCTTTTAGCTAAAATTTTTGAGAAACAATAAAGCTGAAGATGTGAAGTAGAAAAACTGAAAAAGAAATCTTTTTGTTTTAATTTATTTTTGCATTTGTATAAAATGTTTTATTCTTTTTCGTTATAATTGATTTTCTTACTCTTAAAACGCAACACACCGCCACCGCGCTATACACATCGCACACATTAACAAAAGGATTACTATCAAGAAAATATGCACTATCGCTTATATAGTAAGTGCTCTCTTTATATATAACACACAATACATATTTTTAAGTAATGTTACAAGTATGTGTATATGTACACATTTTACGTAGGTGTATACTTGTTCAGGAAATGGGGAAAAAATGAAATGTAGGTGAATGTACTTCAACTTAACGCACATGCAATTTATTACAATAACAATAACTTGAAACAATAATAATAACAACAACAACAAGAACTACTACTACTACTGCGCTAAAATACAACAACAAAGAATGTCAGTAGCAGTATTAACAACATCAACAACCACAACAAGGACAACATCATCCTTTTTTATTTCATATTGTGCGTATCAAACCATAAGGTGCACATGTGCTGTATAAGGTGCATATGTAGTTGCCATCATATCTGTATTTGGATAATGCAGGGTTCATCATTTATAACAAAACAACATATTTTTAACTTTTTTAAGATCGACTTGTATTTAAAGATTGATATATTATAAAGATTGATATTTTTTAAGGGTTGATATTTTTTAAACATTGACATTTTTAAAGATTGGTTTAAAGATCGATATTTTTTAAAGATTGAAATTTTGAAAGATTGATTTAAAGATCGATATTTTTTAAAGATTGAAATTTTTTAAAGATCTCTAAAATAACAGTTTTTAAGGATCTTTTGTTTTTCTATTGATTATCGATTTTTTTAAACTCATATATTTTTTACAAGTCATATAACGCCGAGGCGACTTCCAGTCTCAATGTTTATAATTTAAGAAATTACGGACGTTGAAAGGTTTAAAAAGCATTGTACATATAATTAAATTGACACAATGGTGCACAAATCTCAAAATTATTCTACATAACTTAACTTGTACATAATAATACAATTATGCACACGTAATTATAATTAATTTATAATTACAACCCGAAATTCTGTTACGTACGTAAGGAGTCTTCAGCATAGTTTTCTTGTAAAATTCAACTTTATTTCTTTGTAATCAAGTTCACATTCCTCTTAAAAATCATGTACACATTTTTACACATTTTAGTTCGGGTATAGGTGCTTATTACACCCTGACGTACGAAAACTGAGATATCTCTCTCGTATTAGTTTACACTATGTGTTAAAATTCACTCACCCAGCACCATTTATCATTAGTTCAGTTCAGTTGCAGCAGAAGCATCACCAGCACCAGCAGCAGCATCACCATCACCACCACCAATATCACACTATCATTATTTAGTATTGTTTTACATGTGTCCTCCTTCCAGCATGTGTTTGCGTGTGTGCACATCTGCCATACAAACGTAATATCTTCTATGTTTTTATGTGGTGCATTATTTATTGTATAACAAGATTGAAAAGAATAAAATATCATATTACAAGAGTGTGTTATGGAGTCTCTTGTTTTCTGGATGAAACGTTATCTCTCTTTATTTATTTTTTCTTACTTCATTAACACAAAATAATAATTATTATACAATATTTTTATAAATTTAGCAGTCATTATTTTCCAATATAAATTATACGTTGGTGCTTAAAAAATTTCATTCATGTTTAATACTTTGAAGCTCTTTCCAAAATGTCTTACTCCGCCACTCTCACAGAGAGTCATGGGTCTTGGGTTTTTGAGAAGGTAAAAGTTATTATACAGGGAGTTTGGAAAATCGGAGGAGATTTTACGTGACGTGATTCGGGATCCTAAAAGAGGGAAAAAGGCTGCATAAACATAGGTTCGGAAATTTCCGAATTATAGATTATCGATTTTTTTTTTACTTTTGTCCCCTATTTTCAGGGTCCGAATCACGTCCCAAAAGATTTTAGCCGACCATCCAATAACTATAAGTGGATAATCATAAACATAGTATAAACTCTACTCAGATTATTTGTCATTACTATATATTTACGTTTTCAGCAATTGGGAAGATGAGTATTTCAAGATACAAATCTGTTTTAATACACATACAATGCAACAACAACAACAATACTACATAAAATAAAATATAGAAACAAAATCCATATTTGGTTTAAGCCAAATGTTTTATACACTACATTCTTCTTATGAGCGCGCCAAGTACGACCTCATTTACGCTCCATAAAATATGCGTAACGATACGTAAAGCGAAGGTAGAATTTTATTTTAAAGGTTTTTTGTAAGTTGTGGGCGTGTTTGTTGGACGATTCTGCCCTTTTTTAGCACCTACTGTACTTCTAATATCAAAGTGGGAGTGACATGTAAGCCATCTATATGCATTTCAATTCAAATGTCGAATTCTGTATTAAAAATAAATTTTTTGTTAATTGCGGAGTTTTTGTACTAATTTTAATTTCATAGCTTTATAAACAATTTAGCTCACTCTACACGGGAAAGTATTTGCCCAAATTAAGAAAGCAAGTAGTTCTGGTCAATATCTCACAGACAAGCATGATTTTATGTACAAAAAGACCATGCAGCGGACAAGAATCGAAAATCATTTAATACATAAAACGATTTCACTTACAAAACGCTGTAACTTAATTAAGTTTAAATGTGTTAGTCAACATAAAAGTTATAGACCACCTTTATAGCCGTCATAATATGAAATTAATTTCAGCCAACATTAACGTTAACATTAACTTTAAACTGTGACAGCGCTTAACCCAACACTTACGTGCCGCACTTTAAATTGAACAAGTTTTTATTTTATGGCTTTCATTAAATGATTACATTAGCGTAGCATACCGTAATGGAGTAGGTAGTAATCGATCATTAGACAACCAACCTCATAATAAATGTTAAACAATGACAGCCACACATTAACTGTCATCATCAGTTTTAGCACCCAGTAAAGTGTAAAGCAGGCAGGCAGGCAGTCAGGCAGCCAGGCACACATTAGCTAGTTAACCAACTGCTTTTTACACTTTATGGTCGTTTTTAATTACCCTTGAACAAACTGAATAGACTGAATGAAAAAAACAAGCAACAGAAACATTCAATACCACAAACAAAAACTAAACTACTGTGCAAACAAGTTAAGTGTGCCGTACGAATGACTGATTCGGTTACCCCTATAAATGATTATATTATACCAAAATGTACCCAAATGCACAAATATTGTATTTTATTTCGTTTGGCACTATGCAAACACAAAAGTCTAAATTTAGAGTGTTCATGGTACATACGCACAGGAAACATTAGCCGTTCAACTCAACTCAACGCAACTCAAGTCAATGCAGTAGAGTTCCTACGCATATGTGTCAGAGTGAAGTAAAACACATACAACTTATCCATCAATTAGCAATACAATGGCCTGTCACAAATATGTACATTTTCAGTGCTTTTAAAACTCCCTTTTCTTTGTTGTGGTATTTTTGGACTTTATCATAAAAACGAAAATTCAGTTCAGCAGCAAGTCGTAGTTCATCATCAAATATATTTACAACTGGCAATTAAGGCAAAACCAGTTTCACATGTCACACTTGCAAGTGTGGCAAGTATAAGGATGAATTTACTAAAATTTCCATTTTTTTTGCACTTCATTCATTATTGGTACACCCTACAGCCACCTTGTGCAAATGTATGTATATGTTTCGTAATGTCATTTAAAGAGGGAGGCGAGAGCTATGCCAAATTTGTCTAAAAGGAGATGTCAGAAATACCGCAAAGTATTTATATACTGGATCTACTTCAATTAAACGATGTCTGTACGTCCGTATAGTCTTTAAATACACGGAAACAAAATTTAAGAATTTAGGATTGAATTTTTGTTATTTGTCATAAAAATCTCTCGTCTCAATCATGCGTAATGGGTAGGGCAGCACCTGTTTGCTTTTGCCTGAAATATTTGGGAACACCACCCTAGTACAAAATGTTTATAAACTGACATACACTGTTGCTCATGAATCATAATGAAAGTTCAGCTGTTTGGTAAATCATTGTTCTATATGTATGTATGTGTATGCAACATAACATATAAGTCGCAGACCCTACAAAGTATGTTTATCAAAATCTGAGTCAATCTAGTCAATGTCCATCCATTATTTTGTTTGTTGTTGGCATTCGCACAGTCGTAAATTTTGAGATATAAAACTAAAATTTCATGCATGCTCTTCAAGTTTTTAAATACAGAATCGTATTGAAATTGCTTTAAAAAACGACAAAAACATTTATGTTCTATCATAGCCCGTTAAAAAACAAAATATATATACATATATAATTGCTGCTTTCATTGAAATTGATCGGATAACAAACAAGTGGATCATTTCCAAAAAAACCTTATCGAGCATAAAACTCGACTTGCAAGTTGATTCGACATGTATACGTTATTAGCATAATCATGTATATGCCACGCCCACTTTTTATTTATGGAGGAGAAGGGTATTTCAATTTCGACCTAAGCTTTAAATTTAGTTTTTTTTTATTGTTTTTCCTTCATTTTAAGTGTTTTTTTATACGTACGCATGTGTCAACTGAATTTGCCAGCAAAAATACAACTTTGCCATATTAAATGGAGTTCTTTGCCACTGAAAGTTAATAAATCTGTGCCACCGCTACAAAATTAAATCATTTGCGTACTTCAACTTGACGCTGTACATATGTATTGTGTTGAAAATGAAATTATTTCCTTACAGTGTGACCACTTGAATTAAATCAAACTAATACGATGCTTCTTCTTCCAAAGAAATCTACCCATACATCACATCGCTATCTGTCTTTTTATCTTTCTATTGATTTTCCTTTACATTCAACGTGCTTAGCATTCGTTTTGCATCCAATGAAACAAACACTCTCACACATATACAACACATTGTTCCACATTCCAAATGCAAATGCTGTCGATACATATATATATAATATGAATAAAATATTACATATGCCCACAAGTGCTTTTCCGTGAAACTTTCTACAATCTAAATCAATTCTAAATAGAGTTCTTCATTTGGAAGTAGCTATGTGCTGTAGGACTGAGACGAGACCAGCTAGACAGCTAACGAACTATTCATGTTAATAAGAGACACGAAAACCTTTTGGCGTTAGACGTTTAAGGGGAAGGCCTATTTGTGGTGTATATATGGTATAAACAAAAAAGGCCTGGTGTTGCATTTTAAGTATCATATAAAATAATAAATTAAACAAGTGCTTTCTGGAGATATTTGACAGTCACTTTGTGCCCGTTGAAGTTCTTTAAAACCAAGTATTTACACAGCCGTTTAACATATTTCATCTTGATGTTTTCCTTTCCACATAA
Organism: Ornithomya chloropus; assembly: GCA_963971445.1. Lineage (NCBI taxonomy): Eukaryota > Metazoa > Arthropoda > Insecta > Diptera > Hippoboscidae > Ornithomya > Ornithomya chloropus. The sequence goes on along the minus strand of OZ020532.1, from coordinate 13,593,185 downwards.
ACTGTGTTGCAAAAACAATCACACGCCCTAAACATATGGCGAGTAAAGAAAATAAGAAAGGCAGACAGACGTCAGAATATTTCAGAATATTAGTTTGTTGCCGCATTCAAGCAAACACTTTTTCTTATTTCATATTCAGGCACAAGAAGAGGTTTTCTTGAAAATCTATTAAATTTTATGCATTATGCAGTATGCCTCAATTTGAAAAGAAAAGAAGAGTAAGAAATCAAACTTTTTTTTTTGTTAAAACTGGAACGCTTTACATATAAAAATAGCAAAAATACTTTTACTATTAATCATAGTTTTTTAATTTGTTGTTTTTTTTCCAAAACTTACTTTTTAATCTTGCAAAAATCCAGTTACAGCTTTTTTCTTTTTATTTACTTTGCAAAAAAAAACCGTGAGGACTGAAACTTTTTATCTGTATTTGTCTAACATTTTTGCTTCATTTACATAACCTTTGAATTTATGGTAATTTTTTTTTCTATTTTTGCATTTCTACATTGTGAACAGGAACGAAAAGTTGCACAGAAAACGAAAGAGTGAGAGAGGGAGGGAGGAGGCCGGAGAAGAGTAGTAAACTGTAAACTGTCAAAAGTTGAAAATGAAGTTTGTTATTGATTTGCGATTAGAAATAACTTTACTGTGCCTGGGATCCGAAAGAGAGAAAAACTTGTGATTAATGAGTTTCCTAGTTTGTTTCAGATATATACAAAATATAAAACAAAATAAAATGAGAAATATTTTATTTCACTTTTTATTTTCCACACAGGACAACGTTCTGCCACAATAATTAATAATGTCTAAAAATGGAACCTAACTTAAGGCTTACACTTAAATAATAAACTAAAGGAGCACACTTTTAGGTGCTTTTTTTATAGTAATTGAATAATTGAAAAACCAAAGTAATTGATCGTTTCAATCTCACTCTGCTTATTACTGTAACCGTAAAGGAGTCCATGATACTCCATGCTACTCTATGGCATTCGAATTGTATTCCAATAGCATTGGAAAACCATTGTGAATGATTACGTTCTAAAATAAAAACAACGCATATATGGGTAACTTATGTTAGTCTCTCAAGATTGATCATTTAATACCGCTCTACACTCCTTATTCCTAAATGTACAGTTACTAAGGTAAAAAACTTATAATAATAGAACTTTATATGGGGAAAAGTAGCAAAAATAGTCCACTTCGGTCCATGTTCGATGGAATTCTTTCACCTTACTTCAAACGTGTACTTTTATTTCATTTTATAGAAACATCTCAAAAAATGTGATCTCTATCTTGTACGCAAATATGCAAATTGGCAGACAGACAGACGGACGTGGTTAAAAGTGAATCTTTCTACTTTTCTTCATTTTTAAACCAAATTTTAATGTAAAGAGCCTATTTTTTCTAGTTTGTTCTTGGTGATAAATGAATTTTTTTTCTAAATATTGTACTTTGAAAATTTCCTTTAAAAACATTCTTCACTTCAAAATTGTTGCTCAATTTTTTTTTATGATCATTACTTAGAAAATACTCACATAGTATTTCCCTTTTTATTGTACTTTCTTTAAGTAGAAAAGTTTCGATTTTACGATATTTTCATTTCGGTTTACTTACAATTTCTATGTAAGTATGACAGCACACCTTGTCTTAATGTTATTTATGTAATGAGTGCCGTAAACGTTTGTTGTTATTTGATACTTAGAGGTTAAATATAAAGATAACAGCATAAGCTTATGATAGAATCATCTTCTGCCGCCACCGCCGCCACTGTTACGTAACGCTCTAATGATTTCCCGGTTTCTGTTTCTAATTCCAGGAAGGAAGGGAAAGGGTGACGACGGACGAATGGTTTTATAGGTAACAACCAGAACCACCAAGTAACAAGTGTAATTAGTTTTCATTACAGCGTAAAAAATGTTTTTTCTTTTTCTTTTTTTTTTTTTTTGAGGTTAAAAACAAATAATAGTTAAGAGGAAATTTGGTAAACCATACAGTAGGTACGTCCATAAAAAATAATTGTGAGAATTATTAATGAAAAACAGGAAATATGTTTTTTGGAACAAAAATTATAAAACCTTCCTTGTAAGTAGGAATTTATGAAGAAACATAAATTTTTTTCTTGTTTTTCGCTGGCTTCTGTTTCACTTATTTAAGAAATAAATTGATTCTCTCATAAAACTCAAATTTACTTATTCATGGTTGACTGGAAAAGTGTTTAAAGGCAACCTAGAAGTAAACCTTAAAATCAATAAAATAAAATTGGGTTAATATTGTATCGTTGCGTGTCTTATGCACAAGAACTTATGAACTCCCAGCACACCCAACACGAATAACTGAAAAGAAACATGTAAAAAAATAGAAGAATTTAACATGAATTTCAACAACTTCAACAACCAAGGTCTCAATCATAAAATCTTAAATCTGAGAGAATGCTTTACTAATATGGACGAGTGGAGCTACAGGTTCCCGGATTAGGCGGCGTCCTGTAACCATATGGTATGGTACCATAATATATTTGAAGGCTATACTGTAGCTATTCTCCGGGGTGCATCGGTACCGATAAACGTGACTGGGTACAGCTAATTATTAATAATAGTGTTTACGATTTTAAAAAGTTTCAAGGAGAGACAAGCTTTGTAACATCCACAGAATATTTTGGGGGTTGAGGGTACTTCATATTCGGCTTAAGCCATATAAACCTTTTTTCAAAACGATACTTTCTTCGCGTGCTTTCTTTTCTTTATTTCTGTACTTGTCAAGAGGCAATCATGTATGAAAACCTCACACGAAACGAACTGAATTGTTCAACTGATATTAAATTACAATTTTACAACGTTTTGAGTAGTTTCTTATAATAACAACCTTCAACCAGGTAAAACTTCACTAGAATGCGGTTAAGTTATGGTGCCATAAAAAGGATAAGGACAATATTTGTTATGAATGGTTTTGCAAATCAATGCAATTATTATTAAAATTGATTATTTATTAACAGAAAAGTATTAATGTCCCATTTTTACTGTATATTCTACAAATATTTCTGCAAAGTGTATACTTTTTGCCGTCATGGAAAGTATTAGAACTGAAGGGTCGACATAAGAAATGAGCTTACGTGCTTTAACCGGGCAAAATTAACCCGAATTTTTTGATAATATTTTTAACTATAGTTGGACTATCAGTCAGAGCGACAGAGGAGTTCAAATTCTAGTTGAAACAGTACTACTCAGCTGGTTTTGAAGCCACTGCGATTACTAAGACAAAGTCACGGCTTTAAAGTGATAGAACTTATAGTTACTATAAACAGTATCAGTTAATACATAAGTCTGTCGCAAAATTCTTCCCCGTATATAATATAAGAGACATGATTCATAAGCTAAAAATGTCAAATAAAACCACAAGTCCTTTACATTTCATTTATGTGTAATCAGCTTTCGCTTCAAGCTATAATTAGTTGCACTGTCCTCAATTTTGTACGCACTTCATGTCTATCGTCCTTTACCATAGAAAATATCAAATTACGCATTTAATTTCCACTTTTTATATCCAGTCATACTTTTAATTTCAGTCTTATTCTGGCTGTGCGTGTCGTCGTTTGCACAGGATCATAATCCAGTCGTCAGAAAATATTAATGTTAACACAGAAAACTTGAAAAAAGCAGAAAATGAATAAAAAACCATTTTTATGCAGTTTTTAGAGGCGCGTGTATTGCAATGAAATTCCAAGGATTTATTTTTTTCTAGCCGCGCACAAAAAATATTACAAATACACACTTGCTTGAAATATTCTACAGTTTGCAAGAATGGAATTGTCACAACGACGACGTTATTAAAAATTTAAGTTTCTGGATAATGATCTTTTTGGATTTGCTTTTAAATACTTTGGAGAATAGATTATAAAGGATTTTAAATATGGTATTAAACTAAAATTAAAGTCCTGAACACGAAAGAACTTCACTCTAATGTTTGGATAAAATTTATATTGCCATTAGGAACTACCATAATGGAAGCTTCAGAGACCCCATAAAGTATAAGCACTTTTCATCAGCATCAAAATTTGAGTCTATTTGTTTCTGAAACACGACTGAAGACTAAAAAGTTTAACCAAAAATCATATTATCAGACCTCAGGTAAAATTCATCATCATCATTACTGGTTCCCTACAAACTTTGGGCTTTTGCGCGAGAGAACGCCACGCGCTACGCTCTTTTTTTAATTAAAATTTAATAATAGGCGCGATGTTTCTGCGAACTCACTGAGAACTAATACAGTACCATAGACATTGAGGAGAAAATTTCTCTCGAACATAACATAAAAATCCTCATCAAAAAATCTGTAATTATACATTTTTCTTTGTTTTCAATTTGTTTGTTTGAATGTTTTGTTTTCTATGCTTTAAAATAAATAAAAGCAATGACAATGTTACAAATCCTATTATATAACACCGTGTGAAACTTGTACAAAATTTAATGCCTACTTAACACTCGTAAAAAAAACCAGTCCCTCTTTCAGTTGTTATGACCTTTAATATTACTCGTTTAACAGCTTGTTGATGTGTGAAGCCCAAAAACAAGAACATTTATTTACACTAATTATTCCAACATATAATATGCGTGACAACAGCAACAACAAAAACTTTATCTTTCCGCATAACATTTAGCACTTAAGAATTACCGAATCATTAAAGTACTTTTTATGGAATCTAAGCCATATGATATTCTCACAAAGACTACAATTTGAATTCTACTTCTCTTAACTCGAAACACAATAAAAGTTTTTACATATATATAAAAATAGAAAAGTTTGTTTAGTTTTGTTTAAATATTGTTACATACCAAACACTCTCAGTGTCGTACACCCTATCGTCCCACCTCTCTTCCTTCCTTACGTACTCTGCTTAAAGCAATTTGACATTTGAACGTTAATATTTGAAATCAATTTCAATGCTCTTTAAATATTGAGCAATAAAGTTTGTTTGGAAGAGTAGAAAACTTTAACTTTGACTAGTTAAATAAAAACAAAGAACAGACATTCGAACGTTTGTTGGGAATGGGAAAAGTTCTCTTCAACAAGAACCTAAAAATGTACATGCAAATTGTTGCAGTGGAAGCATCCTAAAGGTAGGCAATAAAAATTTATGTAATCACTTGTAAGGGTTAATATTTAAGTGACTTTATTTAAAAGGTACTGAATTGAATTGAATTGAATTGAATCGTTCCACACGTACTCTTCTAAATTTTTTGCCTTAAAATATTTTATAAAACGCCAAAGCATAAATAGTTGTTGTTGTTTTTAGTTTTCATAATTTAAATCTTACTTTAGCTTTAGCTTAACAAATCATTCGTTAAAATGAGAAGAGAACTTTTTTCATTAAAATTTTGAATGACTTTTTATATTATTTCCCTCAACCAAATAAATTTAGTACTTGTCCTTGTCTCTCGTTAGTTTAAATATTGTTTGCTTATATTTTTTTGGATATTGTATTTATATATTGTTTGGTTTTCTACTACCCAAACTTTTTCATATGATTTTCATACCAAAAGTCTGGAGAATAGAAGTGCGTTAATTTTGCATGCGAAAATTGTAGAAAGTAATTTGAAAAGATGATGGAAATTCTGAAATGAATGAATGAAATAAACTTTATTTAACATATAAGTTAAACCTTGACTACTTGTCATGAAGAGTTACAATATCGACTCAGATGGTTTGACAATATCATTTAACAAATATACAAATATGTACTTTAGCGTATATGGATACTACTGGATTAATGAAATGAAAAATTTCAATATCTTTTCTAAAACACGATGATGGCAGAGTTTCATAAAACAGTTTCGTAAAACTGTTGACACTGGTGGTGTTTATTGTTGGCTGTTGTGTTATATAGCGTTGTGTTGTGACGTTTCGAATGGCGCAAATTGTTTTCGAGCACTGAATATATAAGCGCCCGAAAACATGCCGCAAAATATTAATTAAAATTCTGCATAATTTTAAACATGCTTATGCTGCACCACAAAATGCTAAACTTTATGCAAATTGCTCAAACAGCAACTCTCCGCTGCCACAACAATTGACAACGCATTCCCCAATACCAGAATACACCAGCTTAACTTGGTGTTGCGTATTTGGGTACTTCGGATATAAAGAGTATAAAATTGTGAATATGGTGTTTGACACAATTGTGTCAGTTGGAGAGAGAGAGAAGTGAAATAGATGGGATAGCATGGGAATATCTAAAGTATTTGAATAGTAAATGAAATGAAATGAAAATTGAAATGAGAAACCTTATACTTACTAATAGAAATTGCTTTATAACTGAAGAGAGCTGCATAAGCAACAGCAACAACAAAAAACTAACAAAAATTTAATTGTTATATAAAAAATGCATCTTTTGCCACATATCCGTTCAAGCTATTATGTGGTATAAAGATTGTAATCAATTTAATGGCTTAACGCATCTCCAATGCATTAAATTTCAATCACAATCTCAATTGTCTATTGAAAATATTCACAATACTTCTAAAACATATGAAAAAACTCTTGAAACCACAAATTTGTTAACAAATTTTTTTGTGAAAACATATTATGCAATATAGGAAAAGTTTACAGTTTTGCGTAGGAATCCAGTTCAAGGTTTCATATTGTATGCAACTCAATCGTTTGTTGCTCTCATAAATCTATTACAGATTAAAATGTCTAAATGGAGATTGGTTTTTAGTCAAAAATACAATAAAAAAACATGAAAAATTGTATAGTATATCATTAGGCTTAGGCGTATATAATATAATTTATGGCCTATTTATGATTGCCAGAAAAATAAATTAATTTATTTTATTTAAAGTATTAAGAGATGTACAAAGTGAGATGAATTCGTAAATTGTGTTTATTCTATTGTATAATTAATTGAATTTCATTTATTGGAAATTGAGTTAAACGAATATTTACATTAAGGCTAGTGAAAATTTAATATGAATTTAATTAAAAAAATTATATTTGGTGAAGGTTTTGATACCATTTAAGAAATTATTTAAGAGACTTTTATAATAAAATTTTTATATAAACTTAGAGTTAGGTGTAGAGCAAGTATCGGACGTTTAATGGACGTTTGAAACCTAGGAGAGTAATTTGTTTTATTAAAAGCCCCAAACTCTAGGTTGGGAACAGGGCTTCTTCAGGTTGCAGTGCAGATGGCACATATATGTATATAAGAATAAGACAATATGTTTTTTAAAGAATGAAAGATCCAATACCTTACAAGAAGATCTCTACCATTATTACATAATCCCATTAAAAATCATAAATAAGGTATTAGCCTCGTATGTTCAAGAGAACCTTCGACTTTTCATTAGGAACCAACTTTTAATAAACGATAATTGATATATCCATTAAATAAAAATTTGAAAAATATATTTTATTATTAAAGCGGCAGAATGTTATGTATTTTTGACAATTTTTGAGGAAGACTAGCCATTAGAGGTCTTACAAAATGTAAATTTTCTTAATTAGCATCAAATCTGAGACAATCTAACCGTATTCATGCGTCGGCGTGTTTTAAGATATTAAAATAAAGTATTCTGATTATTAGTTAGTATTTATTAGGGCTGAAATTGATCACATGCCACGCCCACAATAGGAAAAAACCTATCTAGCAGCCACAAAAATTTAGCTATGAAATTTAAATTTGGTACGAAAATTTGACGCATCCATTGATGTGCCAAAAATGGGCATGGTCGTATGACAGACACGCCTACAGTTTACTAGCACCATTATTTAGGGCAGAATATGACTTCTGATGATACGTAAACTATACAGGAGGTACTCAGAGGCAAGCCACGCCCACTTTTTGTATATGTGATATATGTAGGTTTGGCTTAATCCACATTAAGTTCTTTATTTTCACTATTGCTTTTTCTTATAAAAGATCTTGCAAGATTTTTTAATTTTGTGCAAAAAAATAAGCGCTAAAAATTTGATAATCATACCAAATCATACTACTAAAAATATTTGATATTAACTATAAATTTATTTAAATATAATATCCTTTAATATTTGTACTCTCTTTTACTTCATTTCAGGTATGTTTGCACCAATATATTTAAACCATAAAAACGCCGGTAAGTATAAGACATGAGAAAACTTATTACCTTGCCTTTCATCAACATCTTATGCTACTGTAATATATTCGATGACTTTTGAAGATTCATAATGAGACAATGGTTTTACTCATTTATTAATAAAGAAAAGGGCAATTTTATATGAGTATAAATAATAATAATTCTTGAACAAACCTTTCCATCCACCAAGGAGGCCAGCCAGATGGTGGCAATTTAATAAGGTTAACATACACAGCATTTGTCTGTTGGTTATGTTATGTTATGCCTTCACATTCATATGCTGGTTAAACAATTAGTTACAAAATGTGGCAAAATGCCTAAATCTACCATTTTCATATAGATGTACTTGTACACAGTGTTTTATTGTGCATCACACTTAAATCAACAGCAGACCCTCAAGACATCATGAGCAACATGCCGTAATAATAATAATAAGTAGCTACGGAACAGGCATAACAATATATTTGGTTTAACAAAAGATAATTCGTATGCTTCATATGACGAATGCAAAGTCACAAAAGAAGAGGAGAGAAATGATATTGTGTTTGACAACTAAGAACTAATATGGGGTAAAACAGTGATTTATATACAGGCTCTCCTTTGAGTTTGTAGTAGCCTTTCTTATGACTGAGAAAATTCTCACACATTCGGTATACGTTCAAGTATCCATTAATTTCATTATAAATTAAAGTCTAAGTAAAATTTTGGTGTAAATTTATGTAAAGGTTGCGCCGGAAAGGTATGCTACTTTTTTTTTACTACCTTAATATTAGTTTCGCTGAAAGGGGGTCTGCAGTTGAAAGGCCCAAGAGTGAACCACACTTCTGGTCAGTTAGCGTGCTATTTGGTCAGATGGAGGCTGAAACCGTTTAACGGTAACTGTCACTAGCGATGATGCCAGAACTGCTGCATACTTTGAAGTTAACAGGTGATTAACATGTGTTCGCTTACAGTTAGTACTATACTGTCCCGGCGGACTATGAAATATGATTGAACTTAAACGATGAATCGAATCATTTAATATATAATTGTTAATAAAACAAACAAATGGAAGCTACATATGACTTGGGCAAAATATTGGGTATCCTATGTATTTGTATTTAAATTGTGGGCGTGGCATATGTACAATTAAGACTTCTCTTCATGAGAACTAAAGTATTGGACACATTTTCATCACTTTTTCTTACATTTTTTACGAACCTTGGGCGTGGCAAGCTTAATATAGAGTTTTTTTGTAAGTTGTGCGTGCTATAGTTAATAATAAAATTTCTGCGGATTGTGGGTGTGGAAGTCTACTCATTTCGCCCAATTCTTGCAAGGAACCTACTAAAAATGACCGTAAAATACTGATTTTTGCAATCGAAAGAATTTCAAGAACAATTAACCACATATACTCTCAGACCGGTTTGATAAAAATGACTTATGCTACACAAAGCCTTTGAAGCTTCATTCTAGCATTACTCTACCCCCATCACAAAGTTGAAGGATAAAGCTCTGTAAATAACTCTCGCCTTTTCTGTCTCTCTCTCTCCCTTTGTCTCACTCTCATATTTTCTTCTTATTTTATTACATCTCATCAAGTTTTGTATTAAAATTGATTTTTGATCGAATTTTGAGTAAACACAAACACAACATAAACACTTAAATTCATAAATTTTTGAAAAAGGGATGATGGCCTTATACATACATAAACACATAATGTTGTACATAATAGCCTGCGGCTTTTCTAAATAAAACGAAAAGTTTTCTGTGGCTGGGTAATAAGTAAACGATTATGTAAAGCTTATATGTTTTATAAACATACAAACATATCAATAAACATCCAATTAATTTCCAATAATTTCCTTAAGTCTTGATTTCTTTGGCAACTAATAATGTTTACTGTGTGTACCTACTGTAAGAAGTAAGAAGATGAAAAAAAGTATGAAAGCGTTAAGCAGCAAAAAGCAATTACTTATAAATACAATGTCAGACATGATGTGTGATAGATAGGGTTTTGAAAAATACATTATTCACGAATATGTTGGCTTGCTAACCACTTAGACTAAATACAAACTTTAGTAGCTTACAGTTAAAGGTACAAATCCATTAAACTCTCTTCAGGTATTCCCTTCTCTTTTATATAGATTCATTGTTTTGAAGTGTTACATTGATAAAAACCAGTAATTAGCGTAAGTGAACTTAGAAAAATATGGCCAGCATAATATTATAAGTCAATTAGTTATGTCCGTCTATCTGTCTGTCTTTGGTAAATATTTAAACACTTTTTAACATATAGAATTCAAACTTACCAAAAATACTAGTCCATGTGATTCTTTCCTGATAATTTTTATTAAAAATAGATCGAATCGAATGAGAAACGAGTGTGCAGTAAAACAGAAATATAAAAAAAAAGAAATAAGAAAGAAAAATGTATATATCTGCCACAAAAGTTGAAATTTGATATGCACATTTCTATTTTCCTTATCAATCGATGTGTTAAAAATTGGCATGTCGAGCACGCCCACAATTTACAAAAAAACATATTCAGCGTAAAACTCGACTTGTAAGGTAATACCTAATGCAGACACAATTAGAGGGCGTAACCACAAATCCACCACGCCTACTTTTTGTTTGCATCTGTAAAGGGTGTTTAAGATTTCCCCTAAGCCGAACTTAGGTTTTTTACTTATTTTTGCTAATTCGACCACATTTTCAACATTTTAACGGTAATTAAAAATACTTTAACAATAATTTTGTATTGTTCGGTGCATTATATTTTATATGCATATATGAATTGGAAAAACTATAGAGTTTGTACAAATAAATAAGAACAAAAAAACTTCATATTGATGAACGAACGACCACATGTGTTAGCGTATGAGTTTAGTGGTTAAATTCACATAAAAACGTGGCGCAGCATCATCAAAATATATAAAAACAAATAAATAAATTCCTAATGATAAAATAATAGTTTGTATGAAAAAAATTAAAAATAATCAAAAATAAGCCAACAACAAAAACCACCGCACGAACACACCAATCTCCAACAATTACTAATTGTTGTGAACAAGTTTTGTAGCAAATGGTCGAAATGCATCCAAAAACACAGAATCCGAATATAATTGTTAAATTAGTTATATTTCTACAGCGGTGAACGAAAATTTCAACGAAAACTTCATTTGTACTTAATAACTAATAAAATAACTAATTAATAATTATTTCAAAATTTTAAATTTTTAAATGGAGAGAATTGAGATTTTTTGCAATTCATAGGTAGGGTCTTTATTCATTTTAATAGTTTTGTGATTCTTTTATGTTAGTTTCTGTAAAGGAATGATGCCAAAACAATAGCATTGGATGTCTCAGGAGTTGAAGCCAAGAGACGTCTAAAGAACTGCTTCAATATCAGAAAAAGATAGGATTTTTGCATGGTTATGCATGGCGACTGTGGATAAAAAATAGTTAGAAGTTTGCGAAGTAAACCCGGCCACACCACAATTTCTTACCGACGTCGAATATTCATATTTCGATACTTTGTTCGACATTTGATGGTATCAGCTGAGAATAGTTTATTATAAGCTGCTTAAAACCGAGTAGCATTGAGCAAAACAGTTTCATTACGATTTTCTTACGATAAAATATTAATTTTCACTAAAAAAGTAGTGAAAACTTATTACGAGTTTCTTATACCACCGCAGTGGTGGCATCTACTTCATCTAATGTCTTAACCATGATGATGGTAATTACAGTTTAATCCATTGTCATGGTTTTTTTACGCAATTTTTAAACCGAAATAATTTTTGATATTTCTTGTAAAGTGTAAAAAGATATTCTCTGTCAGTCGCTATTAAAGTGAAAACAAATTGTGTAGAGGCGTAGTCGAAAAAGACATTAATCATTATTATGTAATAAATTTTTAGTAGGTCTCTTCTTCGTTTATCATATCGTGGCATTCCTAACACAGTAATAGTTATAAAATGAAGAGAAATTACGACCAAAATGACAATCTTTTATATAATTTATTTTATAAGAAGGATAAGTATTTAATGAAAAGGATTGATTACGGTTTCAATTCAAATGAATTTTACTTTGAAAGCATCTAAACGGACAGGCGACATCTATAGAGATTAATCAAATTTATATAAAATTTTTCACTTAAGAGAACTTACTTGAGCTGTTGACCTCTTGTCCACATTATCTGCCATCAGTTTACATGATTTAATAAATTTTAACATTAAATTAATTCAAATAAAACTTGTTTTTGTAAACATTAAAATATTATAATTAATGTTGATTGCCAGTCACTCTTATCAAAAGGACACTTCTTTGCACAACACAACATATACATATAATGCAAGGTCATTGTGTAATGAAAATCATAAAAGTTTTCATTATTCATTAAAATAAAAGCTGGCTGATATTTCATTGAATCCACAGTTATCCCTCAGACTTATACAAATAATCATTAGTCAAATGTCAAAAACAACACAAAACAAAACGAAAGTATAGTTATCGTTGTCGTCGTAATCATTTTACTTTACTTTCAATTTCAACTTATTTAGAAGTGGGTTACTCCTTAATCTATTGTATTCATTATGTTATCACTTGAAACTTGAAACTTTTAACACATAATAAACGTGTCACATATTTTATTATTTCATTAAACTTCAAAATGTTATCTACCTCTATACCATCTACACCCAAATACTGCTTTTGATAATCTATTAGAATAATCATAATACAATGGTAAGCATTTAAGGAAACGTAATTTTCTTTATGAATGAAGGAAATATATTAAAGCAAGAACATAATTATGTACAATTGCTATACCCTTCACATAAGTTAGGGGGTGTACTAAGTTTGTCATTCCGTTTTTCACACCTAGAAGAAGTTATCAGGTACGTCGCTGCGTAATACGTACACCATTAGAGAGGGGGAATCATGTAGCTGCCACGCCCACTGTTTGTTTGTACATGTGGAGAGTATTTAAGATTAAGCCTAAGCGAAATTTAGTGAAATGAAAATTAAGTTACTTGTCATAAAAATTTCATTTCATTTAAGTTAAATGAATTTTTTAAATTAATTTTTATGTATTTTCGTATCATGCACCACTTGCGGCAAAGGGTGCATTACCGATAGATTAAAAATATCCTTCTGAATAGATTTAACCATGTCCGTCTGTCTTTTCTTTGTCCATTTAGAAATTCGGACCCGATCGGACCATTTTTAGAACCCCTTTCCAAATAACTATATTTCACAAAGTGACTCTTATGACAACGCTTCGCGTTTACTAATATCAATAAAGTAATTGGGACATAATATGTGAAACTAGATGGTACATAGTATTAAAAGTTTTCGTTTTTTCGATTTAAATCAAAATTAGTTTTATTTATGTTATAATTCTTTATTTATTTATGTTATCTGATTACACTCACCATATCCTGATTGTTAATTGTTATAAATAAAGTGTATATGACGCGATTTGGTTTCTTCTCTGTAATGCCGCAAATCATCTGAAGTATATGTCAAGAAAGAAAAACACTCAATTAATTACTAACAGGCTCGTGACAAAACCGCACCACATCAATACGGGAAAACAACTAAAACGTATTAAAAGCATATGTGTAGTTCCAGCAGTTAACCGCAACATTAATTCCACATTTATATGAGAAAAACAAGCAAGAAAACTAAATTTGGCTTAGGCCAAATCTTAAATACCTTCCACATCAACAATGGTGGGCGTGACAGGTATATGATTACACCCTGTAATAGTGTATGTAGTGCGTGTAAGCTTGCAAGTCGAGTTTTGTGTGGAGTATGGTTTTTTGTAAATAATGGGAGTGTTTATTAACCAACTACGCCCTTTTTTGGTACATAGTTGAAAAGAATAATTATAAAGACGTACTATAAATTTCAACTTCCTGATCGATTTTGCCCATTTTCCATAGCGATTTACGTGCAACAACTAAAAGTGTACAAAATTTCAGCTAAATATCTCAAATTGGCCCGTAAAAATTCCAATAACAGAGAGGCCTACGGACATACAAGTCTAAATACTTTGTAGGTTGACCGTGCAATACTCTAATCTTGGCAATCTAATCCAATCCTATAATTTATTAAATAATATCAATAAAGGCGGGGCATTATCATATAAAAACACTGTGAAAAAATGTTCACATTTGCTTGATGGCACATATTCGAGAGGTTCAATTTGTTTGTTGTTTGCGGTTAATTCGTATTTCAGTTAGCGCCAAAGGAAGATGTCTAAAAGTGTTAAAAAACGCATGATCTTGGTGGCTAGTTCACTAAGCCGGAGTGCGAGTGAAGCCCAGTTAATGCCCTCTGATTTAGATAATAACATTCGATGACTTGCGTACGTTTTTCACATAAACAATTTACACCGAATTTGACAATTGACAATCTTTAACAACTTAACAAATTTCGAGCATTCCGATTGAAAAAGCTGATATATGCAATAGACGTGAATATACTTTCTTTATTTTATTTTATTTTTTTATTTCGAGGTTGGTGTTTATCTTTCATCCCCAATTTACAATTAACTGCTTTAATAATATTATTGTTACACATTCTTTCCGTTTCTTTTGTTATATTTTTTATGATAGTAAGTAATGAAGAAAGAGAAGCCTCATAATTAAATAAATCCGATTTTTTTAGTCTGCTGAATCAAAAAAAAATTGCATACAATATATAAAAAGCCCACAAATAAAACCACACACACCACAACAATTGAAGGCTTAATCTAACAGAACACGCACAAGTAAGCTAAGCTTATAAGTCTTGAAGAAGCAAAACACAATTGCAACAGAAGGAAGAGCAAAAACGCAAAAAAACAAAGCTGTGCAAAAACTTCCTTATCAAACAGAACGTTTGCATTGCTTTGTGGCTTCCACGAGTTGATTTTTTTGCCCGCGTTTATTCATATTTAAATTATTTAAATTGGTTTAGAGTTGAGATAGAGGTACACATGCACACACGCGCTTATGGTGAGCTGGTATTAAATTGACCCCAAGGGCCTAAGGTTTTTGTGTATTACGAGCATGTATACAAATGCCTCTACTTGTTAAGCATTATACAGCACGTTCCTACTTTTTATATACGCGTCCATACAAAGTTCTCTTCTATGCATTAATAATGTGAACGCAGTTTGTTATATTTATTTCATATTGCAGTTACAATGTACGAATGTAGAGGATGTTTGCCATCGTTGGTTGTTTACTTTCATTGGTTCATTCTGTGGTTGCTGTATACCCTTCACATAAAATGGGAATTATACTAAGTTTATCATTGATACACCCTGAAGAAGGCGTCAGAGACCCTACGAATTATATATATTCTTAATCTGCATCAAAAACTGAGTCGATCTAGGCATGTATGTCCATCTATTCCTATGTCTGTCTATTATTGAGATATATTTTGTAGTATATTTTGAGACACGATTAGTTTCTGCGTGAAGATCGATATGTAAATTGGGAAAAATCAGTCAAAAGCCACGCCCACAATTGGCAAAAATCTATTTATCTGCCACAAAAATTTATACTATATATTTATAATTACTCTATCCAACCATATACCAAAAATGGGCGTGGTTGGATTATAAATACGCCCACAATTTATTAAAAACCGTTCTCAACATATAACTTGTCTCGTACGTAATAAGTACACTATTAGAAAGCGTAATTCTGTACCTGCCACGCCCATTGTTCGTATGTATATGGTACATGAGGGTATTCAAAATTTAATCTCAGCCAAATAAAGTTTTTTATTACATTTTTTACTTTGCCGTGGTGTTATACTGCGTGGGGGTTTCGCCTTTATATGCCGCCTTATGTTTAAGGTATGCCTTCCATATATCTTTTTCTGCAATACATTTCAAGTTTTTTTGTTTTTGCAGCATAATATAACTAATAAATGCATTTTTAGTATTTTGTATTTTTTCATAATTTTATATCTGTTACATAACTACACCGTGTACATGGTTATACCTTTTTGTTGCTTTTTTCCTTTTTATTGCTGACTGAATGGGTGCTTAGGTGATGTTTTAGTTTATTTTTTTCTTGCCAGCCAGCTAAAGAGGCTCTCACTTCAACAGCAACAGCCATCAAGTTGTTTTTTCTTTAGTCTGAGTTAATATTTATGCGAAACGTGTCCAGTTTTGTCTGTTCGTCTGCTGTCTGATGTTGCATTTGGAAGAAGGCGTTTACGCAGGCGTAGACCAAGGTTTAAATTCATTTAAAAAGTTGTAGACAATCCCGCAATAGCAATAATAATAGTAAAAAAAATCATCATCATAATATACGCGAAGAGTTAACACTCCAGAAGAATGTTCATGAATGATAAAGAGGGAAAGGAAAAAAACAAGGTTCTTCAAGGTTCTTGAAGGGAAGTAAGAAAATGTTGTTGTAAATGTTATTATTAGTTATTTTGCATTGTAGGTATCTCACGCTCTTGCAGCAGGAACAATAGGTGGAGGTGCTGTGACAGCAACTGAATGAAAATTAATGAATTTATTTATATGCAAATAAATTTTGTTGCAATCAATAACTTTTCTTGCTGTTTTTTATACTTTACTAAATTACGACGATAATTTAATTTGAAAGTGTAAATTACTTTACATGCATTTGCTGTTTTAGCAGAACACAATCTTAACCTATCTCACGCTTGAAAAATTCTTGAATATCATGAAAGAAGTGTTCTGGCAAGTTATGCACTTTAAATTGAACATTAAATATTTTAAAATCATAATTTGGTAGCACGCAAAAGCAGAGCGGTATCAAATGGTATCAGACTTGTAGTGTTTTTTATACAAGTAGAAGAAATAAGTAAAAGAAAATTTGGTTTAGGTCAAATCGTAAATACTCTCCATATTTATATACCAAAAATGGGTGTGGCAGGTATATACTTGGTTTCTCTAATGGTGCGATCATTACGTATCCGTTTGCTAATTTTTTTAAACGTTTTAAAGGTTTTTTAGAAATTGTGGGCGTCCAGTTTATCTACATACTTTTTTGGGGGTAATTATCCTTATAATTTTTAGTAAGTGTACCAAATTTCAACTTCTTGAGTTATTTCTTTGGACCAATTTAAATATCTAGCTACGTTCAGTAATTACAAATGTTTGTTCAAAACTTCTGCTCTCTGTTTCAAAAGTTGCAACCGTGAGTGTTCCAACACCACACGAACGGACATTTCTAGATTGACTTAGTTTTTTATGCTAATCAAGAATGGTTTACCCTCAATAGGAACCTGCTACTCAGAGTTCGAATTTAGATGTATGGAATCAATTTTGTTTTTTTAAAGCACATATACACCAAAACTTACTGATGTATGGAATCTTTAATTTTTTTTTTTGTTTAATTGCTCAAAAGATGTGCTTGCAAAACTGTTCAACTCTACTTCCAACTTTTTTATTCATTTTATTTATTTTATTATCTTCGTACGTGTAAGATATTAAAATAATTCCCATAAATCGAAACTTTACATAAAACTTTAACATTCACATAATTTCACGACATAAAACTTTCATCGTACATAAAAAAACAAAGAAAAAACTATTGTAAAGACATAGAAAATGTCTAGCCATGGTGAAAGAAGAAATGTGTGCATAGTTTAGTACCACTTAATACCTCCTTCACTCAACATATAAAGTGCTTTAATGAATTGCCATTTAACTTTTCAAAAAGTATGATGGGTACGGCGATATAAAACCTTCTTTGCCCAGGTAATCTGTGCGCCGAAATTTTACCTGAATCTTGTACAATACAACAACCCATGTGCTTGTGTAATGTTAAGGACTCCATTAAAACATGGTTTGTTTAACATCAGTCTCGCAGACTCAGTCTGAGATGGTTGTGAATAAAAAATCAAGAAATCAAACTAAAAAGAATTTCTTTTCTTTTCTACCACTACGTCTTGATTGTTCCAGCAGCAGAACATGTTAGAATGCATACTTGAGAGTTAAAGACTTTCTATACAAAAGATTTGAGAGAAAAAATACGTATATATGTATATAAAATACAATAAAATACTGACTGACGGGAAATCTTAAGTTGAGCACACAGGCAAAGGGAGAAAAAGCATAACATCTAAAAGCAGACATAATTCAATTAAAACATATGCATGAATAATAAATGAAATTATGAATAAACGATTATTATTATTATTATGATATAACTTTTCTCCCCTGCAGCAATAGAAATAATAATTGAAGGTTTACTTTTTTATTGTATATGAAAAATTCATTATAGGAGTTTAGTTTTCTTCTTTTTCAATTTTTATGACCAAACCATGAAAATAGGAAACGTTTTTTTTCAATAAAAGATTCCTGAAATAAAATTGAATTTCATTAATTAACAAATAAGAAAACTAAATTTGGCTTAGGCCACATCTTAAGTACCCTTTACTTCTGCAAAGTTGGGCGTAGTAGATATACATATTACGCCCTTCATTAATTTATGTATTACATATTAGCTTGCAAGTCGATTTTTACGTTGAATATGGTTTTTTGTAAATTGTGGGCGTGTCTATTTTCCGACTACGTCCATTTCTGGCACGTCAGTAGATGGGATAACTATATATAGTCGTACCAAATTTAAAGTTCTTAGGTCAACTTTTGTGGCAGATATAAAGATTTTTATTATTTGTGGGCGTGTCTGTAATCCGAATACGTCCATTTTTAGCAAGTCAATGAAGACAATATTTATAGAGGTACATACCAAATTTCAAATTTATAAGTTAATTTTTCTGGCAGATATATAGATTTTTGTTGATTGTGGGCGTGGCTATTGACCAATTTTGCCCATTTTAAATAGAAATCTGCGTGCAAAAACTAAAACTGTCTGTACTAAATTTCAGCTCAATATCTCAAAATTTACGCCCGTGATAATGCCAACAACAAACGGACACACGGACATACATGTCTAAAGCGACTCAGTTTTTGACACTGATCAAGAATATATATACTTTATAGGGTCTCTGACGCCTCCTTCTGGGTGTTGCAAATGGGAGAACAAACTTAGTATACCCTCATCACTGAGGTGGAGGGTATAAAAACTAAAACTAAAATTAAAACTAATAGAAACAGACAATTAAAGCCACTTTATTAGCATGTGTGAAGTAACAAATTTTTTAATGTAACATTTAAAGCTTAGGCCCAAACATAAGCAATGCTTGAGAAGATTTATGCATATTTGTGCATTTTTTAAGGATTGTTGAAGCTTAATAACTGACACTTAACGTAGTTTACAACATAAGCTGTATATATAATGGAAAAATGTTTATTTTCTTAACTTAAAATCTTTGCTTAATCCTTTAATTAATTAAGCAGATTGGATCTTATAGTAAATTGTTTTTATACCCTTCACATGAGGTACTGCATATGTTACGTTTATCAATCCGTTTGTAATACCTAAAAGGAAGCCGCAAAGGGCTCTACAAAAATTATATAACATAAATTCGTGACCAGCGTAATATTTTCAGTTGATTAAGACATGTCCATCCGTATGTCTCTATGTTGTTGCTGCTCGCACTGTTCTAAATTTTGAGATATTGAACTGAAATTTTAAACACACAGTTAAGAGTCACACCCATAGCTAAAGAAAATCTGTTACAAAAACTTGACCGAAGAAGTTGAAATTTATTAATCACATATAAACAAATTTCAAAAAAACCTTATTTACGATAGAACCTGACTTGCAAAGTGATTTATATTTTTAAAAAATAAAATCAGATACACCTCACGCCCACTGTTTACACATAAATGTGAAAGATATTTCCGTCCATATACTCACTCTACGTATTAATGAACTAAAAATAGGCGGGGCCAGGTGATTACGACAACAATTTAAAAAACATGCTGCGCAAAACTCTTTTTACTTTAATACAACAAACAAGAAGTAGGCAAATTGTGTACCTGCCACGCCCACAGATTATTTATAAATATAGAAAATATCCCAAATTTGCCAAATATAGCTTTTTTCTCATTTTTGTACAAAACATACTCCTCTTTACTGGCCTGTGTGTGGCCATATGCTTTTTAGTACGCTTTGGAGACTCGTATAAAATTGAAAAGTTGTTTAATATGGATTTTTTTTTTCCTTTGCTTTACTATTTTATTACTTTCAACAGCTTTACATCAAGTTTAAGTTTTGTTTCTGTTTCTTCTTCTTATGCTTTAGTAATGTTTTTAAGAAACTAAAGGAAAGAAAAAAAAATTTGTTTGACGGACTTATTCCCTACAGAAAATGGATACATAAGGACCAAGATGTTGAAAAGAATATAAAGAATATAAAGCCCTGCTTATACACTCTTAATTTATGACTTATAAGAGTTTCTTCAACCGGTAAACTCGGAAACAGTAGCAGCAGCAGCAGCAGCAGCATGTGCAGATGATAAACAAGATTTTATATTTTGCCTTGACAAAACTTACTTCATTTCTATTATTTACCTTCTTGAGTCTATCTTTTTACAACCATTTCTTTACATTTTTAAAGTTGGGTTGATAAAAAGCAAGAAAAAATAATAAAACTTTTATCATGTCAACGGGTCGCCCCAGTAAAATTAACCAAACTAAAGTCATTTAATTAATTGCATAGTAAAAGTATGCCTTCTGCATATATATGTGTAGCAAGTATACATTATATATCTATACAAGTCAGTATCTACAAGCGCATATAAATTTATTTTAAAAAAAGTATTTGAAAAAGTGTGTTTCATAATTATTATTAAAGCTTAAGGCTATTTGCTGCTTTAATGAGCTGACATTCAGGCATAACTAAAGCAATTAAGTCAAGTTGGCGGAAAGCAAAATGAACGTGTACATAGTCAAAGGCACAAAACCTAAATGGAAGAAGAGAGAAATATACGAAATCTAGGAAAAAAAGTGGATGTACATAAAACGTATGCCATAGTGACCGCAAAAATGTATGTATGTGGAGTTTTTTCCCCTGCATTTTTCATATACACATTTTTTACTGCCCTCTCGTACCAATGGCTTCAAGACGTAGTAAAAAGTCTTTATATTAACTGTAAATTACTTTAAAATAAGTAAAAAAAATACATTTAAGCAAAGTCAAATAAATACCCTCCACATCTATATACCAATGGTGGGCGTGGCAAGTACATGATTACGGTATGTACGTATGTATCAACGTGCAAGTCCAGTTTTACACTGTGTACAGTTTTTGATAAATTGTGGGCGTGTCTGTTATCCAACCCCTTCCATTTTTGCCTTATCGATGAATGGCTTAATTATAATTAATTATTTTGATCAATTTTTAGATCTGATATAATGATTTTTGTCAAGTGTAGGCGTAGAAAGTGTCCGATTTCGCTCATTTTCAATAAGAATGGAAACTGGAAATGCAAAATTTCGAGTTAACATTTTAAAATTTACTATCATGAACTTTCTAACTACACACCGGCGGGCACATTTTATGGCCAATCAAGATTATATATATTATGTAGCAAACGTAATCACAAATTTAGTATACCTCTATCGTAAGTGGTGGGTATAAAGAGGTCATTACACGTAACCTGCGTAATCTGAGCTTTTATTACTGAAAGGAAATAAAAAAATACATAAATAATGCTTAAAAGAACGGTTCTTTCGAAATAAGCGAATTTTTAACTTCTTTAATATACGAAACACTTTCTATTGCCCGTTTTATTAATTAAATCACGTCTTAAGAAAACAAATACAATCCAGATCAATTCTTTAGTAGAATACGGTGCATTTTAGATTTAAATTGTGAGGTTCGCAAGTAAACAATCTTGTGAACCATCTCTTATTGGTTTGAATAATGCTTGCATATAGACAATTAGAAAACAGAACGATGGTTTTTAAAAACCTTCTTCAAAAGCTACCACTTTCATAAAATAATTCATAAAACAATTTGAAGGCTTTGTTGTATTGAGTTTCAAAACTCAGGAAGGAAGGTTAAAAAAGGTTTGAAATCGAACAACTGCCACCATTCTGCCATATATAAAAGAACCCAGTACACATCTCGAACGATACATCTTCCACTTATATAGAATTTTGGACACAAATCTAACTCGCAAGCCAAACACGTCAGAATAGAAATGCCAAAATGAAAGAAGAGTTAAAAATCATCATGTAATAAATCAATTGTATTCGAAATTTCAATTCATCTCAAAAATTAAGCTAGCAAAACATCTCCCTTAACACCTGGTATTTAATGAGTATTAATTCGGATTAAATGGCAAACTTTACGTAAAATGTTCATTAGTAATAGCAAATGCACACACGTACCATACATTAGACAAAGTAATCTCGGAAATGTACAAACAAATAATGCTGCTAATTACTAAAGGCTTAAATGTCTAAATAAGTAATAAACTATCTGAAATTCATTTTAAAGAGCTGCCAAAATTCGCAAATTCACAATTATTCATCCCCAGAGTATGCAACACAATTTGGTTTTTAACATACTCTCTCTCTCTATCTACCTATCTCTGTCCGCCTTATTGTTGCATTTAACAAAACTTTACACCGAATTAATTTAAAATGCAGCAAAGCAATTTAACGCTTTATTGATCGTATGTAAATTAGAACTAAAAGCAGCTAAAAATGTTTTACCTAACACTGCCAAAACAAAAACGAAAATGAAAACTTTTATACAAATTGGGTCAACACTTGTTAGAAATTGCACACAAATTAGTATTAATTTTCGTTTGTTGGCACTAAAGTAAATGTTCCATGTTTTGCACTCTGTGCCTTAAAGTAGAGAAGAAGCGTGGAGAACTAATTTCGTTATGGTACGAATACGCTAAAATACCGCCCATATAAAAAGCATACCAACACATAAGCATACATTTAGGCGCTATAAAAAACAAACAAAAATTAATTGCATACGTTTAGGCAGCACCATCATATACATATATGCTGCTCCGTCATCATCATCATTATAAAAAAGCTTTACTTTAGGGTCTTAATTTGCGATAGAATTTAGGTTAACTGTTTAATTTCCAAACACAAACAATAACAACAACAAGTACATACAAATTTTGTAAACACATCCAATATTTAAGTTTTTAAGACTTCTTTTTTATGGTGTCTCTTGTTTCGTTCGTTCGTTCGTTCTTTCGTTTATTCTATTATGTTTTGCTTTAGCTTATTGTGTTGCCTGAGATATATCACCGAAATGACAATAAATATAGTTGTTGTTGTCAGTTTTTGTCAACCAGACTAAGCATAACTATACGTCCCTCTCGTTCTCTACTTGGTCTTATTGCTCACTAACAACCTATTGTCATAAATTTTAGTTTAAACACAAAGTGTCAAGCGTACTTAACCTTCTTTATGCGTCATTTTAACAAATGTTACAGAGTTGCATATGCAGTCTATGTATGTATTATTGTTGTCGTAGTTATTGTTGCACCATACATAGGTTTTTGAGTTGAGTTAAGTTGAGTTGAGTTGTGTTGTGTTGTGGGTTATATGTAAAAACAAAGCATTTAAACAGCACTAGTAGGTTCCGTTCCAAAGTAACAAAAGAAGAAGAAGAATTTCAAGAGGTACTTGACATTTTTTTCTTCTATGATTTATCTTTCTTGTTCTTCGTTTATTGTTTTTCTTCTTCAACTAACTACTTCTCTTACGACAACTACTACTGTTTCCCTACATTTTCTTGTTATGTTGTTGCTTTCAGTTTCATTGTGTGTTTAACTCGCTTTTACTACTATTTTCTTTTCCTTTTTCTTTGTATTCACATATATTTAGTAAATAATTTATTGTAACTACGGTATGGGTATGTGAGTGTGTGGTAGATTGTGAAATGAGTGTACACAATCCTATACTCATACACTAAACACACACACACACATACTCGACTCGACTCTACTCAACGTAAGAGGACAGGGAAACCATTATGCTCTTAACATGGCAACAAATACTTGTTACTTTTTGTTACACAATTTATATATTTTATATATTTACAAGATTTTTTATGTACATATATGAACAAGGACTGAAACTATTTAGTTGCCAAGTTCATTAGTCAATTTATGCTACTGTAAAATGTAAAATGTAAAATATAACATTTTCACAATTTTTGGAATCATTTTTACGCTTCATGTGTTCAAATATAAACTTCTGTTGCCTACAATTAAGCGTAAAATGCTTAATCGGTTGAATGTAATTTTTATGAAATTTAATTGATTATATAAACACTGCATTTATTTGTAAGAGATTCTTATTTTTTAAAACGTAAATATGTCAGAAGTTTTTAAAAAAGATTGACGCTCGACATAATGATAAGGGTATACTAAGCTTGCTATTCCGTTTGCAATACACCGAAGGAAAGTTCGGAGACCTTTCCAAATATATATTATTTTTATTCTTAACATAAAAAACTAGACGAAAGGTCCGGGTTTTCTATTAAACGCAATTTTTTGCAAATTTTGTGCGTGTCTGTTATTACATCACTCCATCACATCCTTACTTAGAAGTACTAAAAAATGCTCAACAACATAGCCCATGATATTTAGCATTAAATCTCTCCCAACCATAAAAATAAATGTTTTCGCCCATATTTCTATATATTGTCGATGGATATTTTTAATAATAATAAGATTAATTTCCATTACAACTTTCTAAATATTATTTCTATATTATATTTAAGATTTACATAAATTTTACTTCCTATAAATTATTTGCTCAAAAGATTCCAACTCGTAAAGCAAATAATTCGTTAGCTCGTGATAAACTTAAGACAAATACATTATATGTGTGGGTATGTTTGGATTAATGTGTAAATATTGTATTTGCATATGTGTTGTATTGGAATGCGTGTGATGTGTTAAGTTGATTACCATTTCTAAAATTTACTCTCTGTATAAATATTTATAAAGCAATTGTAAGACAATGAATTTTACATCGTACATCTCAGTCATCTTTAGCTGCAAGTCAATGTAGATAAATGTTATTTCAAGATTTTTTTCTTTTTAATATCTTTTCAGGCTTTCTTCTTGAAGGAGTTACGCCAACTGCACCACCAGATGTTCCACCTAGAAATCCAACAATGAATCGTATGAATAATGGTCGTCTAGTGGCGGCAAATCCCAATGATTTGGGTGTAGATTTTGAGCCCTCATGTTTGGTGCGTACACCATCGGGCAACGTATACATTCCCAGCGAAAATTTAAGTGAGTAATAAATGAATAATTCGTCTTCGGTTTTTCTTATAGCCTCTGCCTGGGGATATGCTAACTTTATTAAACCATGTGAAAAATCCAGAAGGAAGAGTCAATAAAGTATATATATTCTTGAGCAGTATCCAAATCTGAATCGATTTAGTCATGTCCGTCCATATGTTTGTCTGTTGTTGGTCGTTTCTGTAACACATCTATTTCAATTGAGAAAAATTAGTCCAGAGGCACATCCAAAATCGGCAAAAACTATCTATTAGCAAAAAAAATCCAGCTGTGAAGTTAACATTTGATACATATTCATATTAATGTTGACATTTAGCACATTTTCTCACCAATAAAAGTCTTTAAGAATTTTTATATTTTTATACAATTTTTTTTGTTTGTTTTTAAATAATGTTTTCCTGGAGTTTTGCTCCTTTCTGTTATATTCGTTTTGGGGGTATGAAACTGTGCTCCAGCTAGTTAGTAAACTATATATGTGTGGTAGCAAATAACCTAAAGGGAAAAATGTCATACACTTTGCTAATAAACTTCTCCATCACACATGCACACACCTTACACATACACAGTACAGGCTCTCCGTCACGATGGTATTGAAAGATCCGAAAACTCCTATAAAAAAAAAGAAGTAAACTTGTTACACGTTTACCTTTCAAATTACCTTCAAAATTTTTCTTAACGTTAACTAATGACGTTTGTGTATGTGTGTGTGTGTGTATAACCTATAATACTTTCTTTTTTTCCCTTTAAAAACATTTCATTACTGTTTTTAATTTTAATTAAAATCTGTGAGTATGTGAGTTTGTTTTTCTTGTTTTGTTTTTGCTTTTGTTTTGTTCCCTTTTTCGTTATTTGGTTATTTCTCAGCCTTATGCTTGTTCTCGATGATGAGTGCGTTGGTATTTATACTCTGCATCCCTTATAGCAAAGAGTTTAATAAGTTTGTAACGAGGTTTGTTTCATTATACCGATCAGAATGTAGAATATATCCAAAAGTCTGAATTGATGAAACCTTGTCCGTCTGTCTAATATGTAACAATTGTGGTTTTAGCTACAGTTTTCATAAAGGGCCTTCTTGAGCCAAATATGCGTACTATTCAAAATGGTTCTAATTGAATGATATTTAGAACTCCATTCCATATAACCTAAACCCTAAACCGTAATAAAATCCTTT
Source organism: Ornithomya chloropus (assembly GCA_963971445.1). Classification (NCBI taxonomy): domain Eukaryota; kingdom Metazoa; phylum Arthropoda; class Insecta; order Diptera; family Hippoboscidae; genus Ornithomya; species Ornithomya chloropus. The sequence continues at coordinate 13,566,737 of OZ020532.1, read as the reverse complement.
ATATTGTAAAATATGGTGAAGAATAGTTAATTAGCTTAATAATTGATTGTAACAATACGGACTATATGTAGAACCTACTCTCGTAGAACAATATTTCACGAAGAGACTTCTATAACAACAGCTCTCGTTTATTGACACAATGAATTTTAGCTTAAATTGTGGAGCTAAGTGGTGTAGAGTATTAACTGGCCGATCTTGATCGAATACAATATTTTCACTTGTTTTGTTGTTATTTTGTTGTTGTAGTTTGTACGTTTGCATCAAAAGGATATTCAATAATATGTTTGTTGGTTGTTCGTGTACTTTTTTTTGGATATTTCTTTATGAACAGGCCAAAGTTTTCCATGGCCTTTGCTTATGTGTGATATATGTATATATTATATATATATATATATGTGTGTATGTGTAATGATAACATACAACCAAGCCATTCTACAGTATGGTGCTTGACTTTTTGATATGTTGCTCTTTCTCTTACTCTCTCTCTCTTTCTTTCTCCCCTATTTTCAACCCAAATAATATGTTTTGCTTGTATCTCCAAATGAATGAATGAAAGACTCAATGAATAACTGAATGAACATTTTTATTCCACTTTTTTTTTGGTTTTAATTAAAAATAAATGGAAAAAAGGCGGTTTGTATGTTCATGTACATAAAGTGAATGTGAGTTAAATGGCCTCGCATGCACACATGCACACACGCACACACACACACACCTATTTGTATGTATGAAAGGCATTGCTACTTTTATTTTGAACAAAGTTGTTAATATTTGTTTACGATTTGCATTAAATTGTTAAAAACGCGATTTTATTACGTTCGTTCATTTTTGTTTTTGTATCCATTCACTCATATTTTTTGGTACGTACGTTCATACGTATAATACTTATCGTAAATAAATAAATACAAGTGCAGCCGCATTACCTTTTCTGTAATACATATATTCCATGTATGTGTGTGTGTATGTAGCTACGTATAGATTTGCATGCATTTTTGAAACAACTTGGTTTTTAAAGCTTAACAAACTTGATGGTTGTTGATTTGCATTTATTGTGTTTTATTCGTTTACCATCATGCTTTATATGCATACATTTATATTTTATAAAAATATGCTTAAATCCATAAAAATCGTTCTTTATTATATATATACATATATATGGTCTTGCATCTGGAGTAAAAGGATATTTTAGTGTTTTTTTTTTTTTTTTTTTTTTTTTTGTGTAAAATTTTAAATAAATTGTGATTTTCTGCCTCAACGAAATTCAAAGAAATTTTGCTAGAGAATGTTTATAAAATTGGGTAAATTTAGTTACCAAGCAACTAAATGTATGCTATTGTTTTGTTTATTAAAAATTTATTTTTGAAAATTTAAAATACTGCTTGATAGCTCAAGGCAAACTCTCCGCAATGGATGAGATGCAGTTTTATTGAGTCTTTAAACGATAAAAATAAAGAAGAATACAAACAAAGTCAGCACTTTTCTAAATCTTAAATACCTTCCACATGTAGGGGAATGGACACAATAATATGAAAACTGCTCAATGTAGTAAATCTTGTTGCATGTTGGCAACAATGCTACCGTTTAAATAATGCGACGCGTATTTATTGCACAGTTTACGAGCCAAGTCTTGTAGGTTGTATTTCAGTGTATTATATTGTTTTGCGACAGATAAAACAAGCGATCGGTGAAATGTGTAATCTCTCAGACTTCGAAAAAGGGCCAGTCGTAGGTGCTCGGTTAGAGGAAGCGTCTATGACGAAAATAGGTGAATTGTTTAACGTTTTTCGAGCTACAGTATCCACAGTAACTACGGTAACTACCGCAGCAAAAGCGACAACAGAACTCAACATTCACTTGAGTAACACTATTTCGACAAAAACAAAACAGCTCAAAAAAGCTAACATTCATAGCAGACTGCAATTGTGAAATCCTTTATGTAGGAGTTCATCTTATTTTGTCCATCCCTTGCATTAGCATTAACATTAGCAATTAGTGACAGAAGCAAACTTCAACTAATTTCAACATAAAATGATCAAATTTGTAATGGCGAGTATTCCGCCAACATTTCGTACCTCTTCACTATGGCTCATATTTTGATATTAATCAAGTATATATATACTTTTATTTTACGCCCCTTTCTAGGTGTTGCAAATGAAATGACATTCCATACTATACCCTCTGAAAGGGTATAACTCAGCGGTAAAATTTACTATGAAACGAAAAAATTGATATAAATTTTGATATATTGATGCAATAAACAAGAAAGGCTAGATAATTTTATACGACTTTATTCGAAAAAGATTTCAATGGAATAAAATTCCTTACCACGGAGGAACACTTCAAAGTTCAAAGTTATAGAAACCCCAACTAAATCAAATAAAAAGAATATTTTTATTAAATATTTAAAAAAAAAAATGTATCCTCTTACAACGGTAGAAACCTCTATTTTCAAAGATTATACATTTTATATATTAATATAGAGTTTATAGTTTAATTTTGATAAATTAATATCTGAAAATATCCCGATAAAAAAACTCTTTTAAATTAAAATCGCGATTTTTCACAACATGAACCATTATAATACACGTAACGGTATATATTTTTAAAATCTTCAAATTCTCTTCGTTACATAAATAATATGTATAAAAAAAGTTAAAATTTAGTTAAAAACTTAATATAAGGCTTCGCTTTTTTTCAACACTCAAAATATTTTTTAAAATTAATTTTGTTTTCAATTTCAAATCTATAACAAAAAACAAAACAAAAACCGCATTTCTCTTCAACACTTTATTAGTGTATGTACTTGGTAAACTTCCATTCTGTAGTGTTGTAGTGTTTTGGTGAAATACTTCCATTTGGCCATAAATTTTATTACTGTCCAACAAAACATGAACAGTTCTAATCTTCAAAAACACGTACAACATAAACTAAGTGCCAACAAAAAAAAGAGTACACACGCACTCGCATATTTTGCAATTTCATTAATTTCGCATCAAAAGCATATCATAATCAGCTAATATGAATATGCTCTACATACACTGGACTGAGCTCATGATGATTATGGTAAAACTCTACAAATATTTTTAGTTGTCTTAGTTGCCCTGTCTCTCCCCCGCTCAGCCACTCACCATCTTCCCATAATGCAATTGAATGCGCCAGGCCTGTAATAACAAATTTAATTACTTGTTTTATGAATTTCAAAGTATACACATTTAAAATTCTGTATGAAAACCACCATGTGTATGTATATGTACATGGTGGGGGTAGTGGTAGTAGACGCATAGAAGCGCACATAAAATTTGCATAATTTCAATAGCACATGTTAAAGCTTTAAATGGTAATATTGTATAGTTTGGTAAAGGGAAACTAATGAGAAACTTGTGGCATAATTTTAGGACTTGTATGAATAAAAATGTTTTTAAGACTTGCGAATTTTTTTTATTTCTTTTTGCATGCCAGTGCTCACATACATAACTGATTATTCACAGAACAACAACAATACAAACCATAAGAACAACAATTGCAAATGCTATTATCTAAAATTGTGCTGTGCGAGTAGGAAATTACCGGAAAATGAAGAAAGACAAACCTCAAACAATATATTATATATATATATATATTCCTGTTTACGTATTATTCTTCTATGTAGAGAAAGCAAGAGGAAATGTTATAGCTGGTGAAGGTGGACTTATCAATACACTACAATGTTTAAAATTAAATAAAACAAAATTAAAATAAAATAAAGTTAAATTAAATTAAATGAAATACAAATTTTCAGATGAAAAATTAGTTTCAAATTAGTTTTAGTTTTAGTTTTAAGTATATGTGTCAAAAAATCGGTTCAATTTAATCTATTTTAAATAAAGCTTTCATTTATGTTATCGAGGCAAGCGCTTTAACAAAATGTCATCGCAAGTAGTAATATAATTACATAGACGGACAAACGGGCATATTCTGAATTCATTCTTCTGAAAATAGTTTTCAATCAATCGTTTTTACAAAGAGTGAAGCGTGCCTCTTTAGTAGCTTCATCAATCCCTACATGGTAGTGTAAACTATAAATATTTTTAGAAAATTCCATATTTACACATTTTATTTTAAGTCTTGTAAGTGTGCGTGTATATATAATTAAAATTGCATATACACAAATAACTGCATACACACCGCCCTATATCATTACTTATACATAAGTTTGAATTTTCTATATGCGAGTATGCACAAGTACGTTGTGTTACTGTGAGTACGTTGTGTGTATTATATTATGTGCGAACAGACATTTCGTCCTGACGTACGTTTTTATGCACGTTTCACATTGAAAAATGTTAATTAAAGTAATGTATTACTGCAATTATGTTTATAAGCAACATATAAAGAAGAATCGCTATAGCAGATATGCTCTACACAAGTGTTTATGTGTTTGTGATTTTGCTCACCTGCTCTTGAGCCCGACTATACATCATTCATACGTTAACGCTTTTTACGTTAAATGCATATACATATACATTCGCGTGTTGAGAACACAGATACCAAAGTTGTACAATATTATGCATTAGGAAACTTTCAAATCAGATAATTTGCACAAGTTTGCAGTGTTGATAACATTTGAATCTGAATGAAGGAATGTATGTGTCGCTTTGAAAAAGGTTTGTTCCACTTTACGTATTACAGATTTTACAAAGGATCGCTTCTTTAATTTTATGTTAATGTTGGATTTTAAGTCAAAATCTAAGATATTTTCATGTAGTGAAAATACAAACCGTTTACAACTCAATTTATATATGACATGACATGTTAAACAAGTGAATATATAATAGTTGATTATAAAGAACTATTTAATACCCTATACCGCTTGGTTCCACCAATTTTTCTACACTTGATTGAGTAATATAAGTAAACGCGAGTCATTGTCTTATAAAGCAAAAAAGCATTATATGGAAAGAGGTCCTAAAAATGATCCCATCGAGTCTAACTTTGGCTACTAATTACACTTATTAACTATTTATTACCAAATATTTTTGAAAAATGTCAAAAAATAGTAATTTTGTCCTTAAAAATAGTTATTTTCAAATAAAACCATGTGACTTTTTACCGATTTTTATATGGGGTGGAGTCCTAAAAATGCGTTTATTTTGTTTATTTTCAATAGTAACTGGCCAAAAGACATCACTGTGTCAAATTTTTTCAAAAAATATCCAAAACTGCAACCGTTAGATTGTTATCAGCTACATCAAATATATGGACATACCGACGGATGGTTCATGATTTTGATTTTGATCCCTTTGATATACTTAGAGATGGGTCTGACATACCTCTTTGTGGGTGTAGGGTATAAAAAGTTACATTAAGGTATAAAAAGAGAATTATATTCATACAGTAATAAATGGTTTTTACCATGAAAACGTTACATGTATGCTGACGCATATACATGCATGCATAAAGTGTATAAGATAATAATGATGTTCCGTTATGACTGTGATAATGATTGCGACGTTGATGACTTCCGCAAAGGCTTAAGGGAAAAACACCAGAAATGTGTTTGCTTATTGTATATATACTCGTATAATATTGTACAAGTATACACAAAAAAAATATCTCTTCCTACTCTGTGTACCTTTATTTTCCCTTAAATGGTATAACTATGTGCCAAGTAAATGAAGAAAATAAAAAAGGAAAAGCATCAAATTCATATTTCTCTGTTTGTGTGTGTGTGCGAGTGAGTGTAAATTAAAGATGCATTTCCTTGGAAAGGTGAGCAAAAGTTTTTTTTTTTCATCCTTATGCATTTTATTTATTAAGCGTGGAAAAACAAGAAATGAGAAAAATGAAAATTATTACAAGTTGTGTTTGTTTAAAGTAGAGCAGAAATTATATAGAAATGTATGTGTGTGTATGTATTATCATAAAACGTTTTCATGTCTGTTTTACTCGCCTTCCTGGCATGCTTGTGTGTCAGCACTCGTTTATAAATTTGTATAATTATGAACTTGAAACACATACACACAATACAACACACACAATAAGACTTGTACATACAGTGGCTCACAGCTTATTTGGTACACTACCCTTTATAGAAATAAAACCACTGTAGCTTCTAAACTATTAAAGCTATCAACGAAATTTGGATGCCAAGTTGTTGTTGTATGTTTAATGAACATTGAAAACAAAAAAAATTTCAAAAGAATATTTCTAACTGTTTAATAATAAGAACTTTGTTGTAACACATCAAAAATACATGTCACAGCTTATTTGGTACAGTTATTTCTGTGCACTTAAGCATAGACTAGTCCTAACATTTTTCAGTATTTTTCTCTTCTCTGCCTTCTTGGTAATATTTTCAATCATTTCAAGTACTAATTTTGGTAATTTAAAATAACTGTCAATCAAAACACGTAATTTAAAAATGGGTCGTCGTACAACTATTGAACAGCGTGAACTGGTCATAAATCATTATGAAAATGGGCACTAGGTACGGAAAATTGCTGACTTTGTGAACTTGAGTAAATCTCCAGTTCAAAATATTATCCACTGCTTTATTAATGAAAACCGCGTAAAGGATAGAGGCAGAAATGCACTTAATAAAATCTTCAATGAATCTGATGAGAAATTTATTGTAAGAAAAATAAGGGCAAATCCGAGGCTATCTGCACCAAAAGTGGCTTGTGAAATTGAGAATGGATTAGGCAAGTCATGTAGTGCCGAAACAATTCGTCGAGTACTCCGTAAGTCTGGTTTTAATGGTCGAGTAGCTCGTAAGAAGCCATTCATAAGTAAAAAAATAAACATAGCCGGCTTTCATTTGCCAAAGAACATGTCGAGAAGAATTCTGAGTTCTGGAAGTCAGTTATTTTTGCAGATGAGTCAAAATTTAACATCGGCGGTTCCGACGGCATGTCCTACGTTTGGCGAAAACCAAATACTGAGCTGAATAAAGAAAACGTTAAAACCACTGTTAAGCATGGCGGAAGAAGTGTATTAGTTTGGGCCTGTATGTCAGCAACTGGAGTAGGTAGTTTAGTGTTTGTTGAAGGAATAATGGACAAAAATATGTACCTCAACATATTAGAAAACAATTTGCTCCAAAATGCAACGAAGCTTGGTATACGCGATAATTTCCGCTTCTATCAAGATAATGACCCAAAACATAAGTCAACAATTGTGGAGACTTATCTACTATGGAATTGCCCCCATTTAATGTCGCCATCGGCTCAGTCACCGGACTTTAATGTTATTGAAAATTTGTGGTTTTTATTGGATAATAACATTAGGAAACACAACATAACAAACAAAAATGAACTGAAGAAGGCGTTGTTGGAAGAGTGGGGTAAAATTAGCCCGGATGTTACCCAAAAGCTGGTAGACTCAATGCCAAGGAGGCTACAGAGTACTATAAGAGCAAAAGGGTACCACACAAAATATTAAATAATACTAATATTTATTATTTTTAAATAAAAAGACAACTGTACCAAATAAGCTGTGACATGTATTTTTGACGTGTTACAACAAAGTTCTTATTATTAAACAGTTAGAAATATTCTTTTGAAATTTTTTTTGTTTTCAATGTTCATTAAACATACAACAACAACTTGGCATCCAAATTTCGTTGATAGCTTTAATAGTTTAGAAGCTACAGTGGTTTTATTTCTATAAAGGGTAGTGTACCAAATAAGCTGTGAGCCACTGTATATGCTTATGTCATATATTATTTAATATTACAATTGTATGTTGCGTACAATTGTTGTTTGAGTTATAATTAAAATAATGAAAATTGTTCAACATGATTTAATTACAACCATAGCAAATGAAGTAATAGTGATATGTGTTTATGTGTGTGTGTGTGCATAGTGTAAAAAGATTGCAATTCTAAAAGACATTTCTCATAATGAGTATGACAAAGGATGTCTTGTTTGTTAACAAAAAACTAAGTAATGCATGAATGCAAACAAAAAAGCCTAAAAGGTGTTTTTTTTAATTTTTTTCTTTTTTTTGTGAAAATCTCAAATATTTTCTATAGGTGTTCTATAATGAATGAATTTCCTTTCTTTTCATCTAACTTATGGCATCTGCTATAAAATGCTGAAGCTTTAATATCCACAAAATGATTATATCAGACAGTTGTGTTTAAATCAATGCGAGGAGTATGTAAATCTTAAGATCGAAATGAGGCTTTAACAAGTAAATAAGCCGTATTTGGCTAAGGCCCAATCATGATCATCAAAGCCCTCTAAGCGCTCAAAATCTCAGTCTGTCTTCTATGCTTTATAAGTATGACGCAAAAAATTCCATAAAAAATTGCTTGTTTTTTAAATTTCGTACCGCTGCGAAAGTATCTAGTTGATTAATTCTGCTTAAATTTCATATTAAGCAACTAATCTGCTAGGTTTTTTGAGATCATCATAATGATTGAAGGGAGAAATGGACAAAGCTAATTAAACTCGGTATTAGCTGCTTATTCAGAATTTATATATTTTGTTACATCTTCTAAGCCTCTTTTCGGGCGCGGCATACATACACTTTCTTTTTTAAATTCACTAAAGTACCTATAAGTTATATTTTAACTCAGTGATCGTATTCTATATTAAGAAACATTTTGCAGGTTGTAGGCGTGTTTAATATTCGACTCCGCTCATGTTTAGCACATCAGGTATACTTAAATGAAATTATATAGCTTAATATATTCGACCGTGATTAAATTTTTTTGATAGTGGGCGTGGCACTTAATCGTTTTCGTCCAACTTCAATAGAAATCAGGCCATTTGTATGAAATTTCAATTCAATATCAATAATATCGATCGAGAAAGTGACAGCAACAGACAGACGCATGGACTGTTTTGGAGAAATCGATTCATATATTAACCATGTGACTTCAAATAGAAATCTGCGACCAGATTGTTTGCAAAAATTTCATCATAATACCTACAACAGTGAGCAACAACAAACAAACATCCGGCCGGACATGGGTTTATTTAATATCAATCCGAAATATATAGACATACAATACTTAGACGTCTCCCTCTTCGTGTTGAATGAACAAAGTTAACGTAGTCCCCTTTATACAATATGTGTAGGACATAAAAAATCATGCCAACTTTACCAAAACATTCTTAACACATATGTTCCACTATTATACCTAAATTATGTACATAACATATTAGCAACAACAGATAAATAAGAGTAGAAAGTGAAATATAGAATATACAAAGCAAACAAAAAATCAAGTCAAGAGGAAAGTGTGCATAATAGATGCGGATAAGAAAAGTGTAAGAAATTATATGGAACAAAACAGAACAATAAAGTAAACTATCGAAAACAAACTCTCTCGTCTGCAACATTTAGTGAAAGACAGTTCCCTTCGTTTTTATCTTAAAGCCTTAAATATTATTAATGTATTACGTATTTATAAACTACTTTTAATCAATAATTAATTTCATTTGTTGCTAGTTAACCTTGATTAAGATTAGAAGCAATTATGAGAAATATAAATTACCTACAAATATATTATTATTATCGAAATTAATTACAAGCAATAAAATTTTGATATGTGACATTGATATATTGCAAAAGTTTATCATTTGCATTAAAAATTGATTTAAATATTATTGCCGTTATAGAGTTAAGCTTGCTTTTGCTAAATCTTTACACCTTCTGGACTTTAATAACTTTAATCTATATAGATGAGAAGCTGTCAAAAGCAATTGCTTGTGATTGTTCCAAATTTATTCGCTTAAGTGTATGCTGTAAACCTTTCACACGCCTACAAATACAAAATATTTTTTATTTTTAAATCCTGCATATAAGATAAAGAGTATACTAAGTTTGTCATTCCATTTGTAATACTTAGTGTGTATATATTTTTGATCGGCAACAAAATCTGAGTTGATCTAAACATGTATGTCCGTGTGTCCCGAGTCTGTCTGTTGTTGGCATTGTATATTTTAAGATATCGAGCTAGTTCCTACGTTCTTTACTCAGATTTTTATATAAATTGTGAACCATTGAAAAAAATTGGTCAAGAACCACGCCCTTAATCGGCAAACATGTATTTATCTGATTTCTTGAGCTATGAAGTAGAAATTTCGTATAATTGGGTCAACCATGAATGTGTCAAAAGTGGACGTGGTTGTATAATAGGCACGCCTACAATCCATAAAAAACACTTTTCAGCTTTTTTAGGGAACGTTTTTAAATACTTTCTGCGCCTTTTACTTTTGAATGTACGTGTGGGGGTATCAAGACAGCCTAAGCCAAGTTTGGTTTTTGTTACTTACTGCTCTTTCTATATAAAACATGGTTATTGGTGCTTTTCTATAAAAAATTTCACTTGTTCTAGTTTCGTGCAAAGATTTACGCACCTTTGTGCACAATCGTATCGATCCTTATATACTATATAGAAGATTTTATATTGCAGTTTATGGTACAAACTAAAATGCAAACAAATTTGCGTGTGGCATACGTTAAGCATACCCTTCAGGTTATATTTGTGTATGTATGCATAAAGCATATGCTTCCAATGCATGCACAACACATGTCCACACAATCTGGCATAACCTAAATTTCATGCAGTTAGCAAAAACAACGATTTTGGTAATTTGTACAAACGTAACAACTATTTACGTATAAATTTATGGTAGGAACGTACAATATATGCCCACATTATATAAGTTATTTGCGAGAAATTATGTTTATTTTTTTTGTGTGTATTTGCTTACGCTGTTATTTTAATTTGAAACCACCATGCATTAACGCTAATAACTAAAACCGATTCATTACAAAATAATTGCCATATTTAAAAACTCACATTTTTAACTAGAGAAGGATTATCATTACTAACATAATTACGCTTTAATAAAACGCGTACGAACGATTATTGCCAACGTAATGAATAATTCCCTCTATTCACTCATTCACTGCACTTTTTTGTTTCTGTTTTTGTCTACGAATTTCACACTGGCATTCCTAAATAAGAGTAGTTGACACTCGAAATGTAATTAGTTAATTTGGGTTATGTGACGGTAGCTTTGGTACAACTTAACTATGTGCTGGATCATTAAAAAGGAAAAGTTAGTTTTGTGGGCTGTGGCAAGAGTACATGTGTACATATGCTAATTTAAAATTGTTAATTAGGGTTCAGAGTATGCACCACACATATGCACATATGCAATGTTACAATGTGTAACGCAATTCTACATAAAAGACATGCTTCGCGCCTGCCTCTATCCTCCTAGTTAAAGTTGTTGATGTTGGTCTCTAACAAATTCACCTTTCATTATACTAATCGATTTTTCTTATACTAATCCGTCTGTCTGCCTGTTCATGAAAAATTGTATGTCCTATGTATGTTGTTCCTAAAAAGCAAATGCTTTTAAAAATGCAGAAATTTGATCATATGATATAAATATGAAAACCATATCTAAACAGTAGAAAATTTTGCATATCTTCCCGTTTACCTTCAGCTTAGTGAATACACTTTATATGAAATCCTATTATGAACAACAATACTACACCCACTACTCTTAATCATTTTTAAAAAAATTGATAAAAAGTACATCTCGTTGCATGTTACAATACTGGCAACACTGCTTTCGTGCAAATAATGCGACAAGTATAACAGCAGAACTAGACAGACACTCAAAGAGACTCAACTCAGAACTCAGACACTCTAAAAATCTATTCCGCGAAAATTTGCAGCTGTTCTGTACTAATAAAAAAATGTATTGTGTCAGGTGTTCATATTATTTTGTCCATTCCCTGTAATTTTGAACCGCATCGAACCATTTTTGTACATTTCTACTTATATGAAATAACTTTTCCAAAACAATGATCAGCGCTTACTAAACAAACTAGTACTATATAGTACTGCATAAATTCTGCTACAATGGCTGTATAATTATAATTGAGGATCGGCATTTCATAATCCTGTTTGTACCTGCTTTTATAATACCTTTATAACAATCGAGTCGCACGCATTTATTGGCTCAACAAAACCTTTTTTATTTGATTTTCATGTTTTAAAGAGAAATTCATTCAAAAATATGTTAAAGCTTTACTATACATATAATAGAAAAAAGTATATAATTAGTACAAAATAATTACTATCTTTGTAAAACCACGAAATCCCATAACCAGCCAGTAACAGCAGCATCAGCAGCATCAGCATCATCAGCTCTACCGTATATATTATTAATATTCAAATTAACCTAATTCATTACCTATTCATCTATACTTTTCTATACACCTACGTATATATATATAAATATGTATATGTTGGATTATAACAAAATAATTTATTTATATTGTATTTTCATAACGAACCCAAACATAAAATCGTTTCAAGGTAACCGCTAACAAATATGCATTAAAAATTTCTATTTATTGTACATCCTAAATGTAGATTCTAAATATTTCATATGTATATATGGAGCACTTATGTGCGTAATAATGAATATTGATTGATATTTTGTGAATTTGTTGGTTCTCCGGTAGCAAAAACTTAAAACCATTTAAAAATTGTAAAAATTTAATTCTTTAGTTTTTTTTCAACTTTTTTTATTCGTAAGCATTATTTTTTGTTAGCTAAATATTCGGGGACAAATTTACAGAAACATATTTTTAAAAAAAATCGTTTTTTCCATAAATTTTATATCCTCTCGTGTTTAAGCTGGTCATGCCTGACCGGCTTGTGTGTAGAAAAAAATTATTCCAAAATTGAAGAATTAAACGTAAGGCTTGGGTAGCATTTTAAATACCCTTTTCTCTACAAAAAATATATGTATAGTAGGCGTGACCATACATAAGAATTAATTTCTCTAAAGGACTCTTAAGCTTTATATATAAAAAAAAATTATGTAAAATCTTAAAAAAAGATAATGTTTGAGTGAATTTTGCAAACTTAGTGGCAAAGGTACCATAACCGCATTCGGTAGTAGAGTAGACAGCTTTATGTAAAATGTTAGCTAAAATCCCAACTGCATTCAGTGCCAACACAAAAATTTATATGCATTCACACACACTCATGCACATAACATATATGTATATGAAGTGTACATACGCATATGTAAATAGCCTTCCTTTAGGACTAACGCAATGTGTGGCACACTTGGTATACGCGTTAACATGGTTTATATCCCAAAAATATTTTTTATCATAAACACTAATGGTGGCTATTGAATAATTGTTTTTTTTTTTTATTGTTTATGTAGATGTGTGTTTCTTTCAGAGATGAATAAATATAATTTCATATATTTTTTTTTTTGGTGAAATTCAAAAACAATAAATATTTATAATCTAATCAAAAGTATAGCTTTAAGTATCGAAATATCGGAGTGTGGTTTTTTGTAAATAGTGGATGTATTTTGCTCAAGCTACACTCAGAAACTAGAAATATATGTAATCTCAGCTCACTATCTAAAAATATACAACACTTCAATAACAGATTTTCATCTATTGTGGGCGTGGAATTTTGCCGATTTCACCCAATTGAAAGGGACACCTTCTTACAAAAACAAACGGACATACGGACAGTCTAGGTTTTTTATGCTTATCCAGAATATTTGTGTACTTTGTAGGAACACCTTTCTCACCTGTATAGCAAACGTAAAAAGAAACTTAATGTGGACACAGCCAACCGACACTAAATGTATTATAGGAAATGTGGTTTATTTATTGCAAAATTAAATAAATTGAAGCCTAAAATTTAAGCCTTTAAAACTTGTGTTGTGTTTACGTATAAAATTAGTTTATAAAATATGTGTTTTTGTGTAGTTTCCAAACATACTTTAATTTATTTATTTGCTTATTTATAAATATGCGAAAAAAATTAGAACGTACGTGTTTATCGGTTATAAAAAACTCCCCTCTCTCTCTCTCTTTCGCCACTTCTCCATATCGTTGATTTGTGCTTTGTTTATGTCAGTGCATAACCTAAACATAACGTAAACATTTTTCTAAAGGTTAAACATATAGCAAAAAATAAAGAAAAAAAATACTTGCATGTAACAATTGTTTACCTGAAAAAATATAACACACAGTTAAGCCTTCCTTCTCCCTGCCTCACTCTGCACCGCTGCAATAAACTTAGACGGGAAAAAATGCACAACGCTTTGTTTGCTGTTTCGTTGAATACTCGTATGTATGTGCGAGAGAGCGAGTGCAAGTTCATTACGTATGCCACGTACTGTACATAAAGATTTTTCTCATAATTTTGTTGCCTGCATTTCAGAGTTTCGATTGTAGATATATGTTGCCTACTTTTTAGGGCAAATAATACGTTTATGTGCGTATCGGATGCAATATTTCTAAGTTGTCACGGTGATTTAGATTTTTCTACATGAACAAATAAAAACTAACTGTAAACCTTACGATTCGTTATTGAACAACTTGTGCAACAAAAAATAACAAAAAAACACTAAAGGAAAATATTGTTGAAACATGTTTGTTATTAAGAAAAGTGCACTTATCAGCATACCTGCTTCAATATTGTTTCAAAAGCATATTTTACAGTGTTACGATTTCTCTTCCATGTTGTACATATATATATTCTCAGCAATAGACTTAGGAAAATTAAATAAAATGGCACATAAGTGAAAATCGAGTTTTGTTAAAGGAAAGTTAAAGCACAATATAGAAATTCTTTACAGAAATGAAAGCAATTTTCTAACAAGGAAATAAAATAAAGTTTTAAGTGGATTCCTATAAACTTGTTATGTCCTTCTTTAATCAATGCATCTACATATCAGCCATCAAAGGAAAGTAAAGACTTTTCAAGCTGCAGTATACCAAAGATATCTTAACTTTATAAGGGGATTATTTTTAAACTCTACACTTAGTCGATAGAGGATATTTCAAGTTTGTAATGACTAAAGGCCTAAAATAGATCTGCTTTTACTTATACTGATCGTTTGAAAATCACTTTTCGAATATATTTCATTTAATTTATGTCCGTCTGTAAGTCTTTTGCAATTTCATTTCATGCATATTGAAAAGAGACCGAATCGCATCATTTTTATATTCATTTAATATTAATAAAATTGTTTGATCAATAAATTTCTTATTTCTCAAAACTACATTAACTTTTAATATATAACTTAATTTTATACTATAGAGTATAAGAACCAATAAAAATTATTCAAATTTTCAGCACAAAAATTGCTGGTGAAAATTTAAAATTTATAGTATGTGGTTGTTGTTGTTGTTGTTGTTGTTGTTGTTGTTAATTATTATAACCGAATTCCTAACTGAATTTTTGTGTCCAACAGTTAGCTTATCATCGATTGTGGGTGTGGCTATCATCGAATGTTGCCTTTTTTAAATAACGATCTGCGTACAGAAACTAAAAATATCTGTACAAAATATCACCTTCAAGCCCCAACAACCGTGAAAGTGCCACCAACAGACGGACAAACAAACAAATGGACGGACATATTTAGATCGACTCAAATTTTAATGCTCATCAAAAATAGATATGCTTTGTAAGATCTCTGACGCCTGCTTCTGGGTGTTACAAACGGAATAGCAAACTTAATAAACTCCCCATCACCGAACTGGAAGGTATAAAACAGAACAATGACTTAAAAAATAACTACAATACATTCAAAATCATTTGCATGTACGCAAAATTGTGAGCTAGTCTGTTTATACGCGTATGTGTGTGATGAAATAAAACAATAAAATGGTACCAAAAAATGAAAAACCGAAATGTGAAAAATTACATTTGGTTATGTATGAGTATCTTCAATTTTTTATGCACACACATACCTACACAATGACGCATTTACACATACGTGCCAGCATCGTACATTTACATTTACTCTCTATTTGGAATTTTACATACTTGTGTATAAGGTACACCGCACATACACACGCATACTCACACACCACACAGACACAAAGCCACGCAGTCAAGCATCCATCCTTAGGGAGCACCGAAAACATTTAACTGATTGTGATTGCTCGGGTGTTTGGTGCGGTATGTTGGTGTAAGTTTATTACAATATTATATCCCTTTCTCTCTCGCTTAAGTACGGTTGTTATTGTAGTTACATCCTTTTTCTTTCTCTTCTCTACTCAAGTGCTGTTTTTTATTCTCTTTCTTCTGTGTCCTTAAACGTTTTGTTTGGCTTGATTTTTTGATTTGCCATCCACCTGGGAATCAATACAGGAAGAAAGTAAAAAAAAACATACTTTCATACATATTGATTTACACAATACCACGTGCATACACTCGATCTTTTACCACAGCTATATATATACACACCCGCACAACTTTGTAGGGTATGTGTGCGATGTTTTTAACGTCAAGTAAATAAATTGTCTGTGCGTGCAATAATTGTAAATTATATTTGATTGTGATTGTAAAAATGATTCCTTCCACTCCTCTTTCACACACTTAAAAAGGTCATGTGTTTAAATACGTATATATGGCGTGTGAATACATTTCATTTCAGAATAAAGTTACCCACTGACAGCTTATTAAGCTGCCATCGTTGCAGCCATTTTTTAATACCCTCCACCTCAGTGATGAGGGCATACGAAGTTTGTTATAATGCTTGAAAAGAACAAAGAAAGTCCGAAGTATAAACTCTTGATCAGCACAAATATCTGAAACGATCTAGTCATATCCGTCCGTATGTCCGTTGGCATCTATTATTAGTATACTTTCATCTTTGAGATAAATTTTTGGGCTGGAATTTCTATTTACTGTATTTAGGTTCTTATATGAATAAAAATCAGTCAAATGCCACGCCTACAATTGACAAAAATCTGATATTAGAAATTGCTTGCAGACACAAAAATATATTTTTCAAGCTGAAATTCTACACATATACTTAAAATTAGAGCTTTCATCGATTTGCTAAAAATAGGCGTGGTTGCATATTAGACAAACTTGTAATCTACATTAAAGGAAAACCTTATTTAGCGAAGAATTCACTTCCATTAGTTGATACGATTCATAAACTATAGAAACCTGATTATGTTAAGTACATGCCACGCCTACTGTTAAAGGGTATTAAGAATTTCTCTCTCATCTTCTCAAATGATTCTAAAGGAAACAGTTATGTACGTATATTATTAGCTGTAGAGATGTTTTTTTTATTTCAAACATTAGTCACAAATAGTAAACATTGTCGACAAATGATGCTTGGTTCAAACTGCTTGCATTTTCGTATTATGTAATGTTTTTGTTTTTCTTTTTGTTTATTTTGATTTTGAAACTAATAATAACCAATAACAAACAATTTTTATAAACCTTAAACAAACAACTTGAAATATTTTATTACGAAAGCAAGATTCTATACCTATGGCCTTGTGAATGCAATAAACAAATTATATAAATGTCTGCATATATGCAGCAGTGTGTGTGTCCATTTTTACTAAATATAAGCTTAAAAATCATTATTGGCAGCAACATTTTACAAAGTAACCAAAAATCCAATAACCAACGATATCTCTCTCATACAACACACAGTATATGTGGTATGTTGTGTGCCTTAAATTATGGCTGCAGTGTTGATGTTAAGATTGCCACAGACGTATTGAATATTATTGCAGGTGTAACGCCAGCTAACGACAGAGTATGATGATGCGCTGCATATATTTGAACTTTGAAGAAAACATGGTTGTACACGTTTTTTGTTTTGCAATGTCATAGATATGTAGGAAGGTGTGCATGTATGTGCTATGTACAAACTTTAGTTTTGCATGTTTTCATATTCATAAACTCGTAATATTTCATATGTTAAGTCAATAGTAAATCCCAAGGATTCCAAGCAAATCTTGTCACTATAATATTCGGTTGAATCCCCTGAATATGTAAAAGCTTACATGGTAGCAGAATCTTTGTTTTTATTAAATACCTATGATAATACACAAACTGTAGCTGCATTTAGGGTATCAGGGTAATATTTTATTTCTATTATGCAATTGAAATGGATATTTGTTATTTATTGCTATACATTAAGGATAAATGCACAATTCCTTGTAGTAGAGAGTAAACCAAGTTGAGACGATTGTGTGTAATGCCTAAACTGCTAAAGAAAGACTTTTTTCATATACTCATACATTCAAAAAAACATTAAGATTTATGTTCTGAATTGATTACCACATGTCCGTTGGCTGTATACTGACACGCCTACCCAGTATAAACCACTTTTTATTTAATGCGGAATTCTGCCATTGAGATAAAAAATATCTCAAACTCAAGGAGTTGTTAAAAAAACATAATATTATACATGCCACGCCCACAAATTATTAGAAAAAAACGGATTTTGTGTAGTAATCGAACTTCAAATTGAAATATGACTCATGCAGTAAGAGTCATTAAAAAATAGTAGCAATTATACCACTGCCACGCCCACAATATATGTATTGTATAAGGATGGGATTTTTGGTTGTTGTTTGTTTATTCTTATAGAAGAACACCAGTCTCAACATTTACAATATGCAATATATATCAATTTTAATTAAATCCCGTTTATTACCCTACATCATGTGTGGGTATATTAAGTTTGTGAATTGTTTGAAATTCCTAAGAGATATATGCTACACATACTTTCAATTATCTTGCCCCATACAGAATAACTTTCTAAATCGATGTAATCATGTCTGTCTGTCCAATGACTGTTCATGTTTGTCTTTGTTCTCAAGGTTTTTGGTTCCAATTATTTCAATGAAATTTGATACAGGTATGTACATTGACTCAAAGCTGGGCCCTTGGACGTTTAAATTGGACAGTTTTTGGACCTCTCCCAATAACGCTCTTATTTTCAATAAATCTTTATATGACAAAAATTCTGAATTCTTTATATTTTTCAATAAAACTTGTTACAGAGTAGTTTATAAGCGTAATAATTCACTGTATCGAACTTACATCGAATCGGAATATGTTTAAGACCCCTTCCCATGTAACGTATTTTCACGAAATGACGTTTTAATGACTATTGCGAAAATAAGTGGTGTAGGGTATTAAATGATCGGTTATAACTGACCATAACATATTTTCTTTTTATATAAAATATTGGTTTTCAATCTAATCGTATGCTACACAAAAAACACTGTTTCTTATTAAGGAGAAAACATAAACAAATAAGAAAACTAAAACTGATTTAGACCAAATCAATGGAAAAGATAACTAATAAAATGTGTACCAAATTTCAAGTTCAACAGCTTAAATTTTATGGCAGGTAAATAGAATTTTGTCGATTGTGGGCGTGGCTATTGACTGATTTTGCCCATTTTCAATAGCGATTTGCATGCGATCACTAAAAATGTCTGTGTAAAATTTCAGTTCAATATTTCAAAATTTTGGACAGTGAGAATGCAATGAACAGAAGCACGGATACACGGACATACATGTCAGTTTTTGATGCTGCTCAAGAATATATATATTTTGTAGAGTCTCTGAAGTCTCTCTCTTGCAAACAGAATGGCAAACTTAGTATACCCCCCTTATCTTATGTGGAGAGTATATATGTATATAAAATGTGTATGACATGGATTTTAATTAAAATTGTCTACCACACACACACCACCAGTAGAGAGAGAAGCAAAAATTCAAAATAAATTTTCTAAATATTCTCTCAAAGAAACTTCTATGAATTGATTGTAAAAACTAAACTGACTTTCTATAGCACAGCAGCTGAAAAAAATCTATTGATAAAATTCATGGAAGAAATTGCCCGAAAAGAAAAGTTATGAATAAATTTTCCAAGACGTATTATTATAAGATAACTCATGATTTAGTTGGCACAAAAGAACCTAATAAATGACTCAGACACACACGTCGGTTGATAATAGATTAACAAAGTTATAATTAAATTAAAGCAGAATTTATGTCTTTCTAAAGCACACACATTACGCAAAAATTAGATTTTTTTTTCTATAAATATTTGATCGGAGACCAGTTAACACATATAATTATTATACACGCTTATTGGCAGACTTTAGTATATTAAGGCTTAGATTTATTTGCTATCTATTATGTGAACATATTATTGGCAAACTTTTGAGAGTAGAAGATGCAAAATATTTACATAGATAATACAAAACAAAACTAAAGAGATCCATTGCGCTTACCTGTAAGCCCTGTAGTTTCAAGAATTAATCCCCTCACTTTCCTGCTGGAAAGTACTCTCAATACCTAATGTTGTAGATGGGTGCGTTTCACAAAAAATGTGGTGCAACATTTTTGCCGCCCCCCTCAGTATCTGCATAGATCTACATCAGGAAACTTATTTTTTTTAGGAGATACCTAAGGGAATTATGTCCCGCGTGTGTATGTCTGCGATTAATCTAAAACTTGCTTCTTATTAGTTCAATTAGTTTAATCGCTGAGTTGGAAGATTTGATGAATCTTCTGAAATCGTCCAACTATACACTTCTGCTTGGAAAACGGAAGAGGACCCTTTGAAATATTGTGCTACAGCAATCCGACTTCCGTTACCTCATTCCCCCATATTGTGTGAGATTTTCTTAACATTTTCTATAAGAAGCCACAGATCATCTCATATTTTATCGCCGATAAAAGATATTTTGAAGCGCCGTATAAAGTCTCCTTCCAAAGATTGCAAATAATAACAAATTCGTAGTATAGCACTCATTTCAATGTAGTGCTTCTAAACTATATATTACTTACAATTATTTAATAAATTATTTAATGAAAATCTTTTTAAAAGGATAAAGAACTTGTCCAAAACAAATTCTCCACAAATTCCTACTTCTCACATTTTATTTAAAGTAAACACTTTGTTTTTAAAACTTCAGCAACAAACAATTGTTCATACTGAGATACTTGTATAGATATTGTATAGATACCTAACAAGGTATTTTGCTCAAGCATAAATATTTATTCTTAATTCATATTTTCTAATACTGTATATAGGGTATAATTACCCTTTACGACAAAGTAATGCATGGATGAGTGTTACTATTAAACGGCAAATGCCACACCCACCTTTAATTATAAGGACCGGCTCAAAATCAAAATTTTAAATCGATTTAGCCAAGTCCGTCTGTACGTCTGTGCATTTCTTTAACCTATTAATTGAGCCTAGTTATTATAGAAAATGGATCTCATTGATTAATTTAAAGGACACATAACGCTCTATTTTAAAATAAGTTTTTATATCACTAACATTCGCAATTATCAATATATTTCGACAAAACCTGGTGAAGAGTAGTTTATAAATGTAATAAATTTGGACCCGATTGAGCCATTTTTAAAACCTCTTTCCATATAATGCTTTTTACGAATTAACTTTATTTTACTTATGCGTTTATTGAGACAATTCAACTAATTTTAGCATAAATTTTGGAACCAAGTTGTATAACGCGTAGAATATTAAATAATCGGCCAGATCCTACACTAATATTTTGATTTGTTTTTGGTAAGCCATTAGGAAAAATATTATTAAAATTGTTTAACATTCCTGCTTGAGTAAACTTGGAAATTTTACGGCTTGTAAATCATTTTGTGTACATTTCCTTAACAAAAGACTACCACAGTCCATCTATTTACACACATATGCAATATTTGATATTCATTTATATATATTGTATGTATATTATGTCCATATATATATTTATGTTTACAAAACTTTAACATAAAGTTATGTAACGTAAATATTCTCATTTATTAAAATGTTTTATTTTTTGTTTACAATTTACTACAAAAAAATGTTTAGAAAAATATTTAAAATTTTGTATAAATACCATTTTTAACACTTGATTGATTTACTTGATTTTTTTTGGAAATTGAATATTTATTATATAAAAATATTTATAAAATTGTTGGAGCATCTACGATATATTAAAATTAAAATTGTAAGTAGATGAAAAATGAATGCGATTAAATGAATTTTATATAAAATTCTTTTACGATAGTATTTCACTAGTACTTAGGACAAATCTTAAATACCTTGCACATCTACATATAAACAGTGGGTGTGGGAGGTATATGACTACGCTCTCTAATAGTGCTAGTATTACGTATCAACTTGAAATCGAGTTTACTGCCGAGTACGGGTGTGTCCGTTATTCAGTCGCGCCCAATTTTAGCACATCAATGGATGGGATAACTGTAAATATGTGCACCAAACTTCAAGTTTCTAGGTCAACTTTTGTGGCATATATATAGATTTTTCCGTTTGTGGGCGTGGCTCTTGTCCGATTTTGTCCATTTTAAATAGCGATTTGCATGCAATAACTAAAAGTGTCTGTAT
The DNA here is from genome assembly GCA_963971445.1 of Ornithomya chloropus. Classification (NCBI taxonomy): domain Eukaryota; kingdom Metazoa; phylum Arthropoda; class Insecta; order Diptera; family Hippoboscidae; genus Ornithomya; species Ornithomya chloropus. The sequence goes on along the minus strand of OZ020532.1, from coordinate 13,544,526 downwards.
AAAATTCAGCTCAATACCTCAAAATGTACACCCGTGACAAAGACATTAACAGACAGACACACCGAGACAAGAACATATGATGCTTGACTAGATCGACTCACTTTTTGACGCTGTTTGAGAATATATATACTTTGTAGTGTCTCTTACGCCCCCTTGTGGGTGTTTTAAGCAGGTTGACAATTTAAGTATACCCCCTATGTGGAGGATATAATAAAAAAGTATGATTTTATATGGTATACCTGCTCCTACATAGTTTAAATGGTATTCTAAGACTTGGTCAAAAACAAACTACTTACTCTTTTTAAATGAATTCATTTTAGTGGTTTCTCTCCCCCTGTCTTTGTTTCCTACTAAGTCTTGATATTTTCATTACTTCTATACATCTTTTACGGAAAAAAAGTTGTTACAACTGTATAAAAAAATGTTGTTTCACTAGGTCCTTTTTACCCTTTTTTTAATACAAAACACTTCATTTAAATAACTATATATTAAGTTCATGGCAAATGACAATACAAAGCGGGTTTCACAACCTCTTTTTACTTCAGTGAAATACTAATCGCTGGACTTTTAAAATAAAATTATTTAAACTTTCTAAGTGTGTCCTATCTCACCGTTTTAAAGTGGGACATAGCTGAAGTTTCTTATTTTAAAGAAGCTACCTCTTAAGACAATCAGCGACAAAAGCCAAGTTGACTAGATGAGATATAGAGTGATGTCCGAAGTGTATGAGTAACAGCCGCGCCTACATTTAACAAATATATCGCATGGTCGTTAAAAATATACCTACAAAGTACAATTTTGTTTATATTTTCTCTATGTACTGATGAACAGGATCACCTTGACATACACGCTTGGCCAAATGAGCAAAATTAGTCAAGAGCCACGCCCACAATTTAGAAAACCTTATATATCTGCCACAACAATTGACCTAGGACTTTAAAATTTGGAATGAACATCTGTAGTTATCCCCTCCATGGATGTGCCAAAAATGGGCGTAGTCGAATAACAGTCATGCCCACAATTTAAGCATTAGGGTATCTCAGTTTCAGCATTAGCCATCAATACATTTCTTATGTGCTTAAAGCATGAAATATTTAAATAAAGTTCGACGTTCTCTCTCCATTGTCTCTCACTCACCACTATCCGTTAATATTGACATTTGCCCAGAAAATTGTTTACTAAGCGTTTTCGGTGCAGTCTTTATTGTAAAGCATTGACAATAGAAAAGATTATTTTTTATGTTTTGCACGGAAGGGTTAATTTTTGGAGTTCAAACTGGTAGCAATTATTTTAAAAGCCTTGGACTTGAACAAAGCAAAAGGGACAAAAGCAACAACAAATAAAGTCTATTTGAAGTTATTTCCAAATATTACAATATTTTGCTACATTTAAAACATGTAACTGTTGGTTAAATATTTACCATAAAGAAAAATCATTTTCCTTCACAAAAGGTAGCAACTGCTCGGGTTCGTTATTTTCTGTTTAATAAACATTTACTGCATTTTATTTCTATTATTTTATTGAAAATTTTTGTAAATTTTTGTGTGTATATGTGCAAAGATTATTAAATCAATAACAACAAATATATATATACGCACGCACACACACACAGGCGCGCGTATTCATCAACATTTTAAAAACGTTTGCCACTATTATTATTGTTGTTGTTGAGTGAGTGATTTTTGTAAATTTGCGCACACACACACATTCAAACAAATCATTTGGTGCACATTTGTGTACGTTTGGTTGTACAATAAATATTTCACTTACATTGCACAACCAACACAAGCACACACGTACTATGTTTATAAAATTTTACAGCTCATTCATCGTTTGAATTGTTATTGTCATCCGCGCGTTAGGAGATATTTTTTTCGTGTTGTTATCGCTGTTCGTGTTCTTATTGTATGTTAATAATAATAATGATAGATTTTGTTATTGTTGATATTTACCATTTTTCCATTCAAATTGATTCATGAATGAAATATTAAATTAAAAAAAATTTCCTATCAAAAACATAAAAATTTCGCTTCTTTATTAAGTTTCTACGAATAAATTTATTTTTAGGAATAATAATAGTATGAATAAAATTGAAATTAAGCGGTGAAATGAAAATGTTTTAAAAATAATTTTCTTTTTACGGCAAACTAACCTTCATTTGTTGCATATGAAAGGCACAGAAATATACTAAACTGGTTGTTTCGTTTGCCGTTTGCACAGCCTATACAAACATACAGAGGCTGGACAAAATTATATAAACACCTTCTTGCCTGATTTTAAAGCTGCTTCCATGTAAATAATGCGACGCCTTTGTATTGCACAACTATGTACAATTCGTGCGTTCAATGATATTTCAAAAATGGCTGCGGCCGGATATCATTCACATCCATATTTTACGAAAAAATATATAATCAATGGTTTGTACGTTGGTACGTAACATATTTCTAGAGGGCGTACCGAACACGCCCAACTTTTTATACGCTTATGAAAAGTACTTAAGATCAGGCTGCCAATGAAGTTCGAAACGAGTCCACATTCATGCCTTACTAGTCACCGAATACTAATTATTAATAAATTCAATTATCACTTAAGTCGTATAACGCAGTAAAATTAATTTTTTATAAATGAGAAAAATTCAATTTTTTACTTGTTACTTTTTTATACTCATCTTATGAGAGATTGGTATACTGAGTTTATTGTTCCGTTTACTGTACGCAGACGTATATATTTTCATCATTAATATTAAAATGCGAATAGATCTATCGTTCTTCCGTGTGTCTATGTGTTGGTACGTTTGCACCGTTGCAAAGTTTTGATATTTTCTTTTGAAATTTTTTACAAAGAACACTTTCCCTGCGTAAGGTGTCATTTAAATTTAGCGAAATCGATTGTCAGCCGCGCCTACATTCTGTAAAAATGTATCCATGAGCCATAAAATGTAAACTGTTGAAGTTTTTAATGAGAATTAACGTCGATTTAAAAAATAAAAATGGGCGTGGCTACTTAACAACCACAACTAGTTTTATTGGGCACCAAATTTAACTCGTAAGATTATATATATTATTCAATATATGCAGTTTTGGAAGGCGCAACGAAGCATCTGCCACGCCAGATTTAAAATTTCACTTGCAAATACTTGTAAAACTTTTAATCGCTGTCAACATTTACATATATACGAATTATTACTTCGGTCGTACAACTTTTTGTGTCTTTTAACATTTCATTGTAATTAAAATGAATTTTCTTGCAGCTGTTTCAACAGCAATGGTAAAAAGGTCTGCTATTTTTTCGCGTAACTATGAATAAAAAGAAAGAAAAATAAAAAGAATTGTAAATAACAAGTAAGAAAACTAAACTTGGCTTAGTCCATATCCCAAATAATCTCCACATCTATAATGGTGAGCGTGGCAGGTGTATGATTACGCCCTCTAATAGTGAATGTAATATATATCAGCTTGAAAGTTGAGGCTTATGCTGGGTATGTTTTTTTTTTGTAAGTTGTGGGCGTTGTAGGCAATACTTCACTATTTACGCCCAAGAGAATGCCACCAACGGACGATCACACGGGTACACATGTCTAGATCTGCTTAGTTTTTGACGCTGATCAAGAACTGAAGGGTCCCTGACGTCTCCTTCAGTGTATTACAAACGGAGTCACAAACTTAGTGTACTCCCATCTTATGGGGAGGGTATGAAAATAAATTATATTTAAAGAAGTATAAAAAATGCACTTGTATGTATGTATATTTTGTTAGCATAATAGGCAAAATACGTTTGTATTGTTCAAATATTTTCTCAAAATGAGAAAAATTTTAGTATAATTTGAAAGGAAAATCATTTCACGATCATTTCAGACATAAAAAACAAAACATTATATTCATGAAAATATTCATGTTGTTAAATAAACAAGTAATACTTCCAACACATATGTGTATAGAAGTCATTATTTGTAAAATTAACATCGAACGACACGCAAAGTTCATTGTTATAAATAATCAAGTGAAAGTATTCGCATGTAAATAATTTTAGAACATTAGTTATAAATATTAAACATGTAAATAAAATTTAGACGTTTACACATTTTTATTAAAAAATAACACAAAATTAATTAATTTTGACCTTTTCACAAAACAACGTACACAAAGGCCTAATTGCATAAAATAATAATAAATTATAAATAAAATTGCAAAGAATTTGTTTTTTTATTCATTCGACATGTAAATGGATATTCTCTTATTGAATAAGACACAAATGCAAATCTCTTTGTTCAATTCCATTTAAATAGATTGGATTAAAAATGTTTTATATGAAAGTTATTAAATTTTGCACATTTCAACAGTATTGTAAATCGTCAATAGTTAATAATTCTTTGCCTTGTAAATATTAAATGAAATGCAGAGTTTTTGAAAACTATACGTGTACCATTAGGAAATTGTGTGGTTGCGGTTTAATACAAGTACACAGTACCTACTCACGTTTAACAAATACAAACGCATATTGTGTACACATGTGAGTTGGTAGCCTAAACGTGAATGTGGTTTTTCCCATAAGTATATGTATGCTAACATATGTATATATGTTTTTAATGAATTTTCCCCATTCATATATTTATTACCTTCACACATAAGTAACGTATAGAACACACGTTTGGCGTTGCGTTTGCCATACTTAGAACACGCTGACAGAGATAGGGTACCAGTCACGCCCACTTTTTTATATATAAGATTTGATTATTACCAAACCTTTTTTCGTCCCTTTTTCTTAAACTTTTTTTAAAATTTAACTTTTTTATTTTTTATCCCTTTGGTTATTGTTATTGCCCTTATGTTAATGTTTAATTGAATTTTTATTTAATTTTGTACAAATATTAATATTTATTTGTTTAATTTTTTTAATGTGTATTTTTTATTATATATTTTTATTAGTCTTTTATCGCTTTAGTTATATATTTTTATTGAGTTGTTATTGTTGTCGTTTTTTATTTATTTTTTTTAATATTTAATTTGTTTTTCTTTTCATTTTTTTAGTTGTTTTTGATGTTTTTTATTTTATTTTATTTTTTGTTTCTTTATATTTAATTTCTAATTCATATCTTTGGTTGCGGTTATTTAAGTTCTATTTTCTTAAAGTTTTTATTTCTTCTTATATTTTTCTATATTTCCATTTTATTTTTGTGTTATTGTTTTTAATTTCATTTTTTTGTTTTTCAACGTTTTCCTTATCTTTACCTTTTTTCATGCTTTTTTTTTGTAGTTTTAAGTTTAATTTTTGTTTTATTTTTTAATGGTTTTTTATTTTTGTTTAATTTGTTTTTCTCGATATTTAATTTTTTTCCAAAAACCACACCAAAGGTGTGGTGTCAAAATTCATTTTTCAAGAAATATTCATATATAAAATAATAAAAGCTTAAAGAGGCAAAATAGTCAAGCTAGCAACAATAAACACTAAGCCTAAAGTAACAAATGTTACAAATGCAACAGCTAACTACAATAAAAAAATTTTTAAAAATAAAAACAACAATCTTTGAAAGTATTTTTATTTTTAGTTAGTTTGCTTTGATTTTAATCAGCTTTATTGTATGACAAAAATGCTGGAAACACATCAAGAAGAGAGAGAAACAAGCAACCAAATGAACAAAAAAAATTTAAGTAAAATAAATAGCTGACAGTAGTTGTTGGTTGGTGGTTTTTTACTCTTAAAAAAAAACAGTAGTTGTAGTTGTAGGATTGTACGTACGCTTACCAAAACACTCTGTTATCATTCATGCACATCATGGAGATTAGCGTTGATGGAATAATGGAATGGAGTGTTAAATAAATGTAATCAAAAATATTTTACAATGACTTTTTTTCTTTTATTTTGTTAAAAAACATTTTTTGTTTTGAATTTTTTAAAGCAAAATGCAAAAGCTTAAAAGTAAAAAGCAATTTGAATTTAATCATATTAAGGGGTAGAGTATAAAAAACTGCTTCAAAAGTCTACTGATGTGCACTATAAACAGTAACACGTGAAAGAATACTTTTGTCCTTACATCCATCTAGCGAAAAATCACAAATGTAATGAATAATTTAATTAAAGACGTAATATCTCTCCTACTACTCCCTCTTTCGAATTCTGAAAGTTCACAGAGTTCACCGATCGCTTGTTTCATCTGAAGCAGAACAAAGCGTATAATTCTTCGAAGAACAACCTACAAGACTTGGCTCGTAAACTGTGCAATAAATCCGCGTCGCATTAATATATACTAATATGTAATATACTAAACTATATTACATGGTGTTCTTATTATTTTGTTCATCCCCTACAGATGAAAATTAAAACGATTGGGTCGACAATAATTGAAATTTCCAATTATACAATTAATGGCATATTATTTATTTTGCTTTTTTTCACTTAAATCTAAGTGGAAATTTCGGAATGCCTTATTTCCGTTTTAATACACAAACAAGTTGATAAACATATAGGTGAGGTACTATGTTGTACACATCTCTCACAAATACATGACACCATCAATATTTAATACAATAAATTGGAAGCTATTGAAAAAATTCTATCTATACTCTGTGCCCCACTTATGGCAAAGGCGATATTAAGTTTATGCGAATGTTTGTAACTCCTAAACGATACATACATACCGATGAATTCTGAATCGATTTAACTGTGTGCGTCTGTAATTTGGGCGAAACTATAGGTCACCTTGTTTTGAGACTTTTTGAAAAAATTTAGTTAAATTATTCAAATTTATTGAAAATAAATCAAATTGGACTATTTTTAAAACCTTTCCCCACATAAGGTCCGTTTATAAACAAAGTTTTTATGGGACCAATATTCACATTTTTTAAAATTTTTGGTTAGAATTTAGTGAAGAATAGTTCATTTTGACTTGATCACACCCCCTCCATATAGCGATATTTCACAAAGTGACTTGTGTAAGCTATTTGTGACATAACTTGTGCAACTAAGTGGTGATCGGATATAACCGACCAAACATAATCACTTTATTCATACACATATATACCACCCATATAAGTAAAACTCAATTTCCGTTATACTATATTAAAACACTACCACATAATATGGCGTACACAGATTTGGCTTAAACCAAATCTTTGATGCGCTACAATTTTTTAAGGTAAATAAATTACGAGTTAGAATGAATTTTGAGCTGTATGAGCTTTACGCCGATATTAATATTCTCCGTTGTATAAAGATTCAATGCTAGGATAATGAAAGGATAGATGAAAGTGCTCCAGCCTGGTTAGTGTACGACAGGGAACCGAAAGAGCATCGCGCAAGAGCCAGACTGAAACTCCGGTGGAGGAACCAAGTGTTTGGTGAACAAAACTGGAGAAGGGGCGTCCAAGATTGAAGCGCGTGACGTTCTCTTTTGCAACAGGTCAAAGACCTACATAGGTTCTAATCGGCCAGTAATAATGATGATGAAATTGCGACTAACCAACCAAATTTTATCTTTATTCAGAGATATTTGTCTATTGTGCGCGCGGTTCTTAAGTGATTTTACTCTTCGATTATTTGTCTGTAAAAATTAGTTAAAAATTTTTATTTTTAGGACAGACACACGGTCATCACTATCTCTCTCGTCTCTAAAACCTCTTTATAGTAACTGCAAACAGAATAACAGTATAACATAGTATACTCCCCCACTACATAATGAAACGGATATTAAAATTAATGAAAAAATTAAAAAAACTCACACTCCGACTCAAATTTTATCAATTTCATTTATCTTTAATTTATTATTTGGAACATTTTTCGTGGCGGTTTTTGCAAACTATAAACACGCACGCATTATATTGTATATAATAGTAGATACGCATACACACACGCATCTCTAACGGAACATTTAATAAACGTATAAACATAAGAGTCCACATATCTGGTTAACTAGACAAAGGAAAACTTTTCCAACTACTTAAACGTATAATTTACAACAACGCTTTGCACAAGTGTGGGTATGTGTGAAGGCAGAAATTTCATTCTACCTGAACTGCGCTTATTGTATGCGTGTACTCCTTGGTTTTGTCTTCTTTTTCTCTGTTTTTCTGGGTTGTCGGTTATGTGACACTTCAGATAAAAACCAAATTATTAACTGCAATGTGAAACTCTCTAGTCGGGAAAAAAATACTCAATTCAGCTGCAATAATTCTTAATGAGCTGCAATAATTCATACACATTTGTCTTTGTCTAAAAAAAAAAGAGAGGTGAAGAGAAAAATGCTTTTACCGAAAATGTGCATAAAAGATGATTTTCATAAAATTTTCGTTTAAACTGTCAAACTAAGAGAGGGATCTTTAAAAGTAACGAAATTTTTCGTAATCTTAAATAATATATATAAAATAAATTGAGAAATAACCTGAAAGAGTATTCATTTAATATCATTACAAGTCATTGATTGCGATCTTAAGAAAGACTTTCTCGAAATTCAAATACACCCTTTCTTAACATTTATTGACGTACGCACTACTTATCCACATGAACATCGAACAATGCACCAAATAAGGAAATGGCTTTAAGCAAATTAATAGATCGAATAATTATAGAATCTCAAACAAAATGTTGGTACAACTGCACAAAAATGTTGTCGATTGTAAGCGTGGATAACAAAGGATTTTGCGCAGTTTGTGGAGAAAATATTCTACAAATATTTGCATGAGCATTCTACAAAGGGACAGACACACAAACGATTAGAGCGATTCATGTTTTAATGGTGATTACCAATATAGATATATTCTGAGGTCTCTGACATCTTGACAGAAGAGTACTCTGTACTGTTTGCAACAAGGCAAACAAACCGCAAAAAAGACGCATTTTAATTTTATAAATCTGTAATTATAGTAAATAATAATGTTGTTTTTATGGAATTTATGTTTAATTACTGTCAATATGCGTTAAATTTAATTTGATTAGTGCTAGTAATTGTCATCATCATAGTAAATGCAATTATATAACACATATAAGTTAAATATTATAATCGTTTAATTATTTATAATACAGCCACATTTCCTTCCATATCATTCTCTCTCTTTCTCTCTCTCTCTCCCTCGCTCTTTGCGCAAATTCACACTTGTACACCCCCAGAGAGTAAAAAACTAGTGACATTAAATTATAAGCACATATTCTCTAGCGAGCGTGATATTATTATTATTATTATTATTATTTAAATGTTGTTGTTTTTGTTATTCTTGTTGTCATTATGACAAAATTATAACAACGATTGCTGTGATAAACATAATTTTCAAGAGCTAGATTTTTGCTTTGTTATTTTCGTTGGAACATTAAAATTAATTAAAACAAGTAAGAAAATTAAATTTGGCTTAAGCCAAATCTTAAATGCCATCCACATTATAAAAGTAGGTGTGGCAGATATACAATTACGCCCTCTAATAGTGTGCACATTACGTATCAGCTTGAAAGTCGAGTTTTACATTGTGTATGGTTTTTTGTAGATTATTCGACGCCGCCTACCACATCGATAGAGGGATAATTATAAAAAGGAATACACAATTTCAAATTCATAGGTTAATTTTTGTAGCAAATATATAGATTTTGATCGATTGTGGGCGTTTGTTATCAAACCACGCCCAGAATTTTCAAAAAACCATACTCAACGTAAAACTCGACCTGCAAGCTAGGTAATATATACACTATTAGAGAACGTAATATATATATATATCTGCCACGCTCACCATTTCTAAGTAGATGTGGAGGGTATTTAAGATTTGGCCTAAATCAAATGTAGTTTTCTTGCTTGTTTAAATTAAATTTGGTAAAAAAAATTTGGTCCCAATCGACCTATTTTTAGAATCCTTTTTTTATAAATAACGCTTTTTTACGAAATGGTTTTTTTATGACAAGTACTCATGAATAAACTAATTATTGCATATATTTTGATGTAGGGTATTAAATAGTCGGATAGAACCAACTATAACATATTTACATGGTAATTTTTTGATTAAAATGGATTTTTTTATTATTAAATTAACAATACATTTCAATTATTGTAAATACTTGTTATAAAAATTTAATTTTAATTTTTTAAATTATTTTTTTTTTCTTAGTTTATTAAAAAATATTATTTAATGCCACTTAAAAATCTGCTTTCAGTTTATATTTATTAAGTATAAACTCCGTTATCCCATAAATCCACGCTTTTCTGGCAATTATCAACTCTTTTTGCGCAACTTTAATTTCATTTGAAAGGAAAAAATATCACTGAAATATGTGAAATGAAAATGAGGTTGACGTGAACTGAACGAAGACAAACAATGCGAAAGGTACCACAAACATAAACAATTGTTCATGATTGCAGTTATAATAAGTAATAAGGTGCTTGACATAATAAAATGTTTGTTATTTTTTTACAACAAAAATGTAAAAAAAATGTCAATATAAACATTTGACCACATATACAAAGTAATACCGACATTTAAAAAAAAAGGGAAAAGTGGGTGTGAGTGTAAGTTTTTTTAATTTTGTAGTAAATTAACAATGCGAACCGTGCAAACGTGTCACTCTGCAAATTAATGTAGAAAGTTGTGTTTGTGTGTGTGCATATGCGCTTTTAAACGGCTTGTCATTTTATGAAGGACTTACTGCATAAAGTACTACATACACACTAACACACATGACTAATGCACATGCACATACAACACTTGTTCAACACATTATAACTTTTATAACAGTTCTCCAACATTGTATCAACTCTGTGTATGTATGTATGTTGGGGTGTACAACGCATATCTGATTAACGGGCCGATGCTTCATGATTCTATTTTAAATTTAAAAATATATCAACATAACTGTTGACTCAACAACAATAACAATAATAATGACAACAACAAGAACAACAACCATAATAATAACAAGTAAAAGTCAACTCATTTTAAATAAAGTTTCCATCAGTCATGTGTTGTTATACTATATGTACATACACACACACACACACATCCATTTGTGGTAATTTTGTTGCATAATATAAAGTACGAAAGTCATTTCAATTATTGTCTCTGGCAGAGTAATTTATATTAAAACCAAACCGTTTATAATTATATTATGAATGATAATCAGTCTAGAACGTGACAGAAGAGGTGAACATCGGTTTCATTCACTCAAACCAAACCACTTCACATTCTTCACCAGCTATAAGTAACGATTTTTGTTTCTGTATATAAGAGACGGAAAACTTCATGTTGATCAAGCTTAACCTACATTACCTTCATTCAATATCCAGTCTAAATAAATATCCTATAAAGGATACTTTTTGAAGAATTCTTACGTGGAGAGAAATCGCGTTTAGGAAATATTTCCTAAACAAAAAAAATACTACTCATACGTCATGGTGGTCGCATATGTCATATAAGTCAACTTGTTGCCTAAGGTTAAAAATATATAAATAAATAAAATAAAATCGTTTACCATTTATGTTTAAAAATTGAGGGCGTGGCTTTAGTTAATAATTTGTAAAAGACAGAAACGCCAAGGCATGCTTAAAAGAGGCGTCAGAGACCTTATAAAGTGTATACTCCATCCACCGATTAATAAAAAGTAGTCGTGGATACGCCCACAATTTACAAAATACATTCTAAGCATAAAATCTGACTCCAAAGTTTATAGTAAATAATAAGTAATACATACACTCCTTTGGGGAGTACCTGCCACGACCCTGTTTGTTTGTAGAGGTGAAGGAAAGTTAAGTTTCGACCTGTGAAAAATTTAGTTTTTTACTTGTATCTTTAGATTTCATAGTTTCTTCTTTTCACATTCTTTTTTACATATATGCTCATATACTGTTTGTATACAAATTGTTTGTACTTGGTAATCGAATGTCTGTATGTATGGTACGTTATTCTCGGTTAGTTTATATGGCAGACAAATAAATCGATATTATAATCTCTTCTACACTAAATAAGTTTTGGCATGTCTGGCATTACAATTATACACATGTGATATGAGATGGTGGTGATGGAAGCGATGTTGATTTTCTATAAAAAAACATCAAAGAAAGCATCCTGGTTAGACATTATTTATACAAGAAGTTAACATTCTCAATTATACAATCGAGGTTATGCTGAAAAATTAAAAATATATTACCGACAGTAAACACTACTAGCACAACATTGTTTAGGATATGATGATATATTAGATTTGCAGAAAGGCTTCCTTTTGTGGGAAAATACAGAGGATGTACAAAATATTATGAACTTTATACAATATAGTAATTCTTGTTGTTTGTTGGCAATAATGCGACGCATATGTATTGCACAATTTATGTACCAAGTCTTGTAGGTTATATTGCAATGTATTATAAGCTTTGTTCTGGGGCAGTTAAAACAAGCGATAGGTGACCTCTCAGACTTCGAAAGAGGGCAAATCGTTGGTGCTCGGTTAGTGGGAGCAGCCTTGACGGAAACAGCTGGATTGTATAACATTGTACCAGCGACAGTATTCACGGTAATGACAGCTTACACAAAACATGGTAAAACACTATCGGCGAAGAAAAATAGTGGACGAAACTCAAGGTTAATTGACAAAGATCGACGAACATTAAAAAGAATTGTGGTCAGACAACAAAAAACTACCGCGGTAAAAATGACAGCAGAACTTAACTCTCACTCGAGTACTACAGTTTCAACAAAGAGCAGTGCGGTGGGAACTCTAACATTCATGGAAGAGCTGCAATTGCGAAACCCTTGATGTCATGTGTTCATATTATTTCGTCCATTCTTTATATATACTAAACCTATTTATTAATGTTTATTTTTCACACACATAACGCCCCGAGAGCCTCATATATACAAAACGCTAAAAACCACATGTGACATTTAAATATATGTAACGCATAAGGGGAGTATTTATTTGTATGTTTATAGGTATTTGTGTAGTAGTCAGTACTTTCGCAAAACATATAATTTTATTTTTTAATTTTTAAGTGTCAACTATAATTTTGAAATCATGTCATTTATCTATTTATTTACTACGAATATAAAAAAATAATATTTTCATTAAAATTTTTTATTTACTATTTTCTGCCTTGTTTGTTAATTTTTCTTTTTCTTTTTTAATAATAGTGTAAAAGCAAACATTAATTTCAATTAATATTTGATAATGTCCGTTAAATAAATTATGTGTGTTAAAGTTTATCTATTTTAATTATTGCTGGCGAAACATAATGTATGAGTTTTTATGGATGGCTGTGTAGTTTTTTATATTTTTTTCTTTTTTAATTGTTAATTTATTATTGGTATTGTTTCACAATATTTTTCATTACAAAGATCAGATTGTATTAATAAATAAATACTGTAAAAATAATAATTTTTATTCAACATGAACTGCAGCAGTGAGCAAAAATTATTAACTTTACAATCCCTTCGGGTTCTGTACAAGGTGTTAAATGATTATTTCCACTTGTTTGACCCTTATTCGGATTCTATTTATGATGTTAGGATTACTATATTGCGTGATCGGTAACTTGCCACACTATTTTTTTGGAAATGTGTTACAAAATATATTTTTATTATATTGATTGTTTTAAGATTATAATTGTGAAGCGTTTCCCGAATAAAAATTTTTTAACTTTTGAACGAAAGTAACAAATTTCTTAACAATTCATTTAAAAGAAATGAAAAGTTTTACAAAGTTTTGTTTAAATTCGAAAAACGTCTGCTTTCATTATTATTAACATTATTAATATTTTCACATATCACGACCTCCCTCCTACCTATACCACGTCTTTTATCAATAATTATAATCAGAATAAGCCAATTATAAAATGAAACGTCTATCTTATCTCTTTCTTTTCTTTATTGACTTGAATTGATTTAATTTTATTTTTTTGTTTTTATTATCATTTTTTTTTTTTACTTTCTCATTCATTTCGAATCAATTAGCTGTCAAATAAAACCATTCATAAAAGTTTTTAATTATTTTCTAATGTTCAGTTTCGCACAAACTTCATACATGTTCGTGTGAGGCAAACTTTCCATTCACATTCACGAACTTTTTTGTTAAAGAAAAAACTTTTCCAAATGCCAGAAATTATAAGAATTGTTACACTCGCACTTACGTACCTTTATTTTATTTCTCAATAATTAACAAATAATTGTCAATTTAGTTGTAAACTGGAAGATAAAAAAAAATTTTGTTGAGAAAATAATAAATTTTTTTCTTATGCAAATCTTCATATATAGTACGATGTCAAAAAACTGATAGACTCATTTTTATTAAATTGACACTTGGATCACTTTTATAATTATGGGCAACAATATTTCTGTTACCCGTTAAAATCTAAACCGATCTGGGTGTATGTCTGTATGTCCGTCAATGGGTTGCACTCTCATATATTCCGTTTTCTGAACAGTTTTCTAATTATATTAGCCGAAATTCGTCAAGTGCCACGCCTATAAGTAATAAAAAAGTTTTACAACAACAAGTATAAAGTTAAAAGTATACATATTTTCAATTAGCTTTTCCATCCAAAGGCTAAAAATGGGTAATATCGTTAAACAAACACGCCCACAATTCTCATATCATATATAACCATGTTTGTATATATGTCCGTCGTAAAAATTGAAATATTGACATTTTCACGCAGGTTTCTAATTAAATTGAGGCCACGCCCATAATTAATAAAAATCTCTTACAACAACAATAATTTAGCTTAAAATTTGCATATTTCTAGTTAGCCTTTCCATTCATAGGATAAAAACAAGTTGTTTAAGAGTTGCCTACCAAACACGCCTACAATGCCACAAAAAATCAATTTTATACATAATTCCAATCAAATAAAGTAATGGGTTATTCGTACTCTATGAGAAGACATAATCGGATATCTGCCACCCCCACCCACTTCATATATTTAAGTGTGAAGAGTACTATATATTCGACCGAAGCCATATATATTTTTGTTACATATTTTTACTTTTAATTGTCTTTTTTTTTTACTAAACTAAGACCAATTTTCAAACAAACTGTACAACTCTGTACGTTCTTTTAGTAAATGTAGTAATGGTTGGCACGTATCAAGCTTACAGCATATTACAAACATTTTTTGAACAATAACCAAAAGTCATATCCTATATAGCAATATTTAATTGTTAAAAATAGACACGTCAGCAAAAAATAAACCTGAAAACTTTCTAATTTGTGTCATACGAAAAAGTTTTATACAATACAATACATTATGAACGACGATTTTGACAATATGGTATAGAACAGTGTCCGCACTTGTACTGTAAAACATATGAGTCTGCTTCAACTATCATGATTTACAAAGTATTTCTTTTGTATTCTCATGAAATAAAATAATAAATATTAAGAAACATTAAAGCAAGTGTATTCAAGTTGTAGAAATCTTCTTTAAGAGAGATGTAATAAATTTATTTCATGTTTGTATTATGTGCGCTATAAACACTGCACTCCTATAAATATTATTAAATAATTGGTTCAAAATAAACTTTTTATACGTTCCACATAAGTTGGGGGATTACTAAGTTTGTCATTCCGTTTACAAAACCCAGACGGACGCATCACAGACCCCTACAAAATATATATTCTTGATCAGTATCAAAAACTGAGTTGAACTAGACAGGTGTGTCCGTACGTTGATGACATTCAAGCGGGCGTAAATTTTGAAATATTGAGCTGCAATTTTGTTTAAATAATTTTAGTTTTTGCACGCAGATCTTTATTTAAAATAGGGCAAAATCCACGCCACGCCCTCAATCGACTAAAATCTATTTATTTCCTATAAAAATTTAGCTATAAAGTTTAAATTTGGTGTTCATATCTATAACTACGTCATTCCATGATGTGCCAAAAATAGCTTATTTCGGACACGCTTACAATCGATAAACATCTATCTGCCTCAAAAAGTAACCTATAAACCTGAATTTTGGTATTATTATTATCTCGTCCATCCCTGTTCCAAAAATGGGCATGGTCATGGTCAATAATAGACACGCCCACAATTTATAAAAAACTATACTCAGCGCAAAACCCAACTTGCAAGTTAATACATAATTCATACACTACTAGATGGCGTAATCATGTACTCGCTGCTCCCACCGTTTGTCTGTAGATTTGGAGGGTTTTCTTACTTGATAAAATTCTTACCTTTTTGCCAGTCACAGCGCATCTATACATATCCACATAAATAATTAGATGGCATAAGTATTTCTTTAACGCACATACACAAGTACATTTGGTATGCAAATTAATTGCCTGCTGTTGAGGCAGATATTTTTATTTCGTTTTTTTTTTCGCCCATTTACTACAATTTACTGCCATTACTTTTGGTTATATTTTAGGTAACGGTACAAGGGTATTGTATATTCCTTTGAAAATGTATGCATATGAGTGGGTGGGTGGGTTTGTGAATCTTTTAAAGTTTGTCGAATGTGGTGCTGTACTCGGGATTTAATGCTTAGAGACTAACGAGCTTCCGCTCAAGTTTTTGAATATACCCATAAAGGTAGAGCAATATAAGATACTAGCTAGCCTCCGTACCCCCACCAATGGCAAAAAATCTCTCATTGTTGTTGGTAGAGTTTGACTCTTACGTTGGGTGTAGAGGGAAATAAAGCGTGAATCAGTAAAAGTGTGTTCACAGGCATAGATAAAAACCTTATAAATTAAAGCGTTTTAATAAGTTTCAAGTGAAAGCATCCTGCTTAGGTATTTATGTGTATAAATCTAATCACTAGTTACCACACCTCTCTTAACCTCCTGCTTTGAATGTTGGTCACTACTACATGACTAAAAAATAGCTCATCTCTTGATACCTCGATTCATACAAAAATCATTTTCCGAATTTATTTAAACATCTCCATCCAGGCGTCTGTGATCTCACTATTTAAATATATATAAAAGGTTTAATATGTCATAGAAGACAAAATTATGTGGAGGGTCTAAAAACTAGGTTTGACTTGGATCAAATCTTAAATACACTCTGCATTTATATATAAACAGGGAACGTGGCAAGTACCTGGTTACATATAATAGTTATGAGCTACTTATCAACTTTCAAGACGCCAAATAAGAATTTTCTTAATTATCCGATAGCGCCCATTTATGTAACAATATTGGAATATTATTCAAGTAATTCTTATTTAGTTAGTTAGAAGTATGTACATCCATAGGTATAGAGAATATGTCGCCTTTTGATGTACAACAATATTAAATTATTGGCTGTCTCGGTAACCGCAAAATTCTTCCCTCAAATACGTTATAAATGGTTTTTAATCGTAAACTCAATATGGTGTCTTTGAGGTAAATTATATATAAAACACATTCACATACTCACATGCAAACAGTTTGTGTGTATGTGTATATGTGTGCTTATATACCATATATATTTAATACATATGTGTCATGTATTAATTTGTGAAAAAAGGAATGAAAACGTTAGTAAAATATGTGGTAATGTTTTACAAAGTATCGACATATATAACCAGTAGGTAAATTGGGTGTTGGTGTTGTTGTTATTGTTGTTATTGCTGCTGTTTAAATGTTTCTTTTTATATAATACGTGCAAAATCACTAGCATACAACATATGTATGCTTTAGTGTAAACAGCTGTTATGGTGGGGGATAATGGTTGTTGTTGTTGTTATAAATGTACATAAATTGTGTGTATTTTGCACAAATGTATTTCACATGCACACCCAATTCAATTAAATTTTTTATCTTTCCCCTTAAAGTTATTAAAAGCCGTTAATTTCATACCCTTTACATTTAGTTTAAAAAAATTATACTACAGGGTGATGGAAAAAAGGTGGAAATGCTCGAGTAATGCCTTGGAACGGTATATTTCGGAAACAAAAAAATGTCAACTTGGAAAATAAAAGGTCAAAATTAAGGTCAACAACACTAACAAACTTTGTGTTTTGAAGTTTTTTCGAAAAATTTCAATTTCAATTTTGATGTTACTCAAAAGTTTCCATCTTTTTCCCCAAGCACGCTGTATGTTTGACAGTTTTGTTAATAAAAAATCAATATTTGTCATATATCATCTGTTAACTTGGAAACAGAGATACACGTACATTGTTACAGCGTTTGCAACCACTTTTTAGAAAAGCCTCTTTTCTAAAAAGTGAAACTATGGGTTTGGTTATGATTCAATGTGGTTTACTCAAAATTGTACTATATTCAAAATTATTAATATCTTTACATATCTCTTTACAGTCTTTCCAACATTAAAAAACTTAATGAGCATATATAATAATAATTAACATAATAACAAATGACACATTTTTAATTTATGGAGACAGGTTAATTGTAGGCGTGGCAGTCATATCCAAACCACAAAAATCCATCTGAAAGCATTAAAACTTATTTTATCTGATCCAAGGATTTTCCAAAACTGGGCGGGTCAGATAACAGACACGCCCACTTTTTTGTAAAATGTGTATTAAAGGTAAAATGTAATTCACATATACTGCAAACATCCTTAAAAGAAAGTTTAACTATATACATGCCACACCCTATATTTTACTTATGTAGGGTATTTAAGATTTGACCTAAGTCAAATGCAGTTTTTATCTCATTTATTTATTATTAATTTTACATGATAATTTTTATGTATTTTATTGGACATCTGGAAAAAAACTTATTTGCTATGACATTAATAAGTAATTAAATCAGTTTATTAATTTTTTATGCGATTGTTTAAACCGTTCGAACATTCACAATAATATTCGTAACTTATAAATATAAATATAAATATAAATATTTACGTACAAATTTTTTATTGAATTCTTCCTCAGCAATAATTTATTATAAAGCAAATCTAGAAAATAATTGAATAAATTGTAGTCAATTGGAGCAGTTGGGTTAACTAATTGTATTTTTTTTACTTGGACAAAATAATAAGAACGCCATGCAATATGGTTCATCTTGGTGTTTGTTTGACCTTTCAAGAGCGACAGTATTCATACAAAAAACATGGTAAAACACCATCGGCGAAGAAAAATAGTGGGCGAAACTCAAGTTTAACTGACAGAGACCGACGAACATTAAAAAGAATTGTGGTCAGACAGCAAAAAACTACCGCGGCAAAAGTTACAGCAGAACTCAACACTGTTTCAACAAAAAGAAGTACGATGGGAACTGCGTAAAGCTAATATAGCATGGAAGGACCGTAACCGCGAAAGCCATTTATATTATTTTATCCATCCCCTGCAATTAATAAAAGTTTGTTAACCTCTCGCGGCCAAACGGGCGTATTTGCTAAGTATTTTTACAATTTCTTCCAAATACTGTCTACAATAACATTTTTTTTTTAAGTTCTATCTCTCTTCCTCGTCTGATACTTTTTAAATAAATTTTTCAGAAAACAGAAATTTTCCCTTAACCTTCAATTCATTTTCTATGCTTGTTAATATGTAATTAAATATAAGCGGATATACACGCCGTTACCTACGCATGCTAACTGTGCTATATTAGATACGAGGTTCTGCTTAAGAACATATTTTTCGTATATGTAAAATAACTGCTGAAACTGTAGCAGTAGAGAAAATGTATTAAAATTTAATCTGCTTTAGTAATTATTTCACACTTGACTGCGAACCAAGAAAAAAAAATTGAAATAAAATGAATGTTTAGTTATAAGTATCAACTCTGTTCGTCTTTTTCTTTTTTTCTTTTTTTTTTTTTGTCAGTATCTCTGGCTCTCATGTTGGTGTGCGTGTGACATAGAGCACAACTTCACAATCTTAGAAAATTCTTATTTAATGCATTGACGAATTTTATGAAAATGTTTTAATCCTATTAGGAACAAAGTAAAAATAAGCTAAACGTGGAAGAAGAAGTAGAAGAAGAAGTATAATGTTTATACCCTCTACGTTATGGGGGGATTGGGGCGCTTTAATAAATGTTTGTCAGAGGTACCCTACAAAGTTTTCACAAAGTATTATGGATATATTGCCGATCTGCTTTACAATCTGAGTCAATCCAGAAATGTGCTGAAAATTTTACAAAAAATTACCTTTCTGACATTAATCCATGTAGGAAGTTTTCTCTTTAAAAGAATCAAAGGTGCCAACCATGCCACAATTGATTAAAAAATCTTTACCAGCAAGCTTCAAATTTAGTATAAATTTAGTGTATCGATATCATAAGTGTGAGTTCGATTGAATAACTGCCACGCTCACAATCTTCATACAATTATACTTGGTATAGCGTTCAACCGTTCAAGTAAAATAATTGCAATTTTTTTATTAATATTAAAGTGCAGCCCGATTACATATGTTTTGCGCCCACATTTTACTGTCAAATGATGGCGTAGGGTATCTCCGATTCTTACTAAAACCAATTATATTAGTCCTTTTACTTGTTTAATATAATTTACTCTCATACAGGTAAAAATCCTACATATGCCATGACCGAAATCTTAACTACCCTCAAAAATTGGGCGTGGCAGGTATATAATTTTGCCCTTGGGTATTTTATATATTACAAATCTACTTTCAAGGCGGATTCTACGCTAAAAAGGGATTTTGTAAATTGTGGGCGTATCTTTTTTCGATTATGACCCTTTTTGTCACATCAGAGAATAAGGTGGTCGAATTTTAATTAAGTGTTCGAAATGTTATAACTCAATTTTTGTAGCAGATAAATAGTTTTTTGTCAATTGTGGGCATGATTCCTACCGCTAATGCCCAAAACCGGTTAAAGTTCATGTGAAAATATATAAAAAATTTCGGTTTCATATCTTAAAATTTACGTCCGTATGAGTGCCAACAAGAGACAGATATATGAATGGCTGTATCTAAATCTACTTAGGTTTTAATACTGATCAAGAATGTATATATTTTGTGGCGTCTGTAATGCCTCCTACTGAGTGTTGCAAATGGAGCAACAAACTTAGTTTACATCTCCTCTTATTGGCAGGGTGTAAAAACAAAAATGGTCTTGATTATATAAAAAAGTAGTCTCTTTACAATTATAAGAGTCTATAGTATAAATTTGAACATTTTATAATCAAAGTAATGGATTGCTTTAAGTAAATTTTCAAGTTGCTTCAAGTAAAAAATTAAGTCGAGTGGGAAGTTCGTTTTCTGCTTCTTATAAATTGCTTTCTTTATTTCTTTCTTATTTTTCGTCTTCTATTTTTTGTTTTGAGGCATTTAGAAGAGAACAAAACTTAAACTATCTACTTAAATGTTAAGGTCAAAGAAGCATAAGTCAAACAGTATGGGGCGGCAAATATATAATATATTGACATTAGTTTAAGTGAAATTTTCGCCTAGCATATCCGGGCTTGTAGGGACTCAAACACTTGGTCCTTCCACAGAAGTAGCAATCTTCAATCTTCAATCAAAACATCAAAAATCTTCTTCCCCACTTGCATACTTTTTGAGCGCAACCAAAAAGTTACGAGAAATTAATTACCATGAAATGTACTTTTTTCACTTATTGATTGAAAAATTTGAAAGTTGGTGGGAATGCTTTTAAACAGCAATTAAGCACATTTATCAAACTTAATTGAACTGCTGCCACAGTTAACCGTACATTGTTTAAGTACGCTAACATGTATGTAGGGAAGTATGTCCATATAGTATGACCACCAGATACACACAAAATAACCAGATACTCATATAACCGCTTTGATTCCTTTCAACTGTTGGGTTGAGAAACTTTCACTTACTATCTTTTTTTAGTTAGTTATCTCTCACATTCTCCACCTCTCCGGTCAGATTAAATCATAATGAAAGAAACGCACGAACCAGACATAGGTTGAAGACAAAAAGTGATAAAGTAAATGCTTAATAAAGAGAAGACAACAAGTAAGAACTTTTTTTTGGGAGTCATCTTTTGTGTGTGTATGTATGTGGTGTAGAAGAACTTCAGTTTAATTAAGGCTAATGTTTATGGTTCGAGTGAAGGGTACTCTATACATTGCGGTTATATAAAAGTAGCATCAGAAAAGTTGGGTTAAAGCATTCATGTATTCGTTTTATTGGAAAATTTCCTAAATACTTTACTTCGTTATTTACAACAAAAACTATTGTTATTGGAAATAACAAATTATATTGTAAAATATTCACTCAGAAAGTTTTATATGGAAACCTTTTATAATAGAATGTTGTGAAGAAAGTACGTAAACGAGGATAACACACTTGATCATCCCCACTCGTAGTTGGTAGTTAAAATGCATTTAAATGCCTGCTCTTTGAAACCTTATCTCAACCTTACTCGACCCATGATTGATTATGTAATGAAAATATTTTTAAAAAAATTATCTTTTTATTCAAGTTTAAACATCTGCTTCATATCAAATACGGTGCGTATGAGTAATTTTTTATTATTTATGTCACACATTGTGAATAATATGTGTATGTATGTATATATACAATTTATTGTTCTGAAATCTTAAATACCCTTTATAGGTATGGGTGTGGCAGTTACCTGCCACCGTTTATCGGTGCATATAATTCGTATCAAATTAACGTCGAACTCTGCTTAAAAAAGGTATATTTCGTAAAAGGGGACCACACCCATTTTTACTAAATCTATAGATACTTAAATTATAAATGTATGCACCAAATTTCATTTTCATTAATTTCAAATTTTTGTGCCTGATAAATAGATTTTTGTCGATTGTGGGCGTGGCACTTACTCATTTTAATCGAATTTTCCATTGAAGATAGTTTATTCTGTAATTGGAAGAAAGATTTTTTTTTATTGTAGGTGTGACACTTGGCCCATTTCGATCCATTTCCATAAAAGGAACTATTTTGTAAATTGACAGCTTTTTTTCACCCATTTTAAACATCGATGGATTCTATAAATTAAAATATGTGCAACAAATTTCTTCTTCATAGCTCTACTATTGTGCTTGTACCCTAGTTTATATCAATTTTGGGCGTGGCTGTAGACCAACTTTACCCATTTTAACTAAGAAATCGTTTATAAGCTAAAAACATTTCTATCATATATCATGTGAATATCTCAATTTTTGGCCATTGAATCGATACAATTACCGATACACAAGATCGATTCCAATTTTGCTGCTTATTCAAAATATATATACTTTATGATATCTCTGTAACTGTACTTTTAGTATTTGCAAACGAATTCGCAAATTTAGTATACTTACTGCCCTTCTTGTGTGAATGGTTTAAAAATAATTATACACTTTACTGTTGCAATTACACTTAAAACAAGTGCTTTATTTATATACCTCTCTCTCCTACACATTTAGTAATTTAATTACAATTAAATTTTTATTTTCTGTACTTCCACTTATGTTGAGCAAAAATCAAATAAAAACACGTAAGAAAACTAAATTTGCCCTAAGCCGAACTTAAAATACCCTCCATATCTACATGCAAACGTTGGACATGGCAGGTATATATGTGTATGGGTCACGTATTAGCTTATAAGTCGAATTTTCCGCTGAGAAAATTGTAGACGTGTCTGTTATGCAACCAAGCCCATTTTTTGGCACTTCGATGGATGAGGTAATTTATAATTATAATCAAATATGTTAATTTTTGTGTCAGTTCAAAGACCTTTGTAAAGTGTGGGCGTAGCTTCTAACCATTTTAAATAATGATTATTGCCCATGTTAAATAGCAACATGCATGAATGAAACTAGAAATGTATGTTCAAAATTTCGGACTCACAGACGGACCTGTCTAGATCAATTCTCATTTTGATGCTTATCAAAACTATACATATATACTGTGTGATGCCTGCTTCTGGATTTTGCATCTGAAATGACAAACTTACTATACTCACTATTTTATTACCCTCCACAAAAGAAAAAAAATTCAAGTGATTTTCAGTTTCTTACTAACGGCTTGCGTTAATTGTACACATTTGTTACTGATTATCCCAGACAATGAATTGAGGTAAATTTGCTGTCCTGTAAAAAAATGCAAAAAAAAAACAAGAAATGAAGAAAAAGAAAATGCGAGAGTGACAACAATGAAGAATAGAGAGAGACAACAAAGAAATCAATATTAAGTGAGAATTAATTAATATTAATTGATGTGTAATTTCATTTATTTATTTTTTTTTCTTGTTTTCAACAACATTAACAACAAATATTTCGTGAGGGAACGAGACAGAAGAAGTGATGAATTAAAATACTATTATTAATTAATTAAAACCGGTTTGTTAAAGATTCTCATTTATAAACCTCCTTGTCAGCGTGTGAAGGTGTTCTTACACAAAACCGCGTGAACGTGTAAAGTTTTTATAAATATTTTAATTTTATTTTTTCCACTTATTTACGTTTTTTATTAAATGTCAAATCATTGATTTAAATGGAATCACGTGCCGCTTAGCAGCAGGACATGAATTGAGACAAATCCAAACCATTAAATCGCCTTGTTCAAAATAAACGATCCCTGCAATCATGTAAAGTAAATACTTGTACATACTTTTTATTACAAATACTGCAAGTAAGAGAAACTAAATATAATGGAAATATAAAAAGAAAATCAATAACTTGGATCAAGTGCAACTGAGATACAGTATATTGTTCTTAGAATGTATGAGAAAGCAAAGAATACTTCACTTTAAAGTACGTATACACATATTTTGATGTTATTTTTTGCAGTTAAATGGACATATTTGTGATATATTGTAGGGTATAGGGTATGATGGCGTAGTTGAAAAAAGCAATTTTACTCATTTTTAGGGGAGTTGAAAAAAGTAATATTCTCGAAGTGTTTTTTAAAGCGTTGATTTTTTTTATATATTTTCCCTATCAACATTTTATCTTGTGCACTTACTTGTTATCGTCGAGAAATGCATGGAAAAACTGAGAATAGGACATTGTAACATTTGACATAGCATGGTAGTGAATTTAGGCACACTTGTTGTAGTGAATGATGGCACACTTTTTTTAAATCCAAAACTCCGTGTATCTATCTTTCTGTCTGACATTTTTAGTTTTTGCAACTAGGTTGTTATTGCTATGTGGAAAAGTCTATCAATAGCCACACCCACAAGCTAAGAGAATCCATTTATCAACCACAAAATTTTATTCTGCACAGTTGAAATATAATACGAATCTTAGTTTATACATCTATAAGAAGAATAGTCCAGATCGGATAACAAACGTGCCCACAATTTGTACAATTTGTTTTGAAAGTTAATAACATTTCATATACCAGCGAAGGTGTTGGATATAATATCTGCCACATCCATGACATTTATATAGGTGTGGAGGGAAATTAACATTTGCTTATGTTTTTTATTCGGTTGGGTCGAATTTAGTTTCTTTTTTAAAGACAAAACCAGTACTCTCCTCTAAATTAGCTTTTACTTAGTCTTCAATCGAATTGGTATATTTTTTAAAGACAAAAGAGAAAAACTGTGCCATCATACACCACACTTTTTTTAATTAGCTTTTTTAAATCTAATTGCTATCATTTAAAAAAAAATGGGAAAAACTGTGCACTATTCTACGAGTGAGTCTCATTTAAAATTGACTTGAATTTGAAAAAATATTTTAATCTAATGTTAGTTCCACACACACAACCAAAAATATTTGCTCTATTAAATCCAATAAACGCGAACCTGCTCTAAGTGCTCTTCACTTTATTTTAAAATAATTATTTAAATTTAAATAATATGATAACTTTAAACGAAATATCTTGCAACACAAAAAGTAAATGCAATCTTTTTTCAAATATTATTCAATTATTCGTACTCTAGCAAAACTGATTTTTTTGTTTAACGTAAAACTCTATTTAAATGTCATTGAAGTCTCTCCACCCTTGCAGAATATATATAAAAATTTATAATTATAAAAAACAAAAAAAAAGCCAGAGTATTTCCGGGCGTAGCTTATTTGTAGGGTATTAAAAGGGTACAAAAATTGACCAGCGCATTGATCTAACATTGCATAGGGGACATATAGGGGGCCCTAGCAAAATAGGGTTTTTACATTTACGCACACATGCAATACCACTTACACATCATTTAATCGAATTATCGACATCTTCATCATCATCATCATCATTATTGTGATTGTCAGCGTCATCATGGACGCAACCGTTGCAGTCGTTGTTGTCATCAAATGTGGCGTCGATAAATGATAGCCAGTAGCCTGAACTTCCTCTTTTTTACCGTTAACATGAATATGTACGTTTGGGGATATTTTCTTTACGTTTTTTGCGCACGATTTGTTTGGCTTACTGTCTATATCCATACTCCTGGTTTTATTTTATTTTTTTTGGCCAACCCCATTGATAATGCAAAATTTCTCTTTTTTATATATTGTTGTTGTTGTTGTCGTTTTTTCTTTATTTATATGCCATGACTCGACGTTGTGTTGAATGTCAGTTGTGTTATCCCCAACGAAAAGCAAATCCTTTTTCTAACCCATGCTCCGTTCACTTGCTCCCTGCCCATTAAATGCATCAAACGCAAATGTTCTACGGATATACGTAATAATAGCTGACAAGCAAATCAATGAATAGAGATTTTTTCATATTGTCAATCCTGTATTTATGTGTGTATGTGAGAGCACGTTAGCTTACGTTGCGTGTTTTCTTTATCTATGTTAACACACAAGTCCGTCCGTCTGTCCAGCTAAATACGTAAGGTGTGATTTTAATAGGTTTCCTTTTATTATATTTTGCAGAAACTTTATAGCAGTCCCTCAACTACAAGTAGTATTAACAGTTGTGGGGTTTAGTGTTTTAATTGAATTTAAGCTGTAAAACTTTTGGCATTAAAATAAAGCATTTTTTTGTTTTCTCCTTAATTCTAGATATTAATAAAGGTTCACCCATCGACTATAAAAGTGGTTCAGCCTGTTCAACCCCTACCAAGGATACACTGAAAGGCTATGAACGGTCGGCGAATAATTGTATGGGTCCTGTGCTTCCACCACGCAGCGTTATGACTGGTTTACCCACGCACCACTATTCAGCTCCCATGAATTTCCGCAAAGATTTAGCTGCACGTTGCTCCGCCAAGTGTGTCGCCATTGTAGCGGTCTCTATTTTTGTATCCATGTGCGTTTTATTAATATTTCTAACAGGTACAGAGATAAAGATTTTGATGAAAAATGTGGCATGAAAAATAATCTTCCTCCTCCATTGAATAGGCTTTGGCGTCCTGCATTGGTCTCCTTCTGCGCCCTGTACAGTTCTAGTCGGCAATGAGGCCTCCGAGGTGACAGCAGCCAAAAGTACTAACACAGACCTCTCCAAACTCAATTACTCACCACCGCGCTCAAAAACCGGCCAATCCACTCTAGTTACAACAGCCAGTTCATCATCGTCGCTACCCTCTTCTTCATTTGCGTCCGCTGCCGCCTCTTCATCGTCCTCAGCATTTCAATCTACCTCGGCATCATCTGTGGTAGCACCCGGATCAGCGGCAGCCACCTCAGCAGTTGCTGCCTCATCATCATTGTCATCGTCACTCGCCAATGCCAATAATGCAGGTAATTCATTCACAACTTTTAATTATTTCTTGAAATGAGTTTTTTATATACACGCACGAACTTTGAATCGTAAGATAAATACTTTATCGAAGAAGCAGCGCATCTCTCCCACTTAGCACACTAAGAGTCACTCCCAAACAAACGTTTCTAAATAAAAGATTGCAAAACAAAAAGAAAAGAAAAAGAAAAACAAAAGAATAAAAAACATAAAAACGCTTAATGACCTTTCTGTTGGAAATAATTAAAACGAAGCGTATTTAATGCAATTTAATGAATATGTAGTGCGTACAAGTAAGGAAGGACGGACGGAAGGAAGGTTATTATTATTTTTCCTTGAAATAGTAAAAAGCATAAAGCAAAGAGTGAGAAGAATATTAGAAGAATCTCAAATTAAAAATCTTATCATTTAAATGAAATGAAAACGATAATAACACACAGTGGTGGTCACTGCAATAGGTATAGATTTTAAAATTTTCCATTATTTTTGGATGGAAATGTTTTACATTTCATCTCTACGGTCGAATACTGTCCTAAAAAACTTTTTTTTGTAAATTATAAAATTGCGGGCGTGTTTGTTATCTTGTTTTGTCCATGTTTGGCATATTGATGAATGGAAAGATAGATTTTTATCAATAATGGGCACAATCGATTTCGAATGGACTTTGGTAGTTCGATTTAGATTTTTTTGCTCTTAAAAAATATATTTACATTGTGGAGCCCCTGACTCTTCCTTTTGGATTTTGCTAATAGACTAATATACCTATAATTGGGTGGTAGTTGTAGAAAGTTTAGATGTACTTAGTTGGGACTCAGACACCTTTCTAATCATAACGTGTTAGATTTTAATGCCGTTGTAATGTATTTTTTGGTCCCAAAAGTCTTGTTTCTACGAGGAAGGGCTTTAAATTTCCAATAGAAACCAAATACAAACCATTAAAATCGATATTACTACCAAATAATTTTTAAAAAATATTATATCGTTAAACGGTAAAAAAAATTTATTTCTGAACGATAAAAATTTTCATATATTTGATATTTTTCTTCATGCCTAATGCGATAAAGAATTTAAACTCTATTCGGTGCGACTTTAAGATTTAGAAGAGAACTTTTACTTAATCGAAAACCGTAAAATTCACATAAATTTATCTTCCGCTCCTTCGGAAGATCCCTTATATGCGATTGTTACGAAATTAAATTAAGAACATATTTTACACACAATTAAAGCATGAAACTGAAAACTTTTTCAATGCAAATGGACATTACAGCAGACAACTGTACAACGACTTATCTGTATGTTACGTGACGTATTGTAAGGGGTGCTATTGTCACCCTTAAAATATGAACGTATTGTACAATAGGAAGGACGGAACGGAAAATAGGATTTAAGATTTCAATAGAAATGCAATTTTCTGTATTTAGAAACATTTAACAAAAGATTTATAAGTTGCTATAAATTTTACTTTTGTGTGCAATATAAATGTGTGTATATGTGTGTGAAAATACTAGAATTGCAGAGAGTAGAAATTGTGACACACCTGCAAAGGCAACAGGAACGTCAACGTAGAAGTTTAACAGCACAAAGTTTCAGCGACTTAATTATTGAGGAAAATAACGGCAACAGTAGTAGTAGTAGCAACAACAACAGCAACAATACCGCTAATAAAAAGGATTTGATAAATACTCCATCAAACTATAAAAATACAAACACAAACAACAACAACAAAAACAACAACAATGACAACAACATGATGCCAAACGGTGCTATTTCAGTTAAGGATAAAAAGGAAGAAGTGAAAAATAAAGTTGAAGATGACTTTAGTTTAACGACAAAAAGTAATTATGATGAAAACACAAATGAACCAAAACTCTATAATAATAATGACAAAAAGGAACGACAAGAACCTGATGAAAAAGTAGACAAAGAACATGAAGAAGAAGAAGAAGAAGAAAATGAAATGAATGAGAAAGTTGTTGATTTTGGGGATAAAGTTACCCCTGATTTTAATACCAACAACAACAAAGATAGTAGCACCGAATGGCTGCTTCTTACACAAGATTACAAAAACAACAACAATAATAATTATGTTGTCGAAATTTCCGTTGACGACTACTCCGACTACGATGATAATAAAAGTTTGAAAATCAATAACATATTAAATCCCAATCAAACTAATGATTATCATAACAGAGAAAGTCAACATAATATAAAAGAAGACGATGACGATAATAATGTACAAAGCAACAACACGAACAAAGAGAAATTTGCTGCATTTGTCAACAGATCTAATGATAGTACGAGTAGTAAACTTTTCACAATGACTACAGTAAATGAAATGGAAGAAGCTGAAGGAGATGAAGATGACGAAGAAAAAGAAAAAGCAGAGCTTAAGGAATTATATAAGCAAAACTATGAGCAACTTGTTCAGATGACAACCCATAACGTACCAGATTATTTATTAGTAGAAGACATTCAAAATAATTTCGACAACAATACAACCAACATAACAATAGATTTATCCAAATTACATAAAAAAGTTAATAATAACAACTACAGCAGCAGCAGCTTTCAGTTGCTTCAAAATATTAATAATCCAACTGAAAAAGAAACAGCAGCAGCAGCAGAAAACTATACAGAAAAGAAGACAAAAGAAAATCATGCAACTACCTTTACATTCTTAAAATTTAACAAGCCATTAGATAAGTACCATGAAGAGCAGCAAGAAGATGAAATTGAAATTGAAAATGAAAAAAATTTAAGGGAAGAAGAGGAGAGGAAGGATAAAGTTATGGAAGGGAAACAATTGACAACATTTAGTAAAAGTTTGCAACTATCATCAGAGGCAAAAGAAGCAGTAAATACCAAAAATGATAACAACAATGGCGCCATTGTTGTTGGGGATGATGTTGAAAATATTATGATTGATATTATTGATGATGTTGTTAATCAAAAAAATCCTGATATTCAAAAGACAACTTTGGCAAATGGAAATATCATCAAGACATTGAATGGCAACAAAATTAAGACAAATGATGCCAATAACAACAACAAAAAAGGATATCAAATAATTGACGATTATGTGACGGAAAAAGAAACGCATGATATTATGTATTTTAATGAAGGCAGGGAAGAAGACAAAGAAGAAGAAGAAGAAGAAAAAGATAAATTTCATATATTTGTCAACAATTCAGCAACTCTGTTAAATTATGCCACTACTAGCCAGAACTTGACTGACAATTATGATGACATTTATTTACCAACAATAATAACAACAACAACATTGAAATCTCCTGAAACGAAATTAGCAAATAAAACTTTCAAAATAAACGATGAAAAATATCTATTAAATAATATAAACATAAAGGAAGTAACGCCGCTAATAGCGGAAGTTCAAAAAGGGAAAGAATTTCGTACCACAACCGTGTTCAACGAAGCTGTGAATGAAAAGGTAATGCAACAAGAAGAAGAAGATGATACCAATTCAATAAATGATCTTATGCTCAACGATTGCTTAATACCTTTAAATGAAAAAGACGGTTTTGTAAAAATGAAATTTAGCCAAAACTTGGACGACATTGATATAGTGAAATTGGAAGAGACGGGCTTCTATGAAGGTGATCGTTACGAAACTGTGGAAATGACAAATGTAAAACCTCTGTTTAAATTCACTAAAGTGAAGCCTAAGAAATATTATGATAAATACAAAAATGAGGTAGTGCATGGCTTGGAAATGGAAGACAATGCGGAAGAAACCTTGAAACCTTTCAAATCTAATGAGATGGTTGAAGCGACCTCTAAGACTTTCCTTTTAACAGCGCCAAGCACAACCACAACTACAACTACCATAAAACCTCAAGTCCCTCCTCCTCCACAGAATAATGTCAATAAACAGATAATAGTTAATCTAACCATAGCCACCAATGATGGATCTGGCAATCAATATTCTTTGCATATAGCTGTACCAGCCTTTGATAATCAAGGTCAAGTGAAGCATATCGAACAAGTTTTAAGTCATGATCATTTAAATACGGACCAAAAACAGCGACTGGATGTGGAGAATAGTCCGTATTGTATACCGGAACCCCCACCTCCCATACCCGAGTGCCCTTGCTCCTGCAAGCACAGCCTGCTTAGCTCCACATTAACAAATGAAGAGTTTTTTAAAGTAAATGACTTTGACGATGACGACACAGACCAATTAAAAACAACATCAACTGCACCTACACTAGCTTCTTCTTCATCTGCATCTGAATCTGTGCTTGTCAACCCCTCAGCCATAACTGATTATGGTGATGTTAATAATGATGCTGTTGATTATGCCACTAATAGTAATAATAATAATAATGAGGATAAAATGGCGGATGTTTATGCTACTAGTCCTATCTCTACTTTAACTAATCATAATAATATAATTACTTCTCCTACTCCTACTAATGTTGGTGTTGGTGGTGTTGGCATGCTTGATGATAAGTTTGCATGTCCTGATGTTATGCCTATACTTATACTAGAAGGTGATTTTGTGCTTTTATAACTTAACCCATAAGCGCTCAGGCGCTTAAAATAACTGAAACTAACTCTCTCCTCATACGTACTAAAATACTAAATACATTAACTGGAAAAATTTTAAATGCATTCATTTATTATAGAACAAATAATATTAACAATTTTCCATATTTAATCATTTTAATGAACATTTTCTTCAGCTAATTCATTTTGTCCCACTGAATCTACATGTACTCCATTAATCGAGTAATTCATTTTTTACTTTTATCCTCCGCATAGGCAGTCAAAAATTCTTAAATAAGAGAAAGTAAAGGAACCAAATTTGGCTTAGGCCAAATCTAAAATAAATCCTACACATATATACCAAATATGGGCCGCCGGTTAGTATCGGGTCGAAAACGTTGCGATTTCGCCATAGCATTCTGGTTTTTTGTTACTTTCTTGTCTGAAAATGTGTTCCGAACATGAATTTTTTCTAAATTTTTGTTGATAGTGGGTGTGGGTCTTTTTAAAAGCGATCTGCCTGAAGAAATTAAAACTATATACAAAAAAAATTCATATCTGAAAATTTACGATTAGACTAGATTTCCAACCTAGATTGATACACATTTCGATGCTAATGAAAAACATAAATCCTTTTGAGGCCCCTGAAGAATATTGCTAGATTTTGCAGAGTAGAAAAAAAATGCTGGAAGTGATAGAAACATAATCATAATCATTTAAAGCAAACATTTCCTCTCATATATATAATATGACTCACCTAACAATAGTATTTCGATAACTAACCACGCCCTCATATATTGTTGTCTACTTTTGTTTGTTTTATTGCGGCTGCTTATTATGTGAATTGTACTCAACATTAATCAGGAGCTCGAACCTTCCCCGCACGCAGTTTTCCCCCAGACGGCACTACTTTCGGTCAAATCACTTTGGGTCAAAAGCTTACCAAGGAAATACAACCGTACAGTTATTGGAATATGCAATTTTATCAATCAGAACCGGCCTATGTTAAGTTCGATTATACCATACCGAGAGGGGCTTCGATTGGGGTCTACGGTCGACGCAATGCCTTGCCCACTCACACACAATATCACTTTAAGGAGGTGCTGAGTGGTTTTAGCGCCAATACACGTACCAGCCGAGCAGCTCATGTAAGTAATTTTCACTAATTTTGGGTTTTTATGGCCTTCATAACGTAACAGCTTCTTATTAACCTAATAATAAATTGTGTACGTATGCTTTTTATGTGTCATTTTATGTGCAAAAATCATGCTTTAACCCATCCCACACGCACTATCATTAACAAACAACAACAACAACAACAATGACAACTTCAACAACATCATGACATCACTGTGACCTATCTAACGTTGCGGATGATTTTAACATTTTAACACACACGCACGCCCACACACAGTTGGCAATAACACGTGAGGTAACGCGCTACATGGAATCGGGCCATTGGTTTGTATCTTTGTATAACGATGATGGTGATGTACAAGAGATTACCTTCTATGCAGCCATATCTGAGGATATGACACAGAATTGCCCGAATGGGTGTTCGGGTAATGGTCAATGCCTATTAGGTCATTGCCAGTGTAATCCCGGCTTCGGCGGTGATGATTGTAGTGAGAGTGTTTGCCCGGTCTTGTGTTCACAGCATGGCGAATATATCAACGGCGAATGTATTTGCAATCCTGGCTGGAAGGGTAAGGAATGCTCTTTACGGCACGACGAATGCGAGGTAGCTGATTGCAATGGACATGGTCACTGCGTGAGTGGCAAGTGTCAATGTATGCGCGGTTATAAAGGCAAATTTTGTGAAGAAGGTACTAAAAAATTGATGTGAAAAACAAAACTTAAATGAAGAAACTTAAGAGAATGTATTTAGCAGAGTTTTATTTTCCATAATCTACCACCTTATTAATGAAATTCATTTTATATTTTTTATAAATAATTGCAGTGGATTGTCCTCATCCAAATTGTTCGGGTCATGGCTTTTGTGCGGATGGCACTTGTATTTGTAAGAAGGGTTGGAAAGGTCTTGACTGCGCCACAATGGATCAAGACGCTTTGCAATGCCTGCCCGATTGTTCAGGTCACGGTACATTCGATTTGGATTCACAGACCTGCACATGTGAAACGAAATGGAGTGGTGATGACTGCTCGAAGGAGTTGTGCGACCTAGATTGCGGTCAACATGGTCGCTGTGTTGGTGATGCTTGCACCTGTACTGAGGGATGGGGCGGGGAGTATTGTAACACCAAATTGTGTGATGCCCGTTGCAATGAACATGGCCAATGTAAGAATGGTACGTGTCTGTGCGTAACCGGATGGAATGGCAAACACTGCACCATTGAGGGTTGCCCCAATAGCTGTTCAGCTCATGGACAATGTCGTGTTAGCGGTGAAGGACAATGGGAATGTCGTTGCTACGAAGGTTGGGATGGACCCGATTGTGGCATTGCTCTGGAATTAAATTGTGGCGATAGTAAGGACAACGATAAAGGTAAATAAAGAAATTTATAAATTTGAATTGAATTTGAAGCCCGCCATGTCAGAAATTAATTATCTCCTCTAGAAGACTTTTTTCAATTCGATTGCTATATTTTACTTAGTTTGAAGCAGTACATCATTAAGAATCTATGTGACCTTAACTTTCTGTGCATTTTTCTGTGAAATATTACGCAATTTCTTAATCATTTATATTGTAATAATAAGTTATCAATTCATTTTAATAAATTTTTAATTACGAACCTTTTTTTTAAATAAGATCAATACCCAGAACGACGCTACCCTCCTTAGATAGAAAGATAGAATTTATTTAAAACAAGTGAACATGTTATAGTCAGTCAAGCCCCACTAGTTTAGTTGCTTCAGTAAACTTGAAGTATTTCATTTATGGGAAGGGGTTCTAAAAATAATTAGATCGGATCCGGATTTGGTATAGCTAATTAACTACAATACATGTCCTTGAACCAGATTTCATCGATATATCTTAATAATGCAATCTGTAGCTTGCGCATAAATGTATAAGGTTAGACCGACGAATAGACGGACAGTTAAAGCGTTTCATATTTCAACTCTGACTCGGTCGATATAATTGAAGGTGGATTTTGCCGTTTAGAAGTTACAAACATCCGCACACAATTAATATACCCTCTGCCAAAAGTGGTGCAGTTAATTAAAGAGAACACAAGTCAGGAACGGAAATTTCGGAAAAGTGCATAAACCGTGCGGATCCTTCCTTTCATATATAGAATTTAATTTAAAACACCTATTTTTATGCAGACTCCATACTTACACTTTTAACATAAGCGGCAATTCATGCTAAGACATCCCGCATTAGAGTCCTTTCGACTAATTATGAAAATTTATTTTAACTCTTTGAACTTAATGTGGTTTAATAACGATAAAAATAAAAGTTATAGGAATATGTATAAAGCTTTCCTCCTCGATGCCATCCATTCCGATTGTTACAGCTGTCACGTGACGAATCTTATCATTGCACTATAACTGAATTTTCAGTCAGCATGTTTTTCTTTTTTATTATTTCATCAGATGGTTTGGTGGATTGTGAAGATCCCGAATGCTGTGCCAGTCATGTATGCAAAACGTCGCAATTATGTGTATCCGCACCCAAGCCGATTGATGTACTCTTACGTAAACAGCCACCCGCCATTACTGCCTCGTTCTTCGAGCGGATGAAATTCCTTATCGATGAGAGCAGTTTACAAAACTATGCCAAGCTAGAAACATTTAACGAAAGGTGAGCTTTAAAGCCGTTTTTTATGTAATCTAATATTATTTCTAAACAATTGGTTTTAAAGAAAATGTTGTTCAAAACTAAAAATGTTTACAAAAAGAATGCTTTTTAGCTACAAGTAACGAAATGATAGATGAAAAGTGTTAAACAAAAAAAACAAACAACAAAAACAAAAATTTAACTAGTTTGCATTTGTGTTTATGTAAAATTTTTAGTTTTGCGACCCTGTCCATAACGTATATGTACATCCCCGACTATCCCATCATACCCCCTCATAGCCACCTATATATATATCTATATATATGTGTACATGTATTTGTTTCATAAACTAAACTAAACCTTTGTGTCCTTTGTGTTGATAACGGAAAATTCAAATTACATTTATACATAGTTGTTGTTGTTGCTTTCATTAGTTATGATTTTTGAAACCACTTTGTTTAATAAATTTAAGTTTGAAATTAAATCAGGAAGGGGAAGGTTTAACTTCTTGTTTACGTCGTCGGCGATTTATTTAGCATCGATGAACCATTGCCGAGATAAAGCATAAGCATAATGAAACTTGATTGTTAAAAAGTTTAATTCAACAAATTTTTCTCTGCTCTTTTTTTCTTTTTCTCTATTTCTCCCGCTCTCCTACTTGTACATATTTTCGTGTCGGGCAACAAATACCAAACTTAACATCGCAATTACTGTTAAATTTACTAACTTTCCATCAAATGAATGAAAATGTTCTGCTTAACACACACAAATCCGCTGAAACGTTAACTAACCGTTAAAAAATATATCATTTACTCATAAAACTAACAGCATTTTTTGGAATTATTTCAATGCAAGGTAAGGAAGCGTTCATCTCTCTAATAATTTTATACTAAAATGCTGGTTGTTTGATATCTTTGTTGTTTTGTTAGTCGTCTCTATACGTTTTCATGTTTTTCATATGATTTCCACTCTAATGCTCTATTTTCAATACTCTCTATCTACTTTAATTACTAACCACACTTTCCTCTTAATTCATATTTTCATGGTTTCTTTTTTATTATTGCATTACCTTAACATTTTTCACTAACAATAGTAGAAGATTTGGAAAACTCATTTCTCTTCTTTATGTAAATTTTATTCGATTTCTCTTTTACTTTTTTACGTACACTTTTGTATTGATTTACTTTTCGGTTTGGTTGCATTTTCGGTATTGCCAAAAATTCAAACAAACTTATCACATCCAAGCAACCTTAGCTGGCTTACCATGCAATAATTGAATCGTTACCTAATGCCAGTGTTGTATGCTAGTGAAATGCAATTCCAAAATCTCAAATTGGAACTTGGACATTGAGTTGAATGAATCAATGATTTTATGTAAACCTTATGTGTTTTATGTTTTGTGTGTGTGACGTTTATTTATTTATTTCATTTACTTCATTTTGTTCATTTCGTTTACTTTAAATACAAAGTTTTGCGTTTTTCTGCTTGCTAATTTTAATTAGATACCTAACTAGATGCCTTCCTAAACATGTCCCTTTTTACTCATCTTTTGTATTCTTTTTCTTTTCCAATATTTCTGTACTCTTGTAGCCGATCGGCCGTTATAAGGGGTCGTGTTGTTACCTCACTTGGCATGGGCTTGGTAGGAGTGCGTGTTTCCACAACTACTCTTTTGGAAGGCTTCACACTTACTCGAGATGATGGTTGGTTCGATTTGATGGTTAATGGTGGTGGAGCCGTAACATTACAGTTTGGCCGCTCTCCGTTTCGTCCTCAATCACGGATTGTGCAGGTGCCCTGGAACGAGGTTATCATTATTGATGTGGTAGTTATGTCCATGTCGGAGGAGAAGAGCATAGCGCCCATTATTCATGCTTGTTTTTCGCATGATTACGACCTCATGAAACCTGTGGTGTTGGCTTCGTGGAAGCATGGTTTTCAAGGAGCCTGTCCTGACCGTAGTGCAATTTTGGCTGAATCTCAAGTAATACAGGAGTCTCTACAAATACCTGGGACTGGTCTTAATCTGGTGTACCATTCGTCGCGAGCCGCTGGGTATTTGTCTACCATCAAATTACAGCTTACACCCGAAACGATTCCAAATACCCTCCATCTCATATATTTACGAATAACCATTGAGGGTATACTTTTCGAGCGGCTCTTTGAAGCAGACCCTGGCATTAAATTTACCTACGCCTGGAATCGTCTAAACATTTATCGCCAGAGAGTGTATGGAGTAACGACGGCAGTGGTGAAAATAGGTTATCAATACACAGATTGCAAAGATATCATTTGGGATATTCAAACTACGAAACTTTCTGGCCATGATATGTCCATATCGGAAGTAGGAGGCTGGAATTTGGATATCCATCATCGCTACAATTTCCATGAGGGTATTTTGCAAAAGGGCGATGGTTCAAATCTCTATTTAAAAAATAAACCGCGAGTCATTCTTACAAGTATGGGTGACGGGCATCAACGGCCTTTAGAGTGTATGGATTGTGAAGGTTTGGCATTAAAACAACGCCTTCTTGCTCCGGTAGCCTTAGCAGCTTCACCCGATGGTAGCCTTTATGTGGGCGATTTCAATTATATTAGACGTATAATGACTGATGGTACAGTGCGAACAGTGGTCAAACTTAATGCTACCAGAGTATCGTATCGTTACCATATGGCTTTAAGCCCTCTTGATGGAACTCTGTATATATCGGATCCTGAGTCACATCAAATTATACGAGTGCGTGATATTAATGATTTCACGCAGCCCGAAAGAAACTGGGAACCTATTGTTGGTTCCGGTGAACGTTGTCTACCTGGCGACGAGGCTCATTGCGGTGATGGTGCTTTAGCGAAAGATGCAAAATTGGCGTATCCAAAAGGTATAGCCATATCCAGTGAAAATATTTTGTACTTTGCCGATGGCACCAATATACGCATGGTTGATCGTGATGGCATCGTTAGTACTTTAATTGGCAATCACATGCATAAATCGCATTGGAAACCAATACCCTGTGAGGGCACTCTTAAATTGGAAGAAATGCATTTAAGATGGCCGACCGAATTGGCGGTGAGTCCTCTAGACAACACCCTCCATATTATTGACGATCATATGATTTTGCGCATGACACCTGATAGTAGAGTTCGTGTAATTTCGGGTCGACCCCTGCATTGCGCTACCACTTCCTCTGTTTATGACTCCGATTTAGCCACTCACGCTACATTGGTAATGCCTCAATCTATAGCTTTTGGCCCGCTCGGGGAATTATACGTAGCTGAGAGTGATTCACAACGCATCAATCGAGTTAGGGTAATTGGTACAAATGGACGAATTTCACCATTTGCCGGGGCCGAATCAAAATGTAATTGTCTAGAGCGTGGCTGCGATTGTTTTGAAGCCGATCATTACTTGGCTACTAGTGCTAAGTTTAATACAATTGCTGCATTATCAGTAACGCCTGACGGTCACGTGCATATAGCGGATCAAGCTAATTATCGTATACGTTCCGTAATGTCCAGCATTCCGGAAGCCAGTTCTTCACGCGAATATGAGATCTATGCTCCGGATATGCAAGAAATCTACATTTTTAATCGCTTCGGTCAACACGTCATGACCAAAAACATACTTACCGGAGACACTACTTATGTGTTTACTTACAACGTGAACACCTCAAATGGAAAGTTAAGTACAGTGACTGACGCCGCTGGTAACAAAGTCTTCTTATTACGTGACTATACGTCACAAGTAAATTCTATTGAGAATACCAAAGGGCAAAAGTGTCGCCTACGTATGACACGAATGAAAATGCTGCATGAACTCAATACACCTGACAATTATAACGTGACCTTCGAATATCATGGCCCCACTGGTCTTTTGAAAACAAAATTGGACTCAACTGGTCGTTCTTATGTATACAACTATGACGAATTCGGCCGTTTAACGTCTGCTGTTACTCCTACTGGCCGGGTCATTGATTTAACCTTTGATTTAAGCGTAAAAGGAGCTCAAATTATTGTATCTGAAAATGCTCAAAAAGAGATTTCCATGTTAATCCAAGGTTCTTCGGTGGTAGTACGCAATGGCGAGGCCGAATCTAAAACATCTGTAGAAATGGATGGTTCAACTACCAGTATTACCCCTTGGGGTCATATGCTGCAAATGGAGGTTATGCCCTACCCCGTTTTATCTGAAATTAGTGTTATTATCGGAGAAAGTTATCCAGTACCTGCTAAACAACGTACAGAAATATCAGGTGACTTGGCCAATCGATTCGAGTGGCGCTACTTTGTGAGACGGTTGCAACAAGGTAAACAAAACAAAGGTTCACGCATGGTTACTCTGGTGGGTCGTAAACTACGTGTAAATGGCGATAACGTGTTAACTTTAGAGTATGATCGAGACACCCAATCTATAGTTGTGTTGGTAGATGATAAACAGGAATTGCTAAATGTTACATATGATCGCACTTCACGGCCCATAAGTTTCCGACCACAATCAGGAGATTATGCAGACGTAGACTTGGAGTATGATCGTTTTGGTCGTTTGGTTACGTGGAAGTGGGGCAATCTTCAAGAGGCCTACACTTTTGACCGTAACGGCCGCTTAAATGAAATCAAATATGGTGACGGATCTTCAATGGTGTATGCTTTTAAGGATATGTTTGGTTCTTTACCTTTGAAGGTTACTACGCCGAGGCGTTCAGATTATTTGCTACAGTACGATGATGCTGGAGCATTACAAAGTCTTACAACACCAAGGGGACACATACACTCATTCTCTGTACAAACATCATTGGGCTTCTTCAAATATCAATACTTTTCACCCATAAATCGACATCCCTTCGAAATATTATACAATGACGAAGGTCAAATCCTAGCTAAGATACATCCTCATCAATCGGGTAAAGTGGCTTTCGTTCATGACAATACGGGACGTTTAGAAACTATTTTGGCTGGTCTATCAAGCACTCATTACACCTATCAAGATGTCACTAGTTTAGTGAAGTCTGTCGATGTCCAAGAACCCGGTTTCGATTTAAGGCGAGAGTTCAAGTATCATGCAGGTATATTAAAAGACGAAAAAGTACGCTTTAGTTCAAAGAACTCCTTGGCATCAGCTCATTATAAATTTGCTTACGATGGTAATGCCCGCTTGACGGGAATAGAAATGATCATTGACGATAAGGAATTACCTACAACCCGTTATAAGTATAGTCAAAATCTGGGACAACTGGAAGTGGTACAGGATCTGAAGATCACACGTAATGCCTTCAATCGCACTGTTATTCAAGACTCTTCCAAGCAATTCTTTACCATCATTGATTATGATCCGCATGGTCGTGTCAAGAGTGTTCTAATGAATATCAAAAGCTTTGACGTCTTCCGCCTAGAATTGGATTATGATTTACGTAATCGTATTAAATCGCAAAAGACCACATTTGGCCGATCTACTGCTTTCGACAAAATCAACTACAATGCTGATGGTCATGTAATCGAAGTATTAGGTACCAACAACTGGAAATATTTGTATGATGAGAATGGTAACACTGTGGGTGTGGTGGATCAAGGTGAAAAAATTAACTTAGGTTATGATATTGGTGATCGCGTTATACAAGTTGGCGACATTGAATTCAACAACTATGATGCTAGAGGGTTTGTGGTGAGACGTGGTGAACAGAAGTATCGCTACAATAACCGGGGCCAACTTATTCATGCATTTGAACGTGAACGCTTCCAGGCGTGGTATTATTATGATGATCGAAGTCGTTTGGTGGCTTGGCATGACAGCAAAGGCAATGTCACTCAGTATTATTATGCTAATCCAAAAACACCAATGTTATTAAGCCACATGCACTATCCGAAGACAGGAAAAACTTTTCGTTTCTTTTATGATGATCGAGACATGTTGATAGCTATCGAAACAAACGAGCAAAGATACTACGTGGCCACCGATCAGAATGGTTCACCTTTGGCCTTCTTTGACATGAACGGCAGCATTGTAAAGGAAGTGAAACGCACACCCTTCGGACGCTTGATTAAAGATACTAATCCAGATTTCTTTGTTCCAATCGATTTTCATGGCGGTATCTTGGATCCTTTGACCAAATTAGTTTACACCGAAAGACGCCAATATGATTCGACCGTGGGTCAGTGGATGACGCCTTTATGGGAAACTTTTGCTACTGAAATGTCGCATCCCACCGATGTATTTATTTACCGCTACCACAACAATGATCCGGTTAACCCCAGCAAGCAGCTAAATTATATGATTGATCTAGAGTCATGGTTGGAATTGTTCGGTTATGATTTGAATAGAATGCAAAGCTCTAAATACACAAGAGATATGCAATACAATCCACAAGCTTCCATTAAGTCGCATAGTTTGGCTCCAGATTTTGGTGTTATCTCAGGATTAGAGTGCATTGTAGAGAAGACCAATGAGAAGTTTAGTGATTTCGATTTCGTACCGAAACCTTTACTTAAAATGGAACCTAAAATGCGAAACCTACTGCCCAGAGTGAGCTACCGAAGAGGAGTATTCGGCGAGGGTGTATTACTTTCACGCATTGGTGGCAGAGTATTGGTTAGTGTGGTGGATGGTTCTAATAGTGTCGTGCAAGATGTTGTGTCATCCGTATTCAACAACTCCTACTTCTTGGACGTTCACTTCAGCATACACGACCAAGATGTATTCTATTTTGTCAAAGACAACGTGCTCAAGTTGAGAGATGACAATGAAGAATTGAGACGTTTGGGAGGTATGTTTAATATTTCAACACATGAAATTACTGATCATGGCGGGAGCGCTGCCAAAGAACTGAGACTACATGGACCCGATGCTGTTGTTATAATCAAATATGGAGTAGATCCCGAACAAGAAAGACATCGTATTTTAAAGCATGCACATAAAAGAGCCGTTGAACGAGCTTGGGAGCTGGAGAAGCAATTGGTGGCAGCCGGTTTTCAGGGTAGGGGCGAATGGACGGAAGAAGAGAAAGAGGAATTGGTGTCACACGGTGATATAGACGGTTGGGTTGGCGTAGACATTCACAGCATTTACAAATATCCACAATTGGCTGATGATCCTGGCAACGTAGCATTTCAGCGAGACGCCAAACGCAAACGAAGAAAGACGGGCAATCAGCATCGTCAAAGCAATAAAGGACGACGACAGCTGAGACTGAGAGACATATCGGCGTGAAGGCAAAAGTTCACTCCACAATACGATTATCAGTACAACATTGACAACAACAACGTGAATGATTATTACAATCAAAACGTATTAAAACGTAGCGAACAATACGACGACGACGACCGTTACAATAATGCGCTTTTTTGGCAAAAAGAAGCAAAAGACTTTGACAGCAACTCAACCGAAGATGACTCATATTATTATTATTAAGATATTAAATCAATACATACATATATAAACACACACACACGTATATAAAAGGGAAATAATCTTTCCCACAATAGTATTCGTATAAATACCCTGCTGCACTAATGTTGCACCTGAAGGTAATAATTGTCAAACGCAACAAACAAAGCACCTACACAATTCGTCTAACCTACAACATTACACTACACCACAGGGCAAGTGTGTAGTACACATACATATGAATTTCAGTTGATGGAAATTATAGAATTGCGTCTAATGTATGAAAATTTCAATGTGAAAATTTTGTATAAAGATTATTTGCTAAGTGTAGAAGA
The DNA here is from genome assembly GCA_963971445.1 of Ornithomya chloropus. Lineage (NCBI taxonomy): Eukaryota > Metazoa > Arthropoda > Insecta > Diptera > Hippoboscidae > Ornithomya > Ornithomya chloropus. The sequence continues at coordinate 13,501,140 of OZ020532.1, read as the reverse complement.
AAAACATTATTAAAAGTAAGCATAAAGAAATAGCGAAAACCCTCTTTTGTGTAAAAAAAAAGGAAACAATTAGCGTTTAGCTAAGCACCCTGTTTAGGTATATATGCGTACATAGTATAATAAGAGAGAATCTCAAAAACAAAATACTTTAGCGTTTGACTTTATTTGCAATAAATTGAGATTATTTTTATTTAAACAATTAGCAACTAAATACAACACAAAACAAAACGTCGCATAAGAGTAAGTGTAAAGAGAATATATTTAACCACAATGATTAATAATAATTATAAGAACACGCAAATTCAAATATTCACAATTTTCAGTTGTTGTGCTTTAGCGCGCATTAAAAACATTGGTTTTTAGAAAATCGATTATTGGAAATTTTAGTTTTTTTAATTCCATTCCATCAGCTATTCTCTACATAGTGAACGCAAACTTTTACATACTGTTCATCATACTCAATCTGAAACAATTCAATTCAATTCAATTCTTACATGGCAAGGAATTCTTCATTAAGAAAAGTTGTAGCCTAACTGGGCATGCTATCTTTGAGAACCTAATTCAATCCTAATCCAAGTTTCTCTTATTTTCTCAATTATTAACCCTAAAACCAGTTTTACGTTTTTTTTCAAGTTCAACCTAAAAAATGGATTTCAATTTGAACCCATTTATTAATAAAATTGTCAACTTTTATAAAATTTTATTCCATTATTAGTGCAACAATTTAACCAAAAGCTTATTACTATACGAAGTCCGTGTCTCCGGATTGCCTACATATGCAATAAAACCTACACGGTATGTGGGCGTGGTATTGGGCCCACAGTTTATATATACATTGCATCATCAGGTTTTTTTACATAATTAACAATAGCATAGAACAAATTTAATCTATAAATGTGACATGTTAGAACAGAACTTAAAATACCTGACACATGTATATTTAAAGCAGAAAACGCCTACTTGAAATCGAGACTCCTAAACTTTAACCTTTCTTTACGTACTTTTATTTTTATTCCCTCTATTTATGTTTGTCATTTTGTACTCAACAATCAGAGGGAGTCATCGAAAATCCACAACAAAATCTGAATCGATATAACAATGTCCGTGTGTTTGAGTTAAAAAGCTCACCATCGCAAAAATCAGAAAATTGAAGTGAAGGCGTAGTCGTACGATAGAAAAACTTCCATTTATGCTTTATGTTATAAATGTGGAGGGTATTTAAGATTTGATCTAAACCAAATTCCGTTTTTTACTTGTTTAACTTGCCTGCTAAAGATCGAACACACACACACACACACACAACACCAAATCCTGTACATCACAGATAATAAAGTTTACTTTTATTACTTATAAAAAAAATGTTAATAATAATTGTGATATACGTGAATACTTAAACATTGATGGCTTGAAGAAAACTTGTACTCTACACATAATATGAGAAAAATAAAATGAATTAAAACATGTATCTTTAGATACTCGGAATGTTATTGTACAACCACCATATTGAATGTTAATAATGAAAACACATAAAACCAATAATTTTATTTTAAGAATTTTTTGTTTGTTTTTTTTTGAAATTCTATTTAAAAGTACATCGCAAATGCCATAATTATTTCATTGTGTTTTTTTTTTGTATTATATGCGAAAGGAAGAACTTTTTAGAGTAAATTTTAGCTGTTATGCTTAAAACAATGATTTACAAAAAAATCGCTAATATAATAAATATATATTATACTTGTAAGCGTGCTTTTCAACCATAATAAAAATAATAATAACAACAACAACAACAATATATGCATATAAACATTATATATAAATAAATAATTATGATAATGTAAACATTGTTTTGTAATATTTAATGTTGATTACATTACAAACGAACATTACAAGTATTCTCTTTATACACATTTTAAGAACCTCACAAACCTCTCCCCTCAACCTTTTTCTCCCCTGCCAGCTCACTTACCTAATCCTATGTAAATTATTCTATTGCAATTAAGTCCAATAGTTTACAATGACAACAACAACAACAACAACAAAAATTATTATTATTATATTAAAAATCAATAGGAAACAAACAAACAAACAAACATTAAACAGGAATGTGAGATGTGAGCTTTTAAACAAAAATTAATTAAATATATAATAAAATAACAGTTAGAGCAAAACAAACAAACAAACAAACAAATATTAAGTACCATTTCATTTAGATTAAAACACTGCGGTAAATAGCTAAAAAAATTCAAATTTGTGTATTAAAGCTGAAACAGACATTTTATTATTATCATATATCATATAATCAGTATATGAAATTATAGAAATAAAAGATAAATTAATTTATAAGCAAAATAAGATGAAAAAAACGATATTAGTTTATAGTGGTGTGGTCAAGAGAAATTAAAAATTAAGCATTAAGTATTTCTATAGATATGTATTACAACAACAAAAACAACAAAAACAAAAACGTATATACATTAATTAATTAATTAATCTAAAAAAAAATTGTGTAAATAAGCCGAAAATGAGAAAACAAAATCCTTGAATAAATAATAAATTAATTAAGCTTAGTAATTGTACATTCAAGTAAAACGAAAGTATGTGTAAAAAATGCAATACATCTAAAAAATAAACAATTTTAAATAAACATAAATCCTGACTTTCAATAAAACAACCAACAAGTGAAAACCTAAAGCGTTATTATTTGAAAGAAGAAGAAGAAGAAGAAGAAGAAATAACATATATTAATTCAACTCTAATGACTGATACAAGGAATATAAAATATAAAGCAAATAAAAAACCCAATAAAACACATCAATTAGAAAGAAAAAGTTTACAAAAGTTATTAAAAAAAATTATTTAAATTTGTCAGCAAAAAATTAAGAAAAATTATCATGTTTTCTTAAAAAATTTATGTATATTATAATTATTGTTTTGCTTTTGTTTTTGTTTCTATTTTATGTTGTTCTTTTACTCTTCAAAATTATAATATAATAAAAATTTGACATATTCCCGTTAATATTAAGCAAATGTGTATATTAGAGCATCATGAGCATGAATGAGTCTCCTCCCCTCACTCACAAGCCATACGTACACTTAGCCGAGTTGTTTTCATATATAATGTGTAATTGGTAACGTACATAAATGTCTCTATACATCATACACACACACACACCCTCACACACAAATCAATAAATAAATAAATAAACACAAACTTCATAAACCTATATTGAATAATAATAATAAACATCAAAAACAAATAATTTACATCCCATGATAAATTATTATGATTGAACCAAAACAAATACAAGTAAAAAAAAAGGAGGAGTGGGAAAATGAAGAAATAATAAATTAAAAAAACATATAATACACTCTGTCATTAACATATAATTACAAAAAATGTAAACACACGTACAGACATACGTACCCATTATACATATGTAATGAATAAATATTTAAATAAGAAAGAAAACTGAAATACAAAAACAAAAACAAAAACTCATAAAAATCAATAAAAATTATTTAAAAAAATATCTAAAAGTGTATTTTCATTGGATTTTAACTAAAAAGAACATACATTGCGAATGATCAAGCAGCGGTCCACAAACTTCGTTGCATCGCAAGTAAAGTTTGATGTCCATAAAAATAAGTAGAAAATAAGTAAGAAAACTAAATTTGACTTAGGCCAAATTTTAAATACTCTCCGCATCTACAACGGTGGGCGTGGCAGTTATATGATTACGCCCTTTAATATTGTATGTATTACGTATCAGCTTGACAGTCGAGTTTTACCAGCGACCAGCTAATAATAATGGTATAACTATAGACATCCGCAACGTTAATAATTTTAAATAGGCTTTTGTCGATTGTGGGCGTGGCTATTGACCGATTTTGTACACTTCAAATAACGAGTTGCACACGGAATAACAAACTTAATGTCTTATGTGAAGTGAATAAAAACAAGTAAAAAAAGTTATATCCAAATTTTAGATAATCCAAATGGTAGATCCTAGACGTGGCACGTATTGCAGCAGTACTTATATTATCAAGTTAAAGATCGCGTACTAAAGAATTGATTTTTAGTCAATTGTGGGCATGGTTTTCAAGCAATTTTACCCATTTTTAAATATGAAACTGCAGAGAGAAGTGATTGCATAAGAAATGACAAGCTTGGTATACCCGTCTCTTGTCCTGGACTTTGGTATATAAGAGCCATGTGAGTACAAAATATTTTGGTTTATGTGAATTTTTTTATTATACTTGACTATTCTTTTTAAAGGCTTTGTATAAAAACAAAAGATGAAAATAGTGGTGAATTGATTAAATCATAAGAATATAAAACACATCCGATACAGGCATACGTTGTCTGGGGCAACCCAAAATTATTTATTTAATAAATAAGTCCCTGGGAAAAACTGTTTTATCAATCAATCAATTGTTTACCCAGAAAAATAAACAATGATCTAAAATTTTCTTGGAAAAAAATTAACAAAATTTTAATTTTTGGCAAAAATTTCTTACAAAATTTTTACAAAAATTTTATAGTAAAACAAAAAACAAATTACTTAATAAACCATGGCCAAGAAGGGTGGAGCTCAACAATTGCAGGCTGATATACAAAATGATGAAGATTTTGAGAAATTTTTAGACCGACCGGGTCTATTAGGTTTGCAAAGAATTTTTAATTATTTTTATTATGCATCATGTTAAGTATGTATAAATACTTGTTCAGTTTTGGATGTATATGCTGAATGGTGCGGACCCTGTCTTGGCATGGTGGGTGCTTTAAGAAAAATCAAATTGGAAATCGGTGGTGATAATTTGCAATTGGCCATCGTATGTATGGGTACATAGTACATTTGTATATAATGTAAAAAACGTACAAAAATTTTTCCATTCAAGTGTAAGGCGGAAGGCATAACACCTTTGAAAAGGTTCAGCAGAAAGAGTGAACCAACGTGGCTCTTTGTAACGGTATTGAATTTATTATCCAAAATTATCCAAAACTGTAAATCGTTATTCTTTCTCGTTATTTTTAAGGGAGGCAAAGCCACCAACATATACTTTGGCACCAATGTACCCAAACTAATGTCATTAATTACCAGCGAACTGAAACTTGTTGGGAATACGAATCGTACCTTTTATGATATCGGGGAATTGCAACCCATTGAAGTGCAACGGAGAAAAGTTATAGAAGATGCTAAAGCGGAAAGTGAACGTATCGAGACCATGTTAAAAGAGAAGAAACGCTTAAAATATCTAACATATGTGACTGACACGATTATGGACTCATTGCCCGATATGGGTGTGACGTTATTCGGTCCCCAAGTCAATCGAGATATGTTTAAGAAATTGCAAGAGCCCGCTGATGGTCTCAAGATACAGTGTAAAGACCGTAAAACGGTTGTCGTGGCGAAAGAAAATTTCGACATAATCAATTTTCAATGTCCAAATCCATTGAGTCCAGATGTTATTGAACAATTGGATGGCAAGGAGTTATTAGTGTGCTTCTGGAAAGTACCAGACGAAGGCAACCAAATTGCTGCAATATTAACTAAATATGCTCAAGAGTTGACCGCACCACGTTATAAACTCGGCGATGATGGCGAAGAGGAAGAAATACCGCCTATATTATCACCTATGGATGTTAAAGTCGAAGTCGAATTGGAAGGTAAGTTATTAGAAAGCAGGCTTGTAAGAAAAAGTAGCATAAAACTCATACAATCACTCTTGCAGAGGGTGAAGAATGGATAGAAGAGCCAGAAACGCCAACAAGAAGAACAATCGATGGTGCACCTGAAGGTGCTGGTGGTGTTGGTGGTGGTGAAGGCGGTGAAGAAGGTGAAGAAGATGAAGGAGACGAAGATGAAGACGAAGAGGCCGCAGATGCTGATGCTCGTCGCACCACAATTTTAGATATGGACTTTGGTTTAGCGCTGGAGGGTGTAGAGGACGAAGAGGAAGAGGAAGAATTCGTAGGGGTTGAGGAGGCTCCCAAGAAGCGTACCAAGAAAGTAACCGTTAAATTGCCGCCTGTTTGGGTACCCAAAAATCATCGCACACATGCCGCCTTAATTTATGTATTCTTTAGAGCCGCAACAACATCCTTTTTACCGCCTGATCCTAAACCTGAACCACCACATCTCATTATGGCATTCGATGCATATAAAAAACGTGATCTTATCGCCCACGCTGAACGTAACAAGACCGATGTACCGTTATATGGCTTCTTTACCAGTGATGATCCGGACGAGGCGAAATATATAGCCAATTCTGATGCAAAATATGCTCAACTACCACATACAGCGTAAGTATCAATAAATTGGTGGAACATTGATTAGAAGTTTTCACTGTTTTTTTTTTCTTTTAATATTAGTGGAGATAAACTAATATTTAAAGTGAATAAAGCCACTTCAAATACTATGTTGTCGTTGGTAACGTACGGTCCCAGTTATGTCAGTCCCAATACAGTGGTTGGTGCTGAGGAAGCCAAGAAATTCTTCCCCGAAACATATAAAACGATAGAACAAGAAATGGCAGAAAAAGCCGAATTAGAAAGGGAAGAAGAAGCTAAAGGCAAAAGAAAGGTAACAAAAAAAAACATTTTCTTTAAAAAATACTTTCACTTAGGAAAACATACGTGAACTCTTTCCATTTTTGTTTTTTCTCAGTCGCGTAAATCTGCCCAAATTGAACAGAAACCAACAGGACAACCGGCAGAACAAGTTAAACAAGAATCTGTCGAAGAAACTTCTCAGGCAGCATCACCACGAGAAACAGCCAATGATGTACCAGAAAGTGCTGAAGCTGTACCTCCAAGTGCGGCTGATGCAGAAGCGAATGCTGTCCCTGGAGAAGGCTCTGCTCCCCCGCCAACTACTAGTGATGAAGCAGCAGCTCCACCTCCAACAGAAACCGCTGCGCCAGAAGAATCTAAACCTGAACCACCAGCAGAAGCTCCCGCAGAATAAGCTCCCCTTAAGTATTTATTTTAGTAAACTTACAAAACGTTTAAAAAATTCTCCCCATTTGTTGTTTTGTAAATTGCTTTTCTTAATTAATGTAACACAAATAAATTCTCCAATTAATATAATCATGTTTTCTGTTTATTTATAGAATCATTCTTAATTTCATTTTCAAACATATATTTTAAACTTTTTTTAAGTTTACATGAAGAACTTATTTTAAAATATTATTATAAATTATAAATCTCTTGCACATTACCTTAAAAAAATAAATTAAAGGGAATAAACTAACATTTTAACTATATACAAACATATGTACAGTTACTCGAAATAATGTTTTTTATTAAATTTAAATATTCGTATAAAACCGTTTTCATAACCAGCAGCTATTAAATTCTTTGCCGATATATTTAAATTACAGCGCAAACCATTTATACGCATTGAGGGTATAACATTAACAGGAGGACGACGTTTCTCATTCAAATACAGAGTTTCATATTTCTCATTTAACTGTGTCAAAACAAAAAGAGAGTTGGAAAAAAATTAATTGATTAAAGTAACTTATTTTGATTACCTTAAATACTGAGCCAAAAACTACACCGTATTTATCTTTATAAGAGGCATCAAACATACTGAACTCGTCTGGCACTTCTTCAGTTTCATCAGTTAGTTGATTAAGGGGTTTGCCATGTAGTGATTTCACATCCATAGTACAAATGTTACGCCTTTGACTAATATATTTTCTGGTCGCATCACTGTTCAATTCTTTGGGATCCACAAATAATATATCACCATTATCGGTGGAGCTTACACACAAATTAGTCAAGGGTGTGTAATGGGTCTGTGTTACAGAACTTAACATTGTATCAAACTTGCTTTGGGAAAAGTAAATATTGACAGGATTAATAACAAAAATGCAATGACCATCTGAATTAAATCGAAAAATTACAATTATTTTAAGTAAAATCAATAATGGTGACAAACGCTTACGATGCATTATGCTATCACACAAGCCCAACAGGAAAGTCTCGTACATGGGTGGCCATTCCACAGAACGTATAACACTATGTTGTATGTCACATTTTACAATGAATGGCTTCATAAAATCACGTACATCATATACTATAAAGCGTCGTAGTTTGCCGGCTGCCACTATCCAACGTGGCCCATTAGTATCGTAATGAACATCAAGTTCTAACATAAAAAATCAGTTTGAAATTGCCATTAATTTTTAGAAATCTAATGTCCACTCACGTTTAATACAACTTTCACCGACATACCAATAATTCAATGGCACATAAGTTGTCATGCCATCCCTTTCGAATCGATTTAAATTAGCTTGGGCATCATCTGTTATATCCCAAATGCCAATGAAGCCATTACCAAAACTAGCAAAGATATGATTGTGACCAACAGCCTAAAATAAAATATTAAAAAAATATTTAAAAAAACAACTTAAAATAATTTAAATCAATTTATTTTCATAGGACCATACCTCTGACCAGCAAATTTTCAAGCATTGAGCTCTATATTGCAATTGGTCCTTGTCGTCGTTTGCCTCCATTTCCAAATTTAAACTAAATACTGGTTTCAATTCCAAAATAGGTACATTGTTTTGGACTGGCGCATCCGTCTCCACATTAATCGGTAATGCATAGATTTTAATCGTATTACTTATACTCGCTACAGCCATTAAACTTAAACGATTGGTTTTGTCATCGTAGCCTCCACTTGGTAAAAAGCTTAAATCATGAATCGGACCATCAACAATACTTACAGCATAGTGCAGTTTCACTTGAGCAGCTTTTGTTCGCGACAAGTGATTCACTTTAAATAGCAGTACAGCAGTTTTAACCTGCTTCGGTACGATTATCCGCGTATATTTGAATATGTCATTGCGATAAATTACAGCTAAATATTGTTCGTTGACGTTCGAGGGTAATGGCAACCAATAAAGGGCTTTAACTGGTGCCCCACAAAAGAGTAACACTTCATCTAAGAGAAAGAAATATGGTCGTTATATATAGTTACATTAATATCTTAATTAATTGAATGGGTTATTTTGAAAATGGGTATTAGAGAATAAAATAGTACTCTTTGTGCTGGGAATCGAACACACAGCTGTAGATGAACATGTATTTTTCTAACTTTTATAGATTTAAAATTTTAGCAGTTTGACCAAGGTTTGAACCTTAAAAAATGAAGTGCATTGTAGAACATAACCAGAGACGACAGAAACCCATACACTTGCGAAATCTCGCAAACATCGCCATGAAGTATCAAATCTTTAACTCATCTTTGCTATGTGCGCTATCGAAACAAATACATATTAAATTCCTCCTAGCATATGTGGACCTATGGTTACATTCGATCTATGGTTACATACGCAACAACATAGACAGATAAATCATTCCTCCCCAACATTTATATATGTTGTCTAAGAGCTGTCGACGTATTATTGTAGGGACGTGCGCAAAAAAGTTGACTTTACCCACTACCCGTAATAATAATAAGAGGACAAAAGCTCGGCCGCTGCATGCCCTACTCAAGCTAAATCATTTCCGAGGTTAGAATAAATATAATTAAATAAATCAATTTATATATAATTGTGTAGTTTTTGTAAACACATGTCTACATATGGTAAACGAATTACATAAGTGCAAACATTTGTTACATTTTGGATGATGTTCGGAAAAACCTCCCTTCAAATATGTAGAACTTAAAAGTCTTTAAACGTGTAATAGCTACAAAATATGAAGCACACTTGGTTCTTTGCAGAAAAATAAGTACCAATAATCTCGCAAAGGGATCTTTGGTTGGTCAAATAGCACGAAAACGCTATATGGATATGTTTTATGCATGCAATTATACACGTCCAGTACTAAGCAATCGAGTTGAAGAATGTTGTGTGGTGTGATAGTAGAGTGATCGGTTTATTACAGGTATATTGCTGGTTCGATCGGAGTCCTTGTTTTTTTATGTTTTATCAAGTAAATTTTTTTTATTGTATTAGAGCGTAGAGAAGATTTAAAAAATATATGAATTCCTTTAAAAAACATATAAAACCATTAAACAAAAGTCACATTTGATAACCAAGTCAGCGTAACATCGCAAAATCTTACAATATTTGTGTTTTTGTTACGATATTTATGCATTACGATATGGGCCTCCAATTTGGCTTGAGATTCTGCCGGCAAAATAAATGTGAGCGGCACTCCGTCTCTGTTATTGACATCTCTGACGTAACGCATTATAGAGATCGTCGTGTGTAAAGTCAGTTAACTAGAATATATGTATTTAAATATCCTCAAAATTAGGTGGTTGCTTATTCAAGTTCGCGCCCGATTTTAATTGGTGATGTCAAAATGAACCGCGTTATAAAACACTGTGTTTTTGATCAGAATTTTTTCAAACCTATTCCGCGTTATTCTTGATAAAAAAATTGTTGAACACAGATAACGATTACTTTCGATCATATGTCACTTACTATCATTTTCAGAGCTTTCAAAACGTTTCAATTGTAACCATTGAATTTCAGGATCAGGTATACCAACGCTTTTACACATTTTTAATCTCTTAGAAAAAGCAAATTTCATGGAGTTTAGTTGTATGGGTAAATATGTCGATAATTCTTCAGCATCATTCGCCACATATTTAGCAGCATAGTGTGAGAATAAAGGCACCAAGGAATAGTTTAAGTTCATACTAATAATATAGAAAATGTTTAGATGAACAATTGTTAAAGTAAATGCAAAATGAAAAACATACAAATCTAGCCATTTTTGGGATAATGAAGTCTCCAGATCATATCGACGATTGCAAAAGACTAAAATAAGCAAAATTTTATGAGGGTACTCACAAGGTATAGAATATTTACAAACCTCTCTTTCGAATTGTTATACCACTAGCCACCGAGCTTGTATTGGTTTTCTTTTTCGGTCGTTTTTTTCCAGAAGACTTTTTACTTGTGTTATTGTCTTTTTCCATCAGATCTTCGTCCTCATCGACTTCCGTTAGATTACTACCATCATCACTTTCATTGCTATTCTCTTCATCGGTATTTATATTATAATCGGAATTATCCGAATTTAAATTTTTTTCTCGATGCTTTTGTTTAATGTGCTTTACAGCCGAATCTAAGTTATCAAAACATTTATTTTTGCAAAAGTTGCAATAATAACCCGGTTTTGGTATATATTTGCACAACTTAATATGTTCTTCCAGAGCTGATAATTCGGAACTAGTGAATTTACAGATTTTCTTTGGGCAAAACGCTTTACCGAATGTATCCATATCCTTTCTCCATTGCAACAAATAATCGTCAACCATGGGCGATGGTACATGTTCTATATGCTAAAGAAAAATATTTTACAGTTATTTTTTTATTAACGAATAATGTGAAGTAAAAATTAACTTACAGATTTAATATCCTCTTCGGTAGCAGTATTAGCCAAGTGGGCACCTAGAACCTTTAATTTACTTTCTGCCTTTAGTGTAGACACCCGCTTAACCCGACCCGATTTATTGATTTGTTCCTCAACTGGTTCTGAGGCTTTTTCGCCATCCTCGCAGGGTTCACCGCATGAGTTTCGTTTACGCGCAACTAAACAGGTACGCATATGCCCTGCCAGGGAACTTTTTGCATACAGTTGATTACAATAGTCGCACGTAAAGCGTTCCATAGATACGCCACACGTCTCTATATGCATTAGTAAGCCTAAGGCGGAGCGGTACAACTTATGGCACATGCGACAACACAGACCCTTGATTTGGGTGTCTTTATAATAGGCAATCATATGCGTTAAAATTGTAGACCGACAACATACATTCTGGCGGTAGTAATAACGACAACAATTTAGATTACAAATAATTCAAATAATTGCATTCATTTTAAGAATTACCATTTCCGGTTCACCGACTCGCCATCCAACGCCATAGTGTTCACCCAAGTGTGGGACCCATTTCTCTGAGGGAATATAATTCAAACATAGTCCGCATTGCACGTTACCAGTACCACCAACCCCAACTTCATGAGTTAAAACTTCATCGGTATTTAGTTGTTCTCGTTTAGTGATTAGCAATAAGCGTGGATTGAAAGTAATTTCTAATTTACGCGGTCGACCTCGTTTTCCAAAGGTTACTGGGGAAGTTATTGGATTTTTATTTTGTTGTACTTGTTGCTTCATTATTGGGCCTTTAGTAGCAACAATTGCTTTTTCCTTCGGCAATGATGAAGTTGCTTTCAAAACTTCAGATTTTCGTATTTTTTTATTGGGTTGTTCTTCTGTCTCCTTATTATTAATGTCTTTTTGGTTCAAGCGTCGTTTTTTTCCAGAAACTACTACAGTGTCATCCTCCGCTTCCTCATCATCGACTGGAGTTGTATCATCTGTAATATCTGTCTCTTCGGTGGAAATACCATTTAAATCTCTCCGCTTTTTTAACACATTTCTTTCAGATTCGTCTTTGCCCTGCAGGGTTTTTTTTGCTGGATTTTTAATAGTTAAAGTGTCCGATTGCATTTTACCACTAGTTAACCAACGTTTTAAACTAACATCATTCTTTTTGTCCTTTTTATCGTGACTAATTAACGTGTTGTTCTCTTTAGGAGCAATTTGGGGTAATGTTGAACTCAATAGAGTAGAATCTTCAAAGCCTAAAAACTCTATATTACCGTCCATAGTGGAATCCTCGGTATCAGAAATTAGAACAAATCTTCTAGATTTCGGGGCCGCTTCGACGGTTTTACGCAAACGTTTACGTTGTGATGTTTTAATAATCTCATCATTGGAATCTTTCTCTGATTCAGATTCAATTATAGACTCACTGGAAGATTTAGACAACGCGTGGCTTTCTACGTTCATCTTAGCAGCAGGCGCCTTGTCAAATAACTTTGTAGGTTTCTTCTCGGTACATGGTATACTTATTGTTGGTCTCTCCACATCTGCAGCTTTCTTTTCTTTTTTTACACATTCAGTAAGTACTTCTTCTTTTAATTCTATCGTTTTTTTAGGGTTGTCTTCCATATTTTTTTTCGCAACAGTTTTTTCTTTGCTTTTGGCAAATTTTGATGCGTCATCACTTTTGAACCCTTTTGGTTTAAGTTCTTTTTTTATGCTGCCTTTTGCGGATTCTTCTCTGGAACATTGGGAATATGTTACGTTCTTATTTTCCTTAAGTGGATTATTTTCACCTCTATCCTTCTTCCGATTAACTGTTTCCGAGGAGCTCTTTTCGTCCTCCTTTCTAAATACAATCGGAATGATTTGCGGTAGTAGTTTCACATCTTCTACCTCTAAACTTTGCGGATTTGATGGTAGAATTGAAGGAGACTTTTCCGTTAATGGTTTAGTAGAAGAAGTGTCTACATTTTCATCTTTCTTCGGATTCTTTAGATCAGTCTTCTCTACTTTCTTTTTATGATGTTCATCCTGTGCAGTGCTGTGATCAACTGATTTGAAAGATTTTTTTTTATCGTTGCTACTAATATTTTTGCTCGCACTTAAGCTTTCCGGTTCTTCAGAATGTTTCACAGAAACTAAAGTATTTGCTGCTTTTTCCGATTCTTTAGTATTTTCGGTACTTTTAGCTCTTTCTACTGCTTTAGAATTATTTTCACAAGTACTCATATTTTCTTTTACGATAGTTTTGGTAAAGTTAGTTCCGGAAGATGCCTCCGACGTGTTATTGCATTTTAAAGATTTGGTGCTCTGAGGTACTAAATTTATTTTACCTTTTTTAAATCGTCTGCATTTGGAACTCTCTTCAACTTTTCTCTTAGATTCTTTTAACCCTTGGCATGTTTCTTTTTTCTCTAAATTTGCAATTTTGTCACTTTCAATGTTCTTAGAAATATTAATTAGGTTGCCTTTCTTACCATGCTGCTCATTGTTATTTTCCATAGACAAAGTAAATTTTTCACTTGAATAATTCAAGTCCTCGCTAGAATTCACGATATTATTTAATTTTAATTCCGCGATGCTTTTAATTTCCTCGCTCTTTGAAGGAGATTCTTTGGTGGCGGGATTTGAATCATTTACTACTTCAGAACTATCTTTAACGTTATTTTGGGTTGAAGAACTTTCGACAAATTCATGTTTCGTAATGCCATGTTTATTAAGAAATATGTCTACTCTACAATCTCCAACTTTTACTGGTTTCAAAAGACAACGGCTGCCTTTCTCTTTGACATCCTGCTTCCCCTGATTGCATTTTACATCTAATGATTGTAATGTTTTCGGTGTCTCACCGAAGTCGATTATCAGTTCGGAAGACTTTTTACCCTTATTTTGTTTTGGCAGGCCTTTTTCAATTTCTTGACTAAACTGCTCATCTTTCATTGGTTTCATTAGAGCATCTACACTCTCTGTTGTAATAGTTTCTGGTCTCTTCACCACCATGTTACTCAATTTATTACTATCCAGAAGAAAAATATGATCTGGTTGTATTGTAATAATGTTACCAATTTGAAGATCACAATTTGATGAAGAGATCCTTTCATTTGGGAAAGGTTTTTCCTCAATTTTAACTGATGATAGGTTTTGCCCAAAAGAAGCGCTCAAATTTAATTCTTCCTGAGATACCATTACAGGAGTTGTTACATTACTCGCATTATTAGATGTGATGAAAGACGCTAAGAAATCAACTGCTGAAAATGTGTCATGTGCATTCGGCTTACGTACAATTTCTACGGCTGAGTTACGACACAAAGTTAGCTTTGAAGCTGCAGAGACCTTTGAAATTTGAGTTGGTGATATTTGTTTGTGAAGAGATTGAACAGACTGTTGGGTGAATGTTTTCTCACTCGAAATCGATATAGATTTTTCATTGCGTGAATGTTTAGGAATGGACTCCAACTTTACACTTTCGTACGAAGATCGTAGCACACGTGGCGCCTGCGTTACTCTAGGAGTTTTTGTAATTATCGGTGAAGCCTTTTCCATTAAACCGGTTACATTCTCTTGATTAATTTTTGTCTGATTAACTTCTTCTTGGATTTTTTTTGGTTTATGATATTTTATATGATCACTTGAATTATCCTTTTCCTCTTCTTCTGGTATGGTCAACTCTGAGCAGGACGCCGCATTAGTCGTTGGCAAACGCAAAGAAGTCAAATCAATCATTTCGTCATGAGATAAAACCTTATTTTCTAATACGATTAGACTTTTCATCTCCGCTTTTTGGGTTGCATTTGCCATGGACATGGACTTATTTTTTTTAATACTCTTAGAATCAACTTCCCTTAATACCTTGGGACTTTTCGAATGTCTCTCCTGAAGTGGCTTAATGGAGGCTTTAGGTATAAATGGTTGATCTTTGAAAAATTTAGGTGTTCTGTTATTTTCGGCCTTTCGTAATAAAGTCGAAGGTTTGTTTGATTCTGCGCTATTTCTACTATCATTAATACTATCTTTGTAAAGTGAAGTTTCTTTTGCTTTAGATTTTAAATTTTGTTTCTTTGTAGGCTCCTCCGCTACAGGCGGCTTTAGATGAATAAATAATTTCGAAGGCGAAACCTTATGCTTGGCTTTTTTTTGTGTTTCTCCCATTTTTTTAGGCGGCAAGTCTTTAGCCTGTTCTACACATTTCCGCGCGTCTTGTTTTATTACATCATTCTTTTGCGTTCGTTGATTACATGATTCCAGTGAAGTTAATTCTGAAAAAATTCATTTAAAATCATAAAAAGTTTTTTATAATAAGATTAGATTGCTTCAATTTCGATACGCTTTCTTTTACACCACAGCCCATGTTCGGATACAACAGCAAAATATTTTTAATTCAAACAAAAGTATCCCCTTTGCAGAGTGATTGAACTCGGTTTCATACAAAAATAGTTTTAGTCATCTTTAGCTAAACCACTAGACAATTGAACTAAAAAGCCAACCGCTGCATGGTGCTTCTTTTTCAATAATATATAGTTTTCTGTAAACGTTATTAGATAACATAGAATAAAATAATCTTGCCACCGACTTACTTTCTACGGTAGCATTTTAAAATACTGCTGCGGTATAAATGATGTATGAAATGAATGTTTAATTTGCTTTTTCAACTTTTGCCTTTCTATATATAAGTCACTCGTACATATTTTAAGAAATATACTACGCAAAGGTCGATTTGAACCCCGTTACCTACACGCCCAAGAATTCGTCGTTAGCCACCCGTCCATTTAATCAATAAGCTCAAGCGCTATTAATAATGAACATAACAAAAAGCATCACAAAATAACTGAAAAACCAACTACGCACCAATTGTTCCAGCACTCTGTACTGATGGAGTTTTCATTGCAGAAGTTTCTGTTTCTTTTACACTGCATGGATTACACTTTGTTGCAGATGCTGTTGCTGTTATTTCAGCGCTATTTTTTTTATTTAAGTTCTTTTGTCGGTATATAGCTTCAGCAATCTTGCGATCTAAGCCGGATTGTTGTAATGTTTTAAAATCAATTTTACGTATGACGCGTTTGTTTTTCGCCTTTTCAGGAGGGGCCGTTGTGGCAATTTCAATGCTTTCATTCTTCACTGCTCTATCACTTAAAGTCCTATTATTGCCTTTTCTCTGAACAGACACATTTTCATTAACCGGAGCAGTTGCAACTGAAGAAATAGCTGTAGTTTGACTCATTTTGTTAAAACTACGGCCTTTTATGCACAATTTCGAATTATAAGAAATTTGTATTTAACTATTTTTGCGTTGTGCTTTATTAGTAGCACATTTTTACACCTGAACATGAACACCCACTTGGACTTGGCTCAAATTTACACTTTGTTTTTTCTATTTTTTTAATTTACTCTTTTTGTTAGAGAGATACTTTTTAATATTCATTCAAGGAAACTATCTCCAGCGTTTTCTGATAATAAAAGCGAAATCTGTACTACTGAAAAATTATTACTGCTGGTTGACGGCGTTTTATACATATACATATGACTTTGACAGCAAAAAGGGAAATTTGTTAAAATCGAGATTTTCAATGTAAACACTTTACTTTGATTTACAACTCAAATAAGAAGAAGATCTTAGGATTGTATCAATTTGTTTTATTGATATTTCGTACGAATTTTTAATTATATTTTTGCTTTTGGTAAATAACAAAAGTTAAAATGGATTTCCAAAATCGTGCCGGAGGCAAAACCGGCAGCGGTGGCGTAGCTTCTTGGTCGGAAACCAATCGTGATCGCAAAGAACGCTTGAGACAATTGGCTTTGGAGACTATTGATCTGAATAAGGATCCATATTTTATGAAAAATCATTTGGGCTCGTACGAGTGTAAATTATGTTTAACTTTGCACAACAATGAGGGTAGCTACTTGGCTCATACACAGGGCAAGAAACATCAGGAGAATTTGGCTCGACGTGCCGCTAAAGAAGCCAAAGAATCTCCATCAATGATGGCTCCAGAGAAACCTAGAGTTGAACCGAAAAAGTTCGTAAAAATAGGCCGCCCCGGTTATCGTGTAACCAAACAGAGAGATCCCATTAATGGTCAACAATCTTTGCTTTTTCAAATTGATTACCCAGAGATAACCGAGGGAATTATACCGCGTCATCGCTTTATGTCGGCATATGAACAGAAAATTGAACCTCCAGATCGTAAATGGCAATATTTACTATTTGCCGCTGAACCATATGAGACCATAGGCTTTAAAGTGCCGTCGCGGGAAGTGGAAAAGACCGAAGGCAAATTCTGGACTCATTGGAATCGTGATACCAAACAATTTTTCTTGCAGTTCTCGTTTAAATTGGAACCGAAAATACTACCACCACCACCACCACAATTACATCGAGCCTTAGGCCCACCCGGTGGTTTTCCAATGCCAGGTCCACCACGTCCTCATCATATGTTTAATGGGGTACCACCACCACCACCCATGAATGTATTACCTGTCCCGCCGCCACCCATGTGAGAAAACGATACACCCGCTCACGTATAAGCGGCGTAATGGGATAATTTATACATTATTTTCTATGAAATATTTCTATTTGAAAATGATGCTTAAGTAAGAAACAGTCTATGAAGTAAATAAAAGTTCATTTCATTTCATTTCTTTTTTTATATTGTATGAAAATGTGTTTGTTTTATTTACGTACCCAGTTTAAAGGGATAATGAAAATGCCATCGCTATGGTAATTAATCAATGTTGACGAATCTTAAAGAAATCTTTATTTTTTCCATTTGTAGTTTTACAGTACACATATATGTATGTATGTTTTTATAAAACATATTTTGAGTTAATTTTTCTAAAAAATATACTCCTGCACTTAATAAATATGAATATTATTGTTATTATTATTATTATTATTATTATTATTAATATATTGCCATTGAACTTTTACTATTTACACATATACGTAAAATAAACTAAATTTATAAATTATTCAAAAGATTAAGAAAGGAAAAAATTGATACAATAGAGGAAATGTTTAAAAATGGAAATATGTTATACAATACATTTAATAGAAGCTTAATAAATATTGAGCCGAATTCAATTTAGTATTAATATATACGCTACCTCTACAAAACTGTCATTGCGGATGTAATATATTACAACAATCTAATAAGTTTTATCGCGTTTTTTAAAATTACGCTTAGATGCGCAACGATTAATTATATCGGAGATGTGAGCCTTGTGGTCAAATATTCTCATAATTTGATGTTGGGCCTCGTTTACACCATCTACAATTATTTTACTGCGCTGCATATTACCCTGAAATGGAACATGAACACATGTACGTTGTGATTGCTTTCATGCCGAAATATTTTACCTTCAATAAATCACTGATGCGTTCAATTTCATTTGTGATGCCATGTGATTCCATTTGCTTTAACATGCTGGAGAGTTTCTCATACCCCAATGATTCATTTTCACACTAGAAAAGATATGAATGAGTGAGCACTTGCGTGCAGTCTCAACCACATATTGTTGCACCACTTACCAAGTCTTCCATTTGTGATTTTAAATGAAAAATTTTCCAACCATTTATTTTGCCCAAGACATTACTTTGACTGGCCAAATCCATAATAGTGGGTTTGCGCTCCTCTCTTGGTTTGATGTCGGAATAGCGTTGAAAATGATTATGCACCGATTTCCATTGTTTATAAGACTAAAATTTCATTGATATTCATTATCAAGTAAAATGAATATAAAAAAAATCCAACTTACACTTAGTAGAGTGCACTTGCGTGGACGCTTTAATATGTATTCCACAGGCTTTGTGTTCTCTTTACCATTGGTTACTATAACACACACACACACATGTAAAAATGACAATTTATTAGAAGATTATTTCACAAAATAATGCACGTACTCTCATGGGCAAGAGCTGAATTACCTATAGCACTGTTGTGTCCTATTGTGCCGCTTCCCGATACTGGCAATGTGTCTACTGTTGCATTGCCAGCCATTGTTATATTAGTATTAGCGGAAACGATTGTTGACTGTGAGGTGGGTGGTGCTGGTGGTGGTAAAGGTGGCGGTAAACTTAATGAAGTTTGACTGTGGGACGATAATTGACTGTCATTCCTGTATAATAAAAGATAAAATCATCAATTTTATTGAAAAACTTGTCAATAATAAATAATTACGTAGATCTTCGAGTTCTTTTCCGTGGTGGACAGTCGATAACACCGCCATTGAGACGCTGCTGCATACTGGTGGCACCTCCTGCAGCATTTTGCATACTCTGCTGTTCGATGCTGGGCATAATATTACGTGCTGCTCCTGGTACAATAAGATGTGTAGCAACCCCATGATGATGATGATTGGCATAAAGCTAAATGATGAAATGTTTTGCTTGCATTATCCTCCAATTTACTACAATATTTATTCATTATTATAATCACTCACCTCATTGATGGGATTGAAGTGTGTATCTGTTACGTTGGGTCCGATTACCATGCGATTGATCACCATATTGTTGTCTTGTATTTGTTGTTCAACCCCGGGGGAAGAGTTTGCCGAAACCGTGGTGGAACCATCTGACGAGGCTGGCGAATCAGTACGAGAAGTACGCGTTGAGGATAATATTGTACCGCTTGAATTGGGTGTCGAAGTGACCAAATTTATATTACTGCTCACGCGTTCCTTCTTATTTAAACTTTCCAGAGAATTCTTAGCGGCATTGGTGGATGTTGTCGAAGTTAAACTGTACGAACTCCCCGCAGAGCTTGCCGCTTGAGAAGTGCCCGATATTGAACCCATTGATATGAAAGTAGGTCCCAGATTTTTGGCCGCTCTAATTGGTGAGCCATCTGTTTCACGTTTGCGCAGGAAATTTGAGACCACTGTTGTGCCAGCGGGAGCATTCCCAGTCGTCATTTTAATGGATGTTTGCAGAGGTATCAGCATATGTTGCGTCTGTGGTCCATTACTGTTAACATTATTCATGACACCCAGGCCACCGCCTGGTGCATTGTTTTGATGCTGGGCTGAAGGTATAATAATTTGAGGGGATGACTCGACACCGCTCATAGAAGCTGTTTGTTGTATTAACTGCGGCGTGATACTTTGCGAAACGGATATGGTATCGGCCGCCGCTGTCGTCAGACTACCACCCGAGACAGGCAACTGACTAAAACGTACAGGCATAGCTTGCAACTGCGTTGCCGATGAGACGGGTATTTGTACTTGGCCTATTGTGCGGCCACCGGCGGTTGGTACTACTGTGAATGTGGCCGTTGAACTGCTGCCACCATTAGCAGCGTGCGTAACAAACGGTATTGAAGAAATTGAGAGATTTGCCGCCGAGCTTACTATCTGATTACTTAGCGACATCGTACTACTCGTTGCGGTAGTAGTTGTTAGTGAAAGTACCCCCGTACACACCTGCACTGAACTGGCCGGCACTGATTCATAATAAATTGTACTGCCCGGCTGTAAAAATGTACCAGTAGTAACATTGCCTGTCGACGTCAACACGTTACTTGTTATGCTATTGGGAGCGGACATGGTGGAACTGCCCGTTGACATACCGACTGTGACATTTGCACTGTTGCCGGAAGTGTGCGATCTCTGGGGCACAGCAGCATGATGTATGTAAACATTACCTGGTGTTACCGTGCCAGTTGATGTAGCCGAGTTAGAGGCACCGCCGCCTACCACATCTAAGGTTGTAGCTAATGGGGCTTGTGTCACAATCTTGCCCACCGTAATGGCACCCGCATTTTTAATAGGTGTCACAGTACCGGTAATAATATTGCCACCAGCACCTCGGGTACTAATGCCCAGTGGGACGACGGTTGTATTACCGCTGCCACTCCCTGATGACGCTATATTTTGTGCAGTTAACAATTGACCGCTAGCCGCCTGCGACACATTCACCAACTGCCCAGGAGCATTTGTTGTCAGATTTGTAGCTGATATGGTGGCTGTTGAGACGGAGACGGAGGGAGAACTGGTACCGCCGTTAATTAAAGTTTGCTGCTGAACGCCACCACCACCACCACTTGTTGCCACATTTGTTGCAGAGGGGGGCAACTTTCCGATGCCCAGTTGAGTTATGGTTAGGGAGGGTTGCACTTTTGTTGCCATGGTGACGGGTGGACGTATACCTGCATCATGAAGGCAATATATCATTTTTCAAAAAAGGATTAGCTCCTCTTCGGATAATAGTTGAAAACATAAAATTGAATTTTTTTTCTTTTTGATTGAATTTATTCCTAACTACTAAACAGTCCACACGTCACATTAATAACGATTGTAAATTGTATTGAAACATTAACCGGTTATAAAACGAAAACACAAAAAAAATACATTTTTCTTGCATGCTCGATTTCAACTAAGCATGCATGAATCATTTACTGCCTTAATAATCGCATCGTTACCCTTGTATTGGTGTTTGTATTAACGTATTTTTTTTGTTGATGAGACCGAATTTAATATTGCGTAAAACCTGTACAATAGTACAAGTTTTTTTATCAATGTTATCAGAATTTCATGTGTTTTCATAATTATAGAAAAGTAGTTCCAAATATCAATTACCCAACAGGTGCACGTATTGAATGTTATAAAATATTATTAATAAGAGGAAAACTATTCAAATATAATATTTCGTAGTGTGTTGTGGTGATAGATTCCTACTCAGTGACCGTAATAAGGAAAGTGTAGTGAAACAAATTATTTTGTGTAAACACATGAACGCCAAGACTTCAGTGATGATATCATAAGCTTTAGAAAGTGTTCAATGTTCTATTAATTTAATTAAAAACAGACAAACTTATAGTTGAATAACAACAGTGGCGCAGACTTGTGTCGTTTTTCCCCAATTTTTTTGTTATCGTTGATATTTTATGATATGAAAATGTAAAAGAATTGCAACAACAACAAGTGGAATATATAAAAAACAATACTTGATAAGAATCAGATGTGCTTCACACTCACCAAATTTGCTGCCGCCCGATGTGTTCACAATGATCGGCTGCAGCATAACATTTGTAGCTAAACGTCCCGTTGAACCAATTATTTGCTGTGTTGTACCGTTGGGCTGTTGTTGCAATTGTATGATGCGTGTGGTGGATAGATTGGTGGACGGTATGACATTTGCTGTTGTACCACAAACGCCAGTTACTGTGGTGCTACGCGGTGAATTGGACGCCCCAGTACCTGATATGGTCACATTCGACACATTAGAGGTTAGCGTTGGCGCCAACTGTGGTATATTTGGTGTTCTTATGCTGATATTGGTTGTGTTAAGTTTGGTAGCCGAAAATGACTTGCCCAGTGGTATTGGTCGAATTTGTCTGGGAACTACCGTAGTGGTGCCCGCTGCGGTGGCCAGTGGTGTGGCAACAGCAAAGCGGGGAGCGGCCGTAGCTACTGATGTTGAATTGAATTGAGCTTGTGCCAAGGGCTGCGACGTGGCCACATTTGATGAATACACCAGTGTCGCTTGGTGCTGGCGTGGAGGCAAAACGGTTGCCACATACGTTTGTTGTGGTTGTGGTGCATGGGATACCGATGATACAGCTTGAATAGTAGCTAAACAAAAAAAAAAAGAATATTAAAAATTATTATTTTTGTTTTCTACTCTTAACAACGTTGCCGGACATTACCTTGCTGTTGTTGCTGTTGTAGCGTTGATTGTTGGCCAACGGCAGATACCACTGCAGATGTTGGTTGCATACAAGAAGCAGAGGTGGTGGTGACGACTGTGCCACTGACCGCCACCACTGATGCTGCACTGCGTTGACGTGACTGATGTGGAATGGCGCGTATTAGTTGCACCTGACCGGCGGGATTGGCCGCCATCCAAGTAGTGCTTGTAGCTGGCGATATAACAGTGGTAGCGGGTGATGTTGCATTACGATTAATTGCAGTGCTGCGAACGAAATTCCCCACCGTTGTTCCTGCTGACCCTGTCACTGTCACTGATGTAGGAGTGGCGCGTATAGGAGCAACTAAACGCTGACCTGTTGGCACACCGACGCCAACTATGGCTGTAGCAGTAACATTGGCACGCGGCATATATGCTGTTTGGTTAGCCGAACGTGTAACCGTTATCGACGTATTATTCAAAGAACGTGTTTGCGCCGTGGGAAAAGCAGAAATTTGTGTACGCCCTGAACCGGCATTTTCCAATTGCTTGATCATTGACGAGGTCATCAAATTGCCCATGACAACTCTGACTTGGGTAGATTGGCCACCAGCTCCAATAGCTCGTATTGATGTGGCACCGGTGGCACACGCCTGTGTATTCAAAGCTATCGGCGAACTGGCATTTGTGGTGGCTATCGTTCCACCCGCACCCACTTTTATGGCACTCATTGTCGCTGAGCTAACTATTGTGCCAGTGGGTATACCGGCACCGCTCGACCCAGTCATTGCTAAACTATTAAGAGTTATACCACCATTACCAGCAGTCACCCCCTCTATGGTGGCCGTCTTGATATGACTTATTTTGGCAGCAACTGGATTCAAAGAAAACAAATTGCTTAAATTAACAGAGTTTTTCAATTGAATGGGTGCAGTTTGTGGGCAGTTCGGTGCAATACTGGAGGGTGGTGTCGGTGTAAGTGGTGATTGTAAAGTTATTGAATTAGGTGAGTGTATTGGTGAATGTGATCGTTGTAAAACCGCACTGAGCGGATGGGGTACTAATTGGGTTTTAATAATTCTCAGTGGTTCTGGTGGAAAAAGATAAACGTTAAACTAATAAATGAATTGTGAAAAACCACTACTAATACTACATAATTCCACATACGCATAAAAATATAAATGAAATAAAAATGCTTCTTCATTACCCACCTAAACTTGTATTTACATTGCCAATATATAATACTCAATTAACGCAAGTGCATAATACCCTAAGCAATTGTTTTGTTCCATCCCTTTTTCTTTTGCACAAGCACCAATATTTGCATTACATTTCCACTTTATATACATATATGCACACATATAATGGTTTTGCGAGTAATTTTACTGTAAACTGTAATAAACGGTTTTGCATTTCTGACAAGAAAATTCTCATAATTGTTTTTTATAAATATATAATGAGCTGCATCATTACGCGCTTTAATGAAAATTCCAATTTTTTTTAATAAGTTACATATGTACATATTTTCCTATATTATATATATATTCTCTTTCGTAACACGAACACGCGCATACACAGCACCAAGCACACCAAATAAAATTTGTAAAAGCAAAATACAACACTGCCACGAATGCAATACAATATAAAACGAAAGAAAAATGTGATAGATACAAGGAATCAAGAACCAAATAATATACTGCAACACATAAAGTAAAAAGAAAAGGCACTCACACACACACACACACACAATATTTATATATATATTTAGATACTGTACATACTGTGGTATATGCATTGAAAATCTATGTGTGTTTAAATTTTAACTTATGGGAAATGATTTTTATTATGACAAAACAAGTTATCTTACCTCCTGCACCAGCAGTAATATTACTGCCACCTCCGCTTAGTCCAGCAGTTCCACCACAATTTATACTATTGTTGTCAGAATTGCTCATTTTAAAACATTATTAATGCAGAATCGTCGTTTTTGCAAAATCACTAACGTAAAAACACACAAGTTTAAATTCTTCTATTGTTATATGTTTCACAGAAAAGTACAGCTTGGCGGCACATATAAAATTTTTTCTTTAACTTTTCCTTATATTATACTTCTTCGCGCATATATATATACATAACTCGCTATATATATAATAACTCGCTATATTTTCGCCATTTGACATGATTTTTCAGCCATAAAATGAACTTCTTGAGATATTCTTTGTTCACTCACCTCAACTTCTTAAATTTTCATAATTTTTAACTTTATTGGCATAAATATTACACTATATCAGAAAAGTGATCCCCAACCTATATTCTGCCAAGCTAATTTTATTTTGCAATTGCTTAGTGATGCCGTATTACCGATAGCTTAACGAGGAAATCCGATAGCAAAACAGCTGAAACACTGACACTTGTATATGAGCGTGAAATTAAAGACTCGCAACAAAACTAAAAAATAATTTATGATTAAGTCGATCAAATCCAACTTTATGGGACTTTCCATTAAGATACCCATTGAAAAACAATCATATATTAAAAAACCTTCCTAATTTTATATTATATATGAATATGTATATATCATATATTAAAGTTAACATCATCCTACTGTGATTTCTAATTCGATCGCATGAACAAAAATGACGGTAAATGCGTAAATTATTATTATTTGGCTGGGTTGAAAATATATCGTTATAATATATCGTTTAATATCGGTTTGTTTTTTTTCATGGCCATCGTATAGTGAAGGCACAAAACAGTAATAAGCAATGGAAAACAAAATACGTTGACAAAAACAATAATCACAAAGAGATTAAAATTAATAAAAATAAAAAAAACAACCGCAGTTTATAATATATATGCTCAATCTATTGTCTATTATTAAAGAGTGTGTGTACATATGGGCTCAGTCATTTCTCAACTGCCAAAACAGAAAATTGTTGCAAATATGAGTTCGCCACAAGCTGAAATGATTAAAGAAGTTTTACAAAATCACAAGGTGGTCATCTTCTCCAAAACCTTTTGCCCTTTTTGTACCATGGCCAAAGAAGTACGTTCATCAATATTAATTATCTAGTTAGCAATTGCCAAAAATATACTTTTATAGCAATTTAAAAAACTTGACGTGCCTATGCATGTAATAGAGTTGGATCAGCGTGATGACGGAGACGAAATACAAACTATTTTAGGAGAAATGACTGGCAGTAGAACAGTAAGTTTTTTAATTTGAAAAAATGTATATCAAGTAGTTAATAAAAAACCGTCAAATTAGTTGATTTGAAGGAATCCTCTACATATCTATATGGAAAGAGTTTAAGTAAAACCTAATATTCAGTTTTACATATACAAGGGTGTGACACACCCAATCTTTCATATTAAATTTCATTTCAAATGAAATTTTGTGCAAAGTGTTTGTATTCCTTTGACTGTTATTAAGTTTGGCTATGTGTGTCATAGAAATTTTAAATCCATACCACACCATTTTCTAAATAATTCTCTTTTTACACGATAGATGCGTTCCCAAAAAATTCGTGCAAAAAAGATATTGGCTAAATGGAAGAATAGTACAATAGATTGGTTCCAGACCTCAAAAAAAAAAATTGAAAATCGTGTTAAAACAAAACATTTCACGTAAAAAGAGAATTCTTTTTCGTTTTAACTCGTGTTAAATCAAATTCGTGCAAAAAGAGAATTAGGTGTATTTACATATATTTATAAACGTTAATTACTTTTTTTTTTTCATAAATATTTCAGGTGCCCCGCTGTTTTATTAATGGTGTATTTGTGGGTGGCGGTACGGATGTTAAAAAAATGTATGAACAGGGTACCTTACAAAAACATTTCACATAAATTTGACTGAAATTATGAATCGATTGTTTTCAAAACACCAAAAGCACCAGTGCTTAGAAATTAATTGTAATTGTCATATTTGTGCAATAGATCCCCTACTTATAAATACATAAATACGTTGTGATGTTTTGCATTGTTCCATAAGCTTAGTTACATAATATCTTTTCTCTTAAATAAATATGCACTGAGAAAAATAGCATAAATTTTCATAATAAAAGTGATTTGCTTTGATTTAAAAAGTTTCAGGTATACAGATAGTTCCTCTTTATTAATAATTTCTTTCGCGCATATGAAAAGCGTACATAAGTTATTTGTCAAATAACAAATAAATTATACGAATATAAAATAACAATAATTGATGAAATCTATGAAACACTCTTGCAAACAAACTTTGCTGAAGGATTCGCTTTGTAGTCTGAAAAACTATAATACTTGACGAACCTTTTTCAATCTTTTTTTAGTATTAGACGTAATTTTGCTTTTTATGAAATGAAGTACGATTTCGATGGGGGATTTACGGGAAGATTTTGGTTAAAAAGGTTGTTTCAATAATTATAATAAAGATGGTGCGATATATGAACGACTATTTCCTATTTCCTTATAAATGTTAAGCATTGTCTCCTTGTTTTGGTTATGGATGTATGAAGAGGGCAATAAATTTCAGCGCTTGTAGTTACTCGTTCTTTCATGTATAGATTCTTGTTGTTTTTGTTAATCAAGTTAAGTTTAAGCATTGCTCTCAGTAATGGTGTTTTGTAGTTCCTAAGACGAAAATAGAAGATTCAAATGGAAGACGTAAAAAATGTTTTCATGAATGCGTAGGAAAAGGTAGGGTTGTGCAAGTATGTACAAATAAAAGCCAAACATTGTGGTCATGATGTGAAATTAGTGAAAGGAAAGATACATTGTTAACCCACGTGCTGTTAGTACTTATTAAATAGAACGTTGCATTATGTTAAAAATGTTTTTTCAATAATAAAATTTATTTTTCAATATGAACATGATAATATATATGTTTTGGTTAAGTTAAATAAATAAATTAACATTAAGATGTAGGTGCCGTCAAATATTTTTTACAATTATATTAGACCTGGTGCTGGATAGGATGATTTTACAATGTAGGTATTTAAAAAGCATGAGTGGTGTACAATAATTATTTTTTTTTTTCATATTCTACAAGTTTGTTACAAATAATGCTTTAATGGTATATTTTTTTTTTATAATCGTAATAAGGTGAATTAATTGGCGACAGACTGCATTGTGGTTGCATCGATTATTTGAGTGTTTCATTTATTGGCTGATAGAGTGGGAATGGGTTTAGTTTACCTGTTGTTGATGTTGTTGGTTATTATTCGATTGTCCTCCATTGTTGGGTTTGCGATTGCGTCGTGGACGTCGTAGGTTAGTACGTGGAGGACCTTGTCCACCATTTCCTGGAAGAGATGATTACTCAAACTGTTGAAGAAAGTCATTTGCAAACGGAACTAAAACTCAACTATTAAAAAATGCTGTCTTACCATCGTTACTGCGTGGACCGCGACCGCCGCGATTATTAAAGTTGCGGCGGAAGAAACGTCTTTGCGGACCACCGCGGCGCATCGGTTGGCCTTGACCATCGCCGCCCCTATGCATGGGTTCAGCGTTCTGATCATGACCAATCTCGGCGCCATCAGCCATGCCTCCGTCACCTCCCATTGGACGCCTCGGTTGGTTACGGGGGTAGTAGTTTCTGAAGCGTCGACCGCGGCCACGGCCACCACCTCCACCCTCTCTGCCACCACCACTACCACCACCACCACCTCCGCCGCCGCCGCGCCTAAAATTGCGTTGACGCCTCTGCTGTTGTTCACCATCGTGACCTTGGTCATCGCTTTGCGACTGGTTTTGTCCATCCTGGACTTGTGGTGGTTGGCTGCCGCCTTGCGATTGGCGCTTGCGACGATTCCTTCTAGTATATGGGCGATAACTGCGGCGTTTGTCGGCCGCAAATTGACTACCACGGACCGGTTCACCCGATGGACCCGTTACATTAGCAGCCTCATTACCCTTTTCTCCAATTACTACATCAAACTCAACAACTTCCCCATCACCCACAGAGCGGACCGCTTTTTTTGGATTATTCTTCACAATAGCACTCTGGTGGACGAACACGTCTTCTTTTGTATCGTCACGATTAATAAAACCATAACCGCTCTTAACATTGAACCATTTCACAGTACCGGTGACTTTGGTAGCTTTACGTGCCGCAACAGAACATGCAATTTTAACGACACATTTATTAGTTTGCTTTCACTTTCTCTAAGTGCACAGAATATAATTTGCAATTAGTTGAAAGAAAAACTTTGGAGAGAACATCCCCTTGGATTTATAAATAATAAAAAAAACAATCGCTAGAAGTTGCGTTAAGCAATGAATGTCACTAAATGCACCGAATTCTCTTACATGGCTCAACGGTTGGCCGGTTGTTTTTCCGATTATTGTCGCTAAAATTCTATCATCATTACGATGAGAAACACATCAGCCGTCTTGCAAGAATCGCTATGAATTTCAGATTGGCAATACTACAAAAGCACACCTTTTTGATCACGTTTCACAAACATTTTAAAAACGTGTGTAGTAAAGGCAACTACGTATTTGTATATTGCACGATTTTCCTTGCACAAGCATTAATTTGTATAAAAAATTTACAACAAACACAGCTTCAAACTGAATATATAGATTAAAACACTGTTATGCGCACGTATGCCGACGTTTTTCAGGTCGGCACCGGTAAAAAGAAAAAAACCTCTTTCTGGTTTAACATCGTTTTGTATATACGTTGTTGTTGCTTCATCACTTGAAATAGTCTATACATGTAGCCGGTAATGACCCTATACTTTTCACTTTAACAAAATGGCGGCGATTTCTTAAGAAATGGCAAAATCTATTTTAGTTGAATTACTGTTAAAGAAACTACGAAATAATTTTGTCGAGTACTGTTATAAAGGATGTAAAAATCCAAAACATTCTATTAATGGCGAACTTAGAAAAAACGTTTTACCGATTACTTCCTTGGCAGGTGGTGGCTGCTTCACGGGAGGAGCATCACCCAGAGAGGGATCCTGGATTTGTTGCTGCTCTTGGAGCTTGGAGTCTTCCATCTTTATATAAAGATTCCTTCAATGTAGAAAGCTGACAAAAGCTATTTTGCAATTTTCTTATTTGACCACAAATTCTATGTTCGCCTTACTAGACTGAAGGTTTCGCTTTCACCGATGTTCAGTGCTTTACTTTTCTTATTGTGTTTTGATGTTTTGTTGGGGACTCTTTTAACTACTCCGTTGTTCTTTTTGAGTGATGGATGGTGAAAATCACTCCCAAATCCTTATTTTTTCCGCTTTTCAATTACGTTTCTTCTCGGCTAGATTTTACTCGAATGAAGTAAAAATCATGGTTAACCAGAGATGACAAATTTTCACTTTACATACTATTTTATACAAGTAAAAACGAATAAGAACTATAGCTCAATTCATGCCATCTTTGTTCGGCAACAACATGTCAACTTCCGTAAAAAAATCTCTATTGTTGCCAGATATTCTTGTTTCATTCAAATAGGAATTCATGCTTTACCTCTGCTTCATACCATTTCTATTATAAAGATTCGGCTTGGCCTTCATCCAAGTGTTTTTCATCACATAATGCCTAATCCAGAACATAATTTTCTTTCATTTCTAAGAAATTTACTTTGCATCCCTCTGGTGACGCATATATCTTTACTCGTAATTATAACATTTCTCCCATCTCTTATTCTCCTTCGTGAAAATATTCCCAATTTCACATCTCTAATATGACAAAAGCCATTCTGATGAAATTCTAATTCATATTTTGCGTATCTAGCAAGCCACACTCATAAGTTTTTTATATAATAATACAGATAGGAAGTGGAAAAGTGTAATAAAATAAATTGTTTATTTATTTACAATAAATTTAAATTGAATTAATTTAAAAATACATCTAAAGGTTACAAAAGTGATATATTAATGGAAAACAGAATGTACCGATATTAAAATGGATAATGAAAGCAAAAAAAAAATCTAAAAAATATACCAAAATGTGAAAAAATTCAAATGTGTGAAAATTTCTTAAGATTATAGTCAAAATGCTCAAATAATCGCAACGTCATATCGTATGATCAAACAAAGAGCGCTGATTGGCTACTCGTGCATTGCCCCTCTACTTTCCTACAAATATACATATATAGAAAGTATGTTAATTTCTACAACATTTACTTACAAACTATGCACCTATGTTTACACTGCAATGTGAACAGAGTTAATGAATACTGAGCCAGGTAGAAATATAAGTAGTAAGCGAATAAGAAACATTGCTAAACATCAAATAAAAATAAAGAGTAGATATTAATAGAATCGCGTAGAAGCGCGAAGTTCTTACACAAGCACAGCATAAATAGTGGTCGACAACCTCTTACGGAAAGTGATAATCTAAATGAATATATTATAAGCGCGCGCTGAGTTACGCCCTGATAGCTACCCCGGGGTATTAGTAAACGGGCTTTGTGATGGTTTTCGAATTATTTCGCCTCAATTTTATATAAGAATATAAATTATGTTTATTTTAGTTCTCATAAAATCGTTCCTTATGAATGCAACTTTTTTAAAATGTTTTAATTCAGGTTTGAATAATTAAACGATCCAAATAAATAAGTCAAATATGGATATTGATCAGTCGCTGGACTTGGATCTCATGTCCAGTGGCATGGGCGATTCATTAGATGCCTTTAAAGAAGAAGACGTTTTAACTATAATAAAGGAGATGATATCGCCCGGTATGCAAGTGTATAAAAAGTATTAAAATGAGTTTCCGAGAATTTTAAAACTTTTTCCACAGATATGCTGAAGAATTTTTTGGACGATATGGATCAGGTAGAACTATCAGATGATCTTTTAAACTCCATTGATTGTCCCATGGAGGAACAGTCGGACAAATCCGACGATATACTACAAAAAAAACATGTCAAACAAGAAGCTGTCACACCACTGCACATGTCACCAATACATAGTGATATGACAACGACTGGTTATAAACCTTTAATATCATCAGATCCCATGATGGCTTCTACCTTTAGTCCCATACCACCAACAACCAGTCCTGTTCATGCAGCACTATTGTCTCCAAATCGTTTGGCAAGCACACCACTCCAAAATACACTAAATAAGTTGTATTCGCCACAACTTTCTACAAATTCCATGCAAAAGCGAATCGAGAGTCCCTCACTTATGTCAAGTCACTCCGATAAGACTGTAGTGCAAACACCAGTTACCATGTCAGTGAATGAAATGAACATGACATCTTCAGATGTTCCGTCCATTTTATATGCTACAACCGCTGCAGCCATTAAGCCATCAGTAAATAATACTTTGGTCCTAAATACAGCGCCCAGTGCAGCAATTACCTCGAATTCTGCAACCGAGACATTGCAACAGATCTCTCTCAGTACGGTGGTAACTCCGAATAATGCCACTACGCCCATCAATAACCAACCGTCATTTCATCCCAGCCAAGAACTGCATGCACTACCGCAAGTGGTAACAGTGCAAGGTTTGGGCACAGTAGTTCAGACACAACCCAAAAATAGTAAACAACTACCCCAACAGCACATTTTACCACCCCAAACCACAATCAAGGTAAAATTTTAATAAATTTGATTTGAATGTTATTCCAAAAATGATTTATTGAATGCTTTCAGTATACAACCGCCACAACTTCCCCTATCCAACGACAACAACAACAAGTTACGCACCAACAACAACAACAGCAACAAATCCATTTAAGTCCTTTGCAAGAGGCACCTGCGGTTGCTCAACCTCAAGTCATCATCCAAACTAATCCAGCCGTCATGTATACCACCTCGAATGGTACTGCTATTCTAACGTCGCACATACCCGTGGTCTTGGAATCTGCATCCAGCCCAATTCAACCAACCAGCATCAACAGTCCCAAAATAAGCGTCAATACCGCAACAACGAAGATTATAGAAAATGGCAAGGTTCCCATTAATCGTACGCCACAACCCAAAGTGAAAGAGGTGAAACGCTCTGCACACAATGCCATCGAGAGACGTTATCGAACTTCGATAAATGATAAAATCACGGAACTCAAGAATCTAGTGGTGGGGGAGGCAGCCAAACTTAACAAATCAGCTGTTTTAAGGAAATCGGTGGACAAAATACGTGACTTGCAGCGACAAAATTATGAACTTAAAATTGAAGTGCAACGTCTCCAAGGCGAACTAATGTCACGAGACGGCTCAAAGGTGCAGGACCTTTTGCAATCGACAGCAACTGGCAAGAAGCGTAAAACAACGGAAGAGTTAATAGCATACGGTAAACAGACATTAATGACACCGCCTCGCAGTGATATGTCCGATCCTTCGCTATCACCATCGCATTCGGACATTTCATTACCGCCCTCACCTTACGATGGCTGCAATTCGAATAGCAGTCACAATAGCAGCAGTACGGTCAGTGTGAAGGAAGAGTTGGAGATATTACCCAAAACCATGCAAGGAATGGCAG
This sequence comes from Ornithomya chloropus, assembly GCA_963971445.1. Classification (NCBI taxonomy): domain Eukaryota; kingdom Metazoa; phylum Arthropoda; class Insecta; order Diptera; family Hippoboscidae; genus Ornithomya; species Ornithomya chloropus. The sequence goes on along the minus strand of OZ020532.1, from coordinate 13,467,731 downwards.
CACATACTCGGCTGGCCTTGTGTATATTCATGTTTGCCATCTTGGTTATTAACCCGTTTAAGACGTTCCTTAATCCTTCTGCTGGCGGCCTAAATGAGAATTTATTTTTCGATGATGGTGACTTGGTGGGACAGCGCCGTAATATTCTATCCATTGAGGAGAGGAGTAAGTTTTCAAAATGAACTGCTGTTGAATATTGTAAAAAAAATCTTTTGCTTGTATTTAATCCCAGCTGATGGTTTCATGCCTTCTTGGAGCAATTTGACATATTCACTGTTATTGTGGTCCCTGAACTTATTTGTTCTGCTTATATGCATGATGAAATTGTTGGTATATGGTGATCCATTATTGGGTTCGGAAACAAAGGCCTCCGAGATTTACTGGAAGCATAAAAAACTTGCTGAGGATCACTTTGCTACGGTAAGCTGACAATTATCGCACTAAATAAATTTCCAGTTTTCATATAAAATTGTTGTTTTTAGGGCGACTCGAAATGTGCTTATGCGGAATATTTACGGTGTTTGAAAATTTTCGGCATTAACTTACCCACCAATCGCTTGGAATCGTTCTCCTTAACCACTTGGCAATTTATTCGTTTATTTTTTCATCGTATTTGGATTGGTCGGATATTGTCGCGCAAAGCTGGCGGCGTTTTCTGTACGAATGAACAGCGCAAAGATGCTTTGGGTTCCGCCCGAGAATTAGCACTCATATTCAATCGTTTGAATCAGCTCCATTTAACCTCTAAGGTGAATGACTCCAATGGCTTGGTCATGGCTTTGTATGCGATTAATATGACGGAAGTGGCCTCCGCCATCCTGACACCAAACGAATTGGCCACCATTTATATAACATCCGCCTTGCGGGTAAAGCGCGGTTATCCCAGATATTTGAAATTCTTTTGTCGCTACTTCATCAGTCGGGCTAAGAGTGAAAATGCAAAAATTCAAGATCACAACCCATTCACGCATTGGCTGTTTACCACATATGGTTACCGTTACTTCATAACGCATAATTTCGATTTCATGATCCATGATAATGAAAGTCCTTCATCGGTCTTTGGCCAGCTTAAGAATCCAGCTGATCCAATGTCTTATGTAATCAAGGTAAAGCAATGAGTATCTCGTTTATTTAGGGAGATTAGTAAATTGTTTTTTTTTTTATTCCAGAATTATCGCGAACACTTACTATTACGGGCTATCCAGTGTTTGTTGGGAGCTGGCAACATCAAATCATCTACAAACAAAAACGTATCAATCACAAGCACCGAAGGCAGCAGCAGTGGCGGCGGCACTATTGTGAGTAATGTACTAAAGTATACATCGCTCCTGCATAACACCATGTCAGACGAGGACAATGACATTGTAATGGAATGGTGGACTAATGTTCTGGAAGTGGCTGTGCATTGGCTACTGGGTGAGGAGAGTTTAGCCGAAAACTTGATGGAATCCGTTACAAAGATTCCCCCACAATTGATGGAGAAAGGAGATCATTTGCCCAAAGCTTTGCATGCCATACTGAAAGCGAAAATTATTTTAATGGGGTAATGGGAAAATGTGTTAAAACATTACCCTCAATTAAGTGCAAATTGTGTTCTTCCACAGATTGAATGGTAGTGGCAACATATTGGAGGGTCAACAAAAGCATACCATTATGACTATTTGTGATGAGTCCAGTGCGTATCTACAAGAGTGCCTCACCGTTAATAAGATAACTAACACAAAGGGCATCAGCTTGGTAAGATTAATAATGTTGACGTATTCCTTTAATTGAACCTCCTGTAGTTAGTTGAAATATATGTGACATATTTACAAAGGTGCATTGTAGTCGCATTGTCCGTGTTATATATAGTAAGTCAGCCAATACTTCTGCAATGCAAACTTTGTTTATATCAAATACCGGCAAACAGCTCTCTTGTGTTGATTCCTTATCTGTTGTTTGAAAAACGTTGCTATTGAATTATACATGTCTCTTGATGTACATATGCCAGCTATTTCAATTGCTCACTTGTGATTGGATATTGGAAACGCGCACGGAAATTTGGGAATCCGAATATATGTCAACCGATGATGATGGCTTTTATCAAGTACCCGGTGAGGTGTTGGAGAAATTCCAAATTGATTTGAATTCTTTGCGTAACATTGTGGAAGACATACCGGTACATGTTCGATTCGAAACATTTTATAAATGTCGTTACTTTTATTGCTTTTGTTGTCACGTAGAGCGCGCAATCCCGCATTTATTTGTATGAGGCAGTTTGTCGCTTGATGGCGGGAGCATCACCTGGCCCCACCCAACAATTACTCGATCGGAGTTTGCGGCATCGGCACGCTCGTTCCTCATTGATTTGTGGCAGTAAAGATAAAAATCACAATTTCGAGGGTGGTGAGCGTGAACGGGCTGCAGCTATGTATGTGGCATGTAAATATTTACCATCTGCTTTGTTGTGCTCGCCGGGTGAACGCGCCGGTATGTTGGCCGAGGCGGCCAAAACATTGGAGAAAGTTGGTGATAAGCGTAAACTCAAGGAATGTTATCAGTTGATGAAATCGTTTACCAGTGGTTCTGCCGTCTCCAATTAAGCAAATAAACATAAAAATCTCTCATAAATACATAAATCTCATAAATTGAATAATTATAAGATGTATCTGTTTAAGCCTATTCAATTATTGTTGCTATTAGACTCTTTCCGACAAGAACATGAAGAGGACGAGAAGTAGTTTTTATAATATAAATTAACAATTGACCAAAAATAAAGTTGTTAAGTTGAAAATCGATATATTTGTGAAAATAGTGCAACTATTCAAAAAAAAAAAAGGTAAATAAAAGTGTGAGATTTTCATTATAACATTATTGTCATTTCGCGGACATGGTTTTTTAAGATTTATGTTCTGATAAATTAAATTGTATTTTAGACATCTAGAGAGCATAGTATAACAGATGCAAACATTCTGCTTAAGCCATTATTTGATATTTGTTTTGTTTGCTCAGTTCCATCGCTAACAGCTAAAAATGAGGTTATGTGGTTTAATTGTACCGCTGTTGTTTTTCTATATTTTTGCTCATAATATTTTTTAAGTGCAGTTCTTTTTTCTATTTAAAGTGAATCGTTTCATAAAGTATTCACATCCTTAAGCCTAAACAATGTCTATTTCATATACATGCAATGATTTTATGGGATTTCAGGTAGAAGTACCCCTTAGAATAGAGTAACTAAAATTGAAAATCATTTCGTAATATGCAACTTATGTAGGAAGCTCTAAAAAAAATGCGTGAAATCGATGACAAAATTATTTATACTCTGAATACTTCTTTGCCAACGGAATCATTTAAAGGTCAGGTGGATAGAGAAACAACTTGTCGAGATCTGTACTCACAGCTGCAAGCGGGTCATGAAAAGCGTGAGGAGGCTATACGTAATTGTATACTAGTTTCAGCTGAAACGCTGAAAACTCTACGAGCTCAACGAGATGCTCAACCAGATGATATTGATACGGATAAGCGATTTAAATTTGAACAGAGAAAGGTAGTGTAGAAAAGTATTAAAAGTATCAACAAAATATATTCATAACAAGTTTCAAATGTTTTAGTTGCGAGTATTGCAGTCCGAACTGAATGTTGAAGATATTGTTAAGGAACGTTCTCACAAAGCATTTAACGAACGTTGCAGAATGTTTTTCCAGGCTGGTCCTACTGTTTTATGATGACGCATTTAGAAATATTTGCCGCTTCAAGCAATTGCCTATAGACTTAATGGTGGCTTTCATAAAGTATACTTTATTTTCTTTCACAGCTGAGATCCTGCGAGAGAAACGATGCCATTTTTAATGCTATGTTATATGTACATATATAAAGCTATTATCCTGTTCAATTATACATTATGTTATTGGCTCTTACATTAATGCAAAGAAAAATATGATCAAAGTTGAAGTTTCAGTAGTCTCGACTTTCATTCTGTCAAAGGCAAGTTATATTTTAAATGCATTTCTCGAAAAGTACATTGTTCTAAATTGGCTAGAGCACCCAGCACAGTTTGGCAGGCATCTTTAATATCATTAAACTCGTGCAATAAATTCATAATTTCTTCGTTGCGCGCCTGATCCGTTGAAGGACCCGAAAACTCTGACAATTCCCGCTGCAAAGTACGGTATTTACAACGAAGCTGTGATTCAGTTTCTGGACTTGATTCATTTCCAAACAACATGATTTAAACTGGTATGCTAGCTGTCTGTGGTTAAACAAATTGATAAATCAAACTGGTACGCATCTGCATAATAGTCATAGAACGACAGGAAAAAGGCAGTAAACTAAAGTTTATTATTCAGAACTTTATAAATTTGTTTAATTTGTGTGCATACCTGTTTCCATCTATCTACCTTTATACAAACAATAATCCTTGATTTAATAATTGTATGCAGCTACCTACTAATAAAAGTATTCTGCTTCATGAATTAGATTTTGGCAATATTACAGGAAGGGTTTGGACAGAATTGGTGCATTTTGTTATAACATATTATACCAAACACCAAAATAACTTCTCTGGGGAAATCGTGCAAAGTTAAAAGTTGACAGAATTTAAGGTTTCAAGCATTGTCTTCTATCGTATATACAAACCACTGTTGTATAAAACAAAAAATTCTTGTAAAATAGTGTAAAATAAAAAGCGCGGCACTTTTTTTCATACATTGTACGGATTAGTTCTATTGAACTAGTTTTTGCACGTACTGTGCATCTCTGCTATTTAGACTTTTCACAAAAAAAAGCATTTTTCAATCTGCACAAATTAATTTTTTAGGTAAAAATTCAGTTCAAAAAAATTGTTGGGAACACCTTTAAAGTATTAGGGAACAGGAGGAATATTGGAAAGTTAAACATAATGGGTAAAATCTTATTTTTTGTGTAATTGTACTAATTGAAGATTTAAGAAATCGCATATACACATATTGCACACCTAAAGCTGTAAAACGTATGGGTATTGACATGTGCATATGTATGTTTGAAAGTAACGCGAGTATGCATGCTTTTCATGTGGCGTAAATAAGAGTGCAAATATATGAAGAATAGAAAAACGATTACGATTAAAAAGTAAAAGTTGAAAAATATAATTTTGCACTTTCTTAAAAGACTTCTTGTTTGGATACAAATCGATACGAGTTAAATGGTAATTTTTTATTTGTTCCAGACATGTCAACCACACACAGACAACGTTATAAAAACGCTGGTATGGATTCTACTGAGATGCGCAGGCGGCGAGAAGAGGAAGGCATACAAATACGCAAGCAGAAGCGAGAACAGCAATTAACGAAAAGGCGTAATGTGGTACTGGATGCGCCAAGTTCTAATGCCATTCATTTGGATTATGACATAATGCAGGTAAAGACTGCAGCATATATATGAATTGCCTCAAATGTTCACAATGGTGCCCAATCAATTTTTTTAGGAATCAGAACTGCCACCCGTTGTTATGCAAACACCGGAAACCTTGGATGCAGCAAGTAAGAATTCGAATCTAGTAAATTACAAGCACCCGCAAAATCAGCAATACTTTTATTTGAATCCAACTATAGCGCCATCGCAGCCACAATGCTCTATGCCCCAGCAGCAATCTCAAATCAATCAAACTCCTAACATTACCATAATACCGAAAGAAATGATTGAACATTTGTACAGTGAAGACGAGACTGTACAGTTGGATACAACTCAAAAGTTTCGCAAACTTTTGTCACGTGATCCGAATCCGCCAATCGAAGAAGTCATACAAAGGGGGACAGTACCGCGTTTTGTGCAATTTTTGAAAAACAATGCAAACCCGTCATTACAGGTATTGTGTTTGTGTGCTTGTGTCCATCATTGTTGTGTTAATTATTTCCAACATTAAATTTCAGTTTGAAGCGGCTTGGACTTTGACAAACATAGCTTCTGGTACGTCGCAACAGACAAAGGTGGTTATTGAAGCTGGGGCTGTATCGATATTTATCGAATTACTCTCCAGCCCCCATGTTGATGTGCAAGAACAAGCCGTTTGGGCTTTAGGTAATATTGCAGGTGATTCGCCCTCTTGTCGCGATTTCCTATTAAACTCAGGCATAATGCAGCCACTATTAACGTAAGCACAAATCCTTTCGCGACAAATTATATCGGTTACTTGTTTGTATACAATTCACTTGAAATCCCCAACAGTGTTCTAAGTAGTACAGAACGCTTAACTATGACGCGTAATGCGGTGTGGGCGCTATCGAATTTATGCCGTGGCAAAAACCCGGCAGCTGATTTTACGAAAATCGTACAAGGCCTCCCCATACTGGTTCATCTACTTAATCACAACGATGTCGATGTATTAAGTGATACCTGCTGGGCCATTAGCTACCTCTCCGATGGACCAAATGAGAAAATTCAAGCGGTTATCAATGCCGGCGTGTGTCGACGTTTAGTAGAACTACTTATGTAACTGTTTCATATTTGTGTGTGTGTATGTAGTATTATGGCATTAAATTGTTTATTTAGGCATCCTCAAAATAATGTGGTAACGGCCGCCTTGCGTGCTGTGGGCAATATTGTAACCGGTGATGATGTGCAAACCCAGGTGATACTCAACTGTAACGCTTTGCCTCATATATGCCACTTATTGTCCTCACCAATGGATGCCATTAAGAAGGAGGCATGTTGGACGATCTCCAACATAGCGGCGGGCAATCGACAACAAATTCAGGCTGTCATCGATGCCAACATATTCCCGATACTGATAAAAATTATGGTGACTGCAGATTTTAAAACGAAAAAAGAAGCTGCCTGGGCAATAACGAATGCCACCAGCAGTGGTACAGCCGAGCAAATAAGATATTTGGTAAACATTTCTTAAACTCATTATGTTACGTTGCGTTGTAATAATTGTCGATTACAGGTTAAAGTCGGCTGCATACCACCGATGTGCGATTTTTTGACTGTAGTTGATTCCGATATCGTGCAAGTGGCTCTGAATGCTTTAGAAAATATTCTAAGGGCTGGTGAAAAGTTCTCCTCTCGACCCAATCCTTATGCCATGGCCATTGAAGAATGTTGCGGTACGCATCGGTTGTTGTTTTCCAATTACTATTATTACTCATGTTTACTCCATGTTTTTTAGGTTTGGATAAAATCGAATATCTGCAATCACATGAAAATAGCGACATTTATTATAAATCGTTCTACATAATCCAGCAATACTTCAATAACGAGGAGGAAGACTCTTGTGTGGCACCCGCTGTTGATGGCGATCAATATGCTTTTAATAGCGAGTTGGGAACTCCTCAAGGTGGTTTCAATTTTTAGCTGGTTTTCCGCAAAACGACAACCGTAAGATGTCGACACTATGTATATTTGTAATACACAAACACGAAACACAATTCGGCATAGAAAACAACTATAATTATATAAATGAATGTAAACTGCTTTTCACATTAAAACGATTCCCGCCACTCTGTCCGAACTGTCACTTGTTTACTTTCGCTTCTTCCATTTAGTCAGCTGTTATGTATTTTCTGTTTGTTTTGAAAGCTTTACTTTGTTATATGTATTTATGTATTATATATATTTGTAGTTATATTATTTGAATACGTAGCCGTAAAGTAGTCGTTGATAAAAAGGAGAACATGAAATGTCGCAAAGGTCCTTTTTATTATTTCTAATACAACCTATATGATATTGATAATTTGATTTTTGTGTTTGGATGTGATCACATACAAAATTTAACATGAATAAAAAAAAATGAAAAGCTTAACAACCAACACCAACACAACAAGTGTTTGCTTTGACTTTACTCTCTTTACAAATATGTTTATGCTGTATGTTTAAAATATGTTGATTTTGTTGTCTTCCTCTGCGGTGGTGGGGGGAAGTGTTGTTTTAGGTTTTAAAATACACCGACGCAGCTCGTATAAAATCAAAGTTAAGGCAGATGCTACATTCAAACTGTCTATTCCTTCTGCTAGCGGTATATAAACGCATTTACTTTTATTTCCAGCGAAAGTTTTCAAGAATCTGTATAAAATAATGACGAGTTATTAAGTGCTTGCATAAGAAGGAAAAATATATAAGTTTGGCTGCGGCAATCTTGGTTACTTTCCATACTTATAAGTAAGCAATGGGTGCGGCAGTTATACAAATGATTATTCAACCCGTCAACCGGTATAAAGAGGTGTTATTTACCTATAAGCGTCTGAGCTAACTCCATGCGTTTCACCACCTATGATAAGTACATTGTGATCTCCCGCATCAGTTATATCGGTGTATTCTATTGCAGCTTGTGCATTTGGAAGCTTGGCCACATTATTTTCGGCTATGTATACACGAATATTATGAGCCACTTGAGGCGGTATCATCAAAGGTACATCATTCCAATCAATATTATCACGTATGGCTAGTCTAAAGTGTCCACCGCAACCACCACGCAATGACTTTGACTCCCATGGATCACAACAACCTTTTGTAGTGACAACTTGTAGGCAAGGTAAGGCAGCACAGCTTCTAATAATACTACCAAGATTGTTCGGTTCTCGTATATTATCGCAAACCACGGTGATGGGTAAGGCTGTCGAAGCATTTCCAAACTTTTTTAAAGTGTCCTCCAAAGATGGTCTTTCAAATATAGCCAGTACACCTGGTGGAGTGCTAAGGGAGGACCAAATTTTCAAATCCTGTTGGGGCACTTTATAAATTTTACTTTGTCTTGATTTTTGGGATAGAGCAACTGCCTCTTTTATGTCCAGTAATTGATCTTTTTGGCTAAATATGACCGTTTGCAAGTGCAGACCACAATCAAGAGCTTCTTGTATTAAGCGTCGCCCTTCAATAACAATTTGATAATCTTTATCGCGACGTTTCTTGGAACGAGCAGTTATCATTAAATTGTTTAATCTAGGATCATTTAAATTGAGCTTGATAAATTCTAGGCCCAGCTCGGTATCATTTATTATTTGGCTGTCTGCTTGTCTATCTAAACGTGTACGACTTCTCACTAACGGTAAAGGTTTAGGGAAATGTTTGGGTGTGGGCTTTAAATACTTTTGGTTTATTTTCTTTTTGGGCATAACTTCCGCCGCTGTCACCGGTTTATATTGTATGGAAGATTGCTCAAAGAGATTCGCTTCTATTTTTAAAGCTTCTTCCTCTTCTTTATCTATATTTGGCCTGATCATTGGATTTTGTATGCTGTTAACTCTAAAATCACATAAACGCCGGTATAGCTGAATTTGTGTACATCTGAAATTAGATGGGAGCATACTCCTTAACACATTCTTGTACATTTTTATAATTATTATTATATTATTTTTATAAAATAGTGTGTTTTTGTTGTTTTATGTTTAAAAATTAATGCAATGGACAACAAAAATGTAAACTATTACATTAAGCGTGAAGTTATAAAGAACAGAAGCGTTTGTTGGTAATAATAGTGGTGAAATAGAGAACAAAAATAATGGTAAAATTATTAAATTCAATAAAAAGGCGCATATATTTATGTATTTAAAAATTGTGAAACCAATAAATAATCGTAAAGAGAAATATTTATATTTCGTTCAACTTTAATAATAGTAATAATGTAATATTGTCCAATTGTCGATACAGGTGGAATTGAAAAACTCTCTTACAAAAACTTTGCAAAATTTTGCTGACTTCGCGGACATATTGTTGTTTTGTTTTTACATAATGTGTGGCTGTGCGAACTTTTAATAAACTAGAAAATCACAAGATCGTATATTTTTGGGAAAAATATTTCATATAACAAGGATGTGGTTGAGGAAATTTCTGCATGCAAACCTTGGCACCATGGTATTGCAAAAACGTGCGCTTTCTCTGACACATGGAATGTGTCAAGGTGCTCAACATTATTCACCCAACGGTTTGGATAAACGATTTCTTGTATGGTGTGGAAAATACAAGAGTGTTGAAGAAGTCCCTAACTTTGTCAGGTAATTCGCTCTGTTAGAGCATTGTAATAGGTGTGTTCTTGCCATAAAAATCGACAACTTTACTGTATTCATTCCGAGCATAGATTTACTTCTAAGCTTATTATAAAGTTGCCCCAATATCAACTTTTGAAAACAAGTACAAGTTTACGGTGGAGTTTTGAAAGTTGATTAATTTGGGTTCGCCCTATGTTCATTTTATTTGAAAATAACTTATTTATAGCACAACTACACCTTTGAAACAATAATGATAATTTATTGTTTTATGCACTTCTGGAAATCCATTCTTATCTCATATTTTAAAATTTCAAATATCATTTCCGTGTTGTTGCCACATTAGTATTTGTATTATATTATTTATGATATTTTCTTTTATAATGCTGTAGTCCCGAAACCATGGAGCGCTGTCGCAATAAAATGCGTATACGTATAGCTAATATTATGATGTTCCTTACAGTGGTTGGCTGTGGAATAATGGTATATAGTGGAAAAGAGGCAGCTAAACGTGGTGAATCGGTTGCCAAAGCAAATCTCGATTGGCATAAAATGTACAATGAACAAAATCAGAACAATGCCACGAAATAGTAAACGAAAATCTCTTTTTATGTATATCCCAACATATTGTGAATATCAACTACAACAGTTGTTCCATTTCATGGATACATGTACTCTTATACTATGCTATATATTAAGTTTAACGTGTGACTAATAAATGTTTTATTTTGATTTACAGATTTTATTATTGTACAATTTAACTAAAAATAAAAGTAGAAAAAAAGTTAAAAAAACGAACACGCCAAGAGTTTTGTACAAATAATAACGCGGTAGTCATCGCATAACGCATATAATTGGGTCGATTTAGCCATGTCCTTTTGTCTGCATATATCGTTAGAAAACTTCCGCTCGCAAAAATTGAGGTATATATATAGTTTCTAGTTTTCAAAATCAGCAAAGACAAAAACCACTTATGGCCACAAAAATAGTAAAAATATTTATAATCGAATTTTGACAACAAATTACAACCCGTAGGAAAATGTAATAGTTTGAAATAAAATGATGTTATATTAAATTTATCACTGCGTATGTAACTACCAGAAAGAGGTTCCAGGTTCCGCACAGAGAAGCATAAAAAAATTAAAGTTTGTTATTGATGTCCGGGTGAGCGCGTGTAAGATATTGAATTTTGGTTAACAGCCACACACGTTCACAATTAAATTCTTAAACTTTCATAAAGATAGGACTGCATAAATGGAAATTCGATAAACCGCCAATATGTTTTACGATGCATTGATATACAACAAGTGGGCGTAATCGAATAACGTCTAAATCAATAATTTAAAAATCTAATTGGTGCAGGTTACGATTTCAAAAACTTTTTTTAAAATTCTTAAAAAAATTGCATAAATTGGATACTTATCACTCTTACAGTTTACGCAGAAAATAGTAAAGAGTACCTAGAAGCTGGCCTAAGATAAATAAAGCAAATTTAAATTTTTTTAAATTAATTGCTTATTATATCCTCCACATATACTAAATTTGTCTTTCCGTTTGCAACACCCCAAAGGAGGCTTCAGAGACCCTACAAAGTACATATATTCTTAATCATCGTCGAAAACTGTCGTCGATTTAAACATGTATGTCCGTGTGTCCGTCTGTTGACAATCTCACGGCCGTAAATTTTGAGATATTGAGTTGAAATTTTGTACAGGCACTTTTAGTTTTTGCACGCAGATCTCTATTTAAAATGGGCAAAATTGGTTAAGAGCCACGCCCACAATCGACAAAAATCTATTTATATGCCACAAAAAATAAGCTATAAACTTAAAATTTAATATATATATCTATAATTATTAGCTTCATCGATGTGCCAAAAATGGGCGTGGCCGGATAACAGACACGCCCACAATCGATAAAAATCTATTTATCTGCCACAAAAGTTGACCTGTGAACTTTAAAATTAGTGCACTTATTAAATGTTAGCTCATCCATCGATGTACCAAAAATAGGCGTGGTCGGATAAAAGACAGGCCTACAATTTACAAAAAACCATATTCACCATAAAACTAGACTTGAAAGCTGATACGTCGTAATGTATATATATTTGCCACGCCCACTATTGTAGATGTGGAGGGTATTTAAGATTTGGCCTAAGCCAAATTTAGTTTCCTTACTTGTGTTATGAATATATGCTCTTATGCGTGTGTCACGATAATAAAAGTATAAAAAATTTGCGCATGTTAAAAATATATAAAATAAACGGCTACATACAAAACGAATTTACAGATATATTTAACACGTCCGTTTGCGGAAAAATATCGAATAAATTGCGTTAGCAAGATTAACAAATTAACACTGCCCATAATATGCATACATGTTGGTCACAGTTAATGTGTTCATAATTATGAGAACAATATTTTTTATTGTTTTTATTTAATTTCTGTTGATTCGGTGTTAGCATTAACTTCGGTAAGCTAGCTTTATGACGTTTCCAATCACTCATACAGCTAGATAACCAAAGAGAACATAACACTGCACGGCCTTGTAGCGACGTTGTATAAATCACTTGGCATTCTCACATAATTATTTAATACAATTTAATTGTATCACATACATTCGCCTGCTTTCAAATTTCAGGCGGTGTTCGGTATTTTGTTATTTTCCCCCATGCGGCATAAATGATGAAATTTCCACGAAATTGGTAAAATCTGAAATTTTGAAAATAAAATAAACAGTCATTAACGATTCATTTAGCGTTGGCACATATAAACTAATTTCATACAAAAAAGGTAAAAACAATCATGTTGTAAACGTTAAAAAAATTTTAAAATACTAACGTGCCGCGAATGACAATTGACGCCACACGCACACACATTTCGAATCTACATTCACTCGAATACATTCAATTCAATTAAATACTTGTGTTTAATTAATGTTCAAAAGTGGTTTTTTCTTCCATTTATGTATGTCGTATAAACGTTTCGTGTCATAAAACGAAGTGGATACAAACAAAGAAAAATGATAATAAAATAATAATAAAAACTAAAATGTAGAAGAGGTTCAACTGCTATTAAAGTGGCCATTGAATGGAAAAGGTCAAAGATCGTTACGTCACCACCATCGCAGAGCATAATTGTATGTGTGTGTGTGCGTTCAAACGAATACTGTAACGGTTAGTTAATGAGAACTTTGGCTTGAAGTTGTGTGTGTGGAAGCTACTTAACTGTGCTGCAGAATTCAGAGTTTGTTTTTCTTCCAACTATTTTTCGTGCTTCGTTGCTTAATTAAGGTCTTCTCTTCCAACGTTTGTAATAAATTTATATTCAAATAGCTTTCTACACTATTTATAAACCATAAATGTGTGTATGTGGGCTTGTATTATATTATATACAATACACACAGTTTTATATGGAAATCTAGTTAAAGTTTGCGTTGGCTTCATATTGGTGCCTGGGTATTGTTGCCAACAGACTTATAAATATGCACATGATATGATAGTTTTGTAATTTATATATTTTTTTTTTTTGATATATTTTACAGTGTAAAAACGGTTTTTGTTTTTGTTGTTGTTGTTGTTGTTGTAAATTTTCGTCTTCACCCGGACACCCACATTCAATGCTTAAAGAAAACAATTCCAAAAGTGTTAATATTTTTGTTAGGTCGAATCATGGATACCCTGCGTATTTATAAACAAACTGTGGGCGTGGCAAGTACCTGCTTAAGATTTTCGGTAGGCCATATACTACTTAGACATTAATTTGAATAATAAAAAAAAAGGTTTTTTGTAGATTTTGGGTGTGCCTGTTTCGCCCACTTTTAAAACATAAACTTAATAAGTGAAGCATATAAAAATTCTAAATTTGGGTTAAACCAAATCTTGGCTACTCTTCATAAAATGTGTGTAGGCGTGGCAGATACCACCCTTACATTTATGTATGCAGTACAAATCAACTAACAACTTACGGAGCCTAAGTCAAATTTGGATTTTTTTGGCACATTGACCCATTAACATATTGTAACTTTGTATAACTTTATGGTTCAATTTTTGTTCCTGAGAAATAAATTTTTGTACATTATGGGCGTGACTCTTCGCCCTATTGAAATAAGAACCTCAACCTCGATTCAAATTTTAAGAAATGTGAAAATATCTTCCAGCCAAACTGTAGAGTAGCTTAGATGGAGAACATAATGAAAATAATAAATTTGTATGTAAAGTGGCGCATGCACACCTTTGTATTCTTGTAATGTTTCGGTTGGTCAAGTGTGTGTAACTGGAACGAGTAATGCGTGGTTCAGTTGTCCAAGTGAATGGTTTGCCACCACATACCATCCCCAAGACTCTCCATCTCAATACTGGCCATCAAACGGATTGGTTTGTTTCCCATTTTTGGATAATTAAGGTATGCAGTGGCAAAGAAAAAGACACACACACACATACAAACATACCATCGTATTCTATAGTATGCCAAGTTAAAGAAAAATTCCCACAATTATGCGAACGCATCGTATCACATTAAATGTCTGCACCACGTGTGATGTGTGGTGTGTGTGGTTCAGTTTGTACATGCATAACAAACTTGTTTCATTGTAAACTTGTCAATTTATTTGTTTGATGGCCTGCCAAACTATTCACTTTAATAAAGCCGACGATCGTAACTAAATGAAATGGTCACTTGGATGGTGTTGGGATGACCTTAACGAAATAAAATAGTGCCAAGTAACTGAAATTTATGACGCGGCATGTATAGAATTGATTTTTGTCAATTATGGGCGTGTCTGTTACTTTATTGGGCTTATTTTTAATACCCAAACGGATGGACGCAATATATATATTGACTCAATTTTATAGCCGTGGGAAATTTCCTTCAATTGTCGGCGTGGCTGTTTACTGATTTGGCCATATTTCATATAAAATTGTCCCCGCACATAGGATACGATTACCTGCACCAATGTTCAATATTTCAAGTTGCGAGGTTAAGCGTTACAACAAGAGGCAGAAATCGCTAAATTGGCTCAAATGTTGTTTTGTTTATAGTAGCTTTAGTATGTTATAGAGATCGATCAAAAGTTAGAAGGTCTAGTGATTCTGTTTGCTTTGTTATACTTTTAGCGATCTCTTAACCAGGGGGTCACAAATTGGTGATTTTTTTGAAACCTCCAAAAGTGACTCTACCTCATGGTACCAAAAAAATGAATTGGACATTCGTTTGTCATTAGTGCTTTTGCTCAGAATAAGAAGATAAATAAAAGAAGAACTGAACTTGAATAACATTTGAAAAATGTTGTATCTGTTTACATCCTTCACATAATATTATAGGTGATTACAAACTGAGCCTTTTAGTGCACACATCCATTAACTCCATAAAAAAAAAGTTGAAAAATGCGATGAAATAATAAAGTTATGACTCTACCAAATGCTTTGATACCTAAATTTAAGATTTTTCAAAAAGTGGAGTTAAACAATGTGTGCACTGAACGGTTCAACTAATCATCATCACATCATCCAGTTGATCTAGCTGAGTCTGTCCGTACGTCCGTTGTAAGCTGATGGCACCCTCGCGTTAGTATAAGTTTTAGCTAAGAGTCTAAAATTGTGTACAAACACTTTCAGTATATGGACTCAAAGTGAAATTCATCAAGTGCCACGCAACTCAATCAGAGAAAATCACAAAAATGAAGCTACGAAAATGAAATTGTTTCGAAACATATTTACAATATAAGTGCATATAGATGCTAAAAATGGACGATTTAGAATAACCGACAAACGCACAATTTACATATAACCTTTTTGGAAGCAGGGACACCTGCGTATCATATGCTCTTTTAAAAAAAGCAATAATGTACAAACCACTTTCATATGCAAAGTAATGCACGTTCGTTTGTCCAATACATCGGTTTAGCTATTCTAATAATCATAAGTTTTGAAAATTGTTGAGATACTTATGATTTTGGAAAATTGGACTTGCGCTACTTTCGAAATAATCCTTTTCTTTCCATTATTTCGAAATCAATATTAAATTTTAAAAACCCATAAAACTTGTTTAACGCACACATATTTCATCACAGAAATGATGATGCAAAGCAGGTTGAATGAATGATCGATGAATATTTGAAGCAAGTTTCAGATCAACATTTAAAATTTTTGAAACTATTTAACATGCATGCGTATACACAGACACAGTCGTATTGCTTAAGATATTGATGTAGCCTCGCAATCGAACGGATCTTAATGTAAAATTTGCATGATTGTGAAGGTAGTTCAAGTCAATTTTCGGAACTTAATTTTTCGATTCGTTTATAATTCATAGATTTGCAAAAATTTCTCCAGGGTTTCTCCCAAAATGTGACTTGGAACACTTTTACAATTAGAAACACGTTATTATATACTGAACACTCCGTACACTTTCATATATATTTCCTTTTTAAGTATATACTTAACCACTTACCTGAAAGCTGCTGTTTAGAATAAATCGATTGCCCTTTAATGTGTTAAACAAATATCCAAGATGCACTGACAACAGACGTAAACTTACGCGAATAATAACAGCGACAACAACATCTTTAAACGAAAGACACCTCAACCAACAATAACAACAACAACATACTATGTATATGCGCACTTGATGTATGAACTTGAAATATGCCAATCAATACAACAAATACATTATCGTACATACAGAAATAAAATAATAAGCTGTGGTTGTTTTTTTCGGACAAACCTGTTGATGGCAGATTACAACGAAAAAAAATTCAAACTTTTTTAACGGTTTTAACATTTATACGTTGCGTACTAAACCGAATTCAAATTTTGTTTTCAAATAAACAGAAAAAAGAATTCAAATCGATTGATGTAGAAACTCTCGGAATGTTGGAATTCTGCTGAACACTGTACTTAATTCTGTTTTTCTTTTTTATCTTTTTGTTTTTTAAGAAAAAATTAAATTCTATCATGTGTGCAAGGGGTTCCTTTAAGGCAGCCCAACCTTTTTGAACTAATTTCAATTTTGGCTAAAATTTTGTCTTGAACACCCGTTCAACAGTTTCGCCGAAATGTGACTGTGATTTAGCTGAGATTGAATTCGTTGATTTTTTTTTATTCGTTGGTATTTGTGTATATACAACAACAACTATAATTATAATGGTATATGCCTACACATACACACACCCCTTAACATATATATATGTATGTAAGGATTTGTATACTTGGTAGAAGGCCGGTGTAGACGGAGAGTTCTATTCACTAACTTGTTCGTTTTTGCACTGAGCGTAGCTGTAAACGTGTTCACTTAACTGCGAACATTTCGTTGTCGTCTTTGCCTTTGCCATTGTCGTTAACTATGTATATATATACGTTTTTCCATTTTTACCTGATTTTCGAGTTTTTTCCCTCTGCTCAATAAGAAACCTCAAGTGATCGAGGTAGGTTTTATAGGTAATATACGTACATACATATATATATATAGAGAGAGAGAGAGATCAAAGCGAATATACACACAAACATAAACATCATATAACACCCCGGCTACAGTCAAGCCTTACCAGCCAAGCAGTTCACTGACTTGCTTGACGCGAGTGCTGGTGGTAGCAAAACTCAGGTACACTCACGCATTCTTATACAAATCTACTTATATATGGACATGTATATACATCACACACACACACACACACGCATGTATAATAGGTTCAGAATAAAGCGTCAACTTAATACATATTTGTACAGATCTGCGTATACGATGTTGCGTTTATATATATATGTATGTATATGCGTGCTTATATATACATATTTCATGTATAGTATGTGTACAAGGTAAATAGCGTATAATATAAAGTAAACAGGTACAAAAGGAAGACATATATACGCATATAATATACAAGTGATCTTGAAACAATCAATCAATTTTTATTTGCCAGGGATTTTTTTCAGGAAAAAATTTTTAAAAAATCCAAAAAATCCAAAAATACCTACACATGTATGCATGGGTGTATAAGAGACTCTTATACGAACGTAGGTATAGTTACGTGTAAATCCGTGTTTGTTTTTTTCAATTATTGATCTACACGGTATCGGTCCGGCTTTAAGTCAATTCATAGCAAGTATATACACATTCGTTTGCTTGTACTTGTATAGATATTTGTATACTTTGCTTTTTTCTCTTATTCTTATTCTCCGCATCTAAAGATTTTTTTATAAAATTCCTTGCACATACACTCCCAAACATTTCATATTATCTGGTATACGTATGTACTTGCATGGGGGAGTACAGTAATATTGAATTGTTGTATACCACAGAATGTACCCTGTACTGCAATATACTTATAGGTGTGTATGGTGTGTGTGAGCGAATGCGGTTTAAGTTGAAAGTCTTGCATAAAATTTGTAATACTTTTGCATTCAATTTATTTTAATATAATTTTTTTTTAGATTTCAATTATATTACAGTTATACTCGTAACTAGAAGGAGACTTTCATATGACATGTATCCGGTTTGAATGGATTATTCATTTTGCTGTCAATATCAATTAATTTTGCTTGTTATACTTAAGGAAACTTAATGCGATTTAATAGATATTTATACCTTCTTTATATATATTTTATATTTATATCATATGATTGAACATTTGGGAATAAAAATCACTTTACGCTCCATTTTTCGATTACGTCGAATGACATACACACAGATATACACACATCTCTATGAATTTTCAAATTTTGTTGTTATTGGGAAACTTGACTTGGACTACTTTGAGAATAATGACATACGAGCACTTATCTGTACTAATGATAAATGTGAATGGACAGTTGGGTGGGGTAAAGCGAATCAAATTTTTGCATTTGTCATCTACCAGCTGAATGGCAACTAATAGCACGCTTTGACTTTGCACAAACGTTAACTTCGAGAATATACATGTTGTATTCTAAAAGGCGTTAATGCAACAAAAAACGACGTCTCTTATAAAGCAATGACTCGTTTTCTAACCGTCATATAAACAGAACCTTGATAAAAGATGTACCTGTGAACACAAACAGTTATCAATGTGTGCTTCTTTATGTGTATCTTTAGAGTAATATTTTATACCGACTTTGTTTTTTTATAAATTGTAAGCGTATCTATGTATTTGGCCACGCCCATTTTTTGTACATTCATAGTTTTATGTATTTTAATTTAATTTTAAAACCATATTTTTGTGGTTTTAAGAGATTTTTGCTAATTGTGGGCGTGTTTGTCAACTGATTTTATCCAGTATAAATAGAAAACTGCCTAAATAAACCAAGAATGCCTCTACCGAATTTCAGCGTCTCTCTGTATTTTAGATGAAGGCACATGGACACACGGATATGGTTACATCGAGAAAGATTTTGAAACCAGTCCGGTTGAAGTCTCATACCGGTAGTTGTTCATGACAAACGATAATTTAATTGTTAAGGAGGAGAGTATAAGAAGTAAGAAAGCTAAATTTAGTTTAGATCAAATCTTAAATACTAAATCTACATATAAACAGGAGGGCGTGGCAGATACATGATTACGCCTTGTAATAGTGTTTGTATTACGTATTAACTTGCTAGTTGAGTTTTACGCTGAATTCGTTTTTTTTGTGTAAATTTTGGGCGTATCTGTTTCCTGGGCACGCCCATTTTTGACATATCGATGGATGGGTAACTGTAAATACATATGTGTACCAAAAATCCAAGTTACTATTTTGTGGCAGATACATAGATTTTTTCGATTGGGGGCGTGGCTCTTGTCCAATTTTTCCCAATTTAAATAAAGATCTGCGTGCAAAAACTGTAACAAAATCTGAGCTTAATAGCTCAAAATTTATAATCGTGGAAGTGGCAACAACAGATAGACACACGGTCATACATGTCCAGGACGAATCAGTTTTGGGCGCTGACGAAGAATATATATATTTTTTAGGGCCTCTGATGTCTCCTTCTAATGCAAATGGGTTGACTAACCTAGTATAGCGCCCATCTTATGTGGAGAATAAAAAAAATAATTATAAAAGACTGAAGCAACAAACTTTTATAAATTGTATGATTTTATGCAAAGAATGGTGTCACCGGCGTATACAATATACGTACTTTTTATCTCTGTGGCTAAGTAAACTTATTAAAATTTTTGGATTAATGGGCATGGTGCTATTCAATATTTTCAAAAAGTCAGTATTTTTTACGTTTATAATATTGAAAATTAAGCAATATTTGACTCCTAACATAAATGATTTAGTATTAATAAAAAGACTTAAGGCACACACTTTGTTGTACCCAAACATTTTTATAAAATATTTATAGCAACAAATCAAATTATAACTTTTTGAAGAAGAGTGTATGTATATACATATATTATATATAATATGTATATATTTTCTTATGTCGAAAATCAAATAATTTTGAACACCCTGTACAGTATTTATAATGATGAACTTCTTAAACCAGTTTGACACATAAGATTGTGCAGCAGTCTAATAACAAAAAAAATATAATCAAATTGTCGACTACAATAAAAGCAACAACAATAACAACAACAAATACAATCACCTCTGTACAAGTATGACGAGTAAACGAAAAATTGAGTAACTCCTAAACATTGCTATTTTCGTTAATCAAAAAAAACTTATGAAAGTTTTTTTGATTTTTATTTTTCGTGCCTAATTTTGTTTTTGCTTTTGCATAATTCGTTTTAGTTTTATTAACAAGATGTCGACAAGAAATCAAATCTAAATTATATACGTTTCGAGTTTATGGAGACAACTCGTTTTTTTTATTAAATGTCAATCACATACTATTATACATATGAAAACATGTATACACACGTACATGCATATAGAAATTTTTTAAAATGATAGGTGTCTGCGTGCTACAATACGTGCACCAGAATATAGAGCGTCTACTACGGTTGAACATAATTAAGATTCTTTGCAGGTTATTTCAGGTTCATTTCAGGATATTCAGGTAACAATAAATGCAGAGAAAATAGTACAAATGCACAAAAAAATTTTCTACCGATAGTCAACCGTCTTTTATATCTTAAACGTTAAGAAAATTTATTTCTTAAAGAGTTACTGAAAGAATGGAACTATAAGCCTAAGCTATGTATAGGCTTAGGCCACGATTTGGTCTAAGCCACGATTTGGCCTAAGCCTATAGCTATATAGTCTTTTCACTTGTTCTTTGTCTCATTTTTAAACATCTTCGTATGCAGTGATTCATCCGCTCTGTGTCTTTGGAAACATCCTCATTGTTTATCTTACTTATTACGCACGTTTGTGTTTAAAATATTTATTAACATCTTTCACTTTTTTGAAAGTGTTGGTGACACAGTTGTATAAAACGATTCAGAGGCTACTTCGCAATAATGAGTTGGCTCTCACCGACATCACTCAATTCAAAAATGGGCAACAAACTTAGTATACCGCACACTATTTTAGTAAGTAAATTAAATGATTATTAAATATATATACAATGGTTAAGCTATTAGTAACCGGCGATAAAATTGGATTTAATAAACCGGCTCGAATGGTGGTGTATTATAAATTCAGAGAATTCTAGTCCAGAATGCAGAGTATTCCAAATGACAAATAAAATATTCCAGATATTAAAAATACAAGTAAGAAAACTAATTTACCCAAGGCCAAATCTTAAATACCCTCCACGTCACATACATACGTGGCAGATATATGATTATGCCCTCTAGTACATGTATTACATGACAGCTTGCAAATCGAGTTTTACACTGAGTAAAGTTTTTATCTAAATTGTGAGTGTGACCACGCCCAGTTTATGCACATCAATGGATGCCATATATATGTATATAAAATTTAAAGTTCATAGGTCAATTTTTGCCGTAGATATATAGATTTTTGTCGATTGTGGGCGTAACTCTCGACCGATTTTATACATATTTTAAAAGCAAAAGTATTTACACAAAATTTCAGCTCAATATCTCAAAAATTTGCGACCGTAAAAATGCCAACAACGGACAGACACACGGATATATATGTCTAGATCGATTCAATCTTTGATGCTGATGAAGAATATATATTTACTTTGTGGGGTCTTTGAAGCCTCCTTCGAAGATTATTCACTCCCTAAATTGAAGACATTATTCTTAAAGCAATCTCCCCAGTATATATTTATGTATGTATAACATGTTATACAAGTAGGAGAAAGAGGCTCAACAGGTATTGAAGTTCTGAATTCAGCATGAAATACTAAGTGAATCTATGTAAGTTTGTCTGTCTGTTCATCCGTCTGTGTCAATGTGAAAATCGATTCCAAATAATGTAGAAATGTTGGTAGCGTCTGTATGCACTCAGTCACAAAACAACTTTTTCTTTTTAAACGCAAAGCATTGCCACATAAGTCACTTTGTTAAATATTATATAATTACATGGAATAATGGTTTTGAAAATGGTCCGATCGAACAGCACAGCCAATTATCAAGTTAATTAAATATTCTTCATAAACACTTTCATTTATAATAGAATCTTATGGGGAGGGATTATAAAAATGGTCCGATTCGGCCCATTTTCAATGAAGTTTCTCTTTGGGCCAATGCATGTCCTTGCAACAAATTTCATGAAAATATCTTCATATTTGCTATTTAGTTAGCGTACGTGGACAGACAGACGGACATGGTTAAGTTGATTCTGAATCGATCGGTTTATTTGAAGGTGGATGTAGTATTTGCCGTTTACAAGCTATAAACATCTGCATTAATTTAATATACCGTTAGGCTTAAGTGGTGCAGGATATAAATAGAATTAAGTGTTTTTATTTAAATACTTTTACTGGCGTAACTGTCATTAAATGACACTTTTTTTCTTTTGTACTATACGACTACATGTATACTCTCTACATAAATAATACAATCATATACTCGTACATATATACAAGAAGAATTGTTCGTTACAAATGCCTTCATTAAATGGTTTTCTCACTTACAGCCAAAGATGTAAAAGCGGAGAGTGCGTGGAGGTGGCTTTAAATTTATTACGGATTTTAAAAAAACTGACACGTATGCAGAATACAGACTTTACAACCCATACATTACACGCACAACACACATACACATTTATGTTATCGCTTACATCCATATAATGTGTGTTGGCTTTCAGTGATGGTGATGATACAATGAAGTGGCGGTACATGACTCAACTTAATTAAGTTGGCTCAAACACCTTCGATCCATCAAGCCTGATTTTTATAAGAATGCTTTGGATCGCAAATATTTATAAAACTGATTGCGCTTGAAAATAAGTACCAGTGACCGTTCACAGTAAACAGTTACAATCATCATCAACAGTTCATTCTAAATTTAATGTATTTATTTTACTTGTATGCCTCGCTTTAATGCTCTTGTATGCATATATAGGTAGACAATTTTTATTCGTTTTTGAATTCCGGAAGAGTATATTGAATGCGTTCAAACTTTTGTGAAATACTTTTTTCCATTTTATGTATTTGTGTGCACAGCAGAGTCGGCCGGTCTGTTTCTTTTTCTTTGTTTATTTTACATGGGAACAGTATTGTTTGCCAATAAAAGACTTGAGCAACGTACTTGTAAATGCAAAGCATAAAAGTCATTTAATTGAAAAGACGTAAAAACACAATTTTGGGTTTTTTTTATTTTGTCTTGTGTTGAACTGGATTGAAATGTTGAATATTGATTGTGGGTAAAACTGATTTGTTAGTGTTGTAACAAAATACTGTATGTGTGACAGTGAATGTATAAATATTGTGGTAGGCATGGTAACTGCTTTTTAATGGAAATATTAAATTGTTTGCTTGCTTTCTAGCGAAATATTACATAAATCTTAATGTTGTTCAACAACTATTTTTACGTCTATGAGTCAGACATTTATTATTTTATAAATAAAGAAAAATAAAAATAACATTTGTTGTTGATTTCTTTTTTTCTCTCTCCCTCGTTTAGGTAAGCTTACGCTTTGACTATAAGTAGTAAATTGAGAATATTATAAATTTAAGTTTATTTTTATACCCTACACATAAGATGGAGAGTATATTAAATGTGTTATTCCGTTTATAACATCTAGAGGGAGACGTCAGACGCCTTACAAAGTATATCAGCATCATATGAAACGATGTATCCATGTCCGTCCGTGTGTCCATGTACGGTTGTTATTATCATGGTCGTAAATTTTGAGATATGTTGGGGAAAATTTTGTAGGATGCCACTAAAATTGGTCAAAATCGATTAAAAGCCACGCCCACAATTATTGTTAACTAAAAGTAAGCTACAAATTTGAAATTCGGTACAAATATTTATAAAGGGTCCTTCCATTAATACACCAAAAATGGGTGGTATCAAATAACTGACATACAGGGCTTAGCTGGGTACCTGCCACGCTCATATTTTGTATATAAATGGGACCCAAGTAAAATTTATTTATTGTTTTTTACTTGTTATGTCTGTTCGTATAGTTATAGTTTAATAATACTCAATTTGCGACAACAATAAAACCGCTTTAGTTTTTTCTTAACACATTCTGTACAGTTTATAATCCAAACAACAACAACAAATTGAAATTCTGTTAATAAAATCATATCACGACTAACCATTAATGACATCACTATTCTTTTGATTTGAGTTTTAAGTTGATTACACATAAAATGTGGACTGGCAGCCGTGTCTTGTGTCAATGCAACTGTGCGTAGCTGTGAGAATAAGCAATATTTCAACATTACATTCAATGTTACGTGTGACACGACTGCAAGAGTCTGTTAATCTCAAATAAATAGTTTAACGGCAATTTTGTTGCTGTTGTTGTTTTACAAACAGTATAAAAAACCGAACTGCAACTTGGGGTAACTAATTTTAATTTATTTAATAGCCATTTAGTTTTAAGCTATACAGTTATAAAAGTAGCATAATTTATAATTTATTGTACGTAGCTGTGTCCGTAATCGTGACTCATTGTCATATAAACGAAACTTGTTAAAAAATCTTTATGAGCGGATAGGTTATGAAAATGCTGGCAACCGTTTCAAAATGTAAAAAATACATATTTTAGACTGAACAAATGATATCTATTAATTTTTATTAACAAATTTTGAAATTTGCAAATTTTTGCCACATAAAGGATGAATTTGATTAATGTAACCACTTTTTGCCATCTTTAAAGAGAGTATGTGTGTGTATTAAGATTATTATTAATTTCGTTCAAAGACTTTACATTGGGAGGAGTTTTAAAAGTCGTTTAATTTAAACTATTTTTAATAGATCTTTTCTTTGGTTCAAAACGTTTCTTTATAACAAGTTTCGTAGGAATATCTTAAAAACTATGCCGTACATGGATTGGCAATAGATGGACTGATGGACATTGTTAAGTCACTTTAGAAAATGATGGTGAAATGGCAAAGAAAGACGTTTATTAATGGAACGAATTAGATTATTTTAGAACTTCTTCCCAAAGCAAAGCACGCAAGTTTACATATCTTATAATTTATATCCTACTCCTTTTTTATAAAGCGAATATATTAAGTTTGTTCGGATATTTGTAAACACCTAAAAAGGCTTGGATGCAAGAAAGTGATTTTGAATCGATCAGAGATAAAAATTATGTAATATTTCAAAAATGTCTCATATAGACACGCTATTCATAATAGGGTGTTATGTGGGGAGGGATTCTAAAAATAATCCAATTCGGTCCGTTATCCTTTTCACTCTTGGATTTCTTGTAAACAATGTCATAATCGACCTGAACTTAAATACAAACTTATATAAACAAAAGAGAACCGACAGGCGGACGGATGGACATGATTAAATAGATTCCGAGCGTGACTCTTTAGTTGTACTTAATAATAAAATGGGAGTTTCTCTTTTTGCCCAAACTCAATGTCTGGTGTAGGGTACACAATTTTTAATGATGAATCGAATTATTTGTTAATTTAAACTAACAACAAAGTACGTAAGTAAGTATGTATGATGTATGTACATAAATGAAAAATATGCACCATATATATATACACGAGTTACCTACACATCTACAATCGAGTTTTCGAACGCATAAACTTATAAATATATTGGATTATATATCAAAAGAGTTATAGAGAAATCGAGAGACGAAAAGAGAACAAAGCAAACAACAACAACAACAACAACAAATACATATTCAAAATTCAACTTTTCAGTTACAACGAAACTGTACCCCCTTTTCACGCAAAAGATGCTGGGACCCGGTCAAAATCAACCAATATTAAACAAACAAACATACACACAAACGTATAAACGTGTGCGTTCATATAAACTGTAAGCTGAAATGTTTCTTGCCACTGTATTGATGTTGATGAGGATGACTATGATCATAATGATGATGTAGTTGTTGTTATAAATTGTTGTTGCTGTTGCTGTGCCTGTTGCTGCTGTTGTTGTACTTGTTATATTGGCTTGATATTGTTATTTAATGTTATGCTGTGCTGTTGTGTTGTGTTGGGATGTTTTAAGCCATAAAAAGAAGAATTTCAAACACTCACACACACACCTATATCAATAAGCCAACATAAGAACACGAGCAAACCAACTTATGTGCCATAGCGTATGGACAGACTGAAAAGAGACAAAACTTCTTCAACTTTTAGTAAAAAACACTCATACATGTTTACACCTATGTATGAGTATTTATTTACACATGTGCAGTGGTACCGAGATTCACGTGTGTACCACAAAAAAATGAAAAAATAAAAACGAAAAAAGAAAGAAAAGAATTCACATCGAAAATATACATAAAATAAAAGAAATTATTGCATTTAAAATCATGCCGAGCGCATAGCAACGAGTTTTATATGCTAAAAATAAAAACCGAGAGACCAATATCACAACCGGCCGGTTTTAAGTGAACTATACATGTGCCTGCACACGTATACATATTATGTACGTGTGTGCGTACATGCACATGAAAAAGTTATGTTGTGGTTCAGGTCCAATTTTCGATGCCATACTTTGATACAATAAAAGACAAACTATTGTCTGGCAATGCTGCGTTATAGACGGTAGGCGTGATGCGAATTTTGCTACCGTTTCTGTTCTCTTTTAATGTTGTAGTAACTTGTAAAAAGGTTACCTTGGAACATTAAAGAAAATAAACATTATGGGCGTGGTTTTTAATTAATTTTAGGTGAAATTTTGAACTCTTGTTTTTCAGCCTCTTTCTGTTTTCTTTAATGGGCGTTGCCTTCCTATTCAAGCACAAAAAATTACGCTCTTTTATATAATTGCTTGCAATAGATCTAATAATTGGAGGGTGGCGGATTCGATACCAACAATACATGAACTCTTGAATAATGTGATGTCGGCTGTTTATAAAATGTTTATTATTTAGTGGGTAATTTCTATATATACGAGGTAAGATTGGCACGGCGCATGCATATACTGAGTGGCGACCTTTTAAAACCCAAAAAAATAATCGAGAATCTCCTTCGATTGATTTTGCCCATATTTAATATCAACCTGTCAACAAGAATTACATTTACTTCCATTAAGTTTGGGATCAATATCTAATTTTTTAAAGATGGACAGATGGCTTAATCAAATCAAAATTTGATATGAAATAGTGGATACAAAGAAAGTATATATATATTCAGGGGCTATATATAAAATCGTTTTCATATGGATGTGTGTGTGTGTGTCCATATTTCTAATAAATACAAACATTTCAACAAAGGGTGCATGCTACCGACGTTAAGAAAGAACAGGTAAAAATGCCAAATATGGCTTAGACCAAATCTTTAACACCCTTCACCATAAATGGTGCGCGTGGCATATACATAATTCCATCCTCTAATAGTGTGTGTATAACATAGCAGCTTGCAAATAGAGTTTTATGCCAAGTACGATAATTTGTGAATTGTGGGCGTGCCAATTATCCGATCACGCCTATTCTAATTATACATTTCCATTTCGAATGGTGAGTTTTTACGCTAAATAAGGCTTTTTATAAATTTTTTATGGGTCTGTTATGCGACAGAGTCCTTTTGGGCACATCCATGGATGGAATAATTATAAATTTCAAATTATATACAAATATAAATTTATAGATAGTTTTTAAGCAAATGTAGGCGTGGCCCTTGAGTGATTTCGCCCAATTTATGCAGCAACCTGCGTCAAGAAAAGAGAAATCTATGCAAAAGAATTCAGCCCAATATGTAAAAAAAAAATTACCATTATGAGATTGCCTATGGACAGACACATCTAGATTGACAATAATTGTAATGTTGATCAAGAATATACAAGAAATCTTTGATGCTTCTTTTTTTCTTCTAGGTGTTGCAAAAGTTTTGACAAAATCAGTAATCCTGCTGACCTCAAGGTGATAAAAATAAAATGAACAAAACCAACAAAAAAGAAAAGAAGAAAACAATACCAACAAAAGAATCAAATCAAACTTATAACAACAACAACAATAATCAAAACCACATGATATGAACTCCTAAAATAAAAACAAATTTTTTTTAAAACGTACATACATACACACGTACGTACAAGTATATAATGAAATAAAATTAAAGACTCTGTAGCAAAAATTGATGCTATTGGTAACGTGCACGCGCATAGATAGATACACAAGAATATTGCATGTAGTTGTGCGGCAGGCCCGGCTAACCGGTCACTTGGTCGATTCCTTCAATTTTAACTAACTTTATTTGTTTTTTTTTGTCTCTATTCCTTTTCTTTTGCTTCATCTCTACTTGTGCTGTGAATGCTTAAAAGTAGAAGATGCATATGTACGTACAAGTATTAGGTATTTGTATGCGGTGCAACTTTACTAAAGGACGCAAAGGATGATCGTTAAGATAACAGAAAAAAAAGAAAAGAAAGAAAACAAGAAATGTGTTCATTTTATGCCATTATACCCGCCATCTTAGTGGTGATGGTATGCTGACTTTGTTATCATGAACGCTTCATAGGGTGCAACATCATGTTTTCTTTAGTAATGAACTCCAGCTACATACATTCAATGACGATTTGTTCTTGCTTGTCCAGTTATTTGAATGTATAGGGTGCTCAGTATATAGGCTAAGTCATAGGAATACATTTTTTCCCTTAATCACTATTCAAACCTTTACGTTTCATGTATGAAGACTCAACCACTCTCCCTGAAAATTATACTGTGTGTACTTGGGAAATGTAGTTGAATAATTGTTTACAAATATATATATATGTAGGATTTATTTACTTTGAAATGTGAAAAAATTGTAAAGGCCCCTACTCATGGTACTTGGTATATTAAAATACTCGCCATTATTGCCCTCTTATGTTATGTTGTGAAACTTATAAATAAGTGTGTACACAAAGCAATCATCACGTGATGTGAGTTCAAGTGTAATTTTATTTAAAGATTTTAAAATCAAAGCATACTTCTTTTTAAAATAACTTCCGAATGGTTTGTCCTATTTCCTTTAGTCATGTACCGTTAGAATGTTCACTAAGAGGACTAATTTTGATTTTTTTAGAATCGACACATAAAGCCTAGCCCAACTTTCAAAAGGTTGTTAAAGTTTGATCGTGTCCTTGGACCGATTTTGTCCATTTGCAAAAACCAATTCAAAATTGTACATGATCTCTAAAAATTAGGTTAAGCGAATTTCACCAGAATGTCTTAATTTTTACAAAGCAGCGGGCGAAAATTTACACAGGCACAGATACATGGACAGACAGAAGAGCTGAATCGATTCAGAATTCTATGCTGATCAAGAATATATATACTTTTCGGGGTGTGGTTCGCCCACTTCGGGTACTTAGCAACGTTTGAACAAAACCAATATGCACCCATAATCATTAAGTTGGCATTAAAAAGTATCAACGTAACACAGGTAAAAATTGTAAAACCCTAAAGAGAAAAGTAAATAACGTAACCTTTTGGAAAAAAAGAAAAGAAAAAAAACAATCGCAACAATTTAAGGCTCTGTTGAAGTATTTTCAGAGAAAATTTTGTAAAACAAAAGCCATAAACTGTTAAAGGTACAAGTACAAATGAGCACACATGCTGAGCTGATATTCTACAATACATACATATATAGGTGAATAAATATTTCAAAATTGTTGCAGGTAAATTGTCCAATGAAATATGATAAAGTCTCAGACGAAAACAAGTGAAAATGTAAAAGTCGGTCAAACCCGATTTTTTAACACCTTAAACAACTCACTATCAATCCCGCATAACACAATTCAACTTATCGATGCATAAAAGCCCCTTCTTGGAAAGTCGTTACTGGGAGGAGATCTGGCACAAATTTGATGGTGTAGGGTATAACAAATTCTAGGCCAATCAAAACATAATCTTTAAATTATGTTAAGGTTGGCAACACTTGATTCCTTAAGGAAATGTTTTAGTTAGTCAAACTGGACCACTTAATACCCTATACCACTTAGTTGAATAAATTTTGCTCTAGTCAGTTGAGTTGTATCTGTAAATGCCAGGTATGTGTACTGCCATATAAGTTCCTTCGTGAAATATCATTATAAGGAAAGGGGTTTTAAAAATGGTCTTATTTGGTCCAAATTTGGCACATCCAATTATTAAGCTAATTAACTTTTCTTCACGAAATGTCGCCAAAGAATATAAATTATTGCGATTTTTTGCCATATAAACACTTCCAATAAAATATGACAAAAGGTTCTAAAAATGGTCCAGTACCGTCCATTTTCAATAGTGTTCCTCTTTGGGCCAATATTTGTCCTTGTACCAAAATTTAAATTTGGCAAACAGTTGTTTTTTTAAACATATTAAGCGTTACTAAAATAACTCGTTATAAAGTTCGACTTGATTTGAATTTAATAAGGGTCGAATTTGAGCCAATACGTGTCCTTTTACTAAAGTTTTTCAAAATGCTTTAGCTTTAGCTTGGCCAAATTTATTTCCTTGATTGTACCCATCTGACTATACTGCGGTACTGCATTTCCCCCAACTACTAAATCTGTATTTTTGCAATCAGCTACTGCTGCTATCTAAAATAGCTGAAGCTGATAAAAAATACTTGCACTACGAATAGGAATTCGAAATATTATATGCGCTCTATAATTATTGTTATAAATGTTTGTGTTTTTTCTAATTTTTCGATTGTCTATGCTGGTTTTTACACAAACCTCTCTTAGTCATCCGCTTTTTCTGATTTGAACGATTAATAGCGACCATTCAATAACAGCAGCCTGAATCGCTTTAACGTGTATATGTACTTGATTAGCTAGTACGGACAAGTATTTCAATTAATACGCATACACACACATGCACATATTTAGTCGGGTACTTTCTTTAAGCGTTACGGAGGGGACTGACTCATAGGAATCATTAGATTTTAGTTATGTTTGAGAAAACAGATATGAGCCGGTGTGAATAAAAGTGATGCAAGTCCAATGTGGAATATTTCAATTTAAGTATTTTAGTAGTCATACGTTTTCATCATTTTTCAAATTTTGATATTTTGGAGAGGTGGACTTGCACCACTTTCAATCACAACGGCTCATATATTATAAATGTGTATAAATGTTTGTATAATTACCGATGAGACACTTGGATTTTCTTTTCTTACTACTAACAACGACGCACTAGGGTGTTAACACCCTAAAAATGGCTCGATCCTATCCATTTTCAAAACGGTACTTTTTGGGCCAATACATGTCATTGCACCAAATTTCGTCGAAATATCTCAAAAAATAATAAGACCACATATGGGGAGGGGTTCTAAAAATGGTCCAATGCGGTACACTTTCAATAGGGTTCCTCTTTGGGCCAATACATGTCCTTGTACCAAAATTCATTAAAACTTCTCAAAAAATGCGGCCTGTAGCTTGCATACAATTTTAGACGAACAGACGGACTTGGTTAAATCGTTTCAAATTTTGATTCTGAGTGATGTAATTAAAGGTGGGTGTGGCATTTGTCGTTTAGGACATACAAACATCCGCACAAACTTAATATACCCTTTTCCACAGGGTGGTGCAGGGTATAAACAGATGGGGTGGTGTCAAGTGTTATGCCTTTAGGCTAGTGATATTTGAAGGCCCCTGAGACTTGCTGAAAAGTTTGTGGGGTATGAAAATACATTCCGTTTCTCAAAATGCTTTATTTCCAATTGCACACTTTAAACGTTGTCGCTTAATCATACGATTTTATTAAAGCTACATTTTTATTTTTTATGTTAAAACAAATCCACCTCTTCAATAGAATACCATTTCGAACAATTGCTACTATTTAGAAGTTTTCTACGTTCCACGATATTGTACAGGAGAGCAGCTACGTTCTCTAGTTCATCAATTTCATTTTTATACAGCAGAAACAATTGATGCCAGTTAAATAGCAATTCCATAAGGTTGGCATCTTGTGACAAAGCCAACTTTTGAAAATGTGTATCCAGAAGGATGCCAAACCAACGAAACAATTGCATCTCAAAGTCTAAACGGACATTGTGATTAGAAGTGGGCCTCTCCTCAAAATCAGTGATTTCTGGATCAGTTAACAAATTGTACAGGTGTTGTAGCATAAGCAATACTTCGGAATATTCAATGTCTTTTCTGATATAACCGACAATAGCTGTCGGCTCAATGCTGCAAGACAGAACGGTATTTAAAATTCGGGTAATATCTGACATTTTACTGTGTTGAGTGTGAACTTTTGCAGCTAAGAGATCTGCATTGGGAAACGGGTTGCTCGGGTGAGTTGAATTACTGTCCAAATCAACATCCACCTCCATTTGAGTGCCATTGGTTAAGTTGCCGTTAATTTCACACACATTACCATTAGAGCCGACATTTTGCTGTTGCTCTAGCATAAAGCCTTTTAATAAATATTGCAATGTTTTCGACAACACCTTTTCCGATATATTTGTGTAACGTTTCAGGCATACTTCGATGTCTTGCAAGAGATTGGCTTTTATTAAAACTGTCAACAGTTTCTCTGTAATCTCATGCTCACTTGCGCCCACCTTTTCCAATTGCATAGCAATCGTATGTATTTCGGGCGTTTTGAAGCCATGATCATGATAATTATTCATTAGAATTACTTGAGCTTCATCCCAAGGTTCATCGACTTGTTGCAGCTCTACGTGTAAATTCATGTGCGTCCATTCGTTCAATGTCTTATGAAAAGCATCACTCGGCATGAAAGGAACTGTTTTACCATCAGCTTCAACAACTTTTATAGATACTTCAGTGAACGCGGCGGTTTCCGTATGGGAACGTGGAATACCACTACTAACCTGTGGGCAATATTCTAAACAATCTTCTAGCAGTTCTTCTTCATTTATGTGATCATCCTCAATCGCTACTTGGTAATCGTTATTGATTTGTGTGCCCACCAGTTCGGAGAGAATTTCTTTCAAAATTCGATATTGTACCGCTGATAGATTTTGACCCATTGCCAAAATTATATAATTATCTTTGGACCATAGTTGGGAAAAGTCGAAGTAAACTTTAAAAAACTGCTTTGTCTTAATAACCTTGTACTGGGTGTTATAGAGCAACAGAGAGGCTCCTTCTTGTCCATGGTTTGCTCCATAGATGACTACAAAGTGACCCGAAATTCCCAAAACTGATAGAGGACTATCAACTTTTAATTGCGTCAGCATCGATACAA
This sequence comes from Ornithomya chloropus, assembly GCA_963971445.1. Lineage (NCBI taxonomy): Eukaryota > Metazoa > Arthropoda > Insecta > Diptera > Hippoboscidae > Ornithomya > Ornithomya chloropus. The sequence continues at coordinate 13,434,201 of OZ020532.1, read as the reverse complement.
ATGTTCCCGGAGAAGCTTCTGGCAAGATCTCATCTGCCAAACTAAGAAGAAAGATACGCTTATCAGACCCTAAATAAGGGAGAGAGAACATGTGTCAAAAAACAAAACATTTATCCAGTAAATCTTCTAAAACCTACATATGGTCAGTAACACAGGTATTCCATCGCCCTCTATTACAGCGAAGCCAGCTACCTGAACATCTAAATCATTTCGTTTCAGTTTAAAACGACGCATGGGTTGATTTGTGTTTTGCAAGGATAAGCGAACCAAGTGTAAATCATCGTTGCTGTTATTATGTTCAAAATACGTGACAATGCGATTTCCATTTGGCAATATATAAAATCCAGCATTGCTAAAACGTAATTTTGAGGTGTACTCTAATTGCTGAGAGGCGAACTCACTACTTTCTTTGCGAGATTGAATGGCTGCTTGTAAACTTTCACATGAACCATCACTGTAGAGCACCAACGTTTCTTCGTCAGTGCTAATCAACTCTGCAATAGATCTTTGAAACTGCACAATAAGAATTAATACGTGAATACATTACACTTGTAATAATTATAAATATTTTTGTATACCTTTAATTTTTTACATTTGTTAATGTCGACAGTATTTTCATCCCAACAGCGTATAGCTTTACCACCAAATACTCCCACATATTTTGCACTGCATTTATCATAAACGACCTTAGTGGAGAGTTTTTCTATAACAGTCCAACTTCGAATTTGCTTTTGTGTGCTAATCTGAAAAACTTTCATTAGTTTTCCTAAATTTTAATACCGAACAGAAACTCTCACCTTAATTATGATAATTATATTTTTATCCAGAGTGGTTATAATGTTGCCTTCTTCTTTGTCTGCTGATATACCCAAGAAATCTTTTGGTTCGGGTATGGGGCATAAATTAAAATATGTAATAAATTTTGTCATTTTTTTCTTCAAAATGTAAAAAAAATCACAAACAAATTAATAATAATGTGATTATGCACGTGCTTTACACTGTGATCACTGAATGTTTACCAAAGTTTTAAAGTAAATAAAGCAAAAAAAAGAACAATATGTTGAACGCAAATAAATACACAGACGATGCAGACTCTCTTGGAATTTCTGTTCTAAAGTAAAGTCGTAAGAAGTCGCTGAGGGGCGTTGGTAAAATTTGTGCTCACTGATTAAAATGCTGCCTAATTGATGGAAGCACGTGTAGTCGTGACAAATACCACATAATAGCAACAATTTACATTGGGAAATGGAATAAATTTAAATTAAAAGAAAAATTTAATCATTTTTTAGTTAATCAGCTCTAATGAAGCAAGACACGCATTATGTCTAAGCTATATATATATATATATGTTTAAAGAGTTTTCATTGTATTTTTTTTTGGTTTGTCATTTTCACTTCATTTTGTAGAATGGCTTGAGAGAATTTGGAATTTATAGAATTTCGTTTTCGTTATAAAAAGTCAAAAAAAAAGGCTGATATTGATTTTTGGAGCAACAATTTGGTTTCTTTATTTTATATAGGATGGGTGGAAAAACAAAACATACGCCACGTACGAAGAACAATGCAAAGGTAAAATACTGAACATTTATTAAATTTTAATATAACGTCGCAGTATATGGTTTCTTGCAGCCATCAAGTAGCAGCCGCAGTGCGGAATTGTTGGGCTCAATTCCTAATTTTGTGGGATTCTCTGCCCATTCTGATTTAGGTCTAGTACCCTTAGCTCCAGGATTTACTACAGCTGAACAAATACCAGAAACGCAAGGACTTGAGGCCAACATAGGACCTGAATTTCAATTAATATTAAAGAAAACAACAAAAAAGGATCCAATGACCAAAAAGAAAGCAGTCCAAGAGTTTATTGCTTTGATAAATCAATCAGATTTGAAAGAGATTAAAGCGATTTTGCCATTTTGGCCAAAATACTATCAAAACCTTGCAAACGATCCAAATTACAGTATAAGGGAACTGGCTCAAACTACTTTGCAGTTGTTGGTTTCCAAGTGTAAAAAAGCGGTAGCACCATTCTTAAAACAATTAGTGCCCGTCTGGGTAGCCAGCCAATTTGATAATTATGCGCCAGCAGCCAGTACTGCTAGCACCAGTTTCGCTGAAACATTTGTATATAATAATGATCGTACCTGCGAAGTATTATTGCACTGTAAAGATGAAATTATGGGCTATGTGACACAGAATCTTACATATCATACAGTGGCAACTTTGTCTGGTAAGAATTTATCAGTGGAAGAAGCTGAACACAAATACCATCGTGTTGTGATGTGGAGCCTAAAAGAATTGTCGTTCTTTGTGGAGCACACAGCAAATTGTAAAGAAGTCAGTCAAATACAAGACAAATTAGGAAAGCTGCTGTCACATCAAAAGTTTTGGAGCTTCACCAAAAGTGCATTAAATCCGATAAGGTTGGTAAAAATATGTAACAAGTAGTGTAACAAGTAAAATAATTGTGGTACATGGTTATCGTTTAAGAGCGGCTATCTTCGAGTTTATGTACAACCTTCTCGTCTACCACAAGGAATTGATTATTCCTCACAAAGGTCAATTTATTACCGTAACTTTTCAAAAAATTGATGAATCCGACCCTCTGGTAGTTCCTCACATATGGGGTTGCATCTTATTGTTGCAAGTAAATTTTCCCGATTGGTAAGCTTTGTTTATAAATTGTTTGGATAGGTAAACAAGTATACTTTTATATGGCTTAGGTATCAAATAATTGATTTTCAGAAGGTGGTGTGGCCTAAATTTTCCTCTCTTGTACGCAAAAATTTCAATGGCAATGCTCCAGCTATTTGTCCGCATATTTTGCCATTTTTTTCACAACTTTCTCAAGTGGACCTGTCCACTGAGAAGTACCATAATTTAATTAAGGAGTTCTTTGATAATTTCAAAAGCATCATTACTGCAGACAACTCCAGTATGACCAAATCGCAATACGCAGCTATTGTGAAAACATATTACGAATGTTTGCGTTACTTTATGCAAAAGTTTGTCAATGAATTGAACGATGAACGGGAAAACAATCATGATATATTGTTAAAGCTGATGGAAGAAAATGTCATCGACTTGTTAAAGTTGTGTTTAAAAGGCAACAACACCATCTCTGAAAGGCAGTGCTTTCTGCACACCTCTGCACTGATAGCTTTCCTAGATAGAGAACAAGTTAGTTCAAAATACTACGAGAACTTATTAAGCATGTTCTGGCACAGTTTGCATGAAGTGACATCAGAAACCATCGCAATTATGTCAGATGTTGATGAGTTAGTTTTGAAAAATCTGATACAGCTTATAAGTGACTTGCACGCGGCCACTCCGGTACTGGAAGAACACAAAGTTACTTTCATAAAAGATGTTAAAGATTTAGGTGGCAAGGACTGCAATGAAAGGATTAGAAGTCACGAAAAAGCCAAGGTGAACACTAGTAACATCCCCAAATATAGCTGCGTCGCTGCTGCGTTTGTAAATAAAGAGCTAAAACGCATTGCTGTACGTTTGTTTAAAACATGTTTACAAAAAATTTTAGACCTTGGAAATACCGAGTTCATTAAATATATACGGCCAATAACTGTCATGTTTAATGATGAAATTTTTTTTTGTGAAATAACTGAGGAAGGCAGTTTGGACGCGGCTTTAACTTACATGTATAAAATACTACAATTGTTTGTGGATAAATTCGATAAAACAGACTATGAAGTGACTTTGGAAGTAATGGAAGTGATTTTTCAAATATTGCAACATCAAGATAAAAGCAAACGCTTCAAATTCATAGAGGAACCTTTAATCCAGGTACATGTATATCGATGCTTAATATAAATTTATAAGATTTTTAATGAGTCTTACGTATTATCTGTAGCTACCACATCGAGCCACACAAGTTGTGTTATTGGAACGTTTATTATCGCACCCTTGGTGCGTGGAGCCAGAAGTTCGCGTCATATTAAGTCAACCTGGAATCAAACGCTTAATTTCTGAACTTGTATATGATGGTGTACAAAACAATTCCAAAGATTTGTACAGTATTTTACATAAATGCTTCAACCAAATGGATAATGGAGACATATTAATACACAGTGATACCGTAACTGATATATTAGGCCATTTATCCGACATACTATTAAGTCCACCTGTAGCAGGCGTTATAGACTTGGACGGCTGCGCCAGTTTTTTAAGTTTATTTTTTCCGGTGGTATGTGACAAACACCACAAATATTGCAGTCAAGCAATACAAAATAAGGCCTTTTTAAGTCTCTTCAAAACGCAGTTATTAAATTGTTCTGTTAATAACATAACACCGGATACAATATTGGAGGTAATGACCTGTTGGCAACATGCTCTCTCTGATGGCTTTACCGTAACTGATGATCTGCTAAACGCGTGCGCTGAATGTTTAAAGGAATTGTTACAGCAAGAAAATTTAACATGCCAGCTTATTCATGAATACGCAAACATTGTTGCAAACCTTGTTTTGTATTCAAAACAGCACATAACAGATGACAATGAACATCTCGGGAGTATCGATGGTATGTTAAAGGTTTTATTAGCATTTGATGTACAAGCAGCAGAAGATTTAATGAATACCAGCTTGTTTGTGGAGTCTATAAACAGTTTAGCGACGCCTTGTAGGAATTTTGCACCCATCTCTTGCTCAATTACTCAAATGGAAAAGACTTTTCAAATTGCTCTCTTTAACTTTACTACCATAAAATTACTACTATTGCAGACTGATGTGAAAGATGGTGACAGTGATGAAACAAAACCGCCTTTGCCTCGAATTTCTAAATTGACCAAATTCGTAACAAATGAATTGCTGCAATACATACAATTGGCGGCAGCCGCCGAATGTTTCATCAATTGTATAGAAGAGGTGAAAAAATCCTTCTTTTTGTACATGATTGTTTATAAAAAGTAAAATCTTTGTTCTTATTTCAGTGGGATGATCCATTCAAATGTGTAATGAATGACTTGTGTGCAGCGGTGCGAGATCTTTTTCAAAACATCCGTGAACTCGGCATTCAATTAAAAGAAAGTTTACTAACGGACTTCTGTGATAGACGTTACAATTATGCGAGCTGCCTGTTGTATTTGCAGTACACGGATCAATATGCAGCATTCGATGAAAACGCTTTATTGTTATTGTTTGAGGAATTACAAGAAAGATTTCTGGAAGGCAATCACGTTGAAGCCTATGTGCATATGCTGCAACGGTTCCTTACAAAATTAGAAGCACGCACCATAACAATGCAAAGTTCTATTATGCGTACCGAGCCGGAAGAGATTTGGCTTAAGGCGGTTGTATACCGTTGTTTAATAGAAAACTGTTCCAGGGCCAGCTCAAATGACCTGAGTGACAAACACATTATTATGTCAGCCGTTCAGTTCGTTACCGAACATAGCGACAAGTTGCTCAATCAAAAGGAATTGTTGTCATATCAACGGTAAATAAAAAAACGTAACATAAGAACCTATAATAAAAATAATGATAATTACAGTATAATACCCGATGGAAAAATGGTTCATGTTATTAACGCCGTGGAATATATGAATTTACTAATGACAATGTTGAAATGCAATCCTTATGAATTAACGTTAAAAAATTGGGACGTTATACGGGTGGGATTGGGTCACTGGATCTTAAGTTTAGTAAAATCTATGGATTTGGCTTTGCTAACCGTCGATCAAAAGGTTGGACATTTCTCTAATTTACACCCAATCTACCTTTCGTTTGTCATATGTATGTTTCTCATTTAGACATTCTATTTTGCCGTGCATGTCTTTAAACTGTTTGCAGCTGTAACGCAATTTTTTACGGAGGAGAAACAGAAAAGTTCCACAGAGCTAATACAGAGTGTTTACGATGAATGGATTAATGTATTCTACCACAATTCATATTTAAGTTTATTCAAACAATTTTACCGTTTATGCGAATTTCAAGGTTAGTATATAGTATACCCTACACCACTTGATATATTATTCAATTTAATTTTTTTCTTTGATAAATGAAATTTTTTTTATACCCTCCACCTCAGTGATGAGGGTATACCAAGTTTGTTCTACCAATTGCAACACCCAGAAGGAGGCGTCAGAGACCCTACAAAGTATATATATTCTTGATAAGCGTCAAAAACTGAGTCGCTTTAGACATGTATGTCCGTGTGTCCGTTTGTTGTTGGCATTATCACGGGCGTAAATTTTGAGATATTAAGCTGAAATTTTGTACAGACAGTTTTAGTTTTTGCATGCAGATCTCTATTTAAAATGGACAAAACTCGGTCAAGAGCCACGCCCACAATCGACAAAAATATATTTATCTGCCACAAAAATTGAGCTATAAACTTGAAATTTGGTATGTACATCTATGAATATTAGCTTCATCGGTATGCCAAAAATGGGCGTATTCGGATTACAGACACGCCCACAATTAATAAAAATCTTTATATCTGCCACAGAAGTTGACCTAGGAACTTGAAATTTGGTACGCGTATACATAGTTATCCCATTGACTGATTTTTCTATACCTACTTGTATTTTCAAAAATTTCAAAATGATACATATGTCAGAATTTTTTTTAAACTTTATGTATGAAATCAAAAAAAAAACTTTATATGGGGACGGGCTCTAAAAATGGTCCAATACGGTCCATTTTCAATAAAGTTCCTCTTTGGGCCAATACATGTCCTCGTACCAAATTTCATTAAAACATCTCAAAAAATGCGGCCTGTAGCTTGCGCACAATTTTAGACGAACAGACGGACATGGTTAAATTGTTTCAAATTACGATTCTGAGCGGTATAATTAAAGGTGGGTGTGGCATTTGCCGTTTAGGAGTTACAAATATCCGCACAAACTTAATATACCCTTTTCCACAGGGTGGTGTAGGGTATAATCATCACTCGTAAAAAATCTAAATTTGACTCGGGATTTTTTCATTATAATTGTCACATAAGAATACTAAGTTTTTTATTCCGTTTGTAACATTCAGATGGAGACGCCAGAAACTCTACAAAGTATATATGTTCTTGTACAACATCAAATGAGTCGATCTAGATATGTCTGTCCGTGCGTCCGTCTGTTGTTGGCATTCTCAAGACTGCAAATTTATGTATTACTTACATTGTTACAGGGCGCAATGAGCTACTTGGCATGGCCACCTTTTGCATATGGAATTGGCGAGTATCTAAGATTTTCTTAGATCGGCTCTTAGGAAATGTCTTCGATCTAACCCCCAATTGAGAAGCATTTTGACCGCAGCTCATCAACCCATGCACTGTCATTTTATTGAAATTCAATTGGGTTTCATTTTCAAATTGACTTTTCAATTCCAATTAGAATCAATGAAATCATTTTCAATTGATATTATTTAATCGCATATCGCCCCTTCCCTTTTCACAAAGTGGTGTCTTGTGCTAAGGACGATTTCAATTGAATTTAAACCACCTGCCAACGAACCTCTTTCATTTTACCACTCATTGTCAATTGAGATCTTAAAGAGATCGTTCACATATTTGCTTTTATTCCAGATATCCCAAAAGAATTTACTCATTGTTGGCATTTATTTTTAAGTGAGGTAGCCAAAACTTTGCAAACTGCGGACAATAGTGTTCTCTATACGGTAAGTTATTCTTTATTCTTTTAAACAATTCTTTATGTGGAGGGATTACAAATCAAATGTACTTATTGTAGTTCTGCAAAACGTCCACAACTATAACGTTGGATCATATATGTAATTTCCTGTTGAAAAATCTTTCCCACTCAATGCATTCTCTGCGAATTTTAAGCGTTTATATGCTAAAGCAGCTGACAGTGCATTTTGTAAGCGATGATTTGGAAGTTATTAATAAACAAAATGAGCAGTTGGAAAAAGAGCACCAAGAACCGGTCAAATGGCACTTTCTGAGTCGTTTCGAAGACTATATAACGCGTTATGAGGCGCTCATATATAAATACAACGACGAATTTAGGTGAGCATTAAGAAACAACTATCGTTTCAATGAAATGTATTTTGTTTTTGTTTTCTTTAGTTTCAAACTTTTAGAAATCTCTGAAATGATTGCAATTAATCCACAAGACGCTCTTTCATATATGATGCTGTGGGATTGTATAATTCATGCTTGTGCCAAAGCACCGGTAGCTTTACGTTCTGTATATACCACATGGCTGCATGAAAACAAATACGAAGAGGTGGGTGTGGCAGGCTTATAACAATTTCTGAAATCGATTCTAACAAGTCGCCATTTTGATTTTTATACCACAATAGAATTTATTACATTTCCTATTTCGTGCGTTGCCCGAGGGCATCTTAAAGAATTACAATACCAGACAAATGAACAAAAATACATTTACAAGTCTCACTTGGACACAACTCAAAGGTAAGATTATATTATATTATACTGCACTTGATACCGGTTTCAGTGTGGACCCTTCCATTTCCCCTTCTCCTTCCCCCTCCCCATACATTTCGTTTTCTTCACTTGTTAATAATATTTTTCGCGGCTTCTTCGACTGAGCGCGTGGTGGGGGGTGTAATGTTTGAGTTAAAATTAATTCCCCATCTTCTTCGTCCTCCTCCTCGTATTCATTCTCCCTCATACTAGAACATGATATATAATCATCCACGGGTAGATATGTTTGTAAATCTAATGCTGGCCTGTCGGCTAATCTGTCACCGTATCCCTGTTCTGTTGGTTGTTGTTGAGGAGGTTGTGGTGCCACATGTATGTTTAGATTGGAAATGAATTTATTAATCCATACAGCCAAATTAAAAGCCAAAATTTTTTGGTATTCTCGCAAATTGCTGGTAGTGTAGAATTCCTTATCTAAAGGAGATAGAGAGATAGAGGGAGTAAAAGAAAATAAATTTGAAAACTTTCTGGTCTTGCAGCTTAGGTAATACTCTCTGACCTGTAAATTCTCGTATGGTTTCTAAGATAACGGCCACTAAAGTGGACCGTTCATCCATGACGAATTGATCGTTTAACAGGAAATCCTTCATTTCCTCAAATAGCACGCAAACAATTTTTTTTATTTGATTCCTTTGTGTCTTGACAATTTTTTTACCCAATTTATTGCAACGTGTCCTATTCATGCGTTTGGCCACTTGTTTAAGGCGCCGCTCTTCTGCCAGCCACTCCAAAGCTGTATTGAAGTCCGTGTACTCGATGTCTGGTTTCTTCTTCATCTGCTCTTGCAAAGAATGTAGGGCACGTTTTTTTAAAATGTGATTATATTTCGTTAAGGTTTCTTTAACACGCCCTAAATCCGGTTCAGCTAATTTATTAATGCGGGCCGTACATGCAGGCACAATTGTTCTCTTTTGGTAGTAGCGCGGCATTTTTCGGGGGGCGGCATAATTAGGTTTCGGCGTTGCCAAATACACCAAATGTTCTTCGGGCGTCAGGACATCTCGATCGACAATTATGTTGCCCGAGTGGTCGCATCGATATTTGGGATTATAGCGCGGGCAAACACAGAAATATTTGTACGCATACCGATGTGGTCGTTTTTTCGGCTTTTCATACAACGGTCCAATATCTTTACATTTGATTTGCCGATCATCCACTAATGCTTTACGGGAATTGATCTCATCAAACACGGTACGTTGTGGTGGCGGTGGTTCAAGTGGTAATTCAGTTTCACTGGGAATTTGTTCAAAATTAATAGACATTCTGGAATTTTCGCTCTTTCCTTAACTCGAACAATTTTGATTCTAATATCTTAAAATTTCATATAAGAAAATAGAAAATTTTCGAAATTCGTTTGACAATCTAATGATATATAATTAAATCAAACAGGCATGCTACCCTTTCTAATTTTTACTTTTATAAAATTATTTCTATCGCTTTAAAAATATTTAGTCGAAGCATCGTTTACAATTGACTGAAGTGCCGTCTTTATTAAAAAGTCACAGATACGAGCCTTTACTGACCATAAAAAATGCACTTATTTTATGTTTATAAGAAAATTTTTAACAATAAATTCTCTCGCTATTAAAAGAAGGTTTTTGTCCCCTAAATTTGAAAAGGTACGCGCCTGCAAACAAGTGCATGCATGTGAGTGAGAAATAAACAGTTCAAAAAGATTTGAAGTATTTTCATACACCCCTAACAAGATACGTTCAACACCCAGAACGAGGCGCCAGAAACATTACAAATTATGTACATTCTTCATCAGCATCAACAACCAAGTCAATCTAGACATGCCCGACCGTGTTATTGGCTGTTATTAGCATTCTCACAGTCCTACATTTTATTCCGCAATGGAAAAAAATTGATTTTCCACAAAAATTTTTTTAATTATGCCATCCATCGATGTAAATTGTGAAAATGGTGGTCGGATAACAGAAACGCTACCAATTTACAAAAAAAAAAAAAAAAACTTATAAAGCGTAAAACTCGTCTTGCAAGTTGAGGAGGTAACAATGTACCTGCCGCGCCCACCTTGAATAGAAATGATCACTTTCCACTTAGAATCAATATTTGTACATCCACCTCAAACAGTAAAATGTTTACAAAAAATTATTTTCATACAATAGACTCCAATTATGAAAAAGATTTGGAAAATGAGTCAAATCAATTCATGCGTACTTGTGTGTTTCAGATGGAAACTTTACTATAGAACGTTATGCGTGCCACCTTTACAGAGAAATATTAAGTAAGCTGCCCGCTTTGGTACGTAAGTGGTGGAATGAAAGTTCGGCTCGTCAAAAGACTTTTGTTGATACACTTACCGCTAATTTTGTATCGCCGATTATTTGCCATGATGAATTGATGTCAATAGCTGGCAAAAAAGAGAAGCATGACAATATGCAGGTAAAGTCACACTAAATACAAGCTATAGAGTGAATGTGAATTTTGAAAAATCTTTCGATTAAGATTACCGTGCATACCTCAACACGCGAGGTACTGGCCGTTTATTCGATAGACGAAGTACGCATGGAATTGGTCATCACTTTGGCTGTTAATTATCCTTTGGGAGCGGTGAAAGTGGAGTGCAATAAGCAAATTGGTGGTCGCGCTTCTTCTCGCAACATTGCCATGCAATTAACCATATTTTTGACCCATCAGGTTAGTAAAGACAAAGTAAAAGAATGCTGTTAACACATTTAGTTTTTACTTTCATTTGGGTAGAATGGCACAATACTTGATGGTTTGGCTATGTGGAAAAATAATTTGGATAAAAAATTCCAAGGCATTGAAGAATGTTATGTTTGCTACACCGTTATACATCAAGACACATGCCAATTACCAAAGCTGACATGTAAAACGTGTAAAAAGAAATTCCATGGCCCATGTTTGGTAAAGATATTTAAATATATTATTTCCCTCCATAATTTTATATCCTCTACATAAGATGGGGGGTATACTAAGCTTGCCATTCCGTTTGCAACACTTAGAAGGAGGCGCTAGAGACGCCATGAAGTGTATATATATACTTGATCAGCATCAAACGATCTAGACATGTATGTCCGTATGTCTGTCTGTTGTTGGCATTCTCACGGGCTTAAATTATGAGATATTGAGCTGACATTTTTTAGTTTTTGCATGCAGATCCCTAGTTAAAATGGGCAATGTCGGTCAAGAGCCACGCCCACAATAGACAAAAATCTATATATCTGCCACAAAAATTGAGCTACAAACTTGAAAATTGGTCCATACATTTATATTTATTCCAAGTATGAATGTGGGGGATAACAGACACGCCCACAATTTAGAAAAAACCATATTCATTCTAAGACTAGACTTACTTACATACATTAGGGGGCGTAATATATATATATATATATATACATATTTGTCACGCCCACCGTGGTAGATGTGGAGGGTATTAAAGATTTGGCCCCTAAGCCATATTTAGTTTTCTTACTTGTTTTTCATTAATTGCATCCTTTAAATTTCTTTTTATGCAGTATAAATGGTTTACTACCAGCAACAAATCAACCTGTCCCATATGCCGCAACGTTTTTTAAATTCAATGTAATGTATAAACAATCTTGGAAATGGAAATACTGGTAAATGCATTGTTATTAATAAATTAAATTTCAAATGTATAAATAAAATTAACAAAAGAGGGAGAGAGAGAGATAGAGATATAAATAAAATTCAAAGTTATATAAAATAATTTATTTGCCCCGAATCCAATTAGTTGCTGTTCTGTGCGAATATTCTCTAGGCTATGGGGACCACTTTGCGCCCTAACAAAATATCATTGTACGGCCAAAATCCACAATTCTTGATATTGTCCATTAGAACTTGGCACATTAATTTCAATGCCAAAGGGGTCGATTTTTAATTTTATTGAAATTTTTTTGCAAAGCTAAAATCGTAAGGGTCTGAAAATTTTTTTTATCAAAATGAGATGCCAATCAAAGTACCAAACAAATTCAATTATACAAGTTAGAGCTTGAACATACCACTGTATCAACATCTACGATGATTTTAATGTAGCACAAAGTGTCTTTGGAAGCAATATTAGAGAAAAGTGGGCCAGTGTGAATGCAATTCAACGATTTTTTACTTTTTTGTTATTTTTGAAGCCTTTGCTGGTATATTTAAAAAAAAAAATTTATGGAAATTTCAAAAACTTTTGATGGCATTTGATAGAAAATTAGTAAACGAATTGAATAGTGGAATTTTGTGGGCTTAATCAGCTTACTGTAACAACTTTTGTGATTATTTTAATGAACATGCATGTTTTAAAACAATGTGTGTGTTATGAAATGATTTTTTTTTCTCAGCAGAGTTTTTGTTTGTTCGCAGTGTTACGACACCTCCAACATAGTAAAAAACAAAACTTTTTTTAACATTAAATAGTAACGAAGAAGGTTGCAGAAGCTTTCCTTTTTCATTCAACAAACATTTCCAACCTATGGTATTAAATCATATACCACACGGCTTAAGAATTAAACACAATTGAGATTGTATTGGATTAATGTAATCATTTTTATTTTAATAGTTTTCAAATACTGTAAAAAGCGCTTTAATGTATATATATATGCACATGATACATTTGAAATGTGAGTGAGTAGGGGAACTCGAAACATTTTTACCCTAAACCACTTGTAATGATTACCACACCACGTGCCCTTGTATTTAGATGTGAGTGTACGTATTTAAGATTTAGTCTAAGCCAAGTTTAGTTTTTTTTTACTTGTTATAAATTAAAATTATTGGTCAAGTAATAAGTTTTATAAAAACTCCTATTCACCCCCACAAAACCTGTGCTCAGGTATGTAATTTGTTGTGTCTGCAATTGAATGATTGGAAAGTGGTGTAGATTGTTAAATAGTCAGTTAACCGACTCTAACATTTTCATTGGTTTTGATTTATTTTCCTTTGAAAATCTGACAGTATTATTATTTAGCCCGATTCGTACACAATAATTAAACAATTTATAGTTTGTTAAACAATAATATATATATCAACAATGTCGACTATGTATATATATATAATAATAAAATGATTTAACCAAAAAATTTATAAAAAATAAAATGACATAGAATTTAAAATGGCGTTGTTCTTATATTTACGAATTTTTTGTGGTTTCCAAAATTCCTTTATGCGCTCATAAGTTTGATTTTCTTACAATTACTTGCCTCCGACAAACATTATCAGAATGTATTTTTTTTTTAATATAAACTAAATTCTCAATTATTATAAATAAAGATCTCTTGGTTCCGCTTAGCTGGGTTTTCAAATAATATTTAAACCGATATAAATAAACGAAAATATAATAAAATATCTTTTGTGCATACATGTATGTGTACTTCTGTATGCGTGCTAACAATTATTATGCAATAAAAGCAGAAATGTTTCTTAATGGATTTTTCAATAAGAACATAACACAACAAAACACACTTTTCGGCGCTTCAGTTCGTGAGTTAATTTGATCTTGGACGGGCGTAAATCGAAATTCGTCACAATATGGTTTGAGAAATTCCCAATTCCTTTGAACGACATGGAGTCGACTAATTTGGCTCATTTTGAACTGAAGCCCTAGCCCAGAAACACCAAATATTGTTAAAACAATAAACAATAGTAGATTTTAATAATTTCCATACTTTGGTCGTTTTTTATTTTTACCATGATAAAAATGTTAACCTTGACTGACGTTTTGACGTTAACAGATCATGAAAAACGTTCAAGGATGCGTCCGTATTAAAATACTAAATTGTTATGTCTCTATTGAAAAACCCGTTATATCTAAGAGCAAATCCTTATTCTTAGATTGTTCAAGAAATTTAAGAGGAAAAGAAAACCTTTCTTCAATAAAAAAAAGAGTACTGATTCTTTTCAAAGTGTTTCTGTTAAAACTTGTCCTTATAAATGGAAAACACAGAGTAGACAACTGACTTTAGTATCTTAGCATTTAAATTAGTGCAACGTGCCATTTCGCTACAAATTTCTTTTTAAATATGTGTATGTGTATATGCATGTATACCTAAATTTATTAATATCATATAATCCATATAATAGAAAAAAATTAAACATAATAAAATCAATTTCTAATGATAAACAAATCTTATAAAACATTAACAACAAATCGTAAAGTGAACGTAATAAAACTCCCCTCATTCATCTTATTCTATTTCTTCGGTGCCATATAATTTTAATTTAATTAGTCTATTAAGCTAAGGTGTTTTTTGCATTTGTTTTTTTATGATATTGTGCATAATTTTTTCAAATCATTGTCACCTTCATCCAAATCCACAATGCCTAAACCGCCATTGGGTACATTTTTACCTTCTACATTCGGCATGTACGGCTCGTAGTCTAAGCCTTTGCGTTCATAGAAAAGTAAATACGCTGAACTGGGATCAATGTTCGGTGGATTGGCAATTTCACGACACGAACTGTCATTGTAACAATACCAATTGCCATTTGGATTTGCTGCATACGATACATAGTGGCCACCGTTTAACATGCCGGAATGTGACTGAAAATGTATATAAATAATATTTGGGGAAATTCAAACTAAGTTTTGCTTAAATTTTGTCCGTAATGAACGTACATGCTAGAGTTCACTAAATTTAAGATATTGATTTCAATCTTGGCAGAAGTATTGGTAGTCATTTTACGCTAATTGATAAATACGATCAAAGGACATCCCTACACGTAATTAAAAACAAACAAAAAAAAACCGCAATTTTTAAGCTTTTTCTTCATGCTATTCACATATTAGAAGATAAAAAAAATGTGGAAAATCGTTCATACATTCCTTAAAAGTGCCACGCCCACCATGATACATTCACGTACAATAGGTGAATTGAATAATTTCTTTTTATTAAGGGAGTGAGAGTTGTATTTAAAAAATTGGTATTAAGGCCTCGCCCACAATTGATAAAAATCCATTTATTATGTATCCATATACATAATTTAGCTATAAGGTTGAAAGTCAGTACATGCGTTTTCATAATATGTCCACCCTTCGATGTGCCAAAAACGCACGTGATGGGATAACAGGTAAACCCATAATATGCAAAAAATCTCATTTGTCGCAAAATTCTATTTCTCAAGTGATACAGGTAGTGTAAGCGCTATTAGAGGGAGCAATCGAGTACCAGATGTGAAGGGTATTGAATGTTTGGTCTAAGCCGAATTTAGTTTTTAAATCAAATTAAAAATTCCTTTAGTGATAACTTACCACAACAGCATATAACTTATATTTAGGATCGAATTTGTCCTCTCCCACTGCTAATTTATGCTGATGAAAATCTTCAAAGTGACCATCGATAATTGGTGTTTTTGTAAGGCTGGTTGATATTAAACGTTCCCGTCGCATCATCATTTGATCTTCGTCGATATCATCATTTTCCTTAATGGTTTCTGCCTTAATCGCCATCACATTATCCAGCGCGTTTCTCTCGCATTGTTTCACTTCATCTTTAGCTGCGTCTATAGATTCTTCCAAATGCTTTACAATGTTACTGCAATTGTCCAACAGTTGCGTATGACAATTCTGTATATTAATCATATTATTTAAATTCTCATTTAAGTGATATTTAATAGGTGGAGGCAGTACGGTATTGCCATTAGTGTTGCTTTCCCTAAATGCGTCATCGGCATTTATATTTAATTGTTCTAAAGCATTTTGTTCATTCAGACTTTCAGACGGTTCATTCTCTTCTGGTAACGTTTCATTTACTTGTCTCATTGTTAGCAGTTCGCGATGACGTAAAATAGTTTCTTGTGGCACAGCCGCTAAATATGGGGTAGGATCGAAATTGTCGAGAGGGAAGTGTACCACCTTCTGGGATTTCACCCATTTGTTATTGACACAATTGAAACGTTTCAAGTGTACAATCTATTGAAAAAGAGAGAGAGTTGAGCATTTTAAAGAAATAATTCAAAGACAATTAATTGGTATTTAATTACTAGGATGGGTGGCAATTTCCAGATTTGTAACTTTTTCGTAGCTGGCTTCTTTCCCTTACAGTGACTGCAGTGATACCATTGTTCCAATTTTTCCTCCGAAGTGAATGCTTTCAAGCAATGATTCAAGTCGACTGGTTCAACCTGTTCTCGCCGACAAATAGCTACCGTTTCATGATCCACCCAAAGCTAATAAACTTTACTTGCAATATCTGAATTTGATAATTATGAATTTAGCTTACTCGCTCTAATGTACTCTGATATCTTAGGTGTAATGCTGTGGGATCCCAATCAATAGCTATGGTGAAACCCTCTGAATTGTTACTAGAGACATGGCCTGCCATTTTATTATTTATCTCTTGGTTTGTTGTAGTAGCAACATTGCTTCTTAATACTTTCGGTGTGGAATTATTATTTCCTTTTTAGAAATGTTTTTCATGGATAATTGAGAGAGCTCAAGTCTGTTATTCATTCAACTTACTATTATTATATAGAACACCCTGCATAACGTAGTCGTTATTGCACGGAATTTCGCAGCCTCGGCAGAAGTTTGACCAAGGACACAGAGCACAGGTCAAACCGTCCCCTTGAACTGCTCGCAGAGAGAAAGGAAAATCGTAACCCAAACTGTCGTCACTGTAACAAAAATATAATCAATTGTCTAAATTTGTTCATGATTGTTGATGCTTACCAATCGGCAGCATGATTTGCTTGATCTGTTGATGCTGGTAATGGACTTAATAAACGATTGACTTGCAGCCACACGGCACAATATAAATCCTTGTGAGTGCCGCCTTCCCTATTCGGTATGATTAGGGGTACACCGAATATACTGGGTCGCGTTTTATGATGTGATAAAAAGTAACTATCTTGCCGTGTTATTTTCCGATGAACAGCCATTAAATATTTGCCCACCTTCAGCTGTTGTTGCTGCAGCGACGGTATGCGACTTAGAGTACCATTCCCAAGATTGTTAACTGCATCAAGTGGTAAATCATTTTGCAATAATTTGTCACGATTTAAATGTTGTGTTTCGTGCTCCGTGGAGGGGAATACATTTCGTTCAATATCTGTATTCTGTCTGCAGGGACAATCGCTTAAAGGTCGAAAGTCTTCGTCCAGTGTTATCGCATTGGCTGAACTACTAAATGTTGATTCGGCCATCGAACTCTCTATGGAATTGTCAGCGGAATGTGTGGAGGAACTTGTCGTCGGTTCGGTAGATAACAATTTCGAAGCAGATATTCGTTTTTGCAGTGTACCATTGTCAAATGTATTCTCTGGACTACGACTTAAATTATGGGAATGCTAAATATTGGAATTAAGCAATATAATCATTCATTACTAATAACGCATTGGTAGGGACTCGAATTGTGTATAACAGCATCACTACGGTGCAGATAACAACCGACATTTTTGCTTTAACCAAATAACATCGAAAAAATATTATACGGAAAAACAGAAGACAAACTTAACATTAAAATTAATGAGCAAATGAGAAATTCGTACTTGGCAGTTTAAATAGAAATTGTTATTAATAGAATTTAAAAAATATGAACGCATGCTAGAATTTGTAACGATAGAAAAAGCCGCCAACGCGGTGTAACTAGAGGGGAGAATTACAAGAGTTACGAATAAAGTGATAGAAGAAGAAAACAACAATAGCTACGAACTACAATTTACACAACCCATCAATATTTAGGATTTCATGGAGTACGAAAGAATGGGAAGTGATAGCAAGAAGCGTTACGTAAAAATATAAAAATATAAGCAAAAATTCATTCTAGGGCTTCGAAGTTTCTTATGACAACTCCAAATTCCAAAATCACTTAAAAATTGCAGCTTCCACTGTTGAACTGTTGTAAGGACTATATAGAGAGTCCTTAATTAGATAAGGGCTTTATAAAACAGTGACATGTGCTTTCTCAGAAACGCTTTCGAGTAGATGCGAAGGCGGGTGTTGCTTTTCGAAATGTTTAACTTTAACTTTAACTTTAGCATTATGTCCGATCGCGCATTCAATATTCTTGTACCATCCTATACTTTTTATGAATGTCACACTTGGTCAATGTTATCATGTTCACTTTACCGTTATACGGACACAAACATAGTATAAAGATAAGGAGAAGATTAATTATGTAAGAATTTGAAAATTATGCACATGGTTTCATATATTGATGTATATTGTACAGTTGGAGGAGAAAACTTTGTACAATATTAAATACATATAAATGCTTGCTGTGTTTAAAAAAAATTTTTTAGCCATACCTTGAAGCACAATAGATTCTGGGGCATGCACATAGTGTTCCCAAAGCACCGCCTTACCTTCGTTGCTACTTGAACGTCATCATCATCATCATCGTCCGCATCCACTGCATCATCATCGCCATCATCTGCAATAGTCAGAGCATTTGGCAAATTTTGCATGAATGAATTATTACGAAAACACGTTTTCGTTGCCGTTGCCGTTGCTGTTGCGATTGTTGATTTATTAGTTGTAGCAGCAGAAGTATTTGTTATGGTGAAAGGCAGTGCACTATCTTCGCAGGATGGATTAATATATTGATTATCTTTATCATTAATGTTTATTGTTGTTGTTGTTGTTATATAATCGCTCGTATATGTGTTATTAATATTATTATTATTGTTATTATTATTATTGATTACAGTGGCGTTGTTTGTATTATTAAGCATACTTAATGAAGCAAAGGAATCATGAGCTGTTAGCATCGCTGTAAATTTTTTTAAACACTTGTGAAAATAAAACTAATTTCGATTCTTCATAATCATACCTGAACTTCTTTGTATATCTTTGAGGCCCTTCTCAATGTTGGACCCCAGTGTGGAACTAGAATGCGAACGATCGGAACTTTCTTCAGGCAACTGATACACATACAATTCTTTGGTAGATGGCGATCGTATTTTTTCGTCGTCACTCAATATGGTGCGCACCTGGGAATTCCACACTTCACAAATAAACATAAAATGACGTCTCAAACCACACAACACTTCAAGTTGACGCTTTAAATCGTAATATTTAGATTCGGAATTTAAGCGTACACCATATTTCGTGGGCACTGAACCATCCAAGCGAATAACTGTAATAGATTCGTTTTTTTTTAAATTATTATTACGTGTGAAAAGCACTCGTAAGTTCAAGTTCTTACGTAAAACTTCAAAATATATGTAGTTCTCCACGGGTAAGGGTAAGCTCAGCAGGCTGAACGGATCGAAACGTACTGATTCTCGGCCACAACATAAACAACTCACTTTGGATTTCAGTTGCCCGTAAAACAAATCAATTACGATCGATTGATTGCGAGCATGATGTTGAGACCAAGCCTCGGCGGCTACAATTTTATCCGGGCGTCCATTCGAATCTCTCAATTCGCTGTAGGGCTTGTCCATAACACGATTTAAATCTTCATGCAATGCATCCAAAAACCATTCCAACAATTCTTGCGAATCATGCTGACCCCCACCAGCGAATTGGGGGGCATGCTTCGTTATACAGAAGCGCAACTTTAAAGGTGCCACCGATCTTGTGGTGGCATTCCATACTTCTTTCAACAATTCGCCATACCGTGTAGCCAAATGTCCGCGTGTGCCCAATTTATTGGTAACGTTTAATTCAAAGAGATGGACATTTTGGCGGAAATATTGGGCCAATGGTTGTGTATTGAAGAGGACCTGTAAGGCGGCATTCATGAAGCAGGTATTACCCAAATTGTGCAGGCCAGTGGCACCAGGCACTTGTACAGACATAATCGAGGTACGGGTAAGGCGCCGATCATTAATACTGTTACCCGCTTGATTTAAAGTAAGCGATCCTAACTCCTCCGGCCACGTTTGATCCTTATTACGTATTTCCATCAATATTTGATCATTATCTCTGATTAGCAATTCTTTCAAGGTCATATTATCTTCATCCAATAATATGGCACAGTTATCTGGCGGACCATGTGGTATGTGCCATAGCCGAATATCCTCTGTACGCAAACGTAACTGATCGCAAAGGAAAGCACCCACTTGTTGTACGGTAGCTAAACTACTAAAGGCAGCGGTGTAAGCCAAATAACGTTTGGGTGGTTGTAACACATTAGAAGCTGAAATAGCCGCAAAACCTGCACCTGAAGCCATTAGCCCATAATTACCTGAAAAAAAAGTAACCACTTGGTCCCAAAAGTTGTTTTTTTATATATTTGTTATTTAACCTGATATGGCAGAACCCCATGCATTGTTCGGGTGATTGTTGCTCGTATTTTGATGCAGTAATATACGTAAATTTAAAGGATAAAGTTCTAATTCCACTTCACTTGAATTGGGGGGTTGTATGACCTAGATTTGGGTAAATGTATAACAAACACAACGATAGCCACAAATACACATTGAGCACGAATTTAAAACAAACCTGTCTGGGCAGAGGTAGATTATCGCCGTACCAACGATTTAAAGCTTTCCACAATGATTTGGGCACCAATTCGAAATGATGAGTCTGTACCAGCGGTGTATCTTTTTTTAGGTGACCACCCTCACCAGTTAACGTTCGCACATTTTTATAGGGATTCGGTGCAATAAGATTGGTATTATCTATAGGGCCAGGACGTGAACCTATATGACGACCTGTAGAGATGCCACTGCTGGTGGAGCCTGTAGTACAAATAATAATCAACAACGCAGCCTTAACGATTGCAAATATTCCATTCCAACTTACCCAAACTACAATCGTCAGATATGATGCCTGCATCACCCACCGACTCCAATGAATTTGTATTGAAACTTTCATCGCACACCAAAGCCTCATCAATGGCACCATTCAGATTTAAAGTACGCGCACCAGAACGTTTACAATAATCACAATGGATATTTTTATTATTGGTATACTGCAGCCAATTTAGCCACCAGTCGTGTGAGATTAAATACCAAAATTGACCAATGCGATAATTACGCTTCTCCTCCCGCTCCAACCAACCACGCACTGAAAGATAACATTCATGAATAATAACAAATATGAATTAATAAGAAACACTTCACCTATGTCGTATTCCATGTGCCGACACTGCGGCCATAGGCCAAAAACGATGTGGCATACTTCAAAGATTAAATCCAAGAAGGGTTGCAATAATTTCAAACTGCTTTCCACGTTCCACATCATGAAATCCTCAGCAGTTAAAGTGATATTTAAATCTTCAATAATCTAGGAAAGAGTGGAATAAAAGTTATGTGATTACTTTTGATTTACACAAAAACCAATTTGAACTGAGCTAATTACATCAGTGTTTTGATTTTGGCCACATTTTTGTACGGTAAAATTGGCTATATCCTTTAACGCTTCCAACTTATTCACATTTGCGTACGCATTTGTATTGCGGTTCTCTTTGGCTACAAACAACAACACCTTAATCATTTGCAATGTTTCTTCGCCGTTAAGCACTCCATCCTGATCCACATCAAATATTTTAAAACAAACTGCAAATAAACGCCCACATAAAGTTGCTGGACTCATACACTCCTTCTAAAGTTTACTTACATCTTGTTCTTTCGACACCAGGTCCACGACAGGCGGCACTCACACCACAACAAAGTTCTTTAAAATCTATATGACCATCACGATTTTCATCGAACGCATTAAAAAGGCCTTGCAAGGCATTTTTGGGTATGGGTGGACTTAGTAAAGGTCCCACAAGTTGAAAATCCAATTGGCCATTGGGTGAGGAGTTTTTTAAATGCCAAAACTCTTTCTCCAAATCACTAATATCCTAAGCAATGTCATTTATGTCTAAGTATCGCATCAATCAATATGTAAGCTGACTAACAAACCTTCTCCTCCAAATGGGTAACACCCGCCAAACTTTGATAAAATGTGGGCGTTTCCAATTCTGATGTTAAACTTATACAATTTTCTGCCAGCAGCCATTTGGATAAGTCGGAGGAATGGCGATTTCGTAAAATCCAAGCTTCGAATTGCTCGAAACTAATACGATCTCCATGAGAAAACAAGGAAACACTTTCGCAGGGGTGCAAATTTAGAGATTTGAGTAAATCTGCTTTTTGAATATAAGATCCCGAATCATTGCTACATAGATTCCAAAGAAATCTGCAAAGAAAAGAGAGATAATTTAAGCATTTTATAAGAATGTTGTTATAATTTACTTGGTTTTCTCTTCTTCGGTTCCTCGGGTTATTAAAACTAGACCACATAGTAAATCTTTAAAAGATATGCCTTTTGAACTACCGCCACAAGCTGTGTATAGAAGGTTAGTGACATTTGCGGGCACTCCTTCGCACAGCACATCCTGCTGGAATGCATTACGGCTTAAATACAAGCGACCAACACCTGCAGACTTCTTAAAAGCCTCCTTTAAGCGTCTAAGTTCGGCTTCTGAGACTAAAACAAAATAACAACAAACAAATAAGCCCGAGAGCAGTTAGCATAAATAGTAAATAAATGTCTTTGCAAAGAATTGCAAAAGCAACAACCAGCGCATATAAGTATGATATAGATGGATAAGTATTTACAAAAACAGAAATCAAAACACAAACTATGCCATGAGCAAAGTATCTTTTACTCTAAAACAATAAAATAAAAACAAATAAGAAAATGCATTGGGTTTAGGAGAAATTTGGGATACCCTCTATTACTATTACTATAAACTGTCGACGAGCTCGATATGTCTTTGACCTGATTTTTCTCAACTTAAAAATTAAGTTAAATTGTAAATATCTCATTTATTTCGAGTGTATGCCACTACACATACACTAGTACTTTGATTAGAAAAATTCATGTGTAGATTAGAAACAATATATGGACCGCTATCGCTGGCTGCAAACGGAATGACAGGGTTGTACACTTCAACACTGGTAGGTACATTTGTATAAAAAACACCTGCAGTGAAGTAACAGAATATAGTAAAATACAGAGAGGGATAACAATGAACAAGAGAAAAACAAAACAAAACAAGTGCATTTTTGTGACGTCACATCAATAATTGGCATATTAAACACACATTCCAAACGTACAACATCAACGCAACAATAAAGAAACGTAATTTAAGGATAACGCAGGAAGATGACGTAACAGGGTCATAATAACAAATGAAACTATTACACTTGTTAAACGTACCTCGCTTTACTGCATCTTCATAATTAATGCACGACTGTTTGGACTCTTTCGCACCCATATCAATGTTACAATTATTAACATCAGCAATGAAATTACGTACAAGTATTCATTAGAACTCTATTAAAGGAAAACTATTACAAAAGACGTATTATGTCTGCCCTTCTTTTCGTCACGCAGCATAATGCGACAATTAAAAAACACATTCACAACATTTCGATTTAACATTACTATTTCACAATAATTTCATTGTTTTCTAAAAGTATTTGCATTTCGTAGAATATTTATATATTTTCCTTTATAAATACCAACTCCCCAATAGAATAATTCTTTTTCTTTAAACCTTGACTTTTTCACTCGATTTGTTTTTCTATAGAGAAACAGAACTTGGTCACAGTTAGGTATGTGTGCGATTGCTTTTGTTTTTAACCGGAATAGAACGAGATAACAAACAGTAATAGAACTAATTTCAACGCTGAAATTTCAATCATTATTATTGCATGCGCTTTACTATTTAGTATGCTCGTAATCATTTAGCAGCCTCGCCCATAAAAAGTTATCTGAAAAAATTGTAATACCAAACTATGCACTAGATGAAAGCATAGTACGTAAATACCATGTTTTGTTTCTACATTGAAGACCCTAACTAAAACACCAGATTCCTTCGTTTTTTGCTTCTCTTTATTCTCACGTCATTCGCTCTAATACAGAACGTATGTCGTTGGTGGGTTGTGTAAATTTACAGCGATTCCAGGTTTAATGTTGCAAAAAACAAAATTTACAAAACTATTAAAACAATTGATACATTTTGTGCAAAAACCATCATTTTATTTAATGGTAAGTTGAATTATTAATAGTTTTATTGAGTATTGATTTCCGTTTTATGGGAATTGACGGATGTGGAAATGGTGGTGTATAATTACCAAAAACAGCACTTTTGTGGTAGCATGCGCAGGTCAGTGCAGAATATTTGCAAAAGATGTAACTAGTTAAGGATTCTCACATTACAATGATCATTGTAAAAATTAAAAGATTTTCCCTAAATAATATCCGTTCTTCCTATCGCAATGTTGCTTTCTCATCGTATTCATGCAGACAGGGATGTTAAAATTTGCGCCAAATGGTCTTTATTGGAAGCGAAAAGAACAATTAAGAAAATTGTTAAAGATTAGTTACAATTATTAAGCATTTTGTAAATTTTATGAAAAATAATCTTTACAAGAGGGTGCAAAATAGTACTCTAGCTATTCATATATCGCATTTTTCATATCTCGTAAGGGAAAATTAATTAATAGTTACATTGTGCTGGCATCGGTAACCCTAAACGCCAATACAAAACAGATTAAATGAAAAACTTCCTAAAAGATACTGAGGGAAACTACGAAAGCTTGGAAAATAGTGCGTTTATTTCCTCTTCCTTTAATTTTGTGTTTAATTTTTTTAATTTATTATTAATCAACGCAAATTAAACTCACACAATCCACATAGCTTTGGTACAAGTGATTCAAGTATAAGTTGCCAAAAAAAATTTTTGAAAATGGTTGGCGGCGGCAGCGGCGGTGGCAACAAAATTGTGGCTACTTTGCGAGCCGATTGTAAAGTGTATCCAACAGCTGAAGGAACTACAATAGCGCAGCTGGCAAATTTAATGAATTACAAAATAGTAAGTAAAGTGAGAAAAATGTTTTGATGGGTGATAAAAAGCAATATTTTACACAGCGCACAGAGGGCGATGTTAAGACAGTGCTGAATGATCCCGTGAGTGTAACAACTCCAACAGTTGATGTGGGTAAGCAACTATTGCAATGCGCTCGTGATTCAGATTTGAAGGGCGTAAAGAATGCATTGACGCGAGCGGCACCTTTCACCTCAGATTGGGTGAGTTTCATAATAATGTACACGTAAACGGAAGCACAAGCAACAGGTTTTTTTCTTGTCGATTTTAATATCTACCAGCTTGGCATGTCTGCTTTACACTTTGCGGCTATGAACAATCAGTACGAAATGTGCGAATTATTACTGAATGGCGGAATTAATAAAGACTCCAAAACGAAAGTTGATCGAACACCTCTGCACTTGGCGTGCTTTTACGGCAATGAAAGAATTGTGGAAATTCTTTTGTCAAGAAATTGTGCTGTCAACCCGAAAGATATGGTATACGCATAATATTCCTTTTCTTTAGAAAAAAACTAAACATTTTTCGTTTTTAGCTAAGAATGACACCATTGCATTGGGCTGTAGAAAAGGGTCACAAGTCTATTGTACGATTACTGCTAAAACACAATGCAGACGTAACGTTATTGTCAAAATTTGGTCGCACACCCATAGCATTGGCGGTATTGACTGAGCAAGCTGATATTTTGGAAGAATTAGAAGCGGCGCGTCAGCAACAAATGAATAAAAAATACAGTGAAGAAACTGAGGTACGCGCGAGAGAGTATATTTGTGTTGCGTGCGCATGCTCAATAAGAATTCTAATCACTATTCTTTTTACAAACGACAGAAAGAAACTTCCGAAGCTGTTAACTCTATTATGGGCTTAAATAACGATGCGGTGGAGGAAACAATGCACAAACTTATTACAGACGATGATTTGACAAATCATAGCGATTATGACGCAACTAAAATGATCGATTTGGAAAATATTAAAGGTATGTCCAGACAGTTTAGCAACATATTTTGTGTGGTTCACATATATTCCTGTCATGCAAACTGTAGAAATTGGAATATTAGGAGACTCTACTATAAATCTCTTAAAGTCACATGGAATTTCTATGATGCCCGAAGATGATACTTCCAAAGATCTATTAAATACGGCGTTACAACGTGGCCGCCAATTGGTTCTATCCGAAGGTGGCAAGCTGTTATTAAATGAAACCAAGAAAATACAAAACAATAACAATAATATTGTGAAGATTAATAATAGCAATAACAATAAGACAATAGTGCCTGTTGCCTGTATCAAAAGTGAACACCCCAACTCAGCAGATGAAATGGCGACGACGGCGACCAATGAAAGCAAAATAAATCCAAACATTACATCAAAAACTAAGGATCACATGCTAATTAGCAAAGGGAAGGTAAGCGAAGGTGAATTTTATGGGAACGCCTTTGTATTAATCCTCTGTGCATAATTTCAGAATATTCGAATCATATCACTGAATGACTTCAAGAAGCTGTATGGCAATACGAATATAAAGGGTCTGCAAAATGTTCCGTCGGCTTTGACTGCGTAAGTTTACGTTGCATTTGTCACGAGAGGTTATATAATGTAATGAAAAAATGCTTACTTTTTTATCATAGGAACCGTTTAGTTAAAATACGACCAATATCCACAAAGCAAAATCAACAGGTATTCAATAGCATTGAAATTATTTAAGTTTGCATTCCCGTCATTTCGCTTGATTACAGCTAGCCAATAGTCAAACTAATAATGACAATAGCAGCGCAAGCGCTTCTCCGGGAGCATCTTTTGGAGACAGCATTATCGAAGAGGATGAACCACTGCCCAATATAATCACTATGCAGAGTGTAGAAATTGAACCAGAAAATTCCAAATCACCGCCACCTTTGAAAATAATACAACCACCGCCCCGTTCGCAAGGGATGCACTTACTATCCACCAGGCGTTCAGATCAAATCGGAAGCGTACAAGTGCGTCATATTAACGTAAATAACTCCAAACCTTATTCAAGTCACCAGAGACAAGGTAATATTAATTGTTGGTGCTACAAATCGAATGCTAACCCACTTAAATGTATAAATAGGTTCCTCCACAGTAATGCCCTTATTGACACTGCCAGAAGTGTGTCGTCAGTTGTTGGATTTACGTAAGCAATGTGAAGAGTTTCGTAAGCAGAATGAGGAATTGCGCAAATTAGACTTGGCTCAAAAGGAGCTGTGCAGGCAAAATGAAGAATTGCGTAAACAAAATGAGGAATTCCGCCGTAAATTGGCTCAAAAGGAAAAAGAAGAAACCAACCAGCGATTAGAAGGTTATGAGGAAATCAATCAACGACTGGAACGCTTAGAGGAGTTATTGCTGGTAGAACGAACCGATGAAGATATAAATGCTTCCTAGTTTGGATAAAGGAACTTTTCCAACTTTATCTATAGAAAGTATTTCCCAAATGAATTGAATTGAAGTGAATTTTATTTTGATTTTTTTTTTTTTTTTTTTTCTAAAATAATATTTATTTTTCATGTAACTGTAAATAATTTTAAAAATTTTGTGTACATTTATATAAATAATTTGTAGCTTTTCTACCCATAACTTTATATATATAAAATAAGCTGAAAAGTATGAATTCACAATCCTAAGTTAACGTAGGCTAGTGTATGCTAAAGTTAGTTTTAAATGAGACATAATCCCAACTGAATAAGACGAAAAGTATTGCTAACGTGAACGCTCTAAGTTCTTAAACGTTAATCTGTTATAAACTCTAATGTTAAGCAATTTTTTCACTTACAAAAATTGTGATTTACGTGAAGTAATTAAATCAAAGGAAAAGATCATATTTGTTTTTAAATAATGAAAATTTCCTTAATACGATAAGAAAATGAATTATTTCTTATAAAAATATTAAAGAACAATATGAAGGGAATGAAAACTTTTGTAATTCGTTTTATTTTTTTAATAAATATATAAAATGAAATATATTGCCTACCTTTCGTTTAATTGTATAAGTTTTAAGGGTTTTTAAAGCAGAAAAGATATAATTCGAATAAAAATTATTGTAGGTATTAAAACAATACCCCTTTGAGGTATGAAGTATAGTGCCCCTTACCAATATTTATATATTTAATATATTTGTTTTAAATATTATTCCGATTGTAAGAATTAAATAATCAATTTCAAGTACGCTGGTTTGTACTGTAAATGGGAAAAATCGTACAACGGACGTTCGGACAGTATAAAGAAAACAGAAAAGAAGACTTTTCGGGTTTTCTTCACATTCATAGAAGACAGAAATTTTAATATTGATAAATATACCCTAGAAAGCCTTGCGGCGCTGACCCTTGTGTACCGGATTCGGCATAAACCAACTATAGTTCGTTTTACTTACTTAATCACCACGTATGAAATTGAAACAAACTTCAAAAATTGAAATTATTTCTTAACTTGCATGGGTTGTTATTTTCACGCAAAAAAATCGCTTTGTTTATCACTTACACGTGTGGTAATTTGATGTTTGTACTTCACAATAGAAAATGGTAAGAATTGCAAAAATATTATAGAAAATACTCAAAATAATTATAAATTGTATTTATTATAAATAGGGTAAAAAGAAAACGGATGATTTGCCAGGATTTCCATCCTTAAGTCTGAAAAATGACGAGCTCACGGATAATAATTTGCTAAAATCTACTTCGTCTGCCAAAAACAAGAAAAGTGGCGGATTTCAATCGATGGGCTTAAGTTATGAAATATTAAAAGGTGTTACAAGGCGTGGTTATAAGCTTCCTACACCTATTCAGCGTAAAACTATACCTCTAATATTGGAGGGTCGCGATGTGGTGGCTATGGCCAAAACTGGTTCGGGCAAAACAGCTTGCTTCCTTATACCTATGTTTGAACGTTTAAAACAGAGAGATCCCACTAAAGGGGCACGAGCATTAATTCTATCTCCCACCCGTGAATTGGCCGTGCAAACGTACAAGTTCATTAAAGATTTGGGCAAGTTTTTGGAACTTAAATCTATATTAGTGCTAGGTGGCGATTCAATGGATTCGCAATTCTCCGCCATACATACCTGTCCGGATGTAATTGTAGCAACACCGGGTAGATTTTTACATTTGTGTGTAGAAATGGACTTGAAATTAGCATCTGTGGGTAAGTGAAAGAAGGAGAAGAAGAAGACCGAAATAATGAAAATGGTTGATGAAAATAATTTTGTGATTTTACAAATTGTTAGAATATGTTGTATTCGACGAAGCGGATCGTTTGTTTGAAATGGGTTTTGGCCAACAGTTAACTGAAATTCTACATCGATTACCCAACTCCCGGCAAACGGTTATGTTTTCCGCAACCTTACCCAAACTCTTAGTGGACTTTGCTAAAGCCGGTCTCAGTGATCCAGTGCTAATACGTCTAGATGTCGACTCTAAATTACCCGAAACTTTAAGCCTAAAATTTATTTATTGTCGACCTGATGATCGTTATACTGCATTGATTGTGTTATTGAAATATGTTATACCACAAGCAGCCCAAACAGTAGTGTTTGCCGGCACTCAACATCATGTAGAATTAATATCATTTGTAAGTAAAATTGAAGACATAGATCACCATTCATATGAATTGTTGCAAAACACGTTTTCTTGCAGATCCTGGAGCAATTTGGTATAACGAACGCGATGGTTTATTCCAGTTTAGATCCGACAGCTCGTAAAATTAATACCGCCAAATTTATTAATAAAAAAGTGTCCGTTTTAATAGTCACGGATGTGGCCGCCCGTGGCATTGACATACCCAGTCTAGATTACGTGGTGAACTTGCATTTTCCTGGTAAACCCAAGTTATTTGTTCACCGTGTTGGACGTTGTGCTCGTGCCGGTCGCATTGGTACCGCTTACACTATCTTCTCCACAGAGGATTCAGCTCATTTACTCGATTTACATTTATTTCTCAATCGCGAATTTAATATGAGTGATCCTAGACGTATTGGTACCATTCCGCAGGATCTGCTAGAACAAGAGCACGAACAAGTTACAGAAATTAAGAAAAGTCATAATATTGTAAGTTATCCGGATAAATTAATTTAAATGAAAAGGTCTAAACTTTTCCAATATCTTAACAGAGTGGTGTGGTACGTACTAGTGAAAATGCTTACAAGAAATATTTGTCCTCCAGGCCGGTAGCTTCGGCAGAGTCTAATGCACGCGTTAAGAAAATCAAATTTTTCGCTCTAAAACCTTTAGAAGATTTTTTTAGCATGACCTTAAAATCCATGGGAGGTGCTTTGGCAGAATCTTCCACAATAGACCGTCAATTGCAAGAGGAAAAACATGATTTTCTATTAAGAATGCGCAACTTTAAACCGCACAATGTGAGTTGAGTTTTTATTTTGAAAATTACAACTGATTGAAATTCTTTCAATTTCATTAAAATGCTATGAATTCTTAGACCATTTTTGAATTAAATAGAAATACGAAATCCTTGCCCTGTGTAATAATGAAAAAGAAGCGTGCTTTACATACAGAAATAATAGAAAAATATCGCTCCAAATCAGATGAACAAGAACATATTCAACAGTCCAATGTAGTCGAGGATAAAAAGGAGAAGGTAAATTTCAATATTATAGCAAATAAATGAAAAGCTTATATAACGTGTTCCCTCAATATGTAGGCGTCTACGCAACCTGCCAGCGAAACTGATATTGTTTCAACTTTCCACCAAGTGTTGAAACCTAAGAAGCGCAAACGATCTGACGATTTAATGCTTGAAAAAACTAAAAAGAAAACACAAACCAAAGATGTGGAACATTATATCCCGTATGAGTCTGCTAATAAACATACTGAGGATGGTTTAGCAATTAATTCATTTGAACGTCAAGCCATGGCGGCTGAATTTTCTGTAATTGATCGTGAAATCAATGACGTGCGCCATAAGCCGGGACTCAAGAGATGGGATCGCATTAAGAAAAAAATGGTCGCGGTACAAGATCCTCGAGCTGGAAAAATACGTACCGAATCGGGTGCTTGGATATCGGCTTCCTTCAAAACTGGACGCTACGATCAGTGGAAAGATAAATCTAAAATTGAAGAACAACTGGCCATGGAAGGGGCCGGTGATGATGAAGATACTAAACCGTTATCGCATGCTCAGCGTTATCCAGTGAAACGGTATGCGCGACATAATGCTAAAGTGGCTGCCAAAAAAGGTGCCAATAGCATGGGTAGCGGTGATAAGGAATTACGTAATCCGGAACAAATAGTTAAAGCTCGACTACGTTTAGAATTCATCAAGAAACGGAATGCAGAGAATGCTGCACGCAAAGCTGAAAACCGTAGTCGTAGTATGCGCAAATATCAACGAGCTCAGTTGGCGGCAAAGGGTAAAAAAAAGAGAAAATGAAACTAAGATTTAATTCATACAACTTTGCTGGTGAAACATGTGAAATAAGGCAACTTTTTACAACGTACAATAATAAAGAACTGAGAAGTAAAAAAGAATTACGAACGTTTGTTTGTTTTGCTGAAGTGGAAAAAAAAGGTATAAGAAAATTAATAAATAACTAGCATCCGATACAGTTGCATCTGTTCTGCACACCACCTGAATTAATTAAAAAACCATATACAAAAACAAATATTAAAGCAATCACACGGTTTTCGAACAAATTAATTGATACGGATTGCTCGTACTAAATTAGCTGCGTACATTGCCATGAATTAAAATTCACTTAAACGCACATTGTTTGAATGTTTTAAATGTTTGGCAACATTCAAAATGCATCTCCTATTTATGAATGAACTCTTTATTACACATTCGATTGTTGTACAATACATGTAACGCATATCTAAATAATACATCAAGTATGTATAGTATCAGCACACTCTTGCGTTAGAGAAGGCCTGAAATTGCACAGCCATAGAAAAATTACTATGCAGCTCCTATAAAACAAGTGGTGTCGTAATAAAATGACGGAAAGCTAGTCCACATGTTGGATACCCATCACCTTAGTACATAAAAATCGATGCTTCACTTGTTACGGCGGGGAAAACATTTACCGCAGATGTCTGTCTGATGTATGATTAAATCCAATCAGGCTTTCTTCTTCTTGTTGCGACAAACGCTTTAACATAGTGTGTTTAACCCCGACACAAATGCAGCAGCAGTAGCGCATGTATAACAATGAACATTTTTTAAATTCCATCACGGTTTATTTCTATTTCTGAGAGCGTTAGCATTGCTCCACCCACATTTATTTGCACTCGTCTCATTTTGGTTGCGCAGCATTTCGGTGCCTATGCGCAATATGGACAATTGACGGGATGAGGTTTGAATGCTAATAAACGCTGAACTTGACTTGTTATAAATTAACAAAGTTGTATAAGGCTCGCCTTTGGGGTGTGCCGGTCTTTTATGCGATTTTACTAAATTCCAATACCAGTGCTTTTCCCAATTTTGAAATGGATATTTCAAGTTTTGCGATTAAGAGACTTTACAAGAGATGGATCCACGAATGGACAGACAGATATATAACTAAAACGTTTCCTTCTTTCTCGCTGTTACAAAAGGTGAGAAAAGTTAATTTAACCGACTTATCTTACAAACGTCTCGATTTGTATAAAATGGCCCGCAGCCAAATTCAGTTTGACACATATGTTGAATGAATGAGTTCTCTGTTTATTCATTCATTTTTTTTTTTAATCTACTTCTGTCTGTTCTCCCTCACATATTTACTCAATTTATTTAAATTAATTGCTTTGTAAATGGGAGATGAACACAAGCACCCAAAACAACATACTTATAAACGTTTCGGCAGAGGGCATATTAAGTTCTTTTGGAATTTGGTAACTCCTAAACGGTTAATGCCACACCCTGAAACGATTTAACCATGTCCGTCTGTCTGTCTATGCACACAATTGTGCACATGTTGGTACACGAACATGTATGGGCTCAGAAAGGAACCCTATAGAAAATAGATTTAATCAGACCATTTTTAGAACTCCTCCCCATATAAGGCGCTATTATAGTGAGAGGGTTTATATGGCAAAAAAAGCAGTTCTTAATATTTTTTCGGTAAAATTTGACGGAGAATAGTTAATCAGCATAATAATTTGGTTGTGTAAAAATTTGGACTCGAACGGACCCTTTTTTAACCCCTTTCGATATAATGATATTTCATGAAATGACTTCTATAGCAATGCCTCCAAGTTTACTGATGCAACTAAATTAATTGTGAAACTTTAAGTTTGGTAGGGTATTGAATGGCGTGTTTGACCAACTATAACATTTTTACTTCTTTAGGATATAAATGTATGCTATTTCTACGGCTTATTGAACTATTTAAATAGTTTCAATCATATTGAAAGAATGTGAAAAATGTTATTCAACTCGTCTTATAAAGCAGCTGAAATTTTGTATAAATATTCTGTAAATCTGCAAAATATTAAAATTTGGTATCAAGAGTGGTCTGTCCATCTATATGTTGACAATTAATTTACGATAAAAATACCCTCCACATCGTCAACGGTGGGCGTAGCAAATATATATATATATATACATTGCGCCTTCTAATAGCGTATGTATTACGTATCAGCTTGCAAGTGGAGTTTTACGCTGAGTACGATTTTTTATAAAATTTCAGCTCAGACAGACACACGGACATACACGTCCGACTCAGTTTTTGATGCTAACCAAGAATATATATACTTTGTAGGGTCTCTGACGCCTCTTTCTGGGCCTTGCAAACGGAAGAACAAACTTAGTATACCCCCATTTTATGTGGACGGTAACGATTATCTTTGATTTTATGTTTTTTACTGATTTTTATAAAGCTTATAAATAATTTAAAATATTTTTTATGGTTTATAAATCAAGAATTACGATAATAAGTATAATAGAAAAATGATAGATTCCGCCCACTTATAAATGGTGCCAAATTTGAAGTCTATTCATTTTAGACTTGATTGATGTGAAAAACTTTCGATCATTTTAATCGTTAAATCAAGTCTCTGCTTTTCATGCGTTTCAATAGTTCATAAAAACATTCTAAACATTTATTATGTTATGTGGAAAAAAAGCAAACGCTTATTAACTCTTGATAGAATTGCAGTGGGGAGGAAATTGTTGTCAATTGAAATATTAAGTTGTAACAAGAATGCTGCTCCACCAAGTAAACGTCTCTCATGAAGTCATCTTTTGTACTTGTTGTTGTACGTAAGACAATTGTGTGTATCAAGTTCGCGGTGAAGCATTTTTCAATTCTCGTATAAATGGAAGCTGTTGCGTTGTGTAGATGAAGAGACAAAAATTGATAAAGACTTTTATTTTCTTCTTCTTTACTTGTTTGGTTTAGGGAGTTTGTTTTGGAGGGTGCGGAGGAGGGGATTTTGTATTGCTCTACAATATCTTCTTGTGTAGCTTCTTGTGGTTCCGCCGTAGCTTCTTGTGTATCGTATGTGAGCGCCTAGAGTGAATCATTTATTTAAAAATATCCATCAGTCACTGACACACAACTGCAGCTTGTATGTATAATGAAGCACCACCATAAAAATTGTGTACATGCACACCACCATGTCCATTATGCTCCAGTGACAGATTTCGTACTCAAAGAGTTGTTGTTGTCGTTGTTGTTGTTGTTTTTTACCAAACGACATTACGCCGAAAAACTCATCATATGCATTCCTTTACACCACCAACAACATGTACTCCCATGTACAACTCTTTTGTTGGATCTTCACTAAACTATAAAATACAATTATTTTTGCATGCCTACAAGTAAAACCATCCTCAGAAATGAGAATTTCAGTTTTTTTGTGTTGTTTTTTTGGGACTCATATGGTATTAAAATGTTCTTATCATTCCTGTTACGAATAATGCTGCCACCCACACCAATAGCATCACATGAACATAATTTATGCCTTTGTCTGTTTTCCTGTAAGCGCGTGTATGTGTTCCTTATTGTATCTGGATGCTTTATGTGCAGTCATGCTCTAAAAATTAACACATTTTTAGTGCGAGGCGAAAAAATAAAAGATCAAAAGCGTTTTAAATAGCTTTTCCTATTGTATGGTACAGTGCCGAAGCACCCATATGAAGAATGAAACATTCTCCTACATGTTTTCTACACATGTTTGTTATTGTTGTTATATATTTTCATTGCTTTAAAGTAGGAATTTTGTTGTTTGAAAAAAAAAATCGCCCCTAAATGTCATATATGGTAAGTATATGAATATATATGGAGCAAGTTCCTTTGATTTCATTTAGATTTCACAGAGTTTGTTCAGTTTTTTTTTCACCGTTACATCCTTAAATAAACCATATTTATATCCTCCACATAAGATGGGAGGTGTACTCAGTTTGTTATTCCATTTGCAACACCCAGAAGGAGGCGTTAAAGAACCTACAAAGTTTACATATTCTTGATCAGTTTCAAAAACTAAGTCGATCTAGACATGAATGTCGAACCGTTATTGACGATCGTAAGTTTTGAGATATTGAGCTGAAGTTTTGTAAACAGACTTTTAGTTTCTGTAGGAAGATTACTATTTAAAATGAGCAAAATCTTTCGAAAGCCACGCCCACAATCGAAAAAATCCATTTATCTCTATTTACACGTTGTTATAATTAGCCCATCCATAGAGCTATAAAGTTGGAATACGTTACATATATTTTTAATTGCCAAATATTTGCCAAAGATAGGCGTGGTTGCATAATGAGCGCGCCTACAATTAAGAAAACGCATTCAGCGTAAAACTCGTAATACATACACTATTAGAGGACGTACTTATGTATCTGCCACGCCCACTCTTTGTATATAGATATGGGGGACAAATCAATCGATATTTCAACTAAATATTTTATTTTGAAAACAATATTATACTGGCTTAAATGTTTGGATATTGACTTGATAATTTTGTACCATCATGTTAAGGTGGTTGCCAGATTGTTATTGATCAAAATCGGTTAAGAATTACGCCCACAATCGACAAAAAAATTTACCTAACAGTCATAAAAATTGAAAATACCCCACATTTATAATCAATGTGTATTGGTGGATGTGTCAAAAATGGGCGTGATCATATAACAGATACGCCTACAAATTACAAAAAAACCATCGGTGCAAAATTCAGGTACCTGTCACGCTAATGCTTTGTATTGGGCTGTGAAGGGCGTTTAAAATTAGACTTAAGCCTTATTTGATCCATCCTAACATATTTGCCTTATTTTCACTTTCTAACTTTCCACTCCAAACGCCGCCATTCTTTTTACCTCCTAAGGCGACCCATAAATGTTCATTGTTTTCAGCGAACAACCTTTTGTTGATTTTATAACAAAATAAGAAAAACGGAAAGCAACAACTTTACGGGGGTATGTACAACACGCTTGCATACAATATATAACTGTTTATGTGTATGGAAACAATTATGTTGCGTTAGCTATCCTTGTGTCCCAGTTACATTAAGTAATTTTGTAATTAAAAGTTATTCTCTGCCCTCTAATGCTTAGCTTGTGCGTCGGATTAATGTAACATTTTCAAAAATGTTCCACCACTAAATTCCATAGTTGGTTATAATTCAAACACCCTTAAGTTGGCGGTCTTACAACCTACTCTGTACCTTGTCGGTAATTGTTACTAAAACAGTGCTTAGGGTGAAAGGGATGGATGTGTGTCTAAAACATCCTAAATTTTCCTAATTTTTTACTCCCAAATATCATTTTCCCGTTTTATATTTATGTCCAACACTGTATGCTCATACATTAATCTTAATAACCCAAGTAATCTCATGTTTTACTTCGTAGCGTGAGAATAACTTTTGGCACGTATTCGAGTTCATCATCTAATTAGAAAACACCCTTAAATTGTGGATTGTACCCACACGTGATTATACACATATATATTTTTGTCTCGCCAAATCATTTTTTCACTGTCAAATGGCTCTAAGCCAAAAGATTATATGTATGTGCACGTATGTGTGGTGAACATAATTTCCCACTACCTTGCATGTCGGCAAGGTAATGAATCATTCATTAAATATATTGAAATACAATACATGTGCAAAAGTGAGTCAAAATGTTTTATTCATATAACTTAGATCAAATCTTGGGAATTATGGACACACGGACGGACAGATTTTGATATTGATCAAAATATACTTTGTACTTAATTTTTGAATGACAAACTCAATAAGTTAAGTGGAGGGTTGGAAGCCACGCCCATGTTTGACATAAAATTCTCATTGTTACAAATAACGGAAGAAATTTAAAACTTTTTATTAGAAATGCATCTAATAAAAGGGGTTCTAAAATGGTCCGATCGTAACTTGTGCACAAATTTACATGGACAGACAGACGGACATCGTTAAATCGATTTAGATTTTGATTTTGAGTAGATCGGTATAATTGAAGGTTTGTGTAAAATTTTCTGTTTAGGAACATACGGTGGTAACCGTAAAGTGGGTTTACAAAAATTGTGTTTAGAAATGAACCGTAGACCTGAAAGCTAAGTAATTGCAAGGGAGCGCACATGCCACGCCCATATATTATATATATATATGAAGCTCATCTAAGTCTCAAAAAGCTTTTTTACTTGTGAAAATGTCGAGTGATCATTGAAACACTCTGTGAATCACGAATCAACTATTTGGATCATATTCTTCACGATCAATGGGTTACCACATTCACTGAGTCCAATTCCCGCTGAAAAACTCTTATAACATTGCTTTCTAGCTGTATTTGAATATATGTGTAGTATGTTCTACAGCATGGAGTTTTCAACCATTATTATACCGGCTAAGGATGACACGCGTATATATGTACGTATATTTACTTGACTATATTGTATATTTCCTATAGTGAAGATCTTAAAATTTCATTACAATTTTCACGTACATTTCCTGTTTAATGTTTTCTAACCGTCACTTTCAAGTGACTTTCTCTACATTGACAGCAACTCTCTTGTCAGATACTAAACAATTTTATGGTATTTTGAAATGAAATGTATTAAGCAGAGCTTCAGCTGCAATATGTTCGTGTATGCATATGTTTTATGTTTACTTGAAATCTTCAACAGTGTTTAATTATACCCTCCGCACATGTTAGGGGGTCTACTAAGTTTGTCATTCCATTTGCAACATACAGAAGGAGACGTCAGAGATCGATCCTACAGAGTTCAAAATGATTTTTGTACTTTTGAATATATTTTTGTATAAGACACGCCCACCGAAATGGATGTATTAGCATATATAATTATCATATATTTTTTCATTAGGACCTTTGCGCATATTAAATGATATTTTGAAAATGAGCTAAAATGGGCTTGTCGGGCACGACTTATTTATTTCGTTTTATAATCGATACTTTTTTAAAGTTATTGGATAAAAATTTTCCCATTTGGGAAAAATATATTGATATTGCCACGCCTAAAATCAACATCAAAAACTGGATCGATCTATAGTTTCTGCACGCAGATCGCTATTTAAGAGGGGCAAAATCGGCTGAGAGCCACGCCCACAATCGATAAAAATCTATGTATCTGCCACAAAAATTGAAATTTCTTATTAACGTCTATAATTATCCCATTCCTTGTGTGCCCAAAATGGGCGTGCTTGCATAACTTATGCGTCCACAATTCACAAAAAACATACTCAGCATAAAAACTCGACTTGCAAGCTGATGTATAATCCACACATTTATTGCCACGCCCACTGTTTCTATGTAGACGTGGTGGGTATTTAATTTTTGACTTAAACCAACTTTAGTTTTCTAATTTATGAATAAATATAATCAGTCGATGTGTGTTTTTTGTCCTTCCCCTTCTACCTCGTACAATGTTTGAATTAAAATGTTTTATGTTTAATGCTGACAAATTGATGTATAATTACAAATTTCCCTTTTCGTTCACAATAATCTTAATAATGATATGACTGCTTGATTGATTGATTGATTGCTTGATTGAATACGTGTTAAGTAATGGTGCAGAAAACTGCTGAAAGAAACCAACCAACCACCCAATCCATTCCATATATTTCTCTGTAATAAAATATTTAACTTCAATCAACATTTGCATATATATTTACATTTACTAAGGTTTTGAGAACGCACTCCCATTTCTATGCAGTCCATATATATATATTTGTCTTGGGTGAGTGTGTTATCAAAGTTCAATAACTTTTCACTTGTAATATGTTTCAATTTAAAATGCTTTAAATTGAATGAAATTGCAATGGCTTTACAATAATAAAGGCTCCTTGCACACACACACACACACATACACATACCCTCATATTGATTAAGGAAAGAAACCGTGTTATATGAACGTCAGTGTTAAAGCACAAGAATATGTTGGTGTGTACCTATGACTGCTTGCTAGGAAAAATCATAAGCAAGCATGTATTGTATGTGGTACAAGAGTAAATCGATGATTTATGCAATAGAAATTCCCCTTAATAAAAGTGCACACACACACACACACAGTCACGAAAATATTGTTCAATTAATTTTTGCTTACACACCAAAGAATGGGAACGATACAATCACATTTTTCATGGACATTATTAAGTGTTATCTTTTATCGTGGTTTCCCTAAAAATCTTCACCGTTACGAACAGATGCGTATTTGACGTAAATTGTTGAATAGTTCAATACATTAATTTTTCTACCCATGAAACCTTTAATTAACCATTTTTCGATGAGTTTTTATATGGTATACACACCCATTTCAAATTATAGGGTATACAAATATTTATATAGATAAAGGTTACAAACATATGGTCACTCCATTTAGATTTATAGTGCAGCCAAATATCAATAGAAGGCAACATCTGCCCTAGTATGGCGATTGTAATCATCTGCACATTATAATGAGCAAAATAGAAGGAGAAAGTGTCTTCAGGTATCCTCCACAAATATATACTTGATCGGAGTAAAAATCAAAACTGATTTTGTAATGTCCCTCCGTATGTCCGGCTGGTGTGCTGCTGTTGGAACGCTCGCTATTGTAAATTTTAAGAGAAAGGAAAATTTCATTCTGAACTTAGATTTCAATGTTGATTGCTTGGTTGAAAGCCACGCCCACTATTGACAAAAATCTATCTATTGAGCTACGGAGTTGATATTTGCTACATATATTTATAAAGACCTATTTTATTGACTTGTCCAAAATATGCTGTGGATTGGATAACAGGCACGCCCCCATTCGCGAATCAAAATTTATTTTGTGTAGAATTCAACTTGTAAGCTGATGCGAAAAAGTATTACAGAGCTTTACCAAGTATTTGCCACGCCCACATTTTGTATATACATAGATGTGGAGGGTACCTAAAGTTTACTTGTTTTTATACCCTGCACTACTTGTTGCAAAAGATTTCAAAATTAAATAATCGATTTAACCAGGTCCGTCTGTCTGTTCATGAAAATTTGTGCGCAAGCTATTGGTCGAATTTTTTGAGATATTTTGAGGAAATTTGGTACAAGGACATGTTTTGGCTCAGAAAACAATCCTAATGAAAATATATTTAAGTGGACCATTTTTAGAACCCCTACCCACAAATAATGAAAGTTTATGTATGGAAAATATTGGCAATTTTTAATACTTTTGGATGAAATTTAGTGAAGAATAGTTAATTAGCTTTATATATGGTTGTACCAAATTTGGATCCGATTGGACCATTTTTAGACACCCTTTCCACATAATAATATGTAACGAAGAGACTTATATAGCAATGCCTCGCCTTTACTGACATAATTAAACTAATTTGTAGCATAATTTTTGGGGCTAAAGTGGAGGGAATATAATATTCGGGCTTGACCGACTGTAACGATTTATAAGTTGTTTCGTAACACATGCACTATTAGAGGCTGTAATCAAGTACTTGCCACGCCCACTGTTTATTAAAGATGTAGAAGGTACTTCAGATTTAATTTAAACTCTTTTTTTGCGTTTACCAGATATATTCCTGATGCCTTATATTCACATTGTGCTCTAATCGTATAATATGCTATGCTTGCTTAAAAGCTTTATAGTCAGTGAAACCTACATATGTTTATGGATTGAATACGTGATGCCAACATGTTGGCCACATTGTACATGCCATATAATATTTAAGGATGTGTTATGTACTGGTGTTAAGTGTCTTTTTTTCTATCATACCCAAGTGGATAGATGTTGTAGGTATGCATGT
This sequence comes from Ornithomya chloropus, assembly GCA_963971445.1. Taxonomy (NCBI): domain Eukaryota; kingdom Metazoa; phylum Arthropoda; class Insecta; order Diptera; family Hippoboscidae; genus Ornithomya; species Ornithomya chloropus. The sequence continues at coordinate 13,392,856 of OZ020532.1, read as the reverse complement.
GTGTGTACAATATAATACGATTTAGTTAACGAAAAAACACTCCGCACTGGTTTACTAATGAAGTAATTTGTACAAATGCAAACAAAGGGTTTTAAGGGCTTACTATTCGAATTACTATGGAGTTGTAGGAAATAAAATAATGAAAATGGACGCATGTGAATAATTCTGTAAATCCAGCTTTACTGCGCTATACCCCGAAGAGGTGCAAAGGTATATTTGTGCGTGTGCATGTAACTCCTAAATAGCAAATGTCCATCCGTCCGTCCATGTACTTCTTGTAATTGATCAATTGATTGGTCACACATTTTGATACTTCTACCATGGGCCCGAGAGAGCCATTTTTAGAACTCTCTCTCCATACATGAAGTCACTTTTAAATGAGAAGGACTTGTGAGTCCTAGTTATAGCATAAATTATGGCGTAGGATATTAAATGATCGGGTAGAATTTACTATTATACTATTGATCTCTAGAAAGATATAATATTAAATCTTTCCCATTTCTATTATTGGTGTAATACAAGAAATATTGCAAAGATTTTCTTTAAATTTATGTATTACGTGATAGAGCTAACCAATCGAAACAAGAAGACGGGTAGAAAAACTTTCTTGCTTTCCCATAAAATACAACAAAGAATGTGAAATGTGTCGGAACATTTACTAATCACAGTGATTAAAATGTTCCAACGTAATTGTGGAATGGATCACACAAAAAAGAACACAACATAGACAGCGCATCAATTCATTAACGTCTTTGACAAATGCCTCAAATTGCTGATTACTGAACAATATTGGAGAACAAAGAGACATTAGAGTATCTTTCTACCTTCTCTCCCACCAATCACGCGTTTTTGACATAAACTTTTTAGATAGATTGTTGAACGAAATAAAGACATAATTATGAAGCATAAAATGGAATGGGTGGAGAAATTCTTGAAAGTTTTCAATCCCCACTCATAAACAACCGTAAGAAAAAAGGAGAACTGCACAGTAGCTGCTACAACTGCTTTTTACAAAAAAAATCAATAAAAGTGAACATCACATGTGGAGATAAAGGCGGAAGTGGGTGAGCGATGTGTCATCAACTCTAGTGTGTTGCTAATCCTTACAAAACTGAAAACCACATAAAAGTTCAATGAATTTTCGTGCATAAAGTTATAGCCTTATGGCCGGATGCAGGCCACATGTGTTATGTGTATGCATTTGGGCGAATGCTAAAGATTCAATAAATATCGCATGAGGTCAGTGCAATTTTATTACAATATATTGACGGAAAATGAAAAGGAAAAGAAAATTACAAACATTCCTACTTGGAATAGTGGAGAAGAAAGCATGCAGCTTCCACTTTAAATAACATAACATAGGAGATACTTAAAGTTCTCTTTTTCGTTCGGAATTATAGGAAGTGAAGTATGTACGCTTACATTTGATCAGCATCTAAATCGAAATGGAATTAAGTTATTTTTGTGGTATATGGTCTGAGATATGGAACCTTCCTAATGGCCAAGGGACCGGCGATGGCCTAGTATGCCGCCCACTCACTAATTAAATGGAATATAGTAGGCGTGTCTGTCTACTGTTAGTACACTCAGAACATCTTAAAAATTTACAAATTGAACGAAGTTTTTTTTTAGTTTCTGCATGGGCCACCCCCAGAATTGACATCAAATTAAGCTGTAATTATGAAATTTAACTTATATGCTCGCAATCTATAAAAGTCTTTTCATTTAGGGCAGAATTTGATCCTTTGGTGAAAAATTATTTCATAATAGTTAACATAGCGTGTAATTGTATGTATGCCACGCCCACCGTTTATCCATGATTTGCGTCCAATTAATTACTGATGACTCAATTTTCCCATCAATTACAATTCCTCGTTGCAATTTGGAGCAATCCACTTGATTATTTGGTTGGTTAAACCACGTTTGATTTATCTGCAGTAAAATGGTGTTGAAGAAGGAATTATTAAAAGATTATACATCACTTCATAAAGTTGAAAGTACGAAAAGCAGGACGTAAAATTTGCCCATTGGTGGAACAGAGTTGCACACATATAAAGAATTACAAAAATTGCATTTTTCCATTGGATCTTGTTAAGAACGCATCTATACCCAGCTGCATATATTTGTAGTACACACACGTAGATATTTACATGCAATTTCAACTCGTGAGGGAAATTAATAATTAACCTCAGAGATTGTTTGGATTGAATGTGCGATGTAATCAACGATTGTAGGAGGAGGATTGCATATCAAGTTGTCTTTTGCCGAAACGTAGTTTCAAATAAAAAATAAATGTGTGCAAAATTACATGCACATATATATGTTACGTACAATATATTTATTATTGTTTTATGTTTATCTAAAAACTGTAGATACCATTTGACCTACAGACGAACATGGTTAAATCAAGTCAGATTTTGTTTCTAAGGTGATCGGTGCAATTAAAGTAGGGGGTGGCATTTGCCGAACGAAATTAAACGTTTCCAAAATGTCCCATAGTGTTCATCCTTCTCGCATATATATAAATCTATAATTATACATACACATGTACATTTCACCCAAGCTACAATTTTATACTCATCATAACTTTACATTTTTCAATTGCATATGCATATGCTTTCATTTTGCGTGTGCGTGAACGATATGGAAAGATTATTGAACTCTGCCTAAACATTGACTGTGTCAGGCATCCATCAGTCATTCACTTGTTTGCATTTTTCAAGTTATAGCATCAGTATAATAGCCTCATGCTAATTTGTAATATAAAAAAATAAAAAATTTGATCAAAGTCAATTATGAGACACCGTTCACACATATAAACTGTGCATGTGGTTTATGAACTATTGCAATTACACATTGTGTTACATTTTTTCTCAAGTCTAGTCAAATTATGACCTAAAGTGCTTTTTTTTGGAAGACGAAGGTATTTAAGTCGCGTTCAGCACGTTGGGATTAAACAAAAATATTTGTATTAAATATGTTTCTAGCATTATTTTCGAATGTTACAATCCAGGTACATAGTCAGTGTTCGAGTTTCCGAAGCCTCTTTCTAGTAGCTGCAAACGGGTCAACAAACTTTATATTTTTATTTTATATTATATATGTACATATACATAAGTAAAAATCGTTTACTTACAGTAGTGGAATTTTTATGCAGCACAAAATGAAATTATCTCAAATGGAACATCGTCTCACTGTGAGAGCTGCTTTAAGTCATCTTTTACAATTTCATTTTTCATATAATATATAATAGAAGTGCTACACAGTTGTTTGTGTACATATGTTATAATGTGCGTAAGCAAGTGTTGTCCATTTGGATGTGTGTTCCCCTTAAGATGTTAAATTGTTCATACAATTGAGAAAAATTACAAAAGAATGTGTCTAAGCATCAGTTTAAAAAATTCATTTACTTAATTCATATTACGACTGTGGCTGTTGTTGTTGTAGAACAATAGCTTATGCTATATTAAGACTACTAGTTTATGATGGTGTTATACATATGGAATATATATATTCTTATAGAGTGTTATCTCCAGTACTTTATGCTGTATTTATAAACAATTGTGTTGATAAAAGAAATTTAATTTTTGTTTTAAAAGTACGTGCCCTTAAGGTATCAATGAAGCATTTTCGGGTATACTCATCTTATAAAAAAGAGTACATACTGAGTTGGCATTCCGTTACAAGATTTAATGTTTTTGTATAGTTAGACGAGATGAACAGAACATACCTCGATTATATATTAAAATGTAAAAGTACTTCTAATAATTCAAAGAGCATAAAAAAAACTGTTTTTACCATTCGTTTTGGCTTGACTGTAAAACAATATGTCCTTTTCATATTTCTCCTTCTGGGAATTTACTATTTACATATGTTATAACATTCCTTTTGCGTTACTTAGAAAAATATATCAGTTTTTTTTATATTATGTTTGTATTATAGACTTGAGCACTTGGATACAAATAGATTTAATTGTTCAAATATTTGTTAATTTAATATTATCATGGATGCAATGTAATAAAACTAAAAATAATTTAAGCACAAGAGGTAAGCAACCCTTAAAAGAACAATTTAGTTGAAAAATTTCAATTATGAACGAAATCTAACGGTTCATTGAAATGTAAGAATTGTCACAGTTATTATTTTATACAAAAGTATAGTGAGCGACTCTCTTTCTCTCTCACAAATTTTAAATTGTTACACTTTTAAATATTAACACTTACCAACACTCCTCATTACACACTTCTCTTTACTAAAATATTCATTTGCCGTTTTGCTTTACGCATACAGTACTGCCATTAATTTTAGTTTAATTGCTTTCCCCTCGCAAGGTGGCGTTCGTTTTTAGCTCTGAGTTTGTTTTCTGTGTAGCTTTGTAGTTTCGTGTGAGTTGTAGTCCAGTGAGGTTGTGTTTTATTTATCGTTCCGTTTCGGAATGTTTTTCGGTATTGTTAAGAATAATCCAATACAATTTGATTAATTGAAAGCAATTTAAATAGCATCTAATAGCATTTAATTTGTAACTTTAATGAAAAACAAAACGCACAGTGGTTTTTAAAAATGGAAAAGTAATTTGTTTTGTGAGGAAACGTAAAGAAAAATGATAATAAAATTCATTTATGTGACTTGTAAAAGTGTATGTGTATGTATCTAGCATTGCCTATGCGCGAGATAAAAAAGAGGCGCAGCATAGTCGGGCATGTCATTTTATTGTTGCTGTAATAGAGAGGGAATGGTTTTCGTTCGTATTGCAGGGTAGATTCCATATTATTTATGTACAGCTACATAATATAATTATATATAATATATAAACAAGAGAAGCAAGCGTGCTTTTTACTTGCAGTGTTTTTTTATGAATGCGTTTATTTGGCAAAACGAAATGTGAGGTGAAACCACTTCTTTACAAGAGATTCATTTAACGCATGCCGCTTTGACGCTACATAAATATTTATTACAATTATTGTAATGGTGAAACAGCAGCCAAACGAAGCGTGTTGCATAAAGCTTTAAAATAATTAAAAAACAAAACGAAAAGAAAAGAAAACTCAAGTAAAAATTATCAAACCAAACTGTGTCGTATACACTACATGTGATTACTGTTGTTTGTATATAATAAATACTTTGTAAAACGTGTTCGGTAACTGAGAAAAAGGCTGTAATCTGGAAAAAGTTCATAAATGCATCAATGTTTTATACACAACAAAACATTACTCTAGAGAAAGTTTTTTATTTTTTTCGAATTTATATATATACCCAGAAAACAGGATTAAAAGCATCGCCCTTCTCCAAGTGTCAAAAAGAAGCATTAAAATATTTTCAGGTAGGTTTGTGTCTGTATATGTAGGTATATGCGTATATGCAATACATACAAAATTTGTTTATATCGTGTATAGAGTAAAATGTCGTTGTTCGGAGTAAAATTGACCTTTGTCTCGTTGAGATTTTATAATTTCTTTTATGTTTAGAATTTCTTTCAATATATGTTCTTACACACGCAAATACCAGACTTGAATGTGTGTGCAAGATTTATATGCAAACGCAAATAACTGGAAACATTGAGCTCAGCAACAGAAAGGGCGCTCCTTTTTTCTCGCTATTCGATATGTGTTGTTTGTTATTCCCTTCTGTTCTTTGGTGCGGCTATTCTATGCAATCACAGTGCTATTCTAACTGTACCCGTATTTGCAGGAAGATGACAGTTTCTAGTTCACTTTGTAATGAATACTTTTTCCTACTGAAATGGACGCCAACATTTAATAACTCCGAAATGATGAAGACGCAAAAGATTAGGCGTCTCTCTGCACATAAAATTTTTATTATCGTCAGCAAGAATTGAATAAAAATTGAATACAAATCCAAGTATGCTCATGAATTTAATGTGAAAACTTTGGTAAATATGGCACAAAAGCCAACACTAATTATTCTCCTCTAAGCCTTAACAACGCGTCAAGAAAGTTAAAATTTCGGCTGAAAAATTTTCTTCCTTGTTGCGTATGGAGATTTCAAGTTCCTTCCCACCTCGGACAGTTCAACTTGGCTGCTTAACGGAAAGATAAAACGTTTCGTTAACAATTGTGGATTTTAAATTTCTTCATTGTGTGTGTGTGTGTGTACCTTTCCTTACACGTGCTCAATTTATTTAAATGTCTCCTCATTTTCATATCCCCTAAACTGTAGCCATAAGTGCTCTAAGTTTGGTATACCTTTTGCAACACTTAAAACGGAGCGTTAAGCATCTCATTAGGGATTTGACTAAATTCTTGATCAGCATCAACATCTTCTAAATGTTGAAATATGTATTGACCTCTGAAAGTGTAAACATTCTCGTTTTTGTTTAAATGGACAAAATAGAAATTTGGTAAAAAATATTTAGAAAGCTGAAAGTGGGCGGGATAGTTTAACACACTCTTTTCATTGTCGAAGAATTTCACCAGGCCGTGGTAACGCATGCTTGAATAATCTTATGTATTTCCAAATGTGTAGGGGTTTCGCTTTTGGCTTTTTTCTACGTTTTCGTTGACACTTTATTGTATGCACACTTTTTGAATACAACGCAATGCACGAATATAAAAATGATATAGTGTGTAATCGTGTCTACAATAAAATCGTTGGTGCTCTTGAAAGAGTTCAATGACTTTGTTATTGTTGTTGTTTTTGCTGTTGTTGCTGCTGCAGTCGTGGTTTTATTACCGCTTTACTACGACAAATAAAAATAGGCAACCATTAGAAGTTAATAACGATTTTAATGCGGCGCATTTTCAAGAAATTAAAAATAAAACAAAAAATTAATAAAAAAAAAGAAGAAAAAAACATCTATGTAACGTGTTCCTGGAAGAGAACCATGATCTTGAGTCGAACTTGTTAATTATTAAATGTGAACAAATAAAAAGAAACTTAGCTTAGACCAAATCTGGGCGTTACACATTAAACCGGTGTGCGTGGCACGCGTGCGCCCCATTAATGACACCTTCATGGCTAATTCAACTCAGATGGTGGTGTTGAATTCTACAAACACATGTATGTTCTTGAGAAGTATTAAAATTAATCTAGACCATCAAATAATTCAACCCGTGCCATACAATAAATGTTCTAAGAAGTTGAAGTTACAAAAATTCATAGTTGGCACATTCATCGGTGTTCCAAAATGGGTGCGTATCAGTTACCTGTCACGCGGTCAAGGCTTCTATGTACATATGGAAGGACTTGACTTGAGCGCTGACCCACGTCACATTTAGTTTTTGCCCTCGTTCAGCGCAATTAACAAGGCTTCTGTATTATCGTGTATTTTTAACATAAAAATGAAGGGTGATGCCTTGTTAAGCACATAAATGTCTCATTTTATAGATTTGTGAATGCGAACTCCATTGTTTCTCGGTTACTCTATTTATTTGGGTGATTGTTGGCCGTTTTGTTTTGCTTTCAGCCTCAGTGCACACAATGCTTCTGTTTCTCACGCGAATAATTCCTGAAGCGTGCATGTGTAAAATGTGTACTCGTTTATGAATGCATTACTTGTGCAGTACTGGGGATCTGCAGCACGTTGGTATTTGCATACTTTCACTTTTCTCGAGCTTGGTGGCGTTTACATTTCTTAACATTTGTTAACACACGTACTGCTGGTAGTGACCGGTACTGAGATGCATGTAAACAAGTTGTAAAATTTCCGGTGCTTGGCACCACTTATCACTGAACGACCAACGACCAACGGACCAACTCGTCCAGTCATTATTTTCGTCTGACAGTAATTGCACAGATGTTAATTTATAAATTTTGGCATGCTGGCAACGCAAGCATACAGAGAGCAGAAAAAGACTTGATAATAAACAATTAAAAGCAAACAACTTCATCCATTTTATATTTAAACGATTTCAGATGAATTGAAGTAAGATTATCAAAACACAAAACATACTACACAAATTTGTTTATCATACTAAATAGAGGTACACTGCAACTTGCACTGGCACAGATACATTACATGTTTATTTTGGCACGAAGTATACGTATTTGTCTTCATCGTTTTCATCACTATCATCACCGCCCTCACCGGCATCATCAGGCTGATCAATGCCTTTGATAGCACGCTGATCTTTACCCACATCATCGTCATCATCAATATCGTCCTCGCCACTCAATTCATCATTCATCAGGTCATCAAACCGATTATTGACATCAGTGTCGGAATTCTTATTGTCCAGATCGTCTTCGTCAACACACAACATTACAAGATAATCATCAGAGGACATGCCCTCTACGTCATCGGAGCGGACCATTTTTCTTCCCTTCTGTATAATTTTAGGGGTTTTCTTTCCGTTTTTCGGGGGAAGGTTCTTCACTTTGCGCCAACTATTCCTCACATTTTTTTCAACATTCATGGAACGTTTCGCATAACTCAACGGTTTGCATTTGGGCAACATGTATTTCTTAAAATCGGGTTTACGTTTTCGGTTTGCGAGTACGGTAGGCAAGACCTTCTGCAAGGATATTGGAAGATGCATATTCTCTGAAATCTGAACTGCTTACTGGTTACTTACCCTTGTGCTAAATTCTTCTTGTTGTGCGGGTGTTAATTTTTTCCATTTCATTGCCCCCCGCTGCAGTATTCGCTTCACACTACAATCGGGATGTTCAGCTTTGTACGAGCGCAAAAAATTTAGATAGGCATTTTGCACCAGAGGTTTGGGATTGTCCTTAAAAACACGTTCGAAATTTTTCGCCTTTGTTTTTCCGAATGACAGGGCCATTTTTTATTTCGATTTTCTTAACAATTTTTCGCTTTGTTTCGATACTTTTTTGCATAAACTTTGTGCTAAATTACAAAATTTTTTTAACACGTAACAATTTTCTCGAGTTCTAGAATATCACGTAAAATTTTCAGCTATACTAATAAATTCTGAAGAATTGTGAAATGTTTTTTGACAATATTTTCATAGGGAACTTTTTTTTTCTAACTATTATAAAACAGTTAACTAGATTGTTGGTTAAGTGGGGTAGATTCTCAACAATTGGCTGTAGAGTAAAGAGTGAACGGTTCGCTTTTACAAGTTTGTCTGGTTGTTTGCAACTCCTAAACCTTTAATTATGCCGATCGGTGCACTAGCAAAATCTATTGGACCATATCCGTCTTCCTGGTACAAGGATATGTATTGGCACACAAAGGAACCCTATTGCAAATGGACTGAATCGGACCATTTCTAGGTATTATTATAATGGAAATTAGTTTTAGTTTGTCTACGCAAAATTTGGACCCGTTTGAACAATTCTTAGAACCTCTTCTCATTCAATGATATTTCACGAAGTGACTTGTAGGGCAATGCCTCGCATTTACTGATATAATTACACTATTTATATCACAATTTGTAGAACTGAGTGGTGATACATGCTGGGCCTTGACCGTCCAGAACATTTTCACTTTTTTCTTATAAAATCTGGGGAGAAATAATTGTTTGTCATAAAATTGTTGTAGACCAAAGGTGGTGGTTGAGTGTTTAATGTTGAACGTTTATTTATTTATATATTTCATCAATAGTTTTATTTCATAAAAAAAAATGCAAATTATTTTGTGCTTAATTAAGTTGGTAGCAAAAGGACAAATCAAACGGGGTTGGATCAAAACTGTAGATATTGACATGATGACAGTATTTAGATGCCGAAAAGACTCAAGAACTGTACGATAGGCTACTTTAGAATTAAGTTACTTAAGCAGGCTACTTGGAGAGAAGTTTTCTTCTGGATCACTGCTTAGGAGAAAACTTCTATAAAAGCACGGCCCGTGTGTATACTCTCTGCAGAACGTGAATGTAAATACTACCGTTTCGGTGCTCTTAAGAATGTACAAATTCTTCAATTCCCTTGGGAAGGCATCTGGCGAAGAAACAAATTCTTAAAAAACGGCCTTTATTGTTATTCTCGGTTATCGTAGAAACCTTAAATAAACTCCATTAATTAGTTATTACACATAATTTTAGTTCGGTACGGGTGAGTACATGTATTGTATTTCACACAGTGGGTTTCCTTTTATGTCGCTGACAACGTGCAAACTCGTTATTCAATGGAAATTTTGAAATAACACATTTTTATACACCTCTACTACTTCTAACAAACAATCTCACCACCGCCATTCGTTTTGGTATTCCAAGTGAAAACGAGTTTACACAGTTTCGAGTTTGTTTTTGTTGATTCGCATTTTATAAAAATTTTATAAAAATGTTTAAAGTCTCGGCGGTTTGGTCAACTGAACTTAAATACTTTATATCATTGTTTGTTTATTACTTTGTTTTTATAATTCTGGTTTTTTGTGTTTAAAAACATTGAATCTAAAAGAAAAAAAAGTGAACGTTACAATAAATTAAAAACCCACACAAGTCGAATGTTTTATAAAACTAAGCCGTTCTTAATAGTAATTCAAACTCAATTTTATAAAAAATGTTTGTTTTTGGTTTTGAATTAAAAGGCACTTGTCTAGCTAATGTGGTCGATCTTCGTCAAATTCAAACGCCAAAGACATGCGACCTTGGCGTTTCGGTTTACACTAATTAGGTAGCTTCCACTTTTTGCCATTTAAATGGGATTTAAAAAGATTGCTAATATGAAGATGTTTGGGTCTGTTTTTTAAAGAAGTCCTCTAATTTTTACCCCAATTCGAAGCTTTAATCTCACTAAAAGCATTCGGTTAATGGTTAAAATTTATGAATTTTTCTTTTATGTTGTAATGGCTATAAATCGTACCTATTTGGGACCTTTGTTGATATAATTTTTTCCTTTCTTTTCGAATCATAATCATATCGCGGGATATTTCTGCCGTTTTTCCGAACATCCTGTGTATAAAAGTTAGGCATTAAAAAATGTATTATTCCAGTCTTTCAAGCGTATTTCAATCAAACACTTTTACACATGTTTGCAGGCTATTTTGTATACTGAACACACGGTCATTAAAATACATTTTTCATATTATTTATTAACTGTATTTTGCATTTATAATAAAGTTTTGTATCGATTAAAAAAATTTAAGTGCTACCAAAGAAAAAAGTTCAACTATAACAATTAAAATGAGTGAAAATACGATTAGTTGGTTGTAGCTGGCGTTTCAATAAGCTATTCTGAAACATTTCGTTGCACAATTTATGCTGTCATATAAAGTAGTTTTTTAAAATAGATTCCATGATAAGAGATTCTAAAAATGGTTCAATTGGGTCCAGTTATTTACAGTTACTTACAGTTATTTATTAGACTAATTCTTTACAAGATTTTATTAAGAAACAGACGAAAAGGTTTTTTATTTATTATAGCCCATGATTTAATGCCCTACACCACTTACTTTCACAAATTATGTTCTAATTAGTTTGATAGTATCAGTAAACGGGAGGAATTGTCATGAGTCATTTGATCAAATATCACTATATGGAAAGGGATTGCAGAAATGGTCCGATCGGATCCAAATTTGGTACAGGGAAAAATGAGGCTAAATAACTATTCTTTACCAAATTTTGCCGAAAAATATTATTAATTGTTAGTTTTTGTTATATAAAGACATATTTCATATGAGGGCGTTTTGGTTTGATTCGGTCCAAATGTGCCAAATTTTAAATCGATTAACTATTTTTCACCAAATGTTGTTAAAAATGATTAGGAATTTTCGTCATACAAAGATTTCTTTTATAATAGGACCTTATATGAGGAAAGGTTTTAAAAATCGTCTGCTTCCGTCCATTTTCAATAGGATTTATCTTTGGGCACCAAATTTAATCAAAATATCTCATTAAATGCGCTTTATAGAAATGTATTTACATAGAGACAGGCGGAGGCCATAATAAAAGGGTGTGTCATACTTTATCCAATTAATTATTGTACAAAAATACGCATAACTTGGTACACCCTTTACCTTTACCATTTTGCAAATGTTGGTACGATATAAAAATTTCCATATCTTAGAACTACTAGAATTAGGTAAGTAAGTAATATCCATGCTCATTATCTACAATTTACATTTACTTATACAAATAAATTGGTAGTTACCGTTAATACTTGTACTTGGTTACATAAAAATTAATATTAATTATGGCTAATAAAACTGTGATTCGGATAATTCGGGTGATTCGGGTCGAGGTGAATACAGATTTTCTTCTCAATTACTTATTTTTAACACAACAAATCGTAACTTTTTATAATTGATCCTTGGTTTTCATACAAATTTTCGGCTTTGAACCGTTCTGCGGTGTTTCCAGAAACAATTTATAAAGAAGACAACTAAAGTCTAATTTTTGAAGGGTGTGACGATTGTATTAGAGCAACTGAATAACCTATAAAATACCTGTACACTGGAGTACCTCTATTGGTTTAACGAATGATTTCTCCAATCATTCATTTATAATCAATCCTTATGTCTGTGGCGTGCTTATATTTCTCTCCTCCACCGTACGTACGTACACCTGCAGTTATCGCTAGTATTGAGTTTTCTTTGACTGTTTCTTTGTTGCAGCTTTTTTTTTTCGATCCAATACGCTCTGTTAGTTTTCGTTACAATTTCACCCATGCTTTGGTGTAATATCTTAATTTCTGCTTCAATTTAACGCAATTTTCTTATTTCACTGCCTGGAAGAGTTTCAATTTTAGTAATAATGTTTTACAAGTAAGAAAACTAGATTTTGATTAGCCCAAATCCTAAATACTCTCCACATTTACATATATTTGAGTCTGTCTGATTGTTAGCACTTTCCTGATCGTAGATTGTGAGATATTGGGCTGAAATATTGTGCAGTACAATCCCTGCACGCAGATTGCTTCTTAAAATGGGCAAAATCAACCAAGAGCCACGCCCACAATTAGCAAATATTTCTTTTATATACCGTTTATTTATACGTCGTAATTATCCGACTCATCAATGTGGCAATAACGGGCATGGTTGAATAACAGACACGCCTACAGTTTATAATAAACTACTCAGCCCGACTTTCAAGTTGATATACGATTAGAGGGCTTAATCAGATACTTGCCACGCCCACCATTTCTTTTGCAGATGTGGAGGGTACTCAATATTTGGCGTAAGCCACATTTACTGTTCTTTCTTGTTTTTATATATTCAGAAAAGTCAATATGTAAACTACTGCTCATATAGAAATCTTATGCCAACATTTTATTGTACTTTTTTGTGGCTACTAGTGTTTTGTGCTTGCAACAAAAGATGCAACAACTTGCGGTTGCTGATCAGAACATCGTCATAATCACAATTGTGGAGTGTGGTATTACGTTTCAGTGCATCGTAAATATGAATTCAAAGAGCAAACCAACGATAAGTTAGTTTATGTCTTGTTTTTATTTTTTTTGTTTTTGTACCTTCATTAAGCTGCAACTGGATTCTTTTATGGTTTCACGTTTTATTTTTGTTATTGCTCTTAAAGAAATACGTGAATGTATTATACATTATCTGTTCTCGCTTCCTTTCGCTACACATCCTTTCTCTTGATTAATTCTTGCGTTGACTTGAACCCGGCCAGTACATCCACATTTGATTGTTGTTGTTAATTTATATTCACAATTCTTCTCGCAGTGTAAAGTCAAGAAAGACTATCAGATTCGGCTTGGGCTGAACTTTAAGAATCTGTACGAAAATGCAGATAATTTTTTTTGCAATTATTTGGTTTTACTTGCTTTCAAAAACTTTCCATTCGAAAAATATTCACTTGTTCGATATGGTTATCGATAGAGCAATATTGGGGGAGAACCCAGGGTTTAAAGCTATTTAGATTGGGTAAATGAAACCTGGAATACATAGATTCACAAAAACCCGAAGCAGCAGTCACTGTATTCCCGTACAATTCAAAGACCACAAAACTACGACTTGTGCAAGGAGAATTTGCATAGACTACCATAAACCAATGCGTTTTTAACGTTATTTCTCTTGGTGTATCTTCCTCTCTGTGTGTAATCTTGCACCGCGTTACGCAAATTTCTGCACATTTGATATACTCATAATATTTTTATTGCGTTTTCCCAGTTACCATAATTATTGTGCTTGCATTTTATTGTTTTTGTTATTATTTAATGGTGGTGGCGAAACTGATTGTACGTGGATACGAAGTGTATTAAATTTCGTAATTTTGTCTCTTTAATTTTTGTTTTTGTTTTACTTACATGTATTGCGGTTAAAATACGTAAATAAACATGTAATTATAAGTCACATATTAAGAAGTAAGAAAGGCTTATATTAGGCGTACGCCAAATCTAGGGTATCCGCCATAATGTAATGTTTTGTTATGCTATGTTATGGTGTGATATTTTTACATAAATATGTATTCAAATTTGTACATAAGGAATCATCATGAGGATACTTCTGTTAATTACACATTTTAATATCGAAAGATATGTATCTTCTTTTTAATATAACTACCGCCTGGCTTGTCATATTTCCGTTCTTCACATACCGTTAGAATGTCCAAAAGAAGGCCTAATTATGATTTTTTTTTTTAAATCAAAATTTTCTGGTCGATTTATATGTAGGTTTGTCAAAGTTTCTCAAAGTTTAGGTGCGCGAACCGATTTTACCCATTTGCAAAACTAAAGCGTAGGTAAACTCGCAGATATAAGATTCCAAATATCAGCTCAATATCTCACTTTTATTAAACGTGCGATTTCATGGTGGGCGTATCTGTGGGTGGACGTTGCCAATTTGCAATACCAAACATTAAACAAACTTGAAAATTATGTGTACGGAATACTTTAATTTTGCGCCCCTTTCACACAAAACACAGATTGAAAATTTTTCACAAATACACGAACAAGGGGACTTCGAGCTGGAGAGGTGGGAGGCATCTACGCAAATTATATACATATAATAACTTTTTCTAATGAAATAGAAATTAATGAAATGAAATGAAAGGGACAGACAGATTGGTTAAATCGACTCAGAATTCGGCGCTGAGCAAGAATATATATACTCTTTGGGGTGTGGCTCGCCCATATTTGGTACTTATAAACGTTTGAACAAAACCAATATACCTCCACCTTCCATTTATGTGATGGTGGGTATATAATATCTCTATATTAATTTTATTGTAATGTGTGTATGCTGAACAGTAAGATGCAGTAACATGCTGGAGAGGACCCTTCCAATCAACTTTATTTCTATGGAATAGTTAGCATTAAATGCATGGTTGTTGTTTTACTAACTCATTGATTTTGACAAGTGCGTTCGGATGTCGTTCTATTAATGGTACGTTCAGGGTTTTAAATTTCGAGATATTAAGGAGACAAATAGCTTTTTTGCCATCTGTGGGCATCAATTACAAAACATGAGATATTGAAAATTGGTACACCTGCGTATAATTAGAAGATAGGTCGTTGTTAGGACATGATCGGATTGCAGAAGCGCCCATAATCGATAAAAATCTATATGATGCCATAAAAATTGAACCAAAAACTGTGCCAAAAATATGCGTTATCGGTATAACAGACACTCCCACAATTAACAAAAAACCATACTCCACGTAAAACTCGGCTTACAAGTTGATACATAATGCAAACACTATTAAAGGGCGTAATCGTATACCCGCCACGCCCACCGTTTGTATGTAAATGTGGAGGATATTTAAGATTTCGATTAAGCCAAACTTATAATTCATCATAAGAATTGTGCAGAGATTTATTCAATGTTTTCTCCTTTTTTTATTAAACGAATAGACAAAAATCTGAACCGTGAATATGTTCATTGACTGACTCACCTGTATGATATAATATAAAATCCCCCTCAACTAATTATAATTCAATTAATTATTTAATAATTTATTTACATAAAATTACAATTTCGAAAAAAAAAAAAACAACGGAATGAATAAAATTTGTTTTTGATAAGGTGCCAAATTATAGCTTTCATCATTAAATTTGTTACATCTTATAAAATTACAATAACAATAAATATTTGGGAAACAGTTACATACACACAGAGATATATGATATACGAACACAGCCACCTACAAGACACAAACACACATACCTAGTACACAAATGAACGGACCTAGCTTAACTTGGTGTCATAATTGAGCAATAACGCATGCGAACATGATTGTGGATTTTTATAACCTCCCGCTTAAAAAGGGCGATACATTAAGTTTATCATACGGTTTGTCACCACCTTCGGAAGCTTTGCTAACAGGTGGCAAATTTTATTTCAATATTTTTAATTGTAATGTAAATGTAAGCATTTCATCATTGGACTCATTAAAACTTTAACATAAATCTTATATAATTTATATAACAACTCTTTAATAAATCACTGCTGCTGCTACTAACGGAATAATAAACTGTGTATGCTCTCATCACTAAAGTGTTTGGTAAAGTAAAATATTTCTGTTCGTTGGCATTGAGCGGCATTTTTTAATGAGTTTTTTTGCATTGTGTATGTTTTTTTTTTTATCTGAGTAGACGACTCAAGGATTTTTGCGTTTGTTTATTATGCATTATTTTGGAAAAATAGTACAAGACGACAAGAGACCTGTTAAGTGTTTGCACTTTTCTTCAGTTTTTTCTTCTTTTGTTCATTCAATAATAATGTGAGTTTACTAACCTAATGGTTGAATGGCAATTATATCGCACATGAAAGAAAAAACATAAAATGTTACAACAATGTTTAATAAAATTAATCTTTAACACTTTCGTAAGCGGCAATTTTTTCACGTATTTATTGCCAATAGAAACTTTTTTGAATTCATGAAAAACAAGTAAGAAACAAGTAAGTAAGAAAGTTTGGATTAGGCCAAATCTTAAATACCCTTTACTTCTGCAAAGGTGGGCGTAGTAGATATATATATTACGCCCTCTATTAGTATGTATTACATATTAGCTTGCAAGTCGAGTTTTACGTGGAGTATGGTTTTCTGTAAATTGTGGGTATGTCTTCTATCTGAACACATCGATGGAAGGGATCATTATAAATATGAATATCAAATTTCAACTTAATCGGTCAATTTTTGTGGCAGATGTATAGATTTTTGTCGATTCTGGGCGTGGCGTTTGGCCGATTTCATCCATTTTAAATAGCGATCTGCATGCAAAAAATAAAAATATCTGCTAAATATCTCAAAATTGACGCCGATAAGAATGCCAACAACAGACAGACATACGGACATACATGTGTATATCGAGTCAGTTTTTGACGCTGATTAAGAATATATACTTTGTAGGTTTTTTGACGCCTGTTTCTGGGTGTTGCAAACGTAATGAAAAACTAAGTTTACCCCTCATCTTATGTGGAAGGTATAAAAAGGTAGAGGTATATAAGTCAAGGTCAAATTTTAAATACCTCCAACTGATCCGCCAAAGCGTATGGTGTCAATCAACCTTATTGCGTAAGCGACGAACGCTGTTGTCTCTTTACTTTCTATGTAGTCGCCTTCGCTAGCTTTTGCTTTCGCTGTTGTTGCGTCTAATATTCGGTACTAATAATGAATAATATGGTATAACATAGTACCAAGTGACAAAATTCGGACACAGCAAAAGATGGCAAAGGCAGGTAGAAATTAAAGTCGGGGGTGACTTAGTGGTAAGAAAAACTTCTTCAAGAAATTGCGCATTTTTCAATTTTAGCTGTTCTCTGCTCGACCGTTGGGACTACAACATTTCTGCCAAGTTTAGAATAGAGTTTACAAATTATGTGATCAGGAGATCACAATTTTCACGGATAGATGGACAGACGGACTACATTGACTGAGTATTTGATTTTTATTTAAGATATATATACATTACTGGGTCTCCAAAGCCTCCTTCTGGCAGTTGTAAACGTTTTGACAAGTCCTAACCTTAGGGTGGTGTAGGGGGTGCAAATAAAGTTTGCAAAAAGTTGCACCCACTAGTAGAATTGCAAACGACGTGGGTACACAATAGCAGTCGCCAAAGTATTAATACTGCGTTAATTGTCTTATCCACCTTGAGCAAACAAAAATTTTGCTTAATAATTTATAGATAAGAAATATTTAATTGTTTGCTATTTAAATACAAATGTTATCAAAACTCTCGTGTGTTGCAGAGGTGCCTCGAGTTTCACCTCACAATTTTATTGTTTATTATTATTATGTGTGTAAGCATATAAGTGTGATGTGTCTATCTAGATTTATTAAAGTAATATTTTTAATGGTAATTAAGCAAAAGTCCTCTTCATAGAGTCTGTGACACATTTCTTCAAGGTAGTGGGTACAAAACTATTGCATTGATTGAAATATTTCCTTCAATCTTTTATTATTTATTTATATACTGAAGATGGACAAAATAATGTAAACACCTGACCTATACACAATATTTATTCATTAATAAGGTGTTGGGTCACCATTTGCTTTTAGAATAGCTGCAGCACCCACGGAATACATACGTAGAGTGTCTGATTAGTTTTGCTGTCAAAACCCTAAAACTATAAAACAACATGTATGAATTAAATGTTATGTAATTTAATTGTTATATAAAGTGTTAACACGCTGAAATGTTGCCAACAGTTTTATTATTTGCTTGGAATGATTTGTTTCTGTTTTTTGTGTTGTTTTGTCGTTGATTAATGCTTTCATTACACAAATACTTCCTCAAGCCCTCTTTTATTATACTGCTTTCTCGCCCTCTCTCTTTCCCACTCACTTCCTCTCGTATTATGTTAATTAGCTATTTATTTAAAAAGCAATTTTTTTTTGATGATTTAATGTAAATGAAATGAATTTTTTTTGAATCTTTGCCGAGATTACTTAACTGCAGTCTTCACATTCATCATGTTGTGTAAATAGTTGTACATGTCCAGATAATACAATAAATTGAATTGATGAGCTTTTTTTTGCATATAGGAACATGTGTCTTTGTGTGCGTACAGATTTTTTATGAAGAATTTTAATTGCATTTTTTTTTTTTTTTGATAAATAAATAAAAAACGTTTTTCATATTCATGTAATTTATTTAAATTATGTAATATAACTATAACTCCTACAAAGCTGTGTTTAATTATAATGATTGAGAATAAATTATGTGGATTTGAAAAAAATATTTATAAAAAATGAAAATCAACTAAAAAAATGTAGCAATAAAAAGGCGGAATATATTTGGCTGCGGCCAAATATTGAATACACACCATCGATGCTTCAACACTTTCCGAGCAGTATAAATGTCAATATACCTTCCGTACAGAAAATTTGTTTAAAAAATAGCCAAGTTACGTATGAAAAGTGCCATTTTGATGGCATGGCTCAGTCGAATGATTGTTGGATGCTGATTCAGATATAGTTTATGGGTTTATAGTTTATGGGGGCTCCTATAGTTTATGGGGGCTCCTATACCTCCTTTTAGCCGTTGCCACTTTTTTTGAGAGCGATACATACCCCCATACACATATGATGGCGAATATAATAAGTGGGACTGCGAAGCTGATCGCTCGCTTAGACATTCTTTATCAGCTCTTTCACTGGTTGTTTTATCTGCCAGATTACAGAATTAAATTGTATCTGGAACTGTTTTTTTATCCCACTTAGTTTAATAAAGCAAAGCAAAGTCGTAGCTTCTTTCTTATAATTTCCCAGAACTCTGTGATATTTGAAAAGTAGAATCATTCACAACGTAATAAATGTAATAAGTTACGCCATCACAAGCGAATAATACTGCAGACTACGTGACTAAAATGATCGTTTTTAAGTGACAAATATGCCAGTAAAAGAAGTTGATTAATTTATAACTAATTATAGTAAAGTTATGTTATGTTAGTAACGTAATAAAAAACATTTTTGAAACAAGTCACAAAATATTTGGCTTAAACAATTTTTTGAAAAGATTGCCGCTTAGAAGAAATTTGTTGATAACATTTCTATAAAAAAGAACAGAATGAAGTAAACAGTGGATACACAGATGGAAATAGAGACTTATGTCTACAACCTTTACGGAAACTTTGAAGCTTCTTTTATTATCATAACAAACACTTCGATAAGGTAAAAATAGCCCAGACATCAAGCGCTGGGTACATACACTCTTTTGACGTTAGCCGAAGGCATACCACTCATGTCTCAAGGGTCAAACTTGAATTCTAGGTGCATGCATCGATTTTGAAGAAAAATATATTTCATTCAGTACTTTAAGTAATTTGAACGATTCTCTTTTATATGTAGCATCAAAATATAGAAGTGGAACATTTTCTTTATATAACAACCAGTCTCTCAACTGATTGCTATTTAGTTCTTTTATTCCGTTTATAAATATATTAAAAAACTCTTTGTTTCCACCATTTCGGACAAGATAAGAAGGAATTCAATCACGTTCAACAATAAATTATCATCAATCAGTTCCTTCTTTTAATTTCCTTTGTTGTTGCTTAATTTTTTTTCTTCTTGTATGTAAATTTCATTTAAATTTTATCCAATTATGTTTTGATTGCATACGTTGCCATAGGACCATAGTGTGAATAACGTGAAGGATTTAAAGCTTTTAACTTGCCGTTCAAGCGGAAGGAAAACTCTTTACACTCATCAATATGTTGTACATTTTCTTCCCTGTAACGTTTCTCATTGTGTTCTGAGCTTACTTTGGGGTTCAAACTGAGTTTGTTATTATGCTTGCAACATCTATAAGAAAGGAAGAGGTCCTTTTGTTGATGGCTTTGAGCTAAAATTTTGTATAAATGTATCTAGTTCTAGTACCTGGGTTCCTATTTAAATTTTGGTGATATCGATTATATCGACGCCACGCCCACATTCAACACAAATCTATAAATCAGTCACAAAAGTCAAGCTATGAAGTTGAACTTTACGTAGTTGTAATTCATACATTCATCGATGTGCCAAAAATGGGCGGGGACCGCCCATAATTTATAAAGAAATATTTTTTGGCACAGAATTCAACTTTTTGTTTAACAAGTAATGCATAGAGCGTAACCACGCCCACTTTCTATTCGATCTTTTACTTGTTATTTCTATGTCACGCCATTTCTACAAGTCGTTGTTTAATGGTGAAAAATTGATTCTCTGTTGAAAAAACGATTTGCCTTCCATTTCATGCCAATGCTTCACAGCAACAAGACGATATTTGAGTAGGCGTCTACATAAACAATTTCCTTCCATTACTATCTACTACTTAGCAATGCTCACAAAGCTACTCATTAATCTAACAAAACAGTATTTTGTCCAATTATTGAAAAAAAAAAAAAAAAAAAAAAGAAAAAAAACATTCAACCAAAAAACTTCAACTTTATATAAAACTTCGTATCATTTCCACACCCAACAGGAAAAATTGAAGTACGTTTGCATTTTATAGTGTGTGTATGTGTATGTCGTGACAAAAAGTTGCTGTTTCCCCCGTTGCGATGCTGCACATTGAAGTTGTCATCTCTTGAGAAGCTGATTGCGTATAAATAAACAATTCGGATGTGAATATGTGTACAATTCAGCTCAGTCGATAATATGGTGTGATGTGTGATTAAAAATGGCAATTTTTTTATTGTAAACGTACACAAAGAAAACTGTTCATGTTCAACTGTTCATTCAATTGCATTCGTTCTCAGGAAGCCATCAGCCGTCACAGCTGCTAAGTTATTTATTTCTTCAATAGAGAGAGATTTCATGGTACAGCAACATATATATATGCTTGAAAGTTCATGTACATCCAAAAATGGAAAAAAAACCCTAATAAAAATAATAATAACTCAAGTAGATGTGTGGGAAGGGTGTGTCATTCCCTGCGGCTGCACGTGTTTCGATGCATTTTCTCACTTTATTTTTGTTTTGTTTTATTTATCTCGGCAGCGCGCTTAAAAGTCCCGATTTTCTCCATAATTCATTTTCATTTTTCACGAATCAACCTTAAGGGTCGCATCTCCAAGTGTTCTTTTCGAATTCTTAATATACGATAATGAGACCAATACAATTTTTTCTCGAATTTCGGGGGAATCACAATAAAAGAGTTTTTACCTAAGAGCGTTACTAAACATTATAAAAACACACATGAATTGCTGAATCGACTAATTCTTGATGTTGATGAAATTCTTTTTCAATATTTCCAACAAATTTTCTTATGAAGTGTAACAAAAAAAGTCACAGTATCACTATTCTATCCTGTGTTCATAAAACAAAACCGTAAATAATAATAAGAAAACTTGTTGGTGAAGATGAGTTTGTGATTTTTATTTTTTCAGCATCAAAGACTGTAGTAGGTAGTAGATCTTGAGATATTGAGCTGGAATTGTGATGTACAGACACTTTTACTTTCTGCATCCAGATTGCTATTTAAATTGGGAAAAATCCGTCAAAAGCCACGCCCACGATCGACAAAAATCCATTTATGTGCCTCAAAAATTCAGCTATGACGTTGAAATTTGGTACCCATAGTTATAGCGCATCGATGTGCCAAAAATGAGCGTTGTTAGATAACAGACATGCCTACGATTTATAAAAAACTTGTATTCAACTGAAAAGTCCACGAATTGCATACACTGTTAGTGGGTGTGTTTGTACGCAGATGTGGAGGATATTTAAGATTTGGCATAAGTTAAATTTAGATTTTTTATTGTACCCATCATCATAATGATATGGCGGTATATTGTTTTTTGTCAGATGCTGTTAAGTACCAGAAGCGGGCGAGCCACACCCTTAAAAGTATATATATTCTTGATCAGCATCAATAGAAAAGTTGATTAGGCAATTTGTCCGTCCATGCGAATAATACAATTTCTTGTTGCAATGTGACACATACGGTGAGTCACGCTTTTTAACAACTCATAGACACGCGTCTCATGTTCCTTGAGTCACATTAACTAAAGAAAAATTTTATTTTGGCCATAGGGCTCGCTTTATTTCTTTTATGGCGATGGGAAACCTCATTAACATAAAAACCTCAATCGAGTCATGTCTCTCTACTGGGATACATGAGGTTTACAGCTCCAGGTTCTACTTTTCGGTAGACTTGGTCAAGTCCCCGATTAACAAAATTCTCAAACAACTACAAAAAAGGTAAAAGGTTGAAATTCGATTACATACAGTTGTGTGTAAGGGCCGGGTAGAATAGAAGATACGCCCACAATTAACAAGAAACCCTATTTAGTGTGTAATGAAAACCGTTGATATGTAACGCAAACCTACATAGTATAACAGTTGCATTTATGCAATGCGTACAATTTGCCTTGGGCCAAATCTTGCATAGCAGCTCTATGCACGTACAAGAATTTTTTCGTTTTAATGAAAACCAGTTTTATCCAAGACCGTTATAAGTAATAATACTTTGAAAAGTTTAATCTTCAAGTCACCGGGTGCAGTGGGCACAAAATATGCAAATAATGAAATGGGTCGGTTTGGCTGACATCATCTTATCGTTACGATTACACATTTATTGTATGTACCACTGAATGTTTGTCACATCAAGACAAATTTATAGTGGACCATAAAATAGTTTTCATTTAAATTAGAAGAGAATAAATTATAAATTGTAATTGTTAGGAGAAGTGTAGTGGTCTAGGTGGCATTTCAAAGGGAATGGTTGAGAAAGAGAAGGAATTTTAAGAGTGTCAACTAAACTAGAAACAATCACACAAGTAATTAAGACATGTACGGTTTATGGCACACTTTATTGTACAAACACTCTTAATGCCATTTCTGCATATTATGAATTTTAATTTCATAAAAATTTAAACTCGTTTTATTTATCTAATAAAGGAACTGAAAAAGAAACACAACACAAATCGGATTTTTCCTTTTTTCCAAAGCATAGTGTGTACCAAAAAATGTGAGATACTCCATAACAGAATATTAATATAAGTGGTACAGAATGATTTCTTAACTGTACTCTATCTTCTCTGGGCAAAACTCCAATTATCCTTATACGAATACTTGCTTCAGTGCTGTCTTACTTTGCCTAAAGTAGAAAATTTGTTACGCTTGACCGATCCATCTGTCTCCGTCTTTTGATAAACAAAATTGTAATAAATGACAAAGAATGCATATGAATAGATTATGCAACACATTTTGTTTGCACTTCTTGACTGCACCTTAGTGTAGAGTGGTATACTAAGGAGACCCTACAGGACTCTTTAAAATCTATATATTCTTAATCCATAAAAAAATATAAGTCGCAAGTACGTTCCTTGAATTAAAAACATTTAAATATTTATTGAAAAAATTCAGACCTTTAGCTGAAATGTGTGTCGCCATACAAAAGATATGTAGTTTAAAAAGGGTGCTATCTTCTAAGAGCCACGCCTACATTTGACGAAAATTTGTTACCGCTACAACAAGAAAAATCGTAACATTTTACCTATATATAAAAAGGTGGGCGTGGCAGGTACCCGATTGCGCCCCTTAACACTGTTTGCAATTCCTACCAACTTACGCGTTAGATTCTGTATAAGAGTTTTCTTTTTTTTTTTGTAAATTGTAGGCGTGTGTGTTATATCATCTCGTTAGTTTTTACCACATCGATGCAAGGACTGAATTCAAATTCTAAAAGATACATTTTTGTCGATTCAGGGTGGGGATCTCAACTGATTTTAATGCGTGCAGTAACTAAAATGTCAATACAAAATTTCAAGATCCCAAAATCGATTGTGAGGGTTTCAACAGATACACGGTTGGACATATAGTCATAGTCAATTCTAATTTTGTGCTGATCAAGAGTAACGAGTTGTCCAATAAAGACATAACAATTTAGTACTTTAATACGAACCCTCGAACATTTTTTCTGATCTGCCAATGTAAAGTCTACAAACGCGCAACGTTTGGAAATTATTAAAAATTACTACCTTTATTCCGTGTCGGTGGCCGCAACTTTAAGATCGCTTTTTGCAATTTTCGGTCGTAATAATTGTCCCATCAGACAGGTTTTGTCAATAAGCAAAGTATACGTTACTGGACAGCAACAAACCTGCATTACAACATTAGAAAAAGTGACAATGTGGTGTGGATTTCATGTCAGAGGTGTGATTGGAATATACTTTTTATGAAAGTAAATGATCGGCATGTTACGGCCAATGGAGCTCGCTATCGTAACATTTTTAGCCAGAATTGGACGGATTTTTCATTAGGGTATATGTGATACTTGTAGTTTCGAAAAATCTGACCGGTAGAATGACGACCACGCTAAAGCGAGAAGCATTCGTCGTTGGATTTCTTTTTAAGAGTGAGGGAATCCAAAAAATCGATCGCTGCAAACGTCTTCGCCTTGGTTATATGAACAAAATGAATTCCTTAGTTAAATATAATATATGTGCTGTGTCTGGAATAATTTTCAGCCCAATATCTTAATTATTCTTATTTTTATTTAAATACAAAATTGATATGTCCTTATAGAAAAACTTTGTACCGTCTATAATGCCTTCTTCTATCAGTTGCAAATGGAAGATTAAATTTGTATACCATCAAACTTTGTAATCTATCTTACGCGGAGGATCGAAAAGTTGAGATAATAGACTGAAATGTGGCCCAGGCACTCCTATTCTGTATACAATCGTTTCATTTTAAATTAGATGAAATCGTTAAGGAGTATGTCAGGTTTAATCAAAATGCAGTTTCTTAGGATTGTACATATACTGAATTGTGCCTAGTGTAGAGTGCCTATGGTAAAACTTTGTTTTATTATTAGTTTCACTTATCAGTCACGGTTGAAAAATTTGCATAGAAAACCTGTAGAAGGAGAACTTGGAAGGCAGGAATAAATTATAATTCATTTCGTCTTTCTATCATTCTGTCTACTCTTGAGATAGAACACAAAAATATACTTTGTTTAATGAATATTCAATAGTTCTGACAAGTCTAGCAAAGTTTTTTAATCTATTTCGCCAAAGTGTGAAGAGATTTTGGGGTATTCATCACTTGGCATATATGGGTACAAAGGTTGCTTCATGAACCCCTTGAAATTACTCTTAAAAATTATAGTGATTGCTTAGTTTATACTTAACTGAACTTAAAAAAAAATTAATTACGCTTTGATTAACAAAAGATTAAAAGCACTCTCCCTTGTCCAGTTCGTACAACGAATAATTTATGGTATGTTTGCAATATATTTGGCATAATAATACATAGAGTACAATTAAATTTTGAGTCATACTTCGTGTAAAGGGAAGTTGTTCTTTATCCGATCTAGAAAATGAAATTACAAAAACAAAAATAATGAAATGAAACATTAATGAAATGTGGGGACGAAATGCTTCGAGCATATAAAGTGTGAGGGTTTGTTACAGTACTATATATATAATACCACACACATCTAAATGTCTATATATAGTGAAATAAGAGAAAATAAACAACATCAACAACCGTATAGTGGATAGTGTATATATAGGATTGTTATGTAGGGTTGGGCTACTGTGGGTATAGTACCAACACAGCACCATACCTATGTATGTATATGTTGTTGTTATTATTGTTGATGGTTTTGCTGGTATCTTGTACAGTCAGTCAGGCAAGCTTCTCATTTTCATAGTGAAAACAAATGCATCAACAATCAGTATGTCAGAATTATATAAACAGAGACTGGGTATGAAAAGTATAACAACAACAAAAACAACAACAACAACTGCTAAAAAAAAAAAAAACCTTGATAATCATAAATGAAACAAGTAAAAAATAAAACAAAATTTGGTTTAGGTGTAAACTTAAATATTCATCTAATATATATACAAAGAAAGGGCGTGGCAGGTACGTTATTATGCCCTCTAACACTATGTATAGTATCTTAAGTATCAACTTACAAGCCCGACACTATTTTATTGTAAATTATGGGCGTGTCTATTATCCGTCTACGCCCCTTGTTGGACACATCGATGGATGGAATAAATATAAATGTGCATACCAAGCTCATAAGTGAATTGTTATACAAGAATATGTTGTAGGGTGTCTGACGCCTCCTTCTGAATGTTGCAAATGAAATGACAAATTTAATATATCAACCATATTATGTGCAGGGTATTAAAAAAAAGTCACAGAAACAACAACAACAATGATATAAATAATGAAATTAAAAACAGCATAATTATCATCAACAACAAAAAGAATAACACACACACACACGGAGAATTCTTCACGTTACCGCTTAAATACGGACGATAGCTACACACTCTATAATCACAATTTGCTACTGTTGCTGCTGTTGTGTGCTTTTCAACAAAACAACAACAATAATAATGATAATGATGTGAGTAACAAAATGGGGATAATGACAATGCCATGTTTTTTGGTGTGATAAGGCGACAGCATTAAAATAACCCTGACAATATGATTTGAAACGTGGAACGTGGAATCGAGAAAAGAAAACATTTCAACTTTATGCAAATATCGGGAAATGTACAACACACGCACGCATTCGTGTGTCACTAACGCTTACCTTAAACTATGCCCAACACGTAAACTTGACATTGCCGGCATGAACCTATTTCCAAAGCAGCAACACTACACAACACAATCAACCGGCCTCACCCGGCCGTCACCGGTATAGATCGCGTTTCGATTGTTTGTTGTGAGGAGTATGCATGTGATAGTTAAATTATTTTTACTGCATATGAAGTTTTTCCCTACTAATGCCAGACGGAGACATGAATGGCTGGCTGGCTGGCTGGCTACACTGACGAATTGCTGATGAATATGCATGGATTCATTGCTGCAGTGGATGACAAACACCAGCAGACAAAGGCACAGGCAAAAAAACACAGACAGTCTAAAAAAAAGAGGTGTACAAACGCAAACGATCTCATGAGAAATAGGCGGTTACGCTGCCAGTCATAGTATATAAGAGAGTGTGTAATTTGCAAATCAAAGTTCATCCTAGCATTACAAACACATACACAAACACAAACACATACTTTACCAACTAACAACATACCAAGTAAATGTGTAGGACTTTGGCAACATTTACCTTCAGCACCAACAATGCTTTAATGCAATTTGTAGCATGCTTCGTTAAGTATGTATAATAAAAACAAAACAAAAATTAAAACAAGTAAAAAAAAGTTATATGCGGCTTAGCGCAAGTGTTATTTTGCAATTTTGTCTGTACGTCCGCTAATTGATAAATGAGAGTTGCAGTGAAAACTTAGATCTGATCATTTCAAAATTTTGATACCCTTCAACTTAACATCAATGGGTAATTGTTGTTCAACTAATTTGTGTGGATTGGATCAAAACTTTAACGTTTATAAAAAGAAACGTTGAAATATTGTACGCATGTCCATCGTTTTAAAAATAAGCTTAGGAGCCAAAAGAGGGATCATCGATTTGATACTTATAAACGTAAAGTCAAATAGCAATTATTGACTAATTTTTCTTATTGATGTGGAGCTAAGGCACGCCCCTTTTTGTTTTAAAACTGAACTGTATGAAATTCCGCCTAACTACACAAGAATCTTTGTATCAAGGATGAGTGCGCCAAATTTGAAATGTTTATATACATGGGAAGTACTATAGATTAACTATAGATTTTAGCGATATAATTTTTTCAATTTTCTACTACATAGACTGAAGCGCTGATAACTTGCGCACCGAATCTTTTGAAAATCGGCAAAGTGAAAGTTATAAGATTCTCTCTTTTTTCCTTTAACTAAGTTGATTAATTCTGCCCTTTTTCCTTTTTGTTCAAAAAGTGCAAAATTCTGAGAGTTGCAAACATATTATGTGAACTTTGTATACTTTTTTAGTGTAAGAATAAAACACCAAAAACAAAAAGCAAAAAAAAAGTATTGAAAACAAACTGAACAACACTTAATATACTTTAACGAGAGTCATGTGAAAGCGGAAGCATGTGTCATGCTTGCATCCGTCGTCTCAACCAATTTATCCATAACAGTCCGTCTATGAGTGCTGTTGCCGTTGCTGTGTTTCGAAAAATCATTCATTGTAAGCCCTTCACATATATATACACACATACATATAGACAGGGCATGTACCATGTATATGTGCTGTGTGTACATATAATAATTATCATCGACATCCTCCCCTTTTTGATTACTGCGATGATGTGGCAATTACTGTAAATTATTGCATTTCTGCTTTTATTGCCCAATGTCGCCTCTGCTCATAATTGCAAGCAGAAATCAAATCTTCATTTCCATTTAAATGTCAATATGTTCCCATCGTTTGGATAACTGCTATTACTTGTACGTTTGGCGAACATACATATATTGGAAAAATGTGAAATTTGTTAGTTTTCCAAACGCACTCGTGCACACGTACTTATTAGTGTTCATTGATCATTGAACTTTTTGTTGGTCTGCTTCGGCAGCGCTTTTAATTTGATTTTATATAGATTTTCCTTTCATCAATCCTTGCCCCATATATTACGTTTGTCGTTCATTCTTATAAAATACATTTTTTATACCCTCTGCCTTAATGGTGAAGGGTATACTAAGTTTGGTATTACGTTTGCAACATTCAAAACTATATTAATATTCTTTAGAGACACATAGATATATAGAAAATATACAACGTGTTACAAAAATGTATCGTCTGTCTGTCCATTTTACTTTATGCTTAAGCTACAGGTCGTACTTTTTGAGATATTTTGATAAAATTTGATACAAGGACATGTCCTGGCTCAGAAAAGAACCCTATTGAAAATGGACCGAATCGGACCATTTTTAGAACCTTCCCCCATATAAGGTACTATTATAATGAAAGTTTCTATATGACAATAAATCGCAATCGCAAAAATGGGTGAAAAATAGTTAATTAGCTTACTTAAGCCAATTTGGACCCGATCGAACCATTTTTAGAATTTTTTTTCCACATAATGAAGTTTCACGAAGCGACATATATGGCAATGCTTCGCACTTACTGATACAACTGAGCTATTTTATGGCATAATTTATGCAAGTATGTGGTGTAGGGTTATAAAATAACGACAAAAATTGCCAATCTTAACATGTTTCAAAGAAGATACCATTTGCTTGACCTAGAATTTGTTTTATTCTAAATTTGTGCCAGATCGGATCAAGCCTCCTCCCTGTAACGCTTTCTTAAGAAGTCACTTTTATTATATTTCCATATATTGAATTATGTTTCTTGATATTGAAAGTGAGTCGTTTACGATGTTAAACTGTCGCACTTGACCGACTTTTACATTTGCATTTTTATATACATGTGTATCCATATATATTCTTATGGGCATTGTTCTTAACGCTATTATTATAAGATAAGTAAACAAGTAGACCAACTTTGGTCAAATCTTCAAACACCCTTCACATCTTTATAGAAAATATGGGTGTGGCAGACAATTATGCTTTTTAATAAAGTTTGTAATATGTATCAATCTACAAATTCGGGCAATATAGTTTTATTTTTGAAATTTGTAGGCGCGGCTGTTATCCGATATCGCCAATTTCTGGCTCCTTATTAATATTTGTACCAAGTTTCAACTTAATAGCTCATCTGAAGGTAAATTATATTATTGTCTTTGGTGGGCGTTGCCCTCTAGATGCTTAAATTAGATACTTGTAGGTGCAAAATGTCAGCTTAATATCTAAAAATGTTCAACCCTGACATGGGCGTATGGACACGCTTACATCGATTCAGATGTTTTATTTAAGATTAAGTATATATTGTATATATTTCGTCGCCTTCTTTTGCAAACGGAATAACAAGCTTAGAATATATTCTCCTTCTTGGTATAAGAAGCTTTATTTGCTTAAAAAGCAAAAAGCGACATCTTACAAGGACAAGTTTATACACCAGTGAACATACTTGTTCACATTGTCTCGTTATGTGTTACACATCACATATACATATGTGGTATGTTATACAAGAATTACGATTACACAATTACGTACAAAAAATGTCATTAATTAGTTTTACTTGAACTGCTGCCTGCATGTGCAAAGCTCAATGTGGCAACAACCCTTTATTAGTCTAGTTCTTCTTCAAGTGCCTTTCTCTCTCTTACAAGAACGATAATGTTAGCTTTACAACACCGATTAAAAGATAACACAAGAGTTTATATTTAGCTTGATACTATAAAAACGATTTGATTGCATCTAATATTTTACAGTTTGTTTTAATTTTCCTCCTTGCAGACTCTACAACTAATGACTCCATTTGAAAACTAATTCAATAACATCATCATTTAAAGAGATAGCACTGAACACTGATGGTTATGCCGAATGTGGTTTATAAGTCATTTGTTTAAATGATAAATAGTGATGTTAAATAATTCATACCGACGCCATCATTAATTAGGTATCACGTACACACTCATAAAGAATCAACTGTTCAAACGTTCAAATTAAAACTTGAGCATCATGAATTCCGTTATATCTGCATTTAAGACGAAAAAGAATTCCAATAGTAGCAACTCAGCCAGCAGCAACAACTCCATGCAAACAGTGGTGTCAGCCAACAATGAGAAACAGCACAACAGCTTGGGGTTGCTCGGAAGTACTTTGGGTGCCAAAAAGAAAACGATAAGCTCTCCAGACAATGGTTATCAATATTTGAGACATATACGGGAAATAGACACAGCCACCAAACTATTGTCTCCGGTAGTAATGGCGGATGAACTGCTGGAAACGGCGGATATGTTAAACTTTCGTGCCAACTCTGTAACGGCAGTGGCGATGCCATCAAGTCCGGGAATGGATGTAGTTGATCATGTCCCCGGGCAAACGGTGCATTTTACCGGCAGTTTAGAGGGAGGTGGTCCATCTACTGACTGTAATATGAATGGTAGTAAGTATTTAAGCGGTGAAGTATCCAGTGAACGAGTGGAAAATGGTAACTGCGGCGCTGTCGTCATAGCGAATGGCCAACACAGTGCAACGACTAGCCCTACAAGACATTTAAACGAGCCAGACGATGATGAATCGGAACATTCAACCACCGCCTGCACTAGTACAACTAGCAGTAGTAGTTCCAGCGAACACAGTAACAGCACAGTCGTACATAGTCCTATAGTGGTATCACAATTGGGCAATGCTTCACATTCACCATCGCATCAACAATTGCGTCCTGTTAGTCCCACCAAAAGTACAAATTTTAGTATAAACGGCCACAGCTCATCATCTACGCTCTCATCATCATCGGTTTCTTCCACATTTTCATCAACAGCTTCGGTAGCGCTGTGTAATTCCGGTCCAAGTTCTTGCAGTTCAACAACAAGTTGTGACGCTTCTTCGGTCTGTTCAGTTAATGACACATCAGCCCCCTCATCACCCATTCTAGTAACCCGAACATCACATACCCGTAAAGAATACGTGCCCGCTTTTCTGAAATCAACTCAGGTTACTCTACCAATTATAATGCCAAACAGTAATAGCAGTTTAGCGACTTTACCGAGCAGTAGTCAAGGTGTACATTCGGCGGCCACTACACCAAAACATGGGCGTTATGGAAAGCCACGCCTAAGTTTAAGTCGCTTCATTAATCATTCAATGCCATCTGTTCATGGCCGTCCCAATCTGAGCTTAGCTAATGGGGCTATGGCAAATATAACGGGTGATGATCATTCGGGAAATCAATGTAACGGTGCCAACCCTCCGAAACGTCCTTCAACACATCAACGTAACTTAAGTTTGGATTTTAGGTGAGTTTTTTATATTATGCCATTCTTAGGGGATTTCTAAAAGCATTTAAAAGAGCAAAGTCTTTTTTTCTTTTTTTTGTTGGTGCACATGATTGGAGCAAGACAAAATATTGTTGTCAGTAGGGTCGTTTCATACCGATTTTGGGTGGTATTTTATTGTAATAATTCAGTTTGATTATTTTTTCCCAAAGCTAGTAAAATTTTTAACTGGGTCACTCAAGCAGTTTTTTGTTTTCTTATTTATATGACTTCCCAAATTGGCAATGAATATGAGATTTTTCCTTCTTCGTTTTCATCTTTTGTACTTCTTTCATTGGATGAAAGGTATACCAAGTTTGTCATTTCGTATGCAAGTGCCAGAAAAAGGTTCGGCAACAGAGTCTGTGTTAACGTTTTAATGCTGTCCGTATGTCCGCCGTAGTAGAATGTTTGCAATAAATGAGGTATCAAGCTGAATTTTGTTTGGTGCATACATTGCACCATGCTGATAATGGGGAATATCGGTTGTAAGCCACGCCCACGCACACAATCTATTTATTAACTATAAAAATTGAGTTATGTTGCGTACTTATTTAGAATTAGACCATGCCTCCATGTGAAAAAAAGGGCTGGGTTGAATGACAGCCACACCCACAAATTTCCCAAAATAACTTTTTTAAAAGTAGATTGCCTTCTATACGAATACCTACCACGCCCATAATTCACAAAAATCTATCTATTAACGATAAAAATTAGACAAAGATTTGGTAAAAATGGGCACAGTTGGATAACAGCCACGCCCACAATTTATAAAGCACATTTTTCAACCTAAAATCCGACTATATGATCAGCAATAAACTCATGAGTGGGCATCATTAAATAAATGCCACGCCCAAATTTGGCTAAAAATTTATTTATATTTTACTTATTGTCTCATAATTTCCTTTTTCTTGTTGAATCAAATTTTACGATTCCGCAGTGACATATATTGTTACGTGTATTTCTTCTCTTACTCTCACGAACTAGTTTTGTTGTAAACATTTTTTAAAATTGTGACATTTTGCCAAATATACTGAAAATATAAAATCTTAATGGTTTTGGGTGTGATTCTTGACATCCTTCCAAGTGTTGTCAATAGAAAATCGATATTTTTTTCTGTATGTTTTATATGATACATATATACACCCAGGATACAATACACTCTACACATGCCAACCGAAGTAATATTTTACATTTTTTACATGTGAATGTCGATTCAATACAATAAATTTTAAGTGTGACCTCAACACAGTGGTAATATTGTCACATATACGCAGGGATAGTGTGTGGTATGGTATGGTATGGCATGGCGTCCTTAATTAACAATAATTGAAAATGTGTTGAGTTTAATGTAAATGGGTGGTAGTGGTTACGGGCAACATTTCATAGGCTCACACACATGCACACATATATAGATACTGAAATCGTTTTATGTATTAATGTAATAAATTGAAGGTTTTTTTTTAACAGTTTTACTGCATGGTTTCCGTTGGTGTTAATTAAATAATTACCTTTTTTGTTCGTTTAAATGTAGGAAAATGTAACGAACTTATATCCGTGTAGTGCTATTGTTACATAACATTTACAAATCATTAAAATTTTAGAACATGTTTTATAGCTTAAAATATATATATTCGCTTACACTTAGAGTCCAAAAGGTCGTGAATTCTGAAGCTTTTCACAAAAAATTACACCACTTAGGTTCACAAATTATGCTACAATTAATTTAGCTGTATTAGTAAATTCGAGGTATTGACATATAAGTCACTTTGTGATATATATGGAAAAAGGTTCTAAAAATGGTTCGATCGGGTTCAAATTCGGCTTAAGTAAGTATTAAGCTAATGAACTATTCTTCGCCAAATTTTGTCAAAAAATATTAAGCATTGCAATTTTTTGCCATACAAAGACTTCCATTATAATAGGACCTTATATGAAGAGTTCTACAAATGGTTTAATTCGGTACATTTTCAAAAGAGCACCTTAGTGGATAGAAAAAAGTCGTTGTACCATGTGTCATTGAAATATCTAAAGGCGGGTGTGGTATGTTGACATTTAAGAGTTACAAACAACCGCACAAACTTAATATATCCTTTGCCACGAGTGATGCAGGGTATAAAAAACAAATAAAATAAATTATATTTGGCTTAGACCAAATCTTAAATACCCTCTACATTTCTATACAAACAGTGGGCGTGGCAAATACATGATGACGCCCTCTAATTATGTGTGCATTCTGTATCGATTTGCAAGTGGAGTTTCCCCCTTTATAAGGTTTTTTGGAAAATGTGGGCGTATCTGTTATACGACCACGTTCATTTTTAACACATGAATAGAAGAGGTATTTACAAATATATATACAAATTTTCAGATTTAGATGCTAATCAAGAGTACATAATCTTTGTGGGGAATATGAGTTTTCCTTTTGGCTGTTAGAAACGGAATGACAAACTTAGTATACCCTCCTTTAGTTGGAGGGTATAATGAAAGGTCTCAGTTACAATATTTGACAAAAGTTTTTTAATAAAAAACCTTTCTATGTAAATTTTGTATTTGCAAAATATTGCAGCAAACGACAACAAATGCAAATCTATCCTCGAGTGGATTAAAAATTTAAATTTTATTGTATGCAAACTTGACGAAACTGTCTACAGAGCCTTCTACGAATAATTCTAGGTATCCCCCTGCTGTACCATGCATTTTTCCCTCCAACTTTACCTTTTTATTGGCAAGCAAGCAATGTTTTGAAATGCTTCCTCAACCTAGAGCTGTCGGCCATTATTTAATATTCATAAATGTAAATACAAATTTAATTTCACCTTTTACATGTGCATGCATGTACAATATAATGCAAGAAAAAAAGAAAAAAAAAACACCTATGTACACACTTGCACGGCATAGTAGGGGAGTTTTCCTCTCTGGGTCATATTTACACTTGCCAGTCAACAAACACTTGAAATTTCTTGTACGCGTTTTTCTTTTATGTGTTCGTTAACATTATATAATTAACTTGTTCATAAGTGTGCGTACATAGGTCATAAAAAAAGTAAAGGTAGAACCAACGAGTTGTTTGTGGTGTGGTGGGGAGGTGTAGTAGTACTATTAAGTGATGGTCAGGCAGGAAATATGACATTAGCTTCGATTTCGCAGTGGTTGGGTTTTTTTTGTATATTACGCATTGCAACTTTGTGGTCGTTGCTGTATATCTTCTTATTCTTCTTTTACTTCTTTTTTGTTGCTTATTTAAAAATTATGCAATACACATAAATGACGTTCGTTTGCGAGTGCATTGGCAAAAGTGTAACTACCGATTACTAAACATATTATACAGGCATCCTCTACATTGTGGCAAAATATCAATTTGTCATTCCCCATATGTAACAATCACAAGAAACTCTTAGGGACTCCACATTGTAAATTCTTGATCAGTATAAAAAAATGAGTCCAAATAGCAATGTCCGTCTGTTTCTGTAACGCATACGAGTAGCTTTCAACTGAGTATAGGCTAAATGAAAGGCACGCCCATCTTTAACAAAAATCAAACTAAAAATGCTTATAAGTACTCTATACAATGATAGCATCAAAATCTGAACAGATTTAAACGTGTCTGTCCGTACTTCCGTTTATCTATTTCTGGAATGCTCGCCCTCATAAGTTATTTTGACTTTGAGCTAAATTTTATACAAACATTTCTAGTTTCTATGTGAAAATTTCTACTTAAACTGGGTAAAATCAGTCGAATGCCAAAAAGTCAAAAAAAATGAGTTTGTGCCAAACATGGGCGTAGTTGGATAACAGATACGCCTTAAATTTACAAAACATTTAATTCGCTGGTAAAAGAAACGTGTAGTTAGGTAGATGTGGTGAATACTTAAGAACTCCTATAAGCTAAATTTTCCGTCCATGTGTCTGTGTGTGTCTGTGGCACTTTCACTTTGGGAAATTTTGTGAAAGATATTTAAGGTCTCTCCTTTAATTGCTTAAAACCGGTGAATTTGTCACGCCCACAATCAACAAAAGTGCATCTATTAGCTACAAAAATTGGTATTCACCCTAGAGACCTTGCATCGATGGGCAAGATCGAATAAAAGTCACGCTCATTATTTACAAAAACACATTTGCGTAGAATCTGTCAGAGAAGTTAATACGTGATGCATACACCATTTAAGCAAAGCATTAGATACCTGACACACCCACATTTTGCATACAGATGTAGAGAATATTTAGGATTTGCATGAAGCCAAATTTAGTTTATTTACTTATTTATTATAAATTTTAATACTTCCAGTAAAACAGTAAAATAACTCTTACGTCAAAATCTCAAAATAAAATGTGATCCATTTATGTTCAATGATGCAGGTATGTTTGAATGGCCTATCCTTTCTCCCGTATATTCTAGTCATGATGGTTATAAATATGCTATTTATACTCTACACATAAAATGGGGGTATGCCAAGGTTTTCATTTCATTTGCAACGCCCAGAAGGGAAAGTCGAATACTCTACAAAGTATTTACATTTTTGACCAACATCAGAAACTGAGTCGACACAGACACTCCCATTATCGAGTACAATTTATTTATCGATCTCAAAAATTAAGCTATGAAGTTTGAAAATTTGTCAAAATGATTCGATAAAGGACACGCCCACAATTAAAAGAAAATCTCATTTAACATAAAACTCGACTTGCAAGTTAATACATAAGAAATACAATATTAAAGGCATAATCATGTACCTGCCACGCCCCCTTGTTGTGTGTAGTTGTGGATGGTATTTAAGATTTGACCACATTTACTTTTCTTACTTGTTTTTGCCCTTAAAAGTCTCTTGCTCTACCTCTCTCTGCTGGAATCACGTCACAAGATATTATTTATTTATAAATCCTGTGATGATACCGTAGTATACATAGCTTCATGTATACTAGGTGAGCAGTAGTTATTTTTGCTCGTAAATTTCAGAATTTCTATTTTATTATTTACACCTTTCTTTTTATGACGCTACTACAACATGTGGACGCATTAATACAATTTGTTGCTACAATGGCAGAAACATTCATGGTGGGGTATGGGGATGGTTCATTACTTTAACTAATTGAGGATTGTATAAATGTCTGTCTTGGTTTACCGCATAAATATTTTGCTGCATGCGGGTGTTTACGTATGGCGGACAACTTGGTTAACGCTTTCTTTTGGCCGCATAGCCGCACCTATTATTGATAGGTAATGATAAGTTGATGACGACGGTTGTTGGTTTAAAGAACTTTCAGGTATTATTCATTCTTCCATGTCTGTTGTTGGTGGATTCTTTTAGTGGGAGTGTATGCATCTTTATCAAGCAATGACCTGTAATCTCCATTAATTTTCCTAATGCTTTGTAATCTTATCCAACTTATAAATCAATCATTTACTTTTGTAATCTTTTCTAATTACGTCAATTAATAGGAATTAAATTATTTTTGCGTAAAATTACAATTTTTTTTTTGGTTGATTTAATTGGATGCAATAAAGCCTGGTGGCCTGGTGGAAGCGTGATTATCTTTTATTCATCTGGTTCAAGTGGATTTTGGGTGTGTAACCGCATGTACAGACACCGAGGCAGGTGCATATAATTTTGATTAATGATTATTTTTAGCGTACAATAGATGTGTGTGTGCGTTAAATTATATTAAAAACAACTAAATTGTTTATGCATCGAACATTTTTCATTACACTTGTAGCAATTTTCCAGTAAAAACATTTTCTTTGAAATACATTTTTAAACACATAAATATTAATTTTAATTATAATAAATAAAATTTAATTGAACGAATGAATGAATAACACAACCAGACATGCCTTTTACGTACGTACACATAATAGATTAAAAATTTTCTCTCTTTTTATATACCCTCCGCATGAGATGGGCGGTATAGTAAATTTGTTGTTCCGCTTGCAAGCCCAAAACGAAGCATCAGAGATTTTATTAAGTTTATATATATTCTAGATCAGCTCCAAATTTGAAGGCGATTTAGTCAAGTCTATCTTTGGGCCTGTTGGTACTCTCTGAACCTTCAAGTCATGACTGTAAGTAGGTTCCTATTTGAATTCGGCGATCAAATGCCATGCCCACAATTGACAAAAATTACACCATCATCTACAAAATATAACCCTTGGAAATGAAATTTAATATACATTTATTTATAATTGAGCCAATTATTTTGAAATTGAAGCAAGTCCATTTTTAATCATTTTTAATAAATCATGAATGTGCCAATGTGCGTGGTCTGTGCTCTGACACGGCCGCACATGTCTAGATCGCCTCAGTTTTTGATGCTGACCGAGAATATATATACTTTGACGCCTCCTGCAAATGGACAGACAAACTTAGTACATCGCCCACCCACGGAGGGTATTAAAACATTATTATTCAACGAACTAAACAAAGTGATATATTTATATAGTTTAGTAACTACAACAAGTTGACTCTCGCAATACAGATTCATATAACGCCGAACGTATCTGCTATAGACAAAAGTACGATGCATATAAATTCTTATATTATTTGACTTATTCATTTCTAGTTATAAAAAAGTATCTGTTCTGGATAAAGCTGCTATCAAGGGTATAAATATAAAGAATTTTCCAACTTAGCTTTAAATAAAACTAAAAATTCTTTAAATGATATACCCTGCTTAGATGCTAGAAGAGCGGGAAGGGTATTAGTTTCGCGTCTCTGTATAGTAAAATTCTCTTGGTTATGTAAATATTTCCAACTTATGTACCACATCGTACCCTTCTGCTAAATATATTCTAAAGAATTTCATGCTAACATTCTAGAGCATAAATTCATATAGGTATGCGTAATGTACGTATCATGCGCTCATGTATAGTTTTCGTACAGAGCAGAAAGAATTTTTCCACTGCCTAAACCGTATATTAACGTGCCGACTACACAAACGCTTTTAAAGTATCCTTGAACTGAATTTTAATGATTTTTTTTCTATTTTTTCCTCTGTGTTTTGTTTTTGAATGTTTTGTATGTTTATAGAAGGTGGTAAGTAGGTGCGGGTGTCTGGTTTTTGTATTATTTGAGATTCCTTTCTCCCTGAAGTGTTTGTTCAACTTTAATATATACTTTCCGTGCATTTACTTTTTATACAAATTAAAGAACATAGTTTGAGATCAATCACGGTAAAGGAAAATGGGGGGGTGCCAAGCTTTTGTAATGCCTTAGAGGGAGAAACAATAGACACCACAAACCTCTTTATGATTGTATGTAGGGATGCTGTAAATTTTCAATGCAAGTACAAAGTTTACAAAAAATTGATCAATAATTACAATGACCGTAAAAAAATTTGCAAAAATGCGATGTATAACATAGTCAGCGATAAAATAATTTACAAAAAAACATCGATCAATAATATCGATAAAAAAAAATTGCCGAAAAAATTCGATCTATATTATCGATAGTGATAAAAAATCGACCAATAATGTTGATGGAAATAAAGAATTTACAAAAAATTAATCAATAATATCGATAGTGATAAAAAAAACTTAATTTCGATCAATTATATCGATGAAAATAAAAAATTTACACAAAATCCATCGACGATATCGAAGGCGTAAAAAAACTTTGCAAAACAATCGATCAATAATATCGATGACGATGAAAAGATTTGCTAAAAAATCTATGGATAATATCGATGCTTTGAAAACTTTTTTTTTAAATCGATCTACTAATTATGATACTATTAAACAAGATATATAGTAAAGTTTTGATTTGATTGATTTATAACTATTATTTTTTGATCTTTCAATCTTTTTCGGTCTTTGGTCAATAGACATATTCATCATAGATCAACAATAAAAAATTGTTCATTTATTTTGGAAAACTTTATTAAATAAAAATAATAAAAACATCATACTCTCAATACATTCCGGTTGTATTAAAATCTTGGTCCAATATTTTTCAATTTCTTTTCATTTATTTGATGGTAAGTGTTTTGTCCCCTTTGTACGCGTTTATATGCCGTCTTTCACTTCAATCTGTTCTCATTAATAATACATTGACTGTGTGTACACCCTCGCAGTTAAGTGTTAGCCACACCCCAAGATGAACTGAAAGTTGTGCGGTAAAGTAAAGAATTTATGAATTTTATTATGTGTACATACACAAACAACAATAACAATAATAGCAGAAATGAGAAAACACCAAGTTCAGGTTAGGTCGCGTCGAATCGTTCACGTTTGTTTTGTGTTTGTCAAAGAAGAAGAGAAATAAAAAGTTTAAGTTTGTATGAACTTGGTTTCTTTGTTTGATTTTGTTATATAATGAATACCATCGAAATAGCGAGTGTATGCTCAATGTTAAGGTGACAGAAAAACAAGCAACCACTTAATAAATGTAATTATCGGTCAGTTAACTAAGTGGTGTGGATGTGTTGTATAAGCAACATTGAATGACTTGCAAAATTTTAATATTTTTGTTATTTTTGTTGTCTTTTGTACTCTAAACCTAATTAAGAAAGCATTATTTCCCCAGCTTACGTGAAACTCTACACCTTTCCATTCATATATTATTTTAATTTATTTACTCGTAATTAGCGTCATTTGAACGATAGCAGCGCCTGTCTGTCTGTTTGTCCTAAAAGAAAAATTGTCTTTTTGGGCGAGGCAAGCACAAATAAAAGATTATGAAACTATTGAAGGCAGAAAGTCAGCTGCTGTTGGGTGAACAAAACCTGAATGAATAAATTAAGGGGCTAGTCGTAACACACTTTCATGCATAAGGCAATCACAGCTGGACTAAAACTTCATTTAAACAAATTAAATTATAAAAACGATACCAAGCAAAGGCAAAAGCAATCCACTTCCACTCCACTCTACTTGGTTTTAAGCAGGTGCAAATATTTGCAAGCCGGTCATTATTTTGCCAAAATATTTTCAATCACCTAATAGGAGGGAAATATCTGCATCTGCATCTGCATCTGCATCTGCATCTGCATAGTTTTGTGAAAACATCTTTTACTAAAGCGCCCCAAAATACTGTGACTTGAACCAAAACGAAGGTTTGTTTTTTTGTGACTTTTAAAGGAAGCGGAATATTTTATTTTAATTTTTATTAATTACCCGCGTATAACCGTCGCCTGCGGAATAAGTATTGTATTGAGATATTTTTGAAGTTTGGCGTTTTGGTTTACTTTATTAACATTTATCACGCCTCCTTTATAGTGTCCTATTATTGTTTTTGTTAATAATAACGCGCACCTCTGTTATATATGAAGTTTTATTGAGAAGTAAAAATAAGAAAATTTTCATATGACATGAAAAACAAACGCCTTATATGATTAAAAACAAAAACTTCGTGTTGTTTATAGCAAGTATAAACGGGCAAAGTTTCAACAGTTTTCGATTGCACCAATAATTGCAACTTTGTGTTGGAAAATATGGGTTTTGAAAGACAT
Organism: Ornithomya chloropus; assembly: GCA_963971445.1. Lineage (NCBI taxonomy): Eukaryota > Metazoa > Arthropoda > Insecta > Diptera > Hippoboscidae > Ornithomya > Ornithomya chloropus. The sequence continues at coordinate 13,350,910 of OZ020532.1, read as the reverse complement.
TGCAATTACAAAGAAGCTTAAAACTCTAAGAGAATATGAATACAAAAACAACAACATCATTACAATCATTATCAATATTATCATCATGAACAACAACAACAGCAATTCGCAAATCTAGTTATTGCATAAAATAAGGAAGAAAGCTAAAAATTTGTCAATTATTAAATATCATCCACACCCATTACACATATATATTATATATCGATGTGGACGAGGCAGACACCAAATTACACACGTTAATAATGTGTGTAATGGTACGTGAGAAATGTTTTTTTTTTTTGAAAATTGAGGATGTAATCAGACCCCGCCCACTTTTCACTAAGCAATGGAGCAGATCAATATAAATATTTATACCAAATTACAAGTGCGTAGCTTAACTTTTATGGCAGATAAACAGATTCTTGTTGATTGTGGGCATGGCACTTAACAGGTCTTGTCCAACATAAATAACGATTTGCCAACTCAAAGTGACTGTACAACATTTTTAACTCAATTTCTCAAAATTAACGACTGTAAGAGTAAGTCGTCTGTTGTAAGAATGCCAAAAACAGACAGATACACGGACAAAAGTGCTTATATTTTGTAAGCTTTTCCTTTGGGTATTGCAAACGGAATAATAACATTAGTATGCCTTATGGGAAGGATATGAAAATGTTCAATTGAAAATTATTTGGCCCATATGTTCTTGACTATTTATATGGCATAACTTTACCCAGCCATGTGCAATTACACGCCTTGGGGCACCACTCGCCCACAATAAAGCGTATAATACCCTGTCTGCCATGTGTTATGATTGTTCCTTGAATTCTGCACTTAACAACTAACGGTACATAAAAATTGTATTTTTAATGTAGAAAACACACAAACTTTACCAATTACCAGTTTTTGAACTTATGATAGAGTTAAAGGAATTTCGCCTTTGAAGCAAACCTTCCTTTCAACTTGCATTTGGTTGATTTTTCTACTTTGTGTGTAACACCCCACCCGACAGCCAGCAACACTGGCAATTATGATAAAAGCATTATGTTGTTGTTGGTTAAGTGTTAAAGGGAGATAGTGAAAAAAGAGAGAGAGACGGAGAATTATAAAACTTTATAAACGTGTGCCAAAGCGTGTGTTTGTTTGTTAGTGTAGCGTAGTGTGTCTAATTTACCACAAATATGTTTGCAACTTATATATATATAATATACATATGTATGTATATGCGATAATATGTAAATGTTTATACAGGCTGCCGCAGTACATGTATGTGACTCTGAACTTCATTTCAATTTATAGGCGCTTGCATGCAAACAACAATCGTGTGTGCGTGTGTGCATGTGTGATTGTGTGCATATTAGACGAAGAACTACAAAAATAAATTTATATGCAAGCAAATGCTAGGCAGTGCCTATATGTTGCAAATCCACACATGCACATACAGTTGCACATGTGTGTGAAAATGTTTTAAATTACACCAGAGAGCTGCGATATCTTTCACTTGCCCTCACCTCCTCCTCACTGAATTATAAGTTAGGTGTGCTGTTTGCCCACATGTGTGCACATGCACATACACATGTACAAAATTGTTGGGTGTTGTACAAAGTGCCATTTAAAGCTCTTTACTGATGCCATTGAACTTTGTTTCTAGTACTACATATTTTGCACAAACGCACAAACGTTCAACTCGCAGGTTTTCCCTGTGGGAGAGTATTTGTTCGTTTATAGCACATATACATACACGCATATTTACATATATGTATATGTGAATGGTAATAGGGGGCTTGTACGCTTATGTCGCAAATGTGCATTTGTGTGCGTATGTATTGCTTAGTATTTGATGTCATAAATTTACCTGGCCCGAGTGTGGTTTTTATTGATTTCAATTATCTTTAAGCGCGTCTAATGATGTGAATATGTTTGCCAATCCATCCAATGTGCGGTCCAGGCCAAAGACAGAAAGCTTATTAAAAGTGGTTTTTGCGGTGTATAGAGAATCTAAAGCGCATTCCCTATATGAACTGAACCAAGGTGCCAGGCCATGAAAGTCACATTTTGTATATAAATTTATAATTAGAGCAAATACGCCCACAATTTGCATGCTGTAGAATTTGTGCTTTATACCCAATTAGAGGAGGGTGTAATCAGGCACCTGCCATGCCCACATTTTGTATAGTATAGGTGTGAATGGTATTAAAAACTTGGTTTTTTTAATACGCTCCACATAAGACGGCAGGTTTGTCATTCCACTTGAACCACAGAAGAAGGAGGCGTCAGAGACACTACCCCGCGGGTATTATTATTATTATCTCGCCTATGTTCCTAGTCTCTTAGACACTTTGCATTTCTTTAGCTCAACCAAAATATATGCTGCCATGGCGTTCATCCTCTGCCTGTTATCTTCATTTCGTTTAGAGAATTCTTTCATTTTTGTAACCTCTGAGTAAAAAAAAGTGTTCCGCGTCTTCCACTTCTCCTTCACAAGTTGGGCATATTGAGGAGTTATCATGTTCGAACTTATGTAGGTGTTTTCTGTATACCCCGTGGCCAGTCACAAATTCGATTGGGTAAAAATTTACCTCCTTAAACTACCTATTTTTCAAGACTGATTCGATTATACCGATTATTATAAATAACTCAACTTTCTCGGATATAAGAGGATATGTTAACAGCCAATAATAACCGTGGAGTACGATTTCAAAAGCTTGCAAGTAATGTAAGGAAACCCTTTGTGTTGTTTCTTCATCTAGAAAACGCGTCACGAAAAATTAATTCCGTTCGTTCCTTTTTTTGCAAAATTTACAAGTACGGCTCTGTTATATGCTTTATAAATATGTATCCGCTTAAATTTAATATACTTTGTGCCTCATTTGGTGTAAGGTATAAGGTATAAAAAACAATAACACAACAACAACATTTTGCAGTTTGAAAACTTTTCCTTTTCATCTCATTTTATGATGTGCTGGTATCATGTTTAAAGCGAACGTGATGACGAAGTGAGAAGGGAGGAGAAGAGGAATTGTGTGCTGTAACCTTAACTTAACTTGCACCAGAGAAATCTCGTTACATTGCGATATATGCTATATGACATGACACGTTTTCTGGGCTAAACACTTTACAGCTCGTGAAGCACTTAATGTAACTTTTTATACTCAATCAAGTGTTTACTCTATACCTCACTCTTGCTAAGAAATCTTCATACTACACAAGTTTCATGCAAAAAATGTTGACAAGTGATTGAACGAATGGGTTGTTTGTGTGTGCGTAACTCTGTGATGGAGATAGTGAGGATATGTACGGATACACACAATAATTCATGGTGTCTATCTTAACTTTAACAGCAAAAGTTAAACAAACATATAATCGATGTATTGTAGTTTATATATTTCCAGCTTTGCTTGAACATTCACTAAAACATTAAGAACATTACATTATAAGCGAAAATATTCTTTCTTGTTAGTGGATTTGCGGATACGATATGTAAGAGGTGTCCCTGAACACTCATTATAACGTACAATGCACATGTTTTTAAACTCCGATGGAGTAGATAATGATTCGGTCATTCTTTATACAACATGTCAGATATCTTACAGGAAACAAGTAAGATGTGTTCTTGAGCAGTAAAGAAATCTAAAACGAAAGACCCTTCACACGGGGATATACTAAGTTTATAATTACGAATATAATTATCTCAAGGAAGCCCCATAAATAAATTTCACAAACGCACAAGCTGAATTAATGAAACAATGTCCGTATGTCCGTCTGTTGTTAAAACGCTCGCAATCGCAAAAATTTTAATGTCGAGCATAATTTTGACATTAAATGTCTCACTTTACTTAAGTAGTTTCCTAATTAAAATGGGCAAAATCGGTTAACAGCCACGCCCACAATTTATCAAAACATTCTTTGCTGCAAATTCGACTTTGGATTCAAAAAGCAATAATAATTAGTTGGAAGAATGGACGTAATTGTGTACATGACACGCCTTTTTGGTACGTTTCTCTTTCACTTCTTTCTTATACACCTGTTTTAACATGAATATGCATAGTCTTCAAACCATCTACTAGCCACGCTTTTAATCCAGATGAGATATTGAGATGAAATTTTTTTTACAGACATTTAAATTGGGCAAAATTAGTCAAGAGCCATGCCCATAATAAACAAAAATCTATTCAGATCTATTTATTTGCCACAAAAAATGGCCTATTGAAATTTGTTACGCGCATCTATAAATATACCCTTCATCAATATGCCAAAAATGGGCGTGGTAGGATAACAGACACGCCTACAGTCGACAAAAACCTGTATGTCAGTCACAAAAATTGGAACATAAACTTGAAATTTGGTACACATATGTATAGTTATCCCCTTCATCGATATGCCGAAAATGGGCGTGGCCGGATAACAAACGCGCCCACAATAAACAAAAATCGATTTATCTGCAACAAAAAAAGGCTTATGAATCTGAAATTTAGTATGTGTATCAATAAATAATTCGTTCATCGATATGCTAAAAATGAGCGTGGTCGAATAACAGAAACGCCCACAACTTACAAAAAACCATATTCACAATATAACTAGACTTGCAAGCTGATACGTAGCACATAGACTATTAGAGGGCGCAATATATATATATATATATATATATATACGCCCATAGTTGTGGAGGTGGAGGGTATTTAAGATTTGGCCTAATCCAAATTAAGTTTTCTTACTTGTTTTTACTAGAGTACATGCTCTGGTAAACATTTTCTCTTCTTTTTGTTTGAATTCGTGTAGAAAATAATAATGTCATAAACATTATAAAAGTGTGGTAACAACCAATGAATACCCCCAATTGTTTATACCATAAGTAGATGTGCTCATTGAAAAACAGAACATGTCTTTGAACTTTAACTTATGTGGAAGAACGGTTTCCTTTCGCAAGCGCAAGTTTGTTAAACGCGTTTTTTTTTTTTTTTTTTTTTTGTGAGAGCTTAGTTTTTAAAAACTTCATAAATTCGTTGATGTTCATATAACGGTAGGTAATATATAGTACGATGGTTGTGTTTCCTTTCTTTTACTTTTATCTTTTGGGAAAACTTTGCCCATCACCCATGTTTAACAGCTTAGACTGGTAGTGTACTCTGAAATGCCAAAACAGAACTTCTCAGTTTTACTTGACTAAAATTGTTTGTTATTCTGCTTAAATTAATTACGTACGTAGCTCATAATTTGATATTACAGTTGCTTATGCTCCTTTTATACTCCTCGTTTCTTTACTTCTTCTTCTTTTTCTTCTTCTTTTTATTAATGACTAACTTTGTCTGGCTAGCTGTTAATAAATAAAGATAGATTTCATGTAGTCGAAATACTTTCTGGTCTCTGTCTTTTAGAAAAGTTTTATATCTTGTAGTTAATTAATGTGGTTAAGGAACGTTAAGTTGGATTGCATTTCTGGCATGTTAATTACTGAAATTATTATTTACATCACATTCCGCAGCAAATCGTATAAAACGCAATTATTTTTTCGTTTGCAGTGGACAATACGATAAGTACTGTGCATGTATGAAGTGCGGTAGCAATAGCATTGGAATTTTTCTACAAATCTATTGTAAATAAACTCTATAATTGTAATATTTGATAAAACACTCATGAAAATAAGTAAAATAAATAAAAACAAGTGAGAAAATGTTATAGACGGCCAAGCCCGATCATTTAATACTTTATGATGTACCACTTGGTAAAAGCAAGGTATTGCCTTGTAAGTTACTTTGTGAAATATCATTAAAATTAACTATTTTTCACCTGTTTTTGTCAAAGTATATTCAGAATGGCGATTTGTTGCCATATAAAGATTTCCACTATAATATGACCTTATTTGGGGAGGGGTTCTAAAAATGGAGCGATTCGGTCCATTTGCAAAAGTGTTCCTTTTTAGATCATAGCACGTCTTTGCACCAAATTTCATTGAAATATCTCAAGAAATTCGACCTGCAGCTTGAAAACAAATTTACTTGGACAGACGGATAGACAGAGATACGAGATATTTATTTAAAACTCTTTCACTTTTTCCCCCAGCTGGATTTGACCGCGTGTCCTTCAGTGGGCAGTGCTTACTAAGAGAAAGCTCTAGCCCACTCAGCTGCTGAAAGCATTCCAAGACTTTACCTCTAATATAAAAGAAATCACTTCCTTTATAAGGAAATTTTACTGGACATTTACCAGTTGATGCTTGTGCAATTGATTTTGAGTCATTCGTTTTCTATTAATAGAACGTTGGAGATATTCTTTTAGTCGCTTCAACAATTTTAAATATTTACATGGTTTACAAAAGGCGTGTTTAGTGACAAATCAAATCAATAACTATTGCCAATAACAGTACGTATACGTGTAAGTGTGTATGAAAGTATTGAGGAATTCATTATACCGGAAAAATTGTCAAATTGTGTTTGCTTTCCACATATTGTTCATACAATATGTCAACAAAGGAATCATATAACCAGCTTAAATTTTATTTAAAGCAATTTGTTTTGATGTTTTTTGTACCCTCCATATAAAATGGATGAAATACTAAGTTTGGCATAACATTCGCACATCATATCCGATTATATTTTTCCAATACGTAGAAAGGTGTTTAAGAGATCCCAATAAAATAAAATAAAGTAAAATTAATCTTCGCTGCGGCACTCTCGGGATTGTAAGTTTTGCGATATTGAGCTGAAACGCGAACGTGTGGTTTTTGGCACTCTTAGTTGTATTGGTCAAGTGCCACGCCTACAATGGATAAAAATTTATGTGTTAGGCCCAAAAACACCGAAAGACAAACACTTACTTTTTTGCCCACAGCTTTTTTGGATCAAGGCCACGCCCACCATAGACGAAAATCTAAATTGAGCAATGAGTTTTATACATATACTCATATATATATATACATATATATTGTTTGGAGCCAAAAAAAAAAAAATGGGTAGACACGCCCACATTTTTACCAAAATTTTACTTGGCATAGAATCTGTGTATCCATCAAAGTGCCAAAGAGGTGGTAGACACGCCCACATTTTTACATAAATTTTATTTGTTATAGAATCTTTTGGATATGTAATGCAATTACAACAAAACTGCATCCCTTAATGTGGATCAGACACGCCCACATTTTAACAAAAACTATATTTGGCTGGGAATGCTTCTTTTACATTAATACACAATGCATTCATAAATAGAGTGCATTGACGAGCCGAAAATCCGACTGGACACGCCTACAATTTGGGAAATCTCTATTAGTTCCACTGTAGTATGATAACATACACTACTAGGGGATGTAATCAAATCCTTGCCGGGCTCATGGTGTTCAAGCGCATGCGAAGGGTATTTTAAATTCTGCCTAAGCTAACAAAATTTCATATTCTACTTGTTTTACTTGTTCTTAATTGTTGCATGTGTGCGCGAGTATGTAAAATGTGTCGAATGAAAGTCAAATTTGCAATAGTAGTCACTTGTTAAACTTCTACACTGTTGTTGTTGTTGTTGATATTTTTGCGGTGTTGTATGACCAAAATGTGGTCATACACAATTACATTGTTTTCATATATTTTACAGTTTGAACCGTCGAACATAACATGTACGCACACATACATGTACGTTTGCATTGGTGTATGGTACGTATCAACCAAAACAAAAAAGGGGGACAATAACATGTAAAATATTATATATACACAAAGTGAATGTATATCACGTAAGATTGTACAACACAGGTATGGAGAGGAGGTAAATGGTTTCATACAGAGCAAATTGTAAAGCAAAATATTTACATACATTCATCAAACGCGTGAACACTGTGACATAGTGTGACTCCGTGGAATTTCAATGACTCTATAAAAACAGACAAAGTTATTGTATATTCATCTGATCATATTTTGGTTCGTGTACACACTTTAACATGCTACAATTCTGTACAATTCAGTGACCCCGAATATGTGTGTTATTTGCTATGTGTGCAATAAAAAAAAACCAGTTCTCTTGTCAATTACACAGTTGAGCTAAACCGACCATTACATAACATTTACTATATATATATACATGCAAGTATGTAGACAACAAACTTCAAGCAACCCTCAATAGAAACTTATTTAAAAAAAAGACGGAGAGACAATTAATACAATGCAACACAATTCCTCTATGGAAAGTGATGATTAAAATAGTTACATAAATAGAATCTAAACTTTTCATAGCAATAATATTTTGTTTTGACACAAACTTTTTGTATCCTCTACAAGAATCTATAAAATGCGTTCTAAATATACAGGAACGGTTAACTGTTGGGCTCTCTGTTTGAAATTTATTATCAGCTTACTCAAGCATATCATCATAAATAGGCTCACGCTTGAACGAGGCTACCAAATAATCGAAAGTTACTTCAAAAACATGTAAAAATAGTCGGTCCAGCTCTACCTCTTAACACCCTACACCACTTAGTTCCACAAATTATTCTACACTTATACCGTTTAGTTGAGGCATGGCCGTATGTCACTTAGTAAAATAGGATTATAAGGAAAGGGGTTTAAAAAAGGTTCGATCGGATCCAAAGTTGGCCCAGCCAAATATTGAACCAATTAACTATTCTATACCCATCTTTGACAGAAAATTTAAGAATTGCGATTTTTTGCCATATAAAGACTTCCAATATGATAGAAGCTGATATGCGAAGGGGTACTAAAAATTGTCCGATTCAGTCTATTTTTCAATAAGGTTCCTCTTGCATGTTTTTTTTTCTTCCATTGAAATATTTTTAAAAATGTGACCTGTAGTTTGCCTACAAAAGTATGAGGACAGTCAGACAGACAAGATCGAATCATATTTGATTCTAAATAGATTGGAGGTGGGTGCCATGTACCGTTTGATGGTAGATTAAGTCTGCAAGAAGAATTCATCAAATTTTATGTCGATCTAGACAAGTCCGTCTATGTGTTCGCTGTTTTTGTTGTGCTCAGGCTTGTAAATTGAAATTTTGAAATTTTCTAGTGTCTGCACACAGGCTGATTTTTACATTGGACAAAATAGGTTGAAAGCCACGCCCACAATCGTCAAAAATCTATCTTTTAGCCACAAAAATAAAGCTATGAAATGAAACATAATTGGTGTACATATGCAGCCAGGACACCTGCTACACCCACATTTTGTATATAGATACGGAGAGTATTTAAGATTTGGTTAAAGCCAACTTTATATTTTCAACTTGTTAAAATTGTCTGTGGTTACCTGTAGACTGCACCTAGCGTGTTCAAATTCCAGCTGACAGAACTTTTGTACTCTGTACCTCCGCTGAATTTGAAACCGCATCTCACAGCAGGCAAAATTTTAGTAAGCTTTAAATAAATGATATTAAAAATGCATTAAATCTAACAAGGGGCATGGTCTCATAATTAAAACTCTCGTAGCTTTATACAGTCGTTTTCTTTCTTAATCCATACTTAAAATAAACAAACTCACAGCAAAAAGTTGTTGGTGATGAAATTGGATGCTGCGCTAATGGTTTGCCGTCTTCTTTGTGTCTTCTTCACTGTGTCGCTGACATTAAATAATCTTTCATGCAATTTCAAAGTGTTCGTTATTATAAATTAAGTGCCGATGATTGAACCATAAGCACTAGAAATAAAGTCGTCAGAGACAGAGGAGTGGGGGAATGGGAAAAATAAACTCAAGTTTGACTGTGCACTGACACTGTATACCAACTGTTATGCGTATGCTTATACGGCCATGTACACGATTATGCTGAACGAATAACCAAATGACCTTCGACTATGTCTTATAACAACATAAAGTGGATTTTAATGATTTATGGAATTTTGTAGAAAGCACGAACCAACCACTCTATACTCTGGTAACGGTGGCTTATGCTTATTTAAATTAGCAATAATTTACCTTGATTGTGAATTTAATTGCGTTCTTAAATTTTGTGGTCAACAAATTTGTTGAAGCGATATAAAGAACAAATAAAAACTATGGTGGCTTGGTCCGAATCTTGAATATCTTCCACATGTACATACTGATAGTGGGCGTGGCAGGTACATGACTATAATTTATATACATTTTATAAGGTTTTTTGAAAATTGTGGGAGTATATGTTATGCGATCACGCCCATTATTGACACATTAGTGGAGGATGAGGTAATTACAAATTTCAACTTCATAGGTCCATTGGTGGTGGCAGATAAATTGATTTTTATTTATTGTGGGCGTGGCTTCTGACCGATTTTGCCCAATTGAAATTCCATTTTAAATCCGAAAATAGAAATGTCTGCACAAAATTTCAGCTTTAAATCTCAAAATTTACGAAATGTGAGAGTGCCAACAGCAGACAGTCACACGGACGGACACGTATAAATCGAATCATTAAGAATATAATTGCTTTGTAGGGTCCCTACCTACAACACCCTATGAGTGTTGCAAAAGGAATGGCAAATTTAACGCACCCCCACCTTAAGTGGAGGATATAACAGCCACAATAATTGTAATAAAATACCTCATAAATTTTAGTCACACTTTTGACACGTTTTTTTCCTCTTTCTTCAATCAAATGCTTTCTAGGTTAAATAAAAATCTCGCTGGAATGTGTGTTAAATTAAAAATTTAAAAGTCGCGATATAAATCGTGTCTCTTTTTAATTAACACTAATAAATAAAAATCGATTTTATGTCAGGCAATAATTTATGTACTACGAGTGAGTTTATTGAATGTAACACCATTGCATTGAATTTGTGACATCTTTATAAAAGCGACGCGACTGTGTAGAATATTTCTTCCAAATCAAATTTTTATTTCTAGTGCTTTTCTGAATGTAGTATTAATTACAGAAAAAGTATAAAAGTTTCATTCCATACATGAATTAATTGAATACAAAGTGGCGTCAGAATATAATTATATTACATACATACGGATGTAGCCAGTCAGAGCGCCTTTTAGCTGAACGAAGATTATAGTTATGATTAATTATTTTTTATTTTCAAATTTCACACAAATAGAGGTTTTACATAACAAGTAAAAAAACTTTATGTGGCTTTGGCCTAAGCCTAGATACCCTGCATATGAAATGGGAGCGCGTCGTGTTTATAATTAAAAGCTCTTTTAACGTGTTACACTTCACTTCAAAAATTAAATTTTGCATTTTTGGAAATTGTGGGCGTGTTTCATTACCGTTCCTCTCATTTTGGAAGGGTTTAAAAATGTTCTTCAAAAGATCAAATATAGACTTATGTTGCACCTAAGTACAGTTTGAATAAATATCGTAAATTTTTTTAAAATTAATTTTAGGCGCGCCTGTTATACGATCAAATCCCTTCTTTGTGCATCGATTCATAACTATGAATTTTTTAACTTTTTAACTTTGTTTTTGCAGTTGTATAATACGTTAATGTTGTTGATAACGTGTGTGTATGTGTGTAGATAAACATCACAATGTGTTGTTATTGTGTTTGTTTTTGTTTATTTAATGAACCATTAAAATCTCTGACATAACCAATGACTGCTCCGTTCCCTATCTCTTAACCCATTTGTGTACAGTTATTTTTAATATCTGTTGCGCATTTTGAATGGCACAAACACACACAAACTCGCACACACCAAATGAACAATGTCACATGCCTGCCAAACATACTCCATTAACATATTGAACATTGCACAAAAAACGAAAAACAACTTACGCGTGTTGCTAAAAAAAAAATTAAAACAAATACTATAAAAACATTTTTGTTTTTAATATCACGCTTCTGATTACCATTTTTACGTGTCCTTGTATATGTGTCTACATACGTTTTAAATCATGTGCGATGAATATTTTTTTCGTTTAATCATTTAAAAGAAAAAAAGTAAAAACATAATAATAAGGAAGCTGTTTGTAATTAAAATGGGTGTTGAATGTTTTATTACTTTGTTGCTCTTTATACTGTACGTTCTACACATGTTGTTGTACTTATTATGCAAAAAAAAAAAAAAAAAAAAACAAGTAAGAAAATTAAATTTGGCTTAGGCCAAATCTTCAATACCCTCCACCTCCACAACTGTGGGCGTGGCATATATATATATACATATTGCGCCCTCTAATAGTATATGTCTTACATATTAGCATGCAAGTATACTTTTACGTTTAATATGCTTTTTTGTTAATTGTGGGCATGTCTATTATCCGACCACGTCCATTTTTGGCATGTCAGTCAATGGGATACGCATATTAAATTTCAAGTTCATAGGTCAACTTTTGTGGCAGATATAAAGATTTTTATTAATTGTGGGCGTATCTGTAATGATAAAACGCCCATTTTTGGCATACCGATGAAGCTAATATTTATAGATGTACATACCAAATTTCAAGTTTATAGCTCATATTTTGTGGTAGATAAATAGATTTTTTCGATTGTGGGCGTGGCTTTGGTCCGATTTTGCCCATTTTAAATAGCGATCTGCGTGCAAAAACTAAAAGTGCCTGTATTTATAATTTTAGCTCAATATCTCAAAATTTACGCAAGTGAGAGTGCCAACAACAGACGGACACACGGATACATGTCTAAATCGACTCAGTTTTTGACGCTGATCAAGATTATATATACTTTGTAGGGTGTCTGACGCCTCCTTCTGGATGTTGCAAACGGAAGAACAAACTTAGTTTACCCTCATCACTGAGTTGGAAGATATGAAAAAGACAGACACACGGACACATGTACATTCATGTTTAGATCGATTCCGTTATTGATGCTGATTAAGAATATATACTCTACTTTCTGGGGTCTCCTCTTAGATGTTTCAAACGGAATGACAAACTTAATATACCCCCATCTTATGTGCAGGGTACAAAAAGAAATTAAATGAATTATAACAAGTAAAGTAATAGATAAGTAGTGCAGCAGGCAACATGTTGGATATTATAAAAGAATATTTGTTGTTGTTGTTGTCAATGATGCTTATGTTGTAAAAAGTCTAGGTATAGGTTGAACTGCACACATACGCACTTGTGTGTTTTAGGAGTGTTGCATTTCAATTAACGTGTGTACACGTATAAAAACGTAGCATATCACACACAGAAGCGTCATATCATAAATCATTTAATCATCGTTTAGCTACTTAACCTACTAAACGCATAAAAAAATCATCTCAAATAACACTGAAAATCTGAAAAGCTAATTAATCTTTATAAATTGCATTTTTATCTTATAGTATATGGAGTGGAGTGTAAAGCAGGGATAAAAAGCGACGATTAAAAAACTGATAAAAAAAGGAACAGATTTTACTTTTTTTAGATAACATTAAACATTTTTGTTTATTAGTTATAATTAAATCATTTTAAAATCTTTTAACATCATAAGGACTACTAAATAGAAAAAGCATTTCGATCATATCAACTTTTAATAAATATTTTAAGTTTGATTTGTCTATTAATGCTCAAATAGACCAGGTGAGCTGAACACGTTCTTCTCTAAGTGGGCAAAGTTTTGCCAAATCAATCAAGTTAAAACTTAGTCACTGGATGGCTTGTGACCTAAATATTTTGTATACCACATTTTAGTTAGTAAGGGATTTCAATTTTGCCTTCTAGCCCCATTTTTCAAATGACGGACGTACAGACAAAATTACTCTACGGCATATACAAGTATAAAATAAGTCATTATAAAATGTAAGGCACGCCTACAATTGCAAATTTAAAAAGCAAATATAATAATAATGTAGGGCACAATAAGGCGTGGTCATATATTTGATTTACCTTGTGGATAAATTGTTTGGATGTGACAAATATACATTCGATTTATCCAAGTACCGGCCGTGAAATTTAGACTCAATTCTTATTCTTGATGTAAAAACTTTAATTACACCCACCATAATAATGATATGGGGGTATATTGGTTTTGTTCAAATATTTCCAAGTATCAAGACGGGTGTAGGCCACATCCCCAAAAGTACGTATATATTCTTGTCCAGAATCCAGTTTGGGTCGATTTAGCTCTTATGTCCGCCCATGCGTCCCTGTGAATTTCTACGCATTTTTGTTGGAACTCTCATGGTCGCCAAACTTGACATATCGCTCTGAAATTTTTTACAATCAATCTTCGAGATTTTTATTTGTACCTTCTAGCGAACGATAGAAATTGGAGCAGCTGTTCGTTTTATTTTATTTTGTATTCTTCACAAATATTATATTTCTTTATATTTTTACTAATTCTTCATATAAATTTTTTCTCGCAATTCAATAGAAATGAAAGTTATACAAACATTTTTTAAACGTTATTCGTTCTCTTTACTTTTACTTTTATTATTTATATTCCGTTTCTGATGTGTTAAAAATTTGTTAAAAGAATTTTTGAATTGTTGCTTTAGTTGTTGATATTTATAAATATATAAAAAGTAAAAACAACAGCAATAGCAACATGTTGAAAATAATTTCATTTCATTGACATTTAGTTATCACCGTTTAGCATGTAGATGTGGACGCATTGTGGTGTGTAGTTAAGTACTTTAAAAAGACTTGTGGGTGCTTTTAATACGTAGATACGGATTTGTTTTCGTTGCAACTTTTACTTGTATTCTTGTTTTTTTTTCATGCATTCGCCTTCATTCTCATTCTTCTCATTTTGTAATTTGAAGCTTTTTCACCCTTCACATACGGTTACTATCACTAAATTAAGCTATGGAGATGAAGTTTGGAACACATAATCCAAAAATGGGCGTGTCTGTTATGTGACCACGACAATTTACAAATAATCTACTTTTTCGTAGTAATCGATTTCTTATTTGATACGCAATACATAAACTGTAGAGGCAGGTGGCAAGTATCTGATTACTTAGATACCTGCCACGTCTTTACTCTTTAGTTTTATGTAGATGTGAAGGGTATTTAAAATTTTGTTTAAATCAGTTTATTATTAGCAAATGTTTTGTTTATTAAAATAACACTTGTGCAATTTTTTTCACAGAAGTGGTTTTTACGGGTATCCTCTCTTCGTACTTATATACACATTTTTGCCAGAACTTTATGTTTTTATCTTTTCTAAAGAAAGCACGTATATGTAAAAAATCTAGAAATATTTAACAAGATAGAGAAATTCGGTTAAGACCGAAGTTTAAATACCCTCCACCTTTTATAATCATCTAAAAAATAAGTTCCTGTTGCCATATTTATGTATATGACTATTTCATGTACTTACGCAATTAGTGTTTTTTTTTTTTAAATTATAGGCGTTTGTTGAGATTTTTGTTTATTGTGGGCGTGTCTTTTAACCGATTGTGCCCAATTTCAATACGGAACAGCGAAATTGAACTACGAATACGTATGCAAAGTCTCAATTCGATATCTCTAAAGTTACGACCGTGAGAGTGCCAACAACAGACGGACACACGGACGGACATGTCTCAAACGATTTCTCTTTTCATGCTGATTAAGAATATATATGGTTTGTGGGGTCTCCGAAGCTTCCTTTGATGTGTTGTAAACGGATGATCAAAATGAATATACCCTCTTCCCTAAGGTGGAGGGTATAAAAAAAACTTTTGTTCCAACTTTTGTTATATCCCCTGCACCACTTGGGGTAAAATTTATATTTTTTTATTTTGTTCTTTATTTATTTCTTTTTACTTTCTATTGTAATTGTTTTTGTATATTTTCTTCTTTTATTATTGTTATAGTTTTAATAATTTACTTATTTTGTTTTAATAATTATTGACTGTTTGTTATTAATATTGTTTAATTACTGTTTTTATTTAACTTTTGGTGATAAGATAATTCGTTGTTATAAATAAATTATACCCATAAAAATGAAGAAGTAAGAAAACTAATTTGCCCCTCAGGCCAAATCTTAAACACGCTCCACATCTGCATTCGTGGTGGGTGTGTCAGGTATATGATAGCGTTCCCTAATAGTGCATGTATTATGTATAAGCTGGCAAGTTGAGTTAAACGCTAAAAATGGTTTTTTTATAAATTGTGGGTGTGTCTGCTAACCGACCACGCCTATTTTTGGCACATCGACGGATGGCATAATTAAAAATATGTATACCAAGTTTAAACTTCATAATTAATTTTTGTGGTAGATAAATAGATTTTTGTCAATTGTGGGCGTGGGTTTTGACTGATTTTGCCCATTTTAAATAGCGACCTGCATGCAGAAAGTAAAAGTGTCTGTTCAAAATTAATTTCTCAAAAAGTACCGCGATAGTGTCAACAACAAACGGATGTACGGACGGACACGTCTAGATCGAATCAGCTGCTTTGAAGCTGATAAAATATTTATATACCTTGTAGGATGTCTGAAGCTTAATTCTCGGTGTTGCAAATGGAATGACAAGCTTAGTTTACCACCCATCTTATGTAGAGAGTATAGAAATAAATTTTTAAATAAGAGAGACAATGTCTACAAATGTTTTACTTCAAGCAAGAGAATTCTTAAAAGTAATTATAAGAGAAACGGCTGCATTTTTTTGTATTGCATTTGTTTGAGCCCTTAGTCGAGATAACATTTCTATACTCTACACATAAGATGCGAGGTGTACCCAGTGTGTTGTACCGTTTGCAACACCCAGTAAATACAACACATCTGCAATTTTGTTGAATATTTATGTGGTTGGATGCGCGAGTGAGGCGCGTTGTGAAGGAGAGAGCTAGTGCACGAAAAGAAAAAGCTTTTTCGCAGCTTTTTTTTTCAAAACACACTACAAGTAATATTTTTATGGCAGTGTTGTGTTGTTTGTTTCTTCCTACGGTTTTTCTCCACATTCTAGCTGATGCATAAAATTTATAAATTCACCCATTCAATACCGTATACGTACAATACAAAATAGCTTTTTATCAGTATATTGTTGTATGGTAGTGCGAAGGAGAATAAAAAATCGAAAACTAAAATTATTGCACTGCTGGTGAAAAGTGAAGAAAAAATACATTAAAACAAATTAATTGATTAATTTACATAGTAAAGTAAAAGTTTCGTTCACGTTTTGTTGTTATCCACCGTGCTCGCGCTTAAGTTTGCATTTTTAATTACATTTGGGTGCAGAAACAACAGTCATCGCCAAATTTACATTAATGGCGTTGTAAAAATCAATTATCTGTGAAGTGCCAACGGTATGCGTGCACTTGTTTAATTATATTTAAAGTTTGTCGTTAATGCATGTTCTATTTTTAAGCAGTAACTTAATATGGGTGGACTGGTGGTGGTACTGCGGATATGTAGTTACGGCCACAGGCAGACTGATTGTTTTCACGTTGGAGGTCAACTTTTACATAAACTCATGACACACAGTGTATAACGGATATGTTTTCTTTTTTTAATTCACAATATATGTACAAACATACTTACGCATACCATCTACATATGTATATGTTTTTCCAGATCTATGGGTATTTTGTTGCCGCCGGTATCACAAGTCACTAATACTCGCATCAATTTAACGCAGCATCACCGCAACCGAAGTCTAGACAGTGCTTTGCAAAGGATACCAGAGGTGAGTAATCCAAAAAACAAACAAACAAAAAAACGAGTTTGTGTTTATTGTGATTTTTATTGCATTCTTGCTCAGGTTGAAGTGTCTTCGCCCAATGCCGAGAATGAGAACACGTTCTGTACACCATCCATACTCGGGTCAACAATGTGCTCGAAAATTGTTACAACAGCGGCAAATGTTACGGCTGCTCTAACCACCACCCAAACACCCGCTCTGACGTCAGCAACCAATCAGTCGCCATTTGTGGCAGCTAGCTCTGTTGCTGCTCCCACTCCTGGTGCTGTTGTAACAAGTGAAAGTGTTTCCAGTGCAGCATTGCCAGCGGCAATTGCTCCTACACCGCCACCACCCACCACTCACACTAGTATATTAAAGCCTAGTGTCATAGGTATGTAAACATATCCATTTGGATCGCAGCAGCAGGATTTATTGTTTTTGTTATTGTTGCGTTTTATTACACAGTTAAGCCATATTGTTCCATGTTACGCACCCGACCCAAATCCAATGAAAGCGAACGTTTAGGTAATTTGGGAACAACAACAACGGGCACCAACATAAAGCGAGCCCACTCCTCATCATCATCCACGGGTTCGAATAGCTCATCGATTGTGTCTTCCTTTGGTGCTGCAAAGAATTTGGGTGTACCTACCATCGCAACCGCTACATCCGCTGCTAGTGCAAATAATAAAAAGCGTGAAGATCTCACCAGTTTGGGTTCAGATGATTCAGGTGGGTTTTGTTCTCCCTTAACACAACGACACAACCTTATGTCCCCTGTCACGCTCTTATTGTAATTGTTTATAAACACACATGTACAAATTGACATTTTGAAATTTTCATTATTTAGGAATTATTTGTGGC
Source organism: Ornithomya chloropus (assembly GCA_963971445.1). Taxonomy (NCBI): domain Eukaryota; kingdom Metazoa; phylum Arthropoda; class Insecta; order Diptera; family Hippoboscidae; genus Ornithomya; species Ornithomya chloropus. The sequence goes on along the minus strand of OZ020532.1, from coordinate 13,332,613 downwards.
TCAGATTCAGATCAAATTTCGTTGAATCGTATACGACACTCGCATGAATCATTGGATTCGGGTGAAATGGATGCTGAAGAAGAATGTATTGATATGTTGGAGACAACGTCTATGGACGAAGAGTACAATATGTTACAGTCGGATTTGTGTTTCTATCAGTCACCGGAAATCGATTGTCAAACATTGAAGCCGGCCCGTAAGAAGGCCGCGGCTAATAATAACGAAACCAAGTCTAATAAACATGTGGGTGAGCAAGGCAAGGGGGAAAATTGTACCCCATCTGATCAGGGTGCAGCTGGTGATTGTGAAGGGATGACTGAGAGTAAAGAACGTCTTAAAATCCACACAGAAGTTGGTGCAAAGCCTGAAATAAATGTTGCCTCATCAACGGCTGATGTGACAGAACCTTCAACGCCTATTGCGGCGCCACCCACAGTTATCGGTGCACCAACAGCTGTTGCTGGGGTTGTCGGTAGTAAAACGCAAAAAACTCCCGACAGTGGTAGTGCGACAACCACTCCCATTGAAACGCCTAAAAATGAAGTCTTGTTTCGGAACTTTTTCGGAGCCACTAAAAATGTCATTTTCCGTACGGCTCAAAGCATAATTGAGAATCATGAGAAGAAAAATGCCGCCAAGCAAAATAACAAAAATGCGGATGACAGCGCGAGTGCTATAAATAGTGGGAGCGGTACTGGAAGTACTCTTGTTACGGATCAAATCAAATCACCAACGGACGTGTCAAAGAAGAAAGAGTTCTTTAGTCTGTTAACCACCAAGGCCAGTAAGAGTACTGCAGCTGCCAATGCTAACATATCGGCAAATGCACCAGCCGTGAGTACACCACCTACTACTACCACGTCCGGTGAACAACAGCAAGCAGGCGGTACTTGTGGAAACGTTCAAGCGGGGACAGCTTCGAAAGCCACCGAAAAAGAACTGCCGGATTGTGTAGAGAAAACGTTGAGTTTGCAAGTGCCACCTGCCTCGACCACAGCGTGTTCTACCTCGATGTCCAAATCATCTTCCATATCATCTTTGCAAAAGCTTAAAGTGCCCGGTGTAGTCAAGTGTTTCATTAAAGAGCGGCCCCAACCAAGCCAGGACATCTCTAATGAGCAAAAGACCGAAAAGAGTTCCAGCGGTCTGTTGAGATTTTTCGAGTCTCCCGTTTTCAACATTCACTTTGCCATCCATTATCTGTTCTATTCCAAGGAGCCGGGTGTTCTCAGCTTCATCGGTAACAAAATTTTCAGCTTCCCAGATCAAGAGGTAGATCTGTACATACCGCAATTAATTGTCATGTACATACAAATGGATGAATTGGCGGAGGTGTTGGATCCCTACTTGACCATACGCTGCCGCAAATCGGTGGATTTTTCTCTAAAGTGCCTCTGGCTGCTGGAGGCGTACAATTACCAGCCCACATATACAACCGGCATACGCAAGACTCACTTGGCTTTGATGAAGGAGATTTATTCGAAGAAAGAGCGCAAGCAACTGGGCAAAAGTGAAGGCGGTAGAGAATTAACTGCGACCGTGTCAGCGGGTGCAATTACACCCGGAACTAAGAAGACTCATCACCGCTCCCAATCGGATGCCACCGTGCTTTTGGCGGACTCCAGACATTGCAACACCAACTTGAGCATTTCCAATCGACTCTACCAGCAGCAGCAGCCGCATTATAATACACAGAACTTGCCGACCACTCCCGCCAAATTATGCTTGGGCGATTTAAGTTCTGGCCGAGCCTTCGATAACGGCTGTGCCTGCTTTGAAACCGTACGTGGTCAGGTGAACGATCTGCTTGGCCACAAGACTGTCTGTTCGTGTACTGCCCCCAAGACTGCGCCACAGAAGGAATTTATGAAAGCACTGATGAATGTGGGTAAAAATCTTACTGCTCTTCCCTCGAAGGCTGAAAAGACGTCTGCTCTGCGCATGTTTCTCAATTTAATTAACAAAAATCTGCCTGCCCGCGTTTGGCTGCCCCTTTATTCGGACATTCCACACCATGTGGTGCGCATAACAGAGGAAAAGACTGCTGTACTCAATTCCAAGGACAAGACACCGTACATCATTTACGTCGAAGTGGTGGAGGTGTCTGATATCTATTCCTCCTCCCTGATACCCAAAATGATGCCATCCCTTCGTCACACGAAATCGGAAGAACACTTGGAGTGTGGCACCTCTGCAACGTGTAAACATGCGCTGCTACAACAGCAACCACATCTCGCGTGCAGTCGCACCTCCAGTTGTAGCAGTCACAGTGGTCGCTTGCAGGGCCAACGCAAAAAAGAAAAATCTGTAACCGAAAATTCAGAGAGCACTCGAGAGCCACATACCACCAATCAACACACACACAATTGTGAAAGCAGTTGCAGTACTGGTGGAGGAGCTACTGCTGTTTCCACTTCCACGTCTGTGACCTTGGCGCCGCCACAATTGAACGAAGACGATGTCTGGTCTCAGGAGGACGACGAGATTACCGCTCAATATTTGCACATGCGGAAAATGCGACACAATTGCGAACGTGATGCCATATCGCAAATGTCACTGGACTCCTGCGACTCTCGAGATCCAAGTATTACAATTGCTTTGAATGTTTATTAAATGTTTGTTTCCAAGTGTATAAGTAGATTTTCTCTTTTTGGAAAAAGTAGGTCTTCCCGTACTATTTAATATCGGCGATGTTCGGACTCGTCACTGCAATAATCTCAGTTGTGAAAATACAAAATCTTTCAGCAACGATCCGGAAGACCCATCAGCCGCAGCTCTGAAGGTAACAAGTCAGTATTGGTTAATTGGAAATGTGTGTAAAAAAAAATTGACCTTTAGGAACCTTGGCATGAGAAAGAGAAACAAATCCGCGACTCCTCGCCTTACGGGCATTTGTCCAATTGGCGTTTGCTATCAGCCATAGTCAAGTGTGGTGATGACTTGAGACAAGAACTTATGGCAACACAACTTTTACAGGTTGGCGCCCGCCCACTTTTTTCCCCATCAACACCTTTAGCATGTGTTGTTATTTTTATTGCAGATGTTCAAAATTATATGGCAAGAGGAGAGTGTTAACTTGTGGGTGCGACCCTACAAAATTGTTTGCCTTTCGAATGACAGCGGCCTAATTGAACCCATATTAAATACAGTTTCGTTGCATCAGATTAAAAAGAACTCAAATAAATCGTTGTACGACTACTTTGTGGATGAATACGGACCATCCGATAGTGATGACTTTCGTTTAGCCCAGAAGAATTTCGTGCAAAGTTGTGCAGCCTATTGCATTATATCGTATTTGTTGCAAGTCAAAGATAGGTAAGGCCTACACTGCCAAAGCTCTACACATATATGTAAGACGCATAAATATTTTTCTTTCTTAGGCACAATGGCAATATCTTGCTGCACTCCGACGGCCACATAATACATATAGATTTTGGGTTCATTTTAAACATATCACCAAAAAATCTAGGTAAGACTAATGTCATGCTTCCCGAAATGTTGTTAGCAGTTGTTTTTCGCTTTAGAAAGTTCCGTTATTTTTTAAAATATCAGTAGTAGTTTATTTCAATTTGTTTTTAATGTTTAAGGTTTTGAACAATCGCCATTTAAATTGACGCCAGAATTCGTAGACGTTATGGGTGGGACCGATTCGGAGCATTGGCGTGAATTTAACCGTTTGCTTTTAGTGGGCATGATGACAGCACGCAAACATATGGATCGTATTATTAATTTTGTGGAGATTATGCGAAGCAGTAAGTTTCTGTTTTTGATTTTTTTTTTTAAGAAAATCGAATAAATGATTTTATTGTTTGCAGACGCTCAACTACCTTGTTTCAAAAATGGTTGCTCCGGTACTGTACAGAATCTACGCAAACGTTTTCACATGAATTTAACCGAACAGGAAATGGAACGAAAAGTTGAACAGTTGGTGCAAGACTCATTAAAAAGTCTATCCACCAAATTGTACGATGGCTACCAATACTACACGAATGGAATATTGTGAGAAAGGTTTTTTATGAAAATTTAAACACACAATAAAAACCTTGAAGCGAAACTGAAAAGAAAAAACAAAAACAACCCAGCCCTCTAAAAAGAATTAAAAAAACAAAATAAGTAAAGGAATAAAGGAGGAGGAGGTGGAGGAGGAGAATGCTATAGGTTTAGAATAAATGCACCTAGTTAATGATATTAATAATGTTTAATTATAACGTACAATTATAATTAATTATATCGTACTTGTTAGTAATTTCTATCAGACACATACACACATATATATAATTTATCGTTAAAATAATGTGTTGTATATATATATATATTACAAAAAGCAAAAATGTTAGACTCAATGTAATCTCTATAGAAATTGAAAAAAAAAAAAGGAAAATACAAACGTGTGGGGGATAAACTGAATACGATTGATAACAATTTCATGTAACTCCTAGGTATTTAATTTAAGGTTTACACTCTTTTTTTATAGATTTTTTAAACTCTCTTATATACAAACATACATTTATGATACAGAATAATTAATACCATTTTAAGATTTTTGATATATATACAAACAGAAACCGTTCTAATAGATTAGGTGACATAAACATAAAATTTGATCTTCATCTTAGCTTTGCAACAAGAGAAAAACGAAATAGACAAAATTATTAAAAAGAAAAACAAACTAAATGTGGTTTAGGTCAAAACGGAAATATCCTCCACATGTGTGGGCGTGGCTGGTACATAATTCTCCTAAAGGCAACGATTAAATAACGAACCTATGTATTTTGTGCCAAATAAGATTTTTTCTGTAAACTGTGGGCGTGTCTTTTGTCCAGCAGCAGGTGCACAATGTTAATACTTGTGAAAAATTTTCCTTTTTGTAGATTTGCTTTTGTGCCTATGAAGGTTTTTATCTTGACTGTTTCCGCTGAGACCACAAACATCTCTACAAAATCTCAGCTTAAAATTAGAATTTTTGGGTTCGTAACAATGCCTCTTTATCAATTTATTTGCTGATCAAGAGTATATACATATACATGTATTCTTTCTTCTTGGTATTGGAATAGTAAACAGTGCACCTCCGCGTGTTTTGTGGAGGATATAAAAATCATTTGCAACAATCTTAATGAATTGAAAAAGAAAAAAAATGAAAAATTTTATGCTTCAAGGTTGCAATGCAGTAACGCACGTATTTCTTTTCGCTTTCTCTTTGATTAAAATTTGTGTTTTACGTTTTGTGCGTGGGTTATTAAACAGACAATTATACGATCTGTGACACCTGCTGCGCTTGTATATAACACGATAATAAAAACGTTTTTATTACCTACAAACAAAAAAAGGAGGTCAAGTCCGCTTAGGTTAGTTTGTTAAGGCTTTTTATTATTAAGCAATTACTCCTACTCCATACATATATATATATAGATACATGCGAAATGCGGTTATTTTTGAAACGTTACAACTCACGTCTTATATACAAATTCCTATTTATGACTTTTGCACTTTCGCTGTCCTTTTCTCTTTAACATTCTCCAAGTGTTTTTGTGCACTTATATATAAATAAATATATATATATATAAATTATATACTAAAAAAAACTTTATAAGTAAAGTGCTAAATTTTAAACATCACTCCTAATAAAAAAAATAAGAGCATGCACATATAGTATAATAAATTATAATAACATACTTGACAGTCGTTTTTGCTTACATTAACATTAATAAATACACTTGCAAATGTGTTTATACACAATCCGATCAAGAAGTTGAATTTATTAAATGATAACACAAGAACAACAAGAAACCAATCTCTGACAACTGTTTCTCCACATTCATCTAAATTAAAAGTAAATCAACGTTTGAGTATTGTAAATTATTAAAAATATGCGTACAACAATAATTAATAGAAAAAAAAGTCAAAAATAAATTGAACGGCCTAAAATTCGGATTTACATTAACCATATGAACATATGCATCTCTCACATACATAAATACACAAACACACACACATACATACAAACAAATACACACATTACATTTGAAGATATTTATAATTATAATGTAATGATAATCATATAAAATTTTTTTATTTGCTTAAAATTCTATTTAAATAAAACATGATTATTATAAATATAAAATACGATGTTAAAGCAAAAATGCAATTTTTTTTAGATATACACAAACATTAGCAAGGTGTGTGTGCTTCAATTTTCAATTTTATAGTCGTGAACGATATTGGCCAATTGTAGGCGTGGCATGTGGATAATTTTGTCCATTTTAAATAGGGAGACTGCCTGCATAAACTACGAAACTTAAGCTCAATATCTCCATCTGATTAACTCAGATTTTAATGCTGATGAAGAACATTTCTACTTCGTGGGGTCTTTGTATGCTTGTTTTTGTTAATTGCAAACGGTAAGACAAACTTAATATAGCACTCTACTTTGATAAAATATTTATAATAAACCTTGCTACAACAAAATTAGGTTTTCAATGATTCTCTCTGCTCTCACAAGTCGCACTTTCTTAAAATTAATTGAACATTAATGGCGGCAGCTAATCTTTTAACCTGTGAAGATTTCGTTTTTTTAAATAAAAATTATTGATTTATTCATCCAACACTACATTGTAGTAGTACACTATTTTGTACATTTTTGTGAGTTTCCGTTTCAGAGCAGGGCCACTCACTGTGTGGTGTGAACAACAAAACACTATGTACCTGAAGATGTGTTGAACACATTGCAAGCCTGATCAAACAAAGTGTTTGAGAAGTTGGTTACATTTGAAGCATAATTGCGCAAATAGTGATAGAATCGCGTGGATCGTCGCTCTTGATTGCAGCGTAACTTTTCACTGCGACATATTGCACGCAAGCAGGGCTCGTAGTCCAAGTGGCGAGCGTTGGGGGGACGTGATTGCAAAAATTGAATCTCTTTACACCATGTATACCTACAACAAAAAAAGCAACAATAACACTTAATAGTTGAAAAGAAAGCCTTCCCCTGTGATGAAAACTTACCCTTGTTTGGGTGGTGTAAAGAAATTGCTTAAAGTAGATTCAGCGTTCAAATTCACCGTGATGGACTTTTCCACCAAACAGTGAATCATATCTTCGCTGGGATAGTATACTAAACGGTCGCCTCTTTGAAGGTGCTCCCTACGATTTAAATGTTCACCCAAGGAGAGATTTTCATAAAAATTAGCTAAATGATAGAGTGGCGTATACTGCGTGTTGGGTTGTGTGGCATTATTAAGCCATTCTTTCTTTGGAGATCTGGATTTACGCTTCACCGATTTCGTAGTTAACTCTTTGGGCGCTGCGGCCGGTAACTTCAAGTTTTGTGCTCCCTGTAAAATGTCACCCACAGTTGGCGCCAATAATTCAAAGTCCACCGGGTATGGTGTAAGCATTTTCATGTTCTGATCTGCGGTGCAAAAATCAAATAATGAACGATGAGTATAAATATCGATCAACTGCTGTTTATCGGATAACTTTTCAACTTTATGCTGTGGCCCCAACTCATTGTCTATGCTTGAAACAATTTCTCTTTGTTCCTTGACGTCGTCTCCACCCAGACGATGCCGATCACCACCACTTTGTATGAAAAATTGCAATTCAAGTAAAGTTTTCCTCAAATCTTTGCCATTGTATAGATAGAGTGATGTTAAGTTGTCCATGTGTATGGGACAATTCTCCATCAAAGACAATATAGACAAATATCTGGTTATGTTTGAAACGTTGGGCGCATTAAAGCGGATGCTGTTTTGTGCGATGAGTCTTTGCAAGTGAATGCAATTGGGATTGGATGCTACCAAAATGACAGGACGTTTAGAGCTGGCTGCCAAAGAGTATATGGCGTCAGTGAATCCTGCATCAGTTTGCTCGAAAACGATGTCAGCATCTTCTATTAAAATCAAACATTTGCGGGCACTAAGCGTTAGGTCACCTGAGGAGGAGTCTTCTGCTGATTCGTCTGGTACTGGTGTGCCGGCTGCCTTTTGGCGCCTCGCTTTTGACTTTAAACCGTTTATGGACAATCTTACGAGATGTTTTTGCGGGCCATTGGCCCCGCCTATCTCTTTGCGTATTTGGTGTGATTGTGTAGCTTCTTGCAGTTCTTGTAGCAGACGCTTACCCGTTCTCTTCATGCCGGCATTTATTTCCAGAACGTTGAAACTCATGTCATTCGCCAAAGCAAACACGGCACTCGTTTTTCCACTAGCCATGGGCCCCAGTAACACAATGGCATTCCCAAATAGTGAATGTTGACTCAAACTGGAATCGTTTTTATCCAGAGTGTCATCGTTTACGTTCTGTGAATTACGAGTACCGGTAGGTGAGGATGACCAATTCGAGAGGAATTGTTTTAGTTGCGTTACGGGATTTAGATTAACGAGCACTTGTTCAAATAATAACGGTTTATATTTCTCGGTGAAGAGAAGCTCCCCATTGGGAGCAGCTGTTGGAGGTTTGTATTCATCGTCTGCTGTATCATTGTAGTGTTTGTGTTGGACTTTCAATGAATGTCGGTTACCACGCGTTACCATAAGAGATTCAGATACTTGTTCGGTATTCTGAGCTGAATCCACAGCACTGAAGTAGCGATACTTCTCACGCATTTGATTGTAACATTTGTAGGTAGGGAAGCGGGCATACTCAGTCTTCCAATGCTTAATAATGGCGCGCTTATTTAACACATCATGTAACGGTATTGGATTTTCCGTATATGTGGCAATCTTCGGGCAATCTTTTACTGCACAATCTGACAACCGTCCCATTAGACAAAGTTTGTTAGAGCCTTTTGCTCTACTTCTTTGGCAAGCACTTGTTAAGGCCACCTCTTCTTCAGCTCGTAACTTATAAGATACTTTCACTGCCGACCCTTCCGCACTTAACTCTTTATCTGATAGCTGACGAATGTGTGCAATTTTGGGGAATAATTCGTAAGTGTCTTCGTAGCTTTGTTCGAATTGTTTTTGTTTCTCTTGTTCTAAGCGGAGTTTTTCTGGAACGCCCGAGGCCAGAAAAGCTTTTCGTGCTTTAACAATCTCTGGATCTGGACATGGCCTGGGAACAGTTCGTACAAAAACTGGTGCCAACTTTTTTGGTGAAGTTTCTGACGTAGTTGTGCATGAACTTAAAATGGTGCTGTCATCCAAAACGATAACATCATCAACTTTTTCAGGTGTTGGACTTTTTGTTGGACTAACCTCTAAATCGTAATCATATCGAGCTTTCCCTGCACATGTCCTTCTGGGACGTCCCGACATTGTTGAGCTAACACTGTCACTGGACACTGCTGCTGCATCACTCGTTTCCACTAAGGGTGTATTGTTTGCTGTCTTTGGGGGACGACCCCGCCTTTTTGGAGTATTATTTCCTGCTAAATATTCAGCATTTTTCATTTTTTCAACGTTGCGATTTCTTTTAGGAGTAGTTCCCCTTTTTGAATGCTTTCTTGTTTCTGCAGAATCCTTTTTTGGAAAATAGCCCAAGATAGTATCACCCTTTTTTGTGGGTGAATTTAATTTGGATAGAAATTCATGAGTTTCTAGATCCCCAATATCAGGAACAGCTTCAAGCTTTTCATGCTCTGCACTGTATTCTATTACGTTTCTAGTTTCCGTTGTTTTTGATTTATTTTCTATTTTTAGAGACGAATCAGCAGCAGGATTATTGCCATTAACTAACATTTTCTTGAATCTGAAATAAAACAGTGTGATGCAGTCAATTATAATTTTAATATGATTTGTTTTATTACCTTTTAGCTCTTGCATTTAATTTATAATTTATATAAGCTTCACGTGATTCTTCTTCCAGACGCCGCTTAGCACCTCCTCTCTTTTCGGCCCACTCTTGCAATTTCAGCTTGTTTTTTTTATTTACATGAGGACTGTTTTCTTCAATTGCAGGCGGTGACGTGAGCTCTTTGCCTGGGGTATTAGATCCAATTGATCGATTACGGGCATCCATCATTATCTTAAAAGCGTTAGCAATTGTTTGCGGAGTGCTGGTGGCTGCTTCATTTCCGCCTTGTACTTCATTCTTACACACCAGAGTACTTGCACTTTCCAAATTGGAACCGTTTTGATCGAAAGTTGTCGTTTCTATTCTGTTAGTTCTTTTCCGATATTTTTCCTTCTTTTCTACATCTAATCTCTCACTAGCCAAGTGTGCTGATGATTGTCCGACATCCATTGATTCTAATAAGGCCAACTTTTTTTGTTCCTTTTTACGTCGATGTTTTTCACGATGTTTTTTCTTTACCGTATGCAATACTTCTTCCATATTTTGTAGTATCAGCCTAGAGTCCATACGTTGATGTTTTAACACCTCCGCAGTGGCTGTATGGGTCAAACTTGAATTGTTTTCAATAGTACATAAATTTAGATCAGCCATTTTATTGGTATTGCCCTTAACTTGAAATATCATCGCATCATCATGAGTTTTTCACATATTCAACTCGCAAGGAGGCAACCTGTAGAAGATATATCTAAACAGAAAGCATTCCAAAACATATTCAATTTGTAAATCGTTTAAAAGCTTGATTGAATTTTTTAATAAACTAACATTTTAACACGACTTCGCGCAAATTAATGCAATAAAATACAAACGAATTACACTTTCTACAGGGTGTGCATTGCGCTTCTTTCAACCACATGTACATGTCGTGCCCAAGAGGCATTTGCGTGTACACGGATGTATATTTTATATTTATTTAATATTTTATAAATCTCATTATTGCACAGAATTAATAAATTTCTATAAATCGTTCATCATTGTTTGCAAAGAACTTATTAATAAAATTAAATGGCGCCAAATTATACTACCGTAGTGAGTGAAATTAGCAACTCTTACGTTGTTTATAAAAAAGGGCATTCAGCCGTCAAACTTTTTGAAGAGAGAGAGAGTGAAAGATATATATATATATATAAAGTAAGCGTGAGATAAGAATTCAATTGAATTAATAAGTGAATAAATTATTCTAATATAATTAAACAAATGTAAATAACCATCAATTATGATCTCTCTCAATAAACTGCGTAAATCAAAGCACAAAAACGACCAGAAAACGATTGGTGATAATGCCGGTGCACGGTGAGTTTTCAAGCGGTATTGTTCTGTAGTTTCTCACAGTTTGGTATTTTAATAAATGTTACCACACAGTTAAATAATGCAAAAGTTGTCTCGTTTGTTTTGGCCGGTTTTAATAACTCCAAAAAATGCTATTGTTAAAGATGTAGAAGCTCTATCAAAAAGTCAAAAGGTAAATGTGGATTATGAATTATAAAGCAAGTTTAATGTTCCTGTCAACTCACTGTTAAAGTTAATGCAAGAATTGGGTTTGCTGAAACCTTCCACCAATGGCACTTACAATTACATGCCTTTCGTGCAACGTTCCTTAGATAAATTGTGCACATTGGTGCACAATACCATGGAAAAAGTGGAAGCGCAAAAGATTACAATGCCTATACTAACCACTGAAGAGCTGTGGCAAAAATCGGGCCGATTAAAGGGAGACGTAACGGAATTTTTTATATTGGCCGATAGACAGGGTAAAAAATTTCTGCTCAGTCCGGTATAGTAATAAGAAATTCATTACGATAACTAAAGGTAATGTTTTATTTTCTTCAAAAAGACGCATGAAGAGTCAGTAACAGCTGTTCTGGCTGCCGCAGCACCAATTTCTTATAAGCAGTTACCTATAAGGCTGTATCAAATAGGTCCCAAATTCCGGGATGAATTGAAAGCACGCTTTGGTTTAGTTAGAGCTAAAGAATTCCTTATGAAGGATCTGTATGCATTTGATCGTTCCCTGGAAGAAGCAAATCAGACCTACGAACTCGTTATAAACTGTTATACGCAATTGTTGGGGAAATTGCAGGTACCCTTCGAAAAAGGTGTAATTGTGGAATATGGACAAGTTTAAATTCGGTGGTAATTATACTTTTACTCTTTAGTGGAAGCGTGTTCCGGAATTATGGGTGGCCAAAAGTCTCATGAATTTCATTTTATTTCACCAATCGGAGAGGATCGATTGATGCGTTGTCACGACTGCCGATTTGCTACGAATATAGAAGAAGCCGCATGTGGCGTGGAAGAGTGTTTAAAGTGCAAAAGTAAAAATGTAACTCAACTTAGAGGTATTGAGGTGGCTCATACATTTTTACTGGGTGACAAGTACACTCAGCCATTTGGTGCCACATATTTGCACGTTACTGGCAAACCTAAAACGTTAATAATGAGTTCTTATGGCATCGGCGTAAGTCGCATAATTGCCGCTGCCCTGGAAGTGTTATCCACTGAAAAAGAATTAAAGTGGCCTCTGCTATTGGCTCCATATGATGTGTGCATCATTGGTCCCAAACAGGGCAGCAAAGAACAGCCTAATGGGGATACATTGGAACAACAGTTATGTGAAGAGATAGCGAGGATATGCGGTAGTAATGAAATATTACTTGATGACCGCAAGCATTTAACTATAGGTAAACGATTAATGGAAGCTAAAAGGTAAGAAAATGTTGAAGGTACAATTCTGTAACAATTGAACCAAGCGAAGTAATTTTCTTATAGAATGGGTTTTCCTCTCATAGTGGTGATTGGCAGTAAATGTCTACAAGAACCTCCCAAATGTGAACTTTTTCTTAATGGTGAGCAATATGAAATGGATTTAAATAATCTTCTGGAGAAAATTAATCAATACAACCAGAAAAAGTCTGCTCTGTGGGAAGCATAGCCAGCCTTATATTAAAAAAAAGGTGTAACAAACAGTAACAATAAGTTTATAAAGTTATAAAATTAAACAAGATTAAAAAAAAAGTTATATCTACGCAGAGTTATTCATAATCATTTTGTAGTTTTCTCATAATCAGGCACTGGTATCTCGGGATAAGTTGTCGGTAGGGAGAAGGACGTTCGGGGCCGCATATTAATATAAGACCAAGGTAATTGACTCCTCAACTCTTCACTAACATGCATAGAATGATGGTGAGAAGGATTGTGATGATGTTCTCCACCCTCTGCAACGTAACGAGTATTAAGCGGTGTTATGGGCGATAATTGTTCATGTATTGCGTTATAATCTAATTTATTGTGATGGGTATCGGAACTGCGGTAAGTAGTTGGTTGTTCAACGTTTGCAGTGCGATGCTGGGATTCCAAAGAGGGCTGCCGCGACACTGACATGACATTTTGTAGCTGCAGCGATTTTGGTTGTATCAGGTCAGATGGTTGTTGGTGTTTTTTCACTATAGGAGATCCCTTATCTCGTTGCTGTTCTCCTTCGTGATGCCGTTTGTTGCTTATAATCTGAGCCAAGGGTGCTGTACTTGCTGTATCTACACTGTGTACACTACTCTTGGCAGAGGAAGCATTCTAAATAAAACGAAAATTAATAAAATATTCCGCGTCGTGGTAATGTAATAAAAACGCACCCTTTGGCACAGCACTCGTGACAGAGACAAGCAAAAGCATGAGCCTATAATATTCAGCAACCAAATCAGTATTAAGCGACAACTTATACAAGTCATCATGACAGACGGTGTAATGAAGTAAGGATCGAAATTTTTTAAGAACGCCATCACGTCTGCATTGTTGGTGGATACACCCACATAGTTAAAGGTTTTTTCAGCATCCTATTCATGCAAAATATTTAGCATTAAAAAATTTTAAAAAGTGATGTTTAGCCAAGCAGCAAGCTTACCACCGTTTGAATTATATCAAGGGCATAATAACTGGTGCTCACCACATCCACAATGCTTCCTATAATGATACTAACAAACCAAGGACCAAAACTGAACATAACAACTGCTTTGGTTATGGGTATGCATAAGGTGGCAATGACAAAGAAGGATGTGACGATCCACAGGGAGCTCATCACTGCATACGTTATTAAAAATATATGCGTGCGTTGTGTTATTTTGTACGCTTCGTCCCAGAAAACATTCAACACAACTGATTCATTTCTGATTGGTATGGTCACGGTAGGGCTACCGCATTCTTCCTCTGCAGAAATAGAACAAAATTAAGAAATAAAATATTGATTTTCGAATATAAATCTTACTCAAAAAGTAGACCAAATTCAATACGAATTTTAGAGGCTGGGCTGTTATGTCGGTAGTACTACTTGAACATTGTCCAAACATAATGCCGCCTATGGAGAGTGCTAGATATGCACCACCCTGCGCCTGTAATGATAACAACAAGAATATTAATTAAGAAAGAACAGATAAGAAAGCTTAGGGAGAATCATATAAAGGGTTTTTCAATAAGGACATAACAGTTTTCTATTTAAATAAAACACAGATTAATTATGAAATTGGGCTGAAATTAAATCGAGGTGCAGTGCACGTGTTACATTTAACTAAGGAATTTGATCTCGTTCTTATGAGTACTGTGAACGCGTTTGTAGCCATCGATTTTTCGATTCAAAAATATGCTCCAATTACACCTCCGGCATCTCTTTTTGTGGTTGTAATGGAGTCTCTTGAAGCACATGTGGGTTTTTTGCTGTCCAGTAGCTTATTTTTTACATATTGACAAAACCATTAAGCTAAAAATGATCATTATTACAAAAATTAGAGCAAGTGCTCTTAAGGCTGTAACCACCCACTTAGAATTACGGTAGTAATTTTTAATAATTTTCAAACGTTGCTCCTTCGTAAACTTTACCATGATAAAAATGTTACCTTCGACGGACATTTTGCCATTGACAGATCATTTAAAACGTGTAAAGTTATGTTCGTATTATAATCCAAAATTGTTATGTCCCTACTGAAAAATCCGTTATATCCACAATCGATGTAACAACGGCTACAGGATAGAGGGGATTTTAAGTTTGTGCGGAACCCAGAAACAGCTAAAGAGAGATCCACCTTTCATTATCCCAATCAATGCAGAATTATATGCGGATCATGAAAATTCACAACTCTTAATATTTCGTAACAAAAAAGTTGGTCAATAATAATTTTGGGGAGTACGAAATTTTTCTAAACAACGAATATCGTACTTTATCACGAGATTAAAGAAAATCTTGTATACTTAAAATTATTTGGATGGACTGGTTTCATTGCCCTTCTCAGTTGCGACAAATTTCGATCAACTTTGCCCATTTTGAACAATATTTACTACTTGGCGACGAGAAATTTCCAATACCCACGGTAGTTTAGACGTAGATCACATAAGTATCTTTGATCTTTGTTGGGTTTTTAAAAGTCTCCTTTTTAACATTTGTATACCTTTTGATAATTTTTTACTTCCTCCATCAATATCATTAAGCAATATCGACAATCTGCGTGGTGGTGATAGTTGAATTATCATTGAAAATGTCTTTTACTACTACTGCCACAATGACAATAAATAGATTAATTGAAAAGTTTGTTAATTAGTCTAACACACAAACAGCCCTTTTTATCTTGAATAAATCGTTTAATTACGCTACGCGGATGGAACAAGAAGTACTTGTATGAGTCAGACTTGTGAGGGATTTGTAAAAGTAATTACATTTTGGGATCTAAGCATATTTTCGATGTAAAAATGGGCATTTTTGCACCCAACATGTTCATGTTTGCAAAAGTTAGTTGAAACGCTCAATACTTGTGGTCGCTGAAAAATAACTTATGCGTAGATCAAGCTTTCGCCTGACGAACCAATCTTGACTTTTATCGGGGGTTTAGGGTTATTATTATTGACTATGGGAGGATTATTAGTTCAACGCGACAGATTTGTTCAAAATGCAGCTGAAAGCAAGGACGAATACTACATTTGGCTTAGACCTAATCTTACATACACTTCACACCTAACCACAAACGGTGGGTGTGGCAGGTACATGATTCTGGGCACTAATAGTGCATGTATTACGTATAAGCTTGCAAGTCGAGTTTTACGCTAAGTACGGTATTTTGTAAATTGCAGGTGTGTCTGTTATCCGACCACGCCTATTTTTGGCATAAAAGTGTTTTATACAAAGTTTCAGTTCAATATAGCGAATTTTACGATTGTGACAGTGTCAAAAACAGATGGACATATGGACAAATCAAGATTGACTCAGATATTGATGCTGATCAAGAATATATAAAGTTTGTAAGGTGTTTGACGCCTCATATTATGTGGAGGGTACAAAAAAAACTTTCAATTTACATCCCGGTTGGATTTGAACTCTCATCTAAGGTGTCAAAGTTTACGAAGTCGCCTACTTGATGAATTCGGTTGTTGATGGAACGGATCATATAACAACTTACCAAAATAACGGCGGCCATGAAGAAAATGAAACATTTGGCAAAGCCCGTATTAACGCCAGAATTCCACATTTTCACTGAATTTTTGTAACCTTATGAATTGTATCACAAGTGTCGATGCAATGAATTTTTTTATATATGTACACAGAAAAAACAAATAACAAATAACAATAGCACTAATTAAGGAAACGCACTTAATGATCATTCGTGGTAACTGTTGCAAAAGGATGACAAAAAACAAACAAAACGTTCTTTATCAAAATCTTTTTCGACTTGTTTTCTACATTTTTGGAATGTAAGAATTCATAATATATTTATACAAACAGCGTACACTTAATAGAAATCGCGCGTGTTATCTTATCCCCCGCATACGTATGTAAGTGTGTGTTTATTTATATTATTGTTTTTTACTAGCGAAAGCTCTGATCGGCGTTCTATGCCAAATTTCGCCCAGCTATTCAGTTAAACTCTCAATTTGTAACTGAATTAATGTAATGTAGAGTTCAGCAACATTCTGACTTGAGTTTCTGTTAAAGCACATGAGTGAACGGCACATACATAGTGGGGACGTATCAGAAATTTCTACACATTTATCACGACCATAGGTAAAAAAATAGCATTCAAATGAAATGGTGGTGTAGGGCGGGGGAAGGGTTAAATCGAATGTAATGCAATGTGCGTCTGTTTGTATTAAATTTGCTAAATGTATCTATTTTTATCTATGTGTATATTTGGATGTACGTACATGTCTAGAGATAGGAGAGTAATGCTTGTACATAAAAAACAAAATGAGAAAAAGTTTATCAACTACATCGAGAGTCTAATTATTTTGAAAAAAAAAAAAGAAAAAACAATGATTTTAACGCTTCAACGAATATTTTTTTTCCTATTCAATATTCCAAAGCCCTTCAGGTGGTGAGTGAAATGCAAATTTCAATATAAACAAATATTCGATTAATTGCAATATTTTAATGTCAGCGTTGCGTATAAGGTCTGGCGTACGCACTATGGCACTCCATTAATTTTGTGTACACTGATATAAATCCGTGTCATCGATTCCAAAAAGAAGGGATAATCGTGTGGGCCAAAAAGATTAATTAATTAAATCCATATTTCGATTTAAACGGCATTTGTTTTGCACTCTTACACATCATTTCTATAATTTTCAGGATGGTAAGACTCATACAATTTAATTATATTAACTACAGGTATCCCTCGAGTAACAGGGTAACTGTGAAAGTCTTGCAAGTTTTGTACAACAACATAAATATGAATGATAGATAGATTGAGGAAAAGGGATGGAAACACTTGAGTAACGCCTTAGGATGAAATTTCGCAAAATTTGTCGTATTAGAAGGGGGAAGATCAATGCCATGGTCGCTATCTTTTAACCCAACAACAAATAATTGTGCATGAAGTTCTTTCGAAGCGAATTTCACCCTATGACTTTTCTAGACTGCGTCTAATAATTGATTTTTAACAGTAATTTTTGTTTCTTCGTACAATTCGAATTTCATATTATTCGAAACAGGCATGTAGTGGTAGGTGGGCCAGGTCCTTTCAATTTTCAAAAAAATATTTTGTCAATATATCGATTATGATTGATTCATATTGTGGTCGCCTTTGAAAATTCACATATAAAGCCCTTCCACTGATAAGTGAAGTTTTATCGACCATTGAAATGCCCTTTCTATATTAATAATGAGATTATGTCAGAGTAAAAAAATTCGAAAATCGTTCAAGGCCCCCTTTTTTTGGCCTTACTCCTCCCATTTCAATAACCAGCTGAATATATTTTTGTATTTAATTTCTATGACTACGTTTGGAATTCCTATGATAATCCAGGGTTCTTGCAATTACTATCCGTACCATTAAAAATTTCGTACTACTCGAGAGATGCCTGTACAATACCATAAAATACATTCACTATGAAGCTTGCTATTGTAATATATATATAACCGGTTGAAAATCTAGGTCACATGTCCACTTTTATGGTAAACTATGGGCGTGGCAAAAACACAATTGCTCAAGTATGCAATCATGCTTGTTCTACTACTTTCTTCCAACTCAAAGTTAATGTATTTTAATATAATAAATAAAAAAGTTGGTCCAGTTGTCCTTACTTATATGTAAATTATGGGCATGGCATATATACAATTACACCTTCTTATAAAGGATCTTTAATTATTACTAACATTTTACCTTAAAGCTGGAATTGTGCATAATATGCAGTTTTTTGTGAAAACGTGGGCGTGTCTTTTATGCGATCTTGACTATTATTGGATGATAAAATGCAACTTTTTCGTTGTCTGCTTGTGTAATGGAAAAGATACTTATAACTAGTGGGCGTGGTATGTTAACCGACCACTTTAAATATAATGAAACCACTGAACTACCTGAACTAAGACCTAAGAGATGTCATTGTTAATATAATAATATTCGCAACTGTCAGCATTTCAACAGAAGACAGACATTTGTATAAATGGACTCAGATGCTTATTAAAAACACTTTGTAGGCATCCTTGCGATGCTTTCATATAAGGTGATACGAGGGTACCTACCACACACATATGTTCCTTTAAAAATCGCCATTCCTATAATGACAAGCAACGTGACGATCTTGCCCTGCAGGTATAGAAATTACCGCCCAATGAATAAATACTTTTAAAAATACGCCAGCACTTCATGCGCGGCTTCGATTGTTGTGGGTAAATTCTGCTTATGAGTCGTTGTGAGTGAAAGTGATCCATTTTTGCAACACATTACTCTAACTTTGGCAATCGTCACATATAATATGTATCTTGATAATTTTTCACATATTATTGCTATTGGAAAAGTGGACTTGCACCATTTTCGTTCACAACGGCTCATATGATGATATACATAAAATGGAAAATTTTCCCTAAAACATATTCAAAAGATTATTGAAATTACAATACAATGGAGAAGGCAGTTAAATCAAAAATTATTGTTCGTTTGTATTCATTGCAATATCAAATAATAACAATTACCTCTTACAGCACAATTACACATCATACAAAATATATCATCTGTATAGGATAATGTGTGTGTGGAAATGATTGTTTGTAAATTTAATAAAATGTAATTGAAATCTTCCGAATAATGAGTTTTTTTCAGATATTAAACGCGTGCACTTAAAATGAGAGGTTCAGCTTCAATTTCGGCGATTTTCTCCTTGAGTATGTCTTCAGTATTCTTGGGATCCTTGGGAGTCGTTGTTGTTATTTGGTTATTCACTGTTGTTGAATTTTCAGACACCTCACTGCTGGGAGTAGTAGTTGTTGTAGTTGGCTCCGTAGCTTTAGTTGAGATTTCAGGATTGTAGGAAGTTGTTGTCACTTTTTCTGTACTTGTTGCTAATAAATTATCTTCCGGGCGTATTAAATTTACCCAGCAGAGTGTTAAAATAATTAAAGCCTCCAGTTGAAATTTCCGCATTTTCGCAATATTCGAATTTGAATTGCTTTTCTTTCCAGAGATTTTTACTGCTGTGCTTTCCAAAGTTATAACTGTTATGACTTTCACATCACAAACTGTAAGGTTATTTATGCTTTTTATATGCTGTACATGTTAGAAAAAAGCTTTCTGTCTCTTTATAAATTAACTAAAGATTGAGGTTATTGAGGCTTTTGTAACACCTGATATCGTCGAAGCATCTTCATTTCTGGTTTATGTTTATATATCTATGACATCTTAATCCATTAAAAATATTGCTTAAATAGATCCAAAATTTGTCTAATGCCAATCTTACCCTTCAGGTATGAAAATTACTTTTCAATTGAGAACATTTTCATCCCATGCCGTTCGACTGTTGTGGACATCAAACTATATATCCCATAGAAGTAATTTCCAATACCAAATACCAATGTCGGGAAAGGGGTTCTAAAAATGGTCCTATCGGGTTCATGTTTGTCACAGTCAAGTATTTATCTAATTAAGTATTATTCAACAAATTTTGTGAACGGATATTAAGACTTACAATTTTTTGCTATATATATGAACCGTTCAGTGCACACATTGATTAACTCCACTTTTTGAAAAATCTTAAATTTAAGTATCAAAGGATTTTTAAAGTCATAACTTTATTATTTCATCGCATTTTCAACTTGTTTTTTTATGGAGTTAATCGATGTGTGCACTGAAAGGTTAATATAAAGACCTCCATTATAATAGGATCTTATATGGGAAGGGGTTTTTAAAAACAGTTCAATTAGCTTCTTTTTCACTAGGGTTCTTCTTTGAACCCTACCTGTCATTGTAACAAATTTCATCAAAATATCTCAAAATATGCGACGATTTTCATCTTGATTCTAAATCGATCAGAATAATTAAACAAACTTAAGCACAAACTTAATATACCTTTTATCACAAGTGGTGCAGGGTATAACGATATGTGAAAAGCTTTTTAGAAAGCTTTCAATTGTTAACATATTAATTATCACTCATACGTCGCGCGTCATATCATATATGAGTTCATATAAAATAGTTACAATTTCGTTAAAATTTTTGTTTATAAAAAACGTAATAAATTTTATTAAAAAATGTAAAATGAAGTTGATCATATCTACCAAGAAAATAGGGGAAGATATAGGGTAAAAAATGAAAAAGGATTCATACATGAGGCACCCTAACCTAACATGTTTGTTATAAAGTAACTGCCCTAAAAGATCAATAGAAATTTTTACGTGGTGAAGTAGGAGTATATGCGGATATTTAAAAAGCGTGAAACACATTTTATGCTACTATTATCGATTTGGAATTATTTGTTTTTTTAATAACTTTAATCACCATATAAAAGTTTGTCACTTTGTACGTAACACTCAGAAGGAGTTGTTACAGCCCCCACAAGGTATATATGTATATTCTTGATCAGTACCAAAATCTGAGTCATCTAAACATGTTCGTCAGTGTTTGCATGTCTGTTATGGAAGCCCACAGTCTCAAAGATGAATTTATAGAGCTTAGTCTACATGGGCAATTCCCTATTTGAAATGAACAAAATCGGATAATAGCTATGCGAAAACATATTTGACAAAAATTAAGCTACAAAGTTGAAATTTAGTATACCGATCGATTCAGAATCACTTGAATCGATTTAACCATGTCCTTTGTATATATGTGCAGGTCACATTATTTGAGATAATTGAATGAAATTTGGACAAGGACAAGGATTGCTTTAAAGAATATTCTTTAAATCAGTATCTCTTCCCTTCTTTTTCAAGAACCGAATTGGGCCATTTTTAGAACCCTTCCTCATATAAGGTCTTATCATAATGGCAGAAAATTGAAATTCTCAATATTTTTTGAAAAAATTCAGTAAAGAATTGGCTGCGCTAAATTTGTACCCGATCAGACCCTTTTTAAAACCCCATTCCATATAATTATTTTTTACGAAATGACTCATATGGCAATACCTCGCGTTTACTGTTGCAACTAAACTAATTGTGGCATAATTTGTGGAAGTAAGAGGGTAGGGTATCAAATGGTCCCGCTTGACGAATATAACAATTTCACTTGTTTTTAACAAAGCTTATTTTTGGAAAACTCTCCCAAAAAACACTTCTTTGCCAATATAGCAAAAATTTATAATTATGAAATTTTTTTACTATAAATCGCTAGATGTTATGCGCTTATGAAGCTTCAATTTGTTATGCTCAAACTTTAGATCGAAACAGATTATTTTTATAATTTTTCTTTAAAAAAAGATATTTTAACGAAAAGACTTATTGGGTGGGAACGGTCTTATTGATACAACTTAAGAAATTTTAGCAAACATTGCGGAATCATAGGGAGTAACATACTAAACAGTCGATCTTAACTGACCATAACATGTTTACTTGTTTATAAGTGAAAAATTATTGCAACCGCTTTAAATTTAGCACCTTTAAATGATTTGTTAAACACAGATTAAAGTGGGAAATAATGCGCGAGGAAAACTGACTTGAAAAATCAATGAAAGTAATTAGCAGATGGAACTGAATGACTCATCTGTAAATTGGTACTTCAGGCGAAGTAGTTTCTCAACCCAAAGTGTTAATTAATGCAAAACTTATATATAAAGGAATCGTTTTGCTTAAAATAGATCTTGTATGGGTTTAGTTTCTGAACTAAATTAAACAACGCGCCATGAAACGCGATTTGTTCCTAATAATCGCTTGTTATGTATGGGCAACGTACAACATTTTGGGTAACTGTCTGCCCCTCACAAATATTGAAAAAGATGCCGAAAACGATTTAAATTCAAATGAAACAAATCAACAAAATCAATCTCTGTAAGTATGGGTTCATTTGTCGTCCTTGCCCTTGGATTATTTATTATGTCAATTTTACAGTTATGTCGTTAAAGGTGTGGTCTATGAAATTGGCATACTAACTGATGAGGATGATGACAATTTTACAGGTGGCGATAGTCAGGAACGTGTAGATTTGACCTTTTTGATGCTCACAGCAATGACAGTCACATAGATTTGGGTAGTATTCCATTACCTGTGCAAGTGAATGTTTCGGGTCAAATATTAACCGCCATTGCCCCGGTTGATGTTGGAGCGTTCAGCAGTCCAAATGAATTAATACAAACTATACCACTAACTGGCACTATAGTGAATATAACCAACAGTGATACGGGTTATTATCAACTGACGAAAACGAATGATACCGACAATCAAAGTGTGGAAATTGCAAATGGCGGAGATTTGAAAAGTTTGCCGGAAATATCTGAAATGTATGATAACCCCAAAAATGTTGTGGATAATAAATGATAAATAAAGCCGCACTATAAATACTTTTGTTGTCAAACGCAATGTGAATGGCCTAACATAATTATATCCACCACCTTGACTCATTAAACGTTTACAATATCCAGAAATGACCTTCAGAGATCCCCTAAGATATATATTTTGAATCAGGCCTAAATTCTAAGCAAATTTAAATATGTCTGGACGTATACACGAAATATATGTGTTGAGAATGTGAATATTTTGATATGAAAGGAAGTTAAAGAAGTGTAGGTAGTAGTTGTATCATATACGGACAAAATCGGATACACTCAGAATTTTTTACTTTTTCCTAAGATGTCATTCTGTTTGCTACATCCAGAAGACGTCAGAAATGAAGCAGTGTTAAATAGACCAGCGGGCGGCAACCTTTATTCCAATTGGAGCCAAATTTCTTATATACGTCAAGTATTATCTTTCTATTTGGATTTCAAAGCAGGAAAAATTAAAAAAAAAAATGGAATAAAAACAAAGGCAGGGATTATATTCTATATGTATGTGCAGTCTTTTGATTTTACATTAATACGCCAAATCTAAAATACGTTTCACATCTACATATAAGCGGTGGGCGTGGCAGATGCATGATTATGCCATCCAATAACGTCGAGTTTTGTACTAAATGCGATTTTTTATTAATTGTGGGCGTTTTTGTTATCCGACCATGCCCATTTTTGGCACATTGATAAAAGAAATAATTATATGTATGCATGGCTCAATTATTGTGACAGGTAAATAGATTTTGTCCATTGTGGGCGTGGCTCTAGACCGATTTTGTTCACTTTAAATGGACAAACTAACAATGTTTGCATACAATTTTAACTCAACATCTCATAATTTACTAGCATGAGTGTCATCTACAAAGTAAACAGACAGACCTAGATCGATTATTTTGATGCTATGTACACATATTGTACTTTGCAGGCTCTCTGACGCCTCCTTGTGGGTATTGTATAAGAGCCACAGATTGCCGACCGCTGCTTTAGATCAACAGTTGACAAGTAACCATTTTGTTCATTTCTTGTTTTTAACCATTTAAACTACTTTTGGATTTTTTTTTGTATTTATTTTTGTTTTTAATATTATTAATAAGTAAGGTTTCGTTTTACTTTTTGTGTATTTTGTGAAATTAGATATAATGATATTTTTCATAAATTAAAATATATGATAATAATAATAATAATTATAATTATGTAAATTTACCTTTAGTATACCTTAGAATTTGTTTAAATGTCTGTCGTTATTATGTATGTAGTGTTTAACTGTGTGTGTGTGAGTGTGTGGACTATATAACTTAAAATGTTTTTCTTTTCTTTTCTTCATTTTGTTCTTATTATTAGTTTTTCTTCACCTAAATGGAACGATATTAAGGTGCGTACGCAAACGCCTTGTCGATATTGTATACACGAGTAAATGGGTTGTTTTTTCCGTTTTGTGTGGCTGAGAGGGAAGGAGGTGTTTATGGTTGGTTGAAATTTTGTTATTATCTTGTTTCTCTTTTATTTTTTATACTATTTATGTATACTTCTATATTTCTAATATTTAACTAATGTACATAATTTCACCGCTGCAGGGTACTGTTCGAAGATCGTTTCTCCTATTTCCTTTCATTCACCTATGTATGTATTCGTACAACTTTTGGAATCGACTCATGTGTTGGTAATCTTTAGTTTGAAGCTTACTTTGCGTTGAGTGGCGGTGGTGGTTGTTCTCAATGTACACGTGTATACTAGTACAGAAACAATAGAATAATTATTATTTTAATTATATAAAAAGCATGCTGCGCTTCATGGGCGGAGTCACACTTTACAATTTTTACAGCCACATGATTTAATGTTGGCCCCGTGCGTTCTTCTTTTCATTTAGTAATTATTTGTTAAATTTCGTGTCTTATGGACGCCGTTTGGAATACATTTATGCATTTTTTTCAAATTTTCAATAATTATTTATATTGTTTCTATACACACGTACATGTCCAACGTAACGCAAACTAATTGATTAATGTTTACAATTTTTGTTTAACTGAAATCGGCACTTCAATGTGCTTAAAGAAATTGAGAAAGGAAAAAAATGATGCCCCTTAGAAGATTGATAAAATCAGTAGGCTCGGTCGTTGTTTTCCTTCTAAAATTTACAGATCAACGGTACTTGTATTTATATATATATATATATTGAACATTATTTTGAACGTTTTTTTTTGTAATATCTGCAACATAAGAAAACAATGATTAAAATTGAAGAGGGAAACAAAGCAAATAATAGTCAGGTGATTATAACTAAGTGGGTGGCGGATGGATGGAGGGGGGTGGTGAGTATATTCCATATATATGTTTTTTGTGTACGTGAGTGGGTGTGTATACATATACCCGTGACAGTGAGAGTTAAACTAATACATTATTTAACCAAAGCAGCCTTTTTTCTGCAACCATTATATACAACACATACACATATATATATAAACGTTGTAGTGGTAGTGGTACGATATATATAACGGTATTTTACATAACCTATTATTTTTTATTAGTGTGGTGTGGTATATGCATAGGTAAGGAGGAGGAAAACTCTAAAATTATTTTTAGGGGCGTTCCAATGCACTTAGATACGCAATAAGTCTCCTCACTCACAGCGGTTACAAGACGACTGCATATGTACGGAGGTCCTATCGCACCAGGCAAGTTAATCTGCAAAGAAAACAGATAGTTATGTATAATCAATAATACAACAATAACAACACAATACACAAAAAATTAACCATCCGTTTATCATAACTACTAGCAACTAGAGTCACCGATATCACGTTTTTTTGCCGCTTAAGATAAACTGAGCATATTGATAGTGTGGCCTAGAGTAGATAATCTTTTATTTTATCAATGATCTCGTTGTAATAAAAAAAAAATTGGGGTGATTTGCATAATTTTTATGCTCTTGCGTACCCTTCACCGTGGTGAAGTTTGAGTGTGTTGTTCCACTTACAACTTTCAGAAGACTTCGGAGACCCTACAGAGTACTGAGTGGATCTAGACATGTAGGTCTCTACGTCTGTGTGTCTGTCTGTTTCTCATTTTCACGGTCGCAAATTGCAAAACTCGGTTTGCAAGGTGACACGTAATACACACCATATTAGGGGACGGAATCATGTACCTGCCACGCATACTATGTATATGTAGATGCGAAGAGTATAAACAGTTCTTAGAAACCTAACAATTCTTGATATTTTCCTAACAAAATTTAATGAGAAATTATTTTTCGGCTAAATAATAATAAATTCTGCTTAATTTGAATTCGATCGGATCATTTTTGGAAACCCCTACCACATAACACGTCTATCTTTTAATGGAAAAAAATTTGCAATCACGAATAGTCCGTAAAGAAAATTGGCACCAAATCGGATATTTTTAGAATCTCTTTAATAAACTGCTCAGTAATACTTTCTAAATGTAATAAATGGCACGCCTTACCGATAACATGAGTATCCATATTGGTTAGGCGCGATTTTGAAGCTGGTTGTGGTATGATGGTGATTTCATCGTTGATCTTCAACGGCTTCAGTAGTGAATCATTTGACGCACTGATGCCACGTTGCGCCCCGGTACTACCAGATGTGTTCGGCACAGGTGAATTCTTTTTGCCATCCATAGCTTTCTTGGCTACAGTACTGTGTGCGGTGTAAACATGTGTTTCGAATTGCTTATACATACCAAAGGTGGCTGTGCAAACGGTGCATTTGTACGAAAGGTGCGCTGGTTTTAGAGTCATGTGGTGATCACGCGATACATGATTAAGCAGTTTCCATTGATATACCTACACGCACATACATGCAAGCGATTGGTTAAGAGTTTAATTAATTTGTAAGCACAGACACTTACTCTGCCACAAACGGGACAACGACCGGCGTCTTTGCCTTTGTTGGCAGCCTCTTGCATAGAGCTTGTGACCAAACCATGAGAGCCCAACAAGTGCCGTTCCAAGCCCTGATCCGTGAAGAACCGAAATTGACACTTTTGGCAATTCAGTGGTGGTCGATTGTATATCATTTTGGGATGTATCTGAATCGTGTGAAAATTTGTGAAAATGTATATTTTTATTATTGTCCAACAATTGGTTTATTCAATGGATTGACTCACCTTAACCTTATGTATCCACTGCATGTGGTTCCTTAACGATTCCAGATCTTTTATGTAACCATCGCATATTTCACATATTACGAATTTAGCGTCTTTGCCACTCACAGTTTGGCCAGGTTTGATGTTGCTCTGGGTCATTTTACTTGTTGAGGGGGCACTACCGGTTGGCGTTGTGACAGCACTTTGGCGAGGTAGCGGTGTTATCGAGATACTAGGCTGGTTTAGTAATTTTTTATTCATTGTTTGGGGCATGAGTAGTCCGCCGGGTCCCACCTGATAATTATTGGGCAGCACCACGTTGGTGGCGGCAGGATTTCGCATTTGATTCGGACTGCGAATCAATGCAGCTGCGGCCGCCGCTGCTACGGGACCCGTTGGTTTTGCGGACATTTGAGGCGATCGCCCACGCATTTTATTCACTGCCGTTTGGGC
Organism: Ornithomya chloropus; assembly: GCA_963971445.1. Lineage (NCBI taxonomy): Eukaryota > Metazoa > Arthropoda > Insecta > Diptera > Hippoboscidae > Ornithomya > Ornithomya chloropus. Next base: position 13,305,046 of record OZ020532.1, on the reverse strand, counting down.
AGCCAAAGCTGCTGCTTGCATATTTCGGGCTTGCTGTTGTTGTTGTATGGACGCAAGGGCGGCTTTTTGCTGAGCTGCCATGGCCTGGTAGGCGGTAGCAGTACCCACCAATCCGTGCCGTGGTTTAATTCGTGGTATTTTAGCGGGTGCTTCCCAGTCGCCAGGCGGCGCCAAATTAATTTCCGCCCTGAACTTCTTGGCACACACTGGTTGATGGCGGGCCAGTTTCGCCTTTCCATTGTCCTCAAAGCCACAATTGGGACATTGGTGGTAGGGCAGAGGTTTGATGAGCCGCGCTTTGATATTGTGTATGGCTTCCATGTGGTACACGATCTCCGTGGCATTACGTATTTCGAATATACAAAAGTTGCACTTGTAGAGCGCGCCGTTCATGTGGGGCGTTTCGTAGTGGTTCGCCATGGCCAACGCCGATTCGGACTTGAAGTTGCAGAACTCGCAGCGCTTCATGTTAAACTTAAACGGAACGTTCTTCTTCTTGGACGCTTCCAGATTGGAGGTGAGAGCGGAAATTGCTCTCTCGAAATCTGTCACATTACGTCCCAAGCTCTTGCGCATTTTGCGTTTTTGTAAACGTATTAGGTCGGACTGTACGAACTCCTGCACCAGGCCTACACCAATATCCATGAAGAATTTGCCGAGAGGACTTTCGAAGTAGTTCTCCTGGCCCAGTTTAGCAGCCATAGACGGTGACTGCATGGCCGATTGGGTGACAGTTGAGACCGGCTTGATGACACCTTTTAAAGCCACTATATCATCCGAAGCCTCACGTATCAGTACCTTTGTGCGCATACCCGACTCGGAATCATCATCATCTTCGTCGTCCTCGTCATCGGAGTCTTCAGACCACGAATCGTCGGCATCATCATGGCGTCGACGCTTTTTGTTCTTTTTGGCATTCTTCTCTTCCCGATCCTCTTTATTCTGTTCCGTTGTCATGTCGAACTCGTCCGTTTTATCCACTTCGGCTAAATCTTCCTTGGAAAAGGCAAATTTTGTTTCCAATTCCTTGACCACTTCTTTAATGTTATCAGCTGGTGGTTTCTCGTAAATGTATGGAACAATAAATGATGGGGCTTCCAAAACGAACATGTCGTCCGTAAGGCCGGGTAGCAGAGTACCAGTGGAGGTCATGTTGGGCATACCGCTGAGGGGTGCCAGTCCCATTGCCATGCCCATTCCTGATATCGCACTACCGACCGGCACTAATTTTGGTGGTCCCGTCCCAGTATAGCCACCCGAGGCAGGAGAAATATTGATGGGATAGATGCCAAGATCGGAATTACGTTTGGGCGAGCAATCGGCCATAGACGGTATCAGACTGCGAGCATCCTTAATGGCGAACTGTTGTACGGTGTTAACGTTGGCTGTACCACGCAAACGTTTACTGGGTGGTTGAGCATCATCCGTACTGTTGCTACCATCCATTGCCAGGCTCTTACGTTTTGACACATCGTCCATGGACGGCGACAGGCCATCATCTTCAATCACCACACAATCATCATCGTCATCGTCTATTATGTGGGAGTTTGTGGAAGGTTGTGAGGCAGCTGAACGTTGGTTGTTGATATCTGTAGTGTTGTCACACTCGTCCGAATCGGAACCTATGACCACCGCCCCATCCGAATCGGCAAAGTCTTTCGATAGCTTTTTTGGGGGTATTTCGGACATTTCCACGTCCGAGTCATCGCCCAAATCCACGATACCACCCTCATTGAATTGCCTATTTTGTGGACGTGACTTGTCGAGAATTATGGTGCCGTTCTCCTTGCCCGAAACGGCCAACGGATCCTCTATAGGGGTGGCCTGCTTTGAATCATTCGAAGATTCGTCGTGATTATTGTTATTATTATTTTTGAGAGGACTCCCGTGGCTGTTCTCTTGGTTTTCGGTATTGGTTGGATGTTGAGTTTTGCTCACCGCATCTGGACTATTACTAACATTTGTACAGCTGTCCGCTTCTTCCACTTTGTTCACATTTTCTTCGTTACTACTCCCTTCGCCGGTCTTTTTTGGCGCATTAACAAAGGTGTCTGGCGACAACTTATCGTTGCCATCGCAAGCATTCGAAGAGTTCTCGTTTAGGTGAGTAATGCTTTTCGGTGCCGCTTCCGGTTTACTAGTACTGTTATCATCCATACTGGCTGACACATCTCCGCCACCTCTTCCTTCCGTTGACGATGTGATTTGTGAATCTTCTTCTTCAGTATCTACCCCATCCAATTCCATATTACCGCTCGATTTATTATTGTTTAGTGAACCATTTTTCTGTGGTTGTGCTGGTGGTGGTGGTGATGCTGCTGTTGCTGTTATTTTATTTGCATTTTCCGTAGACGTTACTAAGTTGGTGGCAAGAGTTGAACTCTCTGGAATGGAAACATCCACGTCCGTCATTATTGTGGACGCAACAACTAATCCGTTGACTTTGTTCTTGAAACTAAATCTCTCTCAGTTTTGAATATATGTTGTCTTGACGCAGTTGCTCTTGTTGTTTTGAATCTGGAAGTAAAATATATATGGGTGAATTCTTAAGAACATTTACTAGATAGATTGATTTAACAAATCATGTTTACTTCGACGATACAGCAATATGTAGGCATGTATACGATTCAATATATTATGTAATGACAACAGGAAACAAGTTAGGCTTTAGACACTCGGCGTCATTTGGTTCAGAAGCTTTACAGCTTGGATGCAATATGTTGTTGTATAGAAAAAAGCGGTAAATTTTATATGGGTTTACAAACTTTTGCTAAAACACTTGATAAATTTAAGTCACCTAAGGACGGACACACGAATTCTTTGTAACGAGAAAGGCAAAACCCATACGTCTGTACCTAAATATATATATGCATACATATATATATGTGTATATATATTATATATATATATATATGCATGTGCAGATATATTTACTTGAGTGTGTTGGTCTCATGTCGAATGGTATAAAAATATATGCTTACGAGTACATTATATCGCACATACTTATTTATATGCACGGATATATATATACACAGGTATATATATACATGTGAATGCCTGAAACTACATACAAACACAAACGCTTCTATATAATATTAGTAATCTACGTACGTCCGTACGTATGTATGTATATAACATCATAAGTACATAATAAATACATACATATTGTGGTATGTACGTATAAACACACACAAACACACACACACACACGCATACACACATAAAAACCTTCACACGACAGACAGTCATTGGGACGGACGGACAGAGCCACGAAAAGTTCAGATAGACAAACGAACATGAATAATGACAGCAATAACAATAGCACCAGTAACAACAACAACAACAACAACTACTACAACTACAACAAACGACATGTTTATTGCGGAGCGGAGTGGTGGAGTGAGTTTCTGTTTTATATATATATATACTGCTGAACCACTACTACTTGCTCTGCCGTCGCTAACGTTTTTAAAAATCAACGTGGTATTATAATGGTCGTAGAACTTTACCTCTTACACCGCACCAACAACACCACATGGGCCAAATTGCTGATTGAAACGGTTTGTGTTCAGTGTTTGTACACCAGGCTCCACTGGGAGGAATAGAGTCATACACTGGAACTGCCAGCTGCTAAGGGCAAACGCTTCCAATGGTGTAACAGTGCGAAACGCGGGGGGGATTATTATTATAGAAAAACAATACTTTTTTTTTGACCGGTTAACGGTATTGATGAATTTGCGAACTATCTAAATAACACACACAAACCAACTGAGAGTCCACGAGAAACTGAGCACTGCTATCAAAGTATCGCATATATGGAGAGCGTGTACAAACTTCGTCCAAATACTGTGTGCAAATATATATATATATATATAGCAAGTGTTGTATTTAGTGAGATAGCAATGTCATTGGAGCGGCAACACTGGTGATTTCAGTTAATAAATAAGATTTATCTTCATATAATTTTATATTAAATACATGAAGAAATCTTTGCAGTATAAAATAATCTGTATTGCTTTTTGTCACGGACACATAACATTCCACGAATGGGGATTTCATTTATGTAACGTACACATGTACACATCATCTAGTTATTTTAACTACAGTTTAAACAAAAATATCTGTTAGATACTCTACGAGAGTATATTCATTCAAATGCAACACTGTTTGTTTACTTCAAGCAAAGAGGGACTTCTGAAAACACAATAATAATACTTTGAGAGAGAGAGAGAGAGAGCGCGAGCGGAATATGTGCTCTTTTTAAAAGAGATTAACCACAAGATTCTCAAATATAGCGAATGTAGGGTGAAAAGTAAAACTAAAACCACACCACACCATAACAGAAAGTGCAGCAAACAGAGATGTTCATACATATGAAACGTATAAAAAGTGTTAGTGGACCATATAGACTCATATATAAATGGATTGAAATTACAAGTACAGATAAATTCAACAATTGAGCCTGTAAACAAACATCATGTCAGAAGATACACAAACAAATTTGGTACGAATATAAAAAACAAAACAAAAACAGCGATTAGTTGTTCGTAAGGCCGCAGCAATAAAAGCGCAAACTTTCAATTACAATTCATTCAATTACCTACAGCGTATATACGACTTGTCTTAAACCATGCATGAGATGACTGTAGTTCGAAGTGATAGTTCTATTAAAAAAATAAAAAAAAAGAGACTGTTAGACTGTTAGTCATAATATCTTTAACACTAAGAAGGTGAGAGATTCTACATGTATATGAATGATTAAAACAAGATTTAAAATCTAAAATCGAAATTGATTTAGCATGTGTTGGTTAAGTTTAATGGCTTTAATATTTGAACTTATGGAATATAATAATAATTGATTCAGACATAGTCCATATGAATCGTGAAGAAAAAATATGGCAGCTCTTGTCATATCACAATTTTACGAAAAACCTCAAATATAAAATTTGCTGCGTTAGAAGAGAGGAACTTGGCGACAACTTCCTCTTTTTTAACCCGATAACCTTTGTATTTGGTTTTTTTTAGAAAATTATTATATTATATTTTATAACGTCACTGGGGGGGTTTTCATTTTTCGTATTTTATGATTTTAGTCGCCCATCCTTGCCTTCTAGGTCAAAATATTGCATTCAGCAAAGTTTGAAACGAATTATAAGAAATTTGTTTTATTTCTTTATGATATAACGGCAAATAGCATTGAGGGAAATTGTGGCAACTCTGTTCAGTTATTTTTCAAACGTGCAAATGTAACAAATAAACACACAAGTGAAAATAAATTTTTAATTTTCAATTTTTGTTGCATAAAAAAGAGATTGTTTCTCTAATTAATTCAACATTTCTTCATTAAAAATAATGTAATTTAGCAAAAAGATAACTTGGAAAATATTTTATACCAACTAATAAAATTTATTGGACTATGAGGCACGGTCACACCCAGCAATATCTAAAGGCAAGACAATGTAATTAACTCCATGCAAAATTTTTTTTGAAGCAGTAGAAATATTTATAAAAAAATTTTGTGATAACATTTGAATGGATCGATTCCTATAACTAAAATAAAAAAAAAAGTCATTTCGAAACAGTAACCCAGGAGCATAATTGACGTTACATAAGTATTCATTTTCTATAAATGGGAATGGAACCTTTCATATTAAACGTACCATGGCCCCGCGGGAATGACACAACTAGCTTAATATATAAAATCATTAAAGGTGGTTAAAGTTTTAAAAAACATACACATGCACACACATACGCAACTGTGCTTAATGTGATATTTGCACTTTATATAAATATAAATATATATACATTTTATATATCTATATCTATATATATATATACATATGTGTATATATAGTAATGTGGCATAATGAGAAGATGGTAAATGGGAAACACAAGAATAGAGTAGAAAAAGGAAACGAAGATGTGATAAAAGAGAGAACACATAAAAATTTGTTGTATTGCAATCTTTTTATAATCGAAAAACTGTCACCTAGTACAACCCATTAAATATATTTTTATATTATAGATAAGTTTTCGAAATATCTTTGGTATATAGTCTATAAAGCCTTTCCAAACAATTAATTGGTTTTAACTTAATTTGATTAATTTTTACAGATGTGTCCAACATGTATCGTTTGCCTATAATCAGAGTCTTTTTCACTATTAGGTACAGTAGTACCATAGAAAATGAAATAAACATAAGCGCAGCACTCGGCTAGGGCCGAATCTTGGTAACCCACCACCATTAAGCAAATTAAGCATTCGAACAGGAACGAAATTAGTTCGTGGTGCTCAGACTATGTTGGTTTGATATATACGTAAGGCAGCATTCAAAAGTGATCAAGTATATATTGTATAACACCTTAATATTTATTTATAGTTTTTGGAAACCATGAATATGAAAGGACAGATAACGTACTCCCATCATTAAGGTGATTGCATTAAAAAGTCTTAGCGTTGCTTCGAACATATTATATATGATTATATGAGTTTTCCGCATTGATTTTTCTAACCTTTCCTAATGAATTTATGAGTACAATCGATGTAAATCCCCAGAGACATATTTTGTCCAACATTTTGAAGCAACAAATATTAGATATGATGTTATATTAAAGTATATCCAAGGAATGTGGTTTGCTTGTATCTGAGCTAAATTTAAAATTATGATTTATGGTACGGTTTTGATACCCTCCTACACAAGACTTGTAACATCGAGAAGTCATCAAATCCCTTACATAGTATACATGAACTTGATCAGCAAAAAAATATGAAAAGGTGTAGCCTGGCCGGGTGTATGAAATATTTCGGTAAAATTTTGAATAAACATGGGAAAGTTTTCCCATTTCAAATTGGTTGAATGCCACGCCCACAATTATCATCCATAAAAGTGCTCAAAATGGGACAATAGACAATTATGTATTTTGGACAATCACGATCACTTTTAAAAATAGACCTGATTGGCCCATGGAGATAGCAGGAGACATCCCTATGTAACGAAAATTCGTAATGTTTAATATTTTTAAATAAAATTGGATGAGCAATGTGCTGAATTTGGGCAATGTTGGGCCATTTTTAAAATCCTTTTTCATATAGCTAGAGGTAAACTCGCGGTATAGCATATATTGTGAACTAAGTGATGTAGGGCATTGGATGGCCGAGTTGAATCGCCTATATGTTTTTACATGTTTTAAAAGTGGGACAGTTTATAGTTTATACCGAGACCTGGGATTCAACTTGAAGGTTTAATATAAATGCTGGCTCATATCTTGATTAATTTCTCTAAAACATGTCTATGAGATCACAGCTGCGACAATCATTACAATAAGAATGGATAGCGGTATTACATTAATAGTGGTTAACAAGGTAACAGTCACGAAATTTATTTAAATAAGTTGAGTTAAATGGCTGACTTCTAGCGTATCATGTTCCGAAATGTTTAATTCTTGATGTTTATCTGTCCTGAAGCTTACAAGGTCGTTTTTATTTGTCCTTTATATTGTATGGCGAATGCACCGACTTTTGGGTCCTTTTTATAAAAAATAATAGCGCTTGCAGGCTTTTCCTTACTTATAACATATCATAACACAAGTGAACTACAAATATAAAATTAAAATTGAATTTTTAATTACCTCAAGTATTGACTTTATAAGGATGCAGGATTCAGGTTTTATTCGTCTTCGTCCTCCACGTTGAACGATAATTTGATGGTTTTTGTTTTTGCTGTTGCCTTTTTATTATGGACTTTTTTAGATCCCGTTTCAACAGCTTTACTTATACTTTGATCGTCTTTGGGTTTTTTCCTTTGAAAGATTATTCGCTGATTAAGATCTGCTGGAGCCTCGGCAGCTACTGCAATATTAATAAAAACTGTATATGAATCCAAGTGACCTAATTATAAATGCCGTTAAGCGTGTTAGTGAATGCATTGTCACCAAAAGCATTTATTAATATTTTGCATTTTTAGTAATAACCTGACACCGTTTTTTTTAATTTTTGAAAATATTTCTATGATGGATGTAATCTTGTAGAATAATAACAAGACGTTATTACATCGAAAACATATTGAAAAATATCTTTTCACAAATGCTCCCTTCTGACCCACACGCTCCATAACCTGCATGCTAGAGCCTTTTGTATTATATGACACTTCTATTGCGGTGCAAACCCCCAACCCTCTAACATCTGTGCAATATCTTATTACACCGCACTCTTTGCCATGGCAGCCGGACATAACACGCATTTATTTGATGAAACCACTTGCCATTCCTCTTTGATGCATTAATTTATTGATTGTTCTCTCTACTCTCTATTTTCGTTGTTCGTTTCATTTCATATTTGCTGCTTCGTGCTCTCCCATTCCATTCTTTACTTTCCTCTTACCTTTTCCCCATGTTCGTAAAATATTTGTCAGTTTGTCTGTCCAACTGCAAACAACTAACGAACTAACTAACCAGCACAGCACACACAAACAGCACACAATGTCTATCCTCCCGTACCCCTCATCTACCGCTTGCTTGTAGTTTGCGGGCTGTATCGCATCGTCGTTCAGTATGTTGTGCTGACAGAGCAGCTGTTGGCCAATTGTGCTTTGTTTCATCTTTATCATATGGTTTGCTTTAACGGAGCCCCAGTGTATCGTGCATATGTATGAATGTGTCAACTTATGATGGCAACGGAGACTGCTCCGCTGGCAAAAAATGGCCCTAGCAGCAGTTACATCTTTATGCAAACTATGCTCAACTTAATGCTCCAACTAGGTGGGTACGACCTTTACATGTTGTAACATAAGACATACTTTGGCCGTAAGCACATAAATTAAAGTGGGCACAGCCAAATTTGAGGTTAGGTTTAATGCTTTTTTACTCATTGGAAATAACTCGATTTCCTAAAAAACTAAACTAAATATTCTTCATTCGCATTTTCCTTTAGATTTTATGCGTTTTTAGCATCAAATGCTTTCATCACACGTACATATCTGCAAACACTTTAATTGTTGAACAATGTGCCACCACTCATACAAATCTGTATATTTTTCAAAGAATTTTTTTAATTCTTAATCTTAAACACTTTACACAAATTTTTTTTACTTTTTGCAATGCTTGTTCTTGATATCGTTCACAAAAATTTACATCGTAAAAGAAAAAAAAATAGAAAAAGTGTAGAGGAGCGTGGAAACGGCATATATAACAAAAAAGAACTAACGACAGACGCAGCGCTTGACTCTGACTCAGTGAATGAATCCAAATGACAGCAAACTGACAGAAATGAAAAAGCAGTACACACAAAAACAAAAAGGCAAGCCAAGAACGGACAGACATTCATTCGCTTTAACTACTACAATCGCACACAGCAACATATCACAAAACAGTTCAAGCAGTTGCGAAGGCGGGTAAAAACTGAATGGCACACAGTTACTTCAGATATCGAACACAGTGCTTCTGGTGAAATGTTTTGGAGTAAGTTTACCTTTAGCTAAACGCTTTTCTTCATCGGCTGCTTGCTCAGCCGTAAGATCACCACTATTTAGCACAACCACCTGGGGTTTTTCGTCTTCGCGTTCTGGCCTATCTTCACAACACTCGTTATCATCTACCAAATCTTCGAGTTTTTGCTTCTAATACCATGAAATAATAAACCATTTAGTATTGAATTTTCCGATTCTATACAGAGCACTAGAGAAGCACCTTGGTTTCTATTGTTGGGCCCTCTTTGTAACCAATCTGTTGTTTTAATTTAGCTAAAAAACTTGGATCTTGCGGTTTAATAAACGACACTTTACGTTTGGACATAGTTTGTCTTGAAACACTTTACCAAACAGCCATTAATTACTAATTTTTTTCTGTAGTAATAATTTTTATTCATTACACTTATAACGTTTCATTTGCTTCCACGATACACGGCTGAGTGTACATTTAAGTATGTATATGGATATAAAATTGTTATAAAATAAAGTAAAGGAGAATTGCCGATAAGCAAATCATCTGTTATTAGATTAAGGGATTTCACAAACATGTACTAGTGGCGAATACGATTAACATGGTCTTGTAATAAACACATGTTTCGTGTAAAATACTAAGTACATACAATTACTTTATTTTATTAAATATTGTAGACGCATTGTGCATTTTCAAAAGTATGTATTGAAAATTTATTATCAATATAAAAATTATGAATGGTAAATGCATAAATATATATGATGGAATTTTAATAAAATTTTTAACTGAAAAAGGAATTGAAAAAATTCAATTTTTCAACTGGCATGGAAGATTTACTAGTACTTCTGCCAAGTTTTTAATTGTTATCGTAATTTTTGTGGCACAACAGACACATGTAGCTAAATTGAATAACGAAACAAACAGGAATACTTGAACTGCGATTGCATGTTGTCATGAAGACCTTTAATTATTAGTTTAGTTTAGAGTGAGATTAAGTCCGTCAAGCAGAGTTGATAATAATGTCTTTCTGTAAAACACTGTTGCTAATTTTTTACTAAAAAAATATTTTATAACGGTTTTGGATAAGTTTATATAATTCAAAAGTGTATTCAAGTCATGTAATAGACGTATTAGTAAAGTATTTTAATATAAGGGCAATAATTTAGAGAAAATGCATGATTTGGTTAAATTAATATGCTTCATAAATCCAAAATATATATTCCAGATCAATATCGAATATTGAGTTGATCATATAAGACTATTATAAAAAGGCTTAAGGGAGCGTACAAAGAATTTTATTATATATTATTATACAAATGTTAAGTTCTCCATTAGCAGATGTTTTTCTTAGGAATGTCTGTAGGTCCAATTGTTGTAGTAACGCTCATGGTCGTATTAAAGGGTTATTCAATAAAGATATAACATAAGTTGTTTTTAATGAGCAAGATGCTTCAGTTCTTGAGTTACTTTGATCTTATAAGGGTGTCTTTACGCAAAATTTGCTATAATGTAGTTTGAGAGATTTCCAATTCCTCTGAACAACATGGAAACGAGTGATTGGGATTATTTTGAACCAAAGCAGCTATGGCTGCAATATTTTCGTTGTCTCACTGGTATAGAAATATCCAATGGTGACTATTTTAAATCGCATTTATCCACTATAGTATGCACAGTCCCTCTGGTGGAACATTTATTACGACCGAAAATTATAGTAAGCGCTCTTAAAGTTGCGGCCACTGACTCAGAATTGTGGCAGTAATATTTAATCATTTTAAGACGTTGCTTGTATGTCATATTCAATATTATAAAAATGTTAACCTGGACTGTCGTTTTAATGTGGACAGATCTTGAAAAGCCTTGAAGGGTGTGTTCATATTAAAATAGAAAATTGTTATGACCTCATTGAAAAAGTACTGACCTGATATATGCTTCTAAAATTTTTTATTTAAACAGGTTGATAACCATATAAAATGGACAAAATTGTTTGGTGGCCATGCCCTCAATAGAGAAAAATATCTCACTTTTCCAATTATTTATAAGTACCTTTTATCGATGTGTAAAAAAGAGGAGAGGCCAGATAACAGACACACCCACAATTCTTCAAAACTCACTTTGTTGAAAAATTCGACCTTTAAGATGATTACACAGAGCGCACCTACATCCATTCACGCATACCAGTGGACGTTTTTTAAGGTTCAGCCTAAAAAGGAAACTACTATTGAAATGTGATTATCAATGACCGTTATATAGAAATGTTTGAATCAACAAATGAAATGGAAAAAATAATTAAAAATAAATTAGTCTGTATTTGGAAACTTAAAATGGCGACCACACATAACAATTACTTTTAATATATTCTCAGTAATGATTGAATATTATTTTTGAAATATTTTATTCATATCCGGGAATAATGTTAAATCTATTAATAGAGCCAAGAAGCTTTTGCAAACTTACCACAACATCTGTTCATAAAGCTTTTATTCCAATAAAAAAAGAACATTAACTACCAAAGAATGTTTAACATAAGTATCACCATAGCCGGACAAAATATTTTTTTTTTATTACATTGAATAGAATATAATGATTTAATATTATTAAATAATAGAAAAGTTTAAATAATTTCAAAGCAAATCAAATAAAATCAATCGAATAGGATAAATATTTAATGAAACAATCAACTGATTAATAAATTGAACAATAAATATATTAATTAATCAATAAAAAGGTCATTCAAATTGTCTATATCATCAGACGAGACTTAACTATTGAGTGAACCCTTCAAGTATATTTACATGTGGAATGTGGATTACTTGTGGAAAATATTTATTGATGAATAATAATTGAACTGTGAAGAGATTCTCAATAAATTGTACAAAAAATAAAATAAAATTCCTCTACATTGTCCTCTAAGGACATTGAAAAAAAAAAAACACATACCTTACTCCTTAAGCATTAGGGAACAGTAAATAGTACTGCGCAGGAGTTTAAATTTGGTGAAATTTTCACTTGGAAAGGTAAGAGGAAAAGCTTACGTTTTCCTCCTTAACAGACATAAAAAGCCTTGAATTTGTATAAAATAAAAAAGTTTGATTTCATTGGATTGCCGAAACGTTAATTGTTTATTTTTCGATACCTCTAAGGTAGAGAAGATTTGTTTACTTTGACTCGGATTTTAATATCGTTCACATGCTGTTTTGTTAACTTTAATCAATGCTGTGACAGTGCCATTACCTTGCAGCAAAGTACTAGCAACAGTTTTTACCCCATAGTAACAATCCAACAACAATAACAAGTGCAACACTAGACATTTTATTCTAAACACGCAACAATTAAGTGGCATCAGTAAAGTAGACGAAACATGTATCCCTCGCTGCCAAAATATTTCAGATCTTCTACTCAGCAGCACCACCACCATCAGCAACAGCAAATGCCAACGCCCAGCCACCATCAGCATATGTTTGGTCTTAATGGTAGCAACATGACACATCAATTTAATGCAAATCTCCCACCTGTGCGCTATAGCCATGTCCAACCAGTCACCAATAGTGGATATGCGCCCTTACAACACAGCACAACTCACAACTTGCAAAAAGCCTCTTATGGTAATGGAGTTCAAAGGCAAAACTCGGCTGCCTCCGAATTGTGTCGCAACTATTGGGCTCACAATCACAATGCCTCGACTGTGTACAAGTCGGAGCGGCATCATAGTAAACGAAAATCGGCTGTAGAACTATTGGCTGAAACGAAACAATTTTTTGTAAAATCTGATCTCATGATGACGCAACGCACTAATTACAGTACAAATAATAGTGTGCCTGCCGTGAGCAATAAGAGAGGTCGAAATAATGGCGATTCAATGGCTTCGACTGAGGGTAAATACAACCCTGGTTATGGGGAGACTCAATATAGGGCGGGCACAATTGAGGGCCGTCATAGTGTTGCCTCGACGCCACAATATCAACAGCGTCGACCCACCCATATCCATCACCATCATCGACACAATCATGCCTCTTCCGGATGTCGTACCATGATTACCATGCCCACAAATTTCCCTAATCTTCGTTCCGCCTCCCATAAAAATAAAGTTCATGTGCTCCTGGGATCAGACAATGCACGAGACAGTTTAACCAACTTAAGATCCCAACCGTATGGCGGTGAAACAATCAATCTAAATGAGGTAAGTTTTATTTGTATGCATATATTCCCTCCCTATCTCTCATAATCTGTCTCTATTTTGTAGGCAAAAGCGGTTTCCTTCGAAGAAGATATGGCCGTTAGGCTTCCACCACCCCTGAATTACTCACTACAAAGTTTGGATAATAATATGTATGAGAGCGGCGATGAACCTTTGGTGTTAACCGAAAATTATCGGCCCATTAGTCCTCCGGCTGAGTATGCTGAAGATCCAGTACAGTCTAATCGCAATGGTATAGGAGTCAGGTAAAAAGTTCCATTTCCCCTAAAATGGTTTCAAACTGATGATGATATTTTCAATTTCAAGGCATAACTATCAGCGCTCTTATTCTCATTCTCATGAAATGGCTGATGACAAAGCTAAACGCACAGCTACCTCTTATAATATCAATAGTCACAAGTCTCTGCCAGACTTACACACACAAATCAATCGCCATTCACCGCACAGTGAGATTCTTAGTTGTTGCAGCCGCGGCAATCGTTCCATCAAATCGACGGGTGAGTCTTCTTTAAACCGTGATTCGGGCGGTTCTTCAGGGCATTACACACATCGCAGTGAGCCGTGCTATCGTCAATATCGCGAAATTATTTTTGATCCAATGAATGGCTCTAAAAAATGTTGCAGTGCCACCAATCACGTACAGTATCGACGCGATAGCGGCTCATCTACACAACACAGTAATATATCCTACTGTGAATACGCCTGTAAAGCTGAAATGGAAAAATATGATTTTTCGGATTATTTATTAAATTTTACCACGCCCGAAGTGCCCGAAGCTTTTCAAGATAACTATGTGCCGCCAACACCGCACGGTACACCAAAGTATGCCAATGAAGAGGCGATGCGTTTCAGTTATATCTCTTCGAACCAACCGCCCCGAATAGTTTGTGGTAGTAGTCGTGGCTGCAACACGACTTATATGAAATACAAATCAGCCTCTGATGAGCCTATTGTGCAATCACCAGTTTCCACCTTATCTATCGAGGACATTAGTCCACCTCCTATCCAATTTAGAAGACAAAAATGTATACGTTTAAAAAATCACAACCGTATTTCTTTACCACAACCTAACCCTCCCCCAATTTCAAATGCCAACGACATCAACAGAGAATCACAACGCCGCTCAGAACCTCCGCATTACTTCTTCCCGAAATGCTTCTCAGCCGAAGAGTACAGTATGCAGGTTAGCAAAGATGGACGGGAATCTACGTTAACTATTTGTAAACCATTAAGACGATCCCAAGAATTTCAAAGCTTAACCGAACCACCGACACCAGCAGCGGCGGCAATCAATTTGGAAAAGTTCTTCGACCGTTTGGGTTTACAAGATGATAAATTTCATGAAATTTACACATTCAGCCAAAGAAGATACAGCGAAAGTGGAGGTGGCGGCGCCGGAGAAGGTGAAGAACGAATGCACAGTGATTCGGAAAATAGTACTGTATTCTTCTCTGATGTGAGTACAGTAGATTCGATGAGATTGCCGGATAGTACAGAAACTCAAGCTCAAAGTACCCAAGCTTACCGACCGACAGAACCACCATCTATTGTTGAACGGAATGCACGCATTATCAAATGGTTATGTAATATACGGAAAGCCCAAGGTGAAATTGTATAGAAAATTAGACTCAGCGCCAAGCGGAGAGTTATCAACCTCAGAGACTCTCTGGTGTGAATTAATAATGATGACCAATATAAAAAGGAATACAAAAATGCCTTGGAGCAAATGAATGAAATGTTCGCTGTTGATGATGTTGAATATTCATATTCTCTTCAGACGTGCAGAGATTTTTGATACCTCCTGCAGTCCACAAGCCCCTTAGCGGCCTAAGTCAAATTAGTCCTTTTTAGCACAAATGCGTTTACTTAATTTTTGCTTTAAATATGTAGAATTAATCGTTGTCCTCTTTTGTTTGTAATTTGTTGCCCTACAAATGTTTGTAATTTACCAATTGATTCTGAACTATTTTCTGAATTTTCTTTGCTTAAATATACGACCTTTCTTACTAGAGACTCAAGAGATACACCTTCGGCTAACGCTGATGATTTCCTTCAAAACTGAAGCAAGTCCTCATTGTCAATATAATGTACCAACTTTCTTTCTGTTAGCCCGCAAACGGTCGAATCAGACTCAGCGATTTCACAAGTTTGGATCAATCAAAGCCTTTCTCGCATTCATTACACCCTGCACCACTTGTGGTAAAAATGATATTCATATTGATTGTGCGGATGTTTGAGGTACCCTAAAGGGCAAATTCAACACCCATTTTCATTAAAAATCTAAATCTATTTAACCAGACAGACGGTCTGTCTGTAACTATGCGCGTAAGCTACTGGTCGCATTTTTTGAAATATTTCGATGAAATTTTGCACAAGGATATGTATTGGGTCAAAGTGGAACCTTATTGAAAATGGATCGAATCGGGCCGTTTTTAGAACCCCTCCCCTTGTCTTTAATAAACAAAAAAAAAAACGCATAAACGTATGTAGCATAATTTAGGGAGCTAAGTGGTGTGGAGTAGAAGCCATTTTTGTGTTTAAACGACATGTCACAGTTTTGTAGATAGTTCGATAAAACTTTGACAAATCTTGATGCCGTTTCCCATTGAACATGGACTGAATCGCATCATAACATACATTGGATTTGACCGACCGATCAAATTTTCACTTGTTTGAATCAATTTGATTATAATTATGTACCCTTATAATATAAATAGTTACCACACTACAACACTAAGGGAATTAAGATAATATTAATTATACAAGCAATCTCTGTTAAATTCCTGAAAGTCAATCACTCAAATACGTATAATTGATTGGATTAATTGCCATAAATTGAATCGCATGGAATATATGTAAATACATAAATGCGTAGAAATCTCCACTTAAACACGAATTAAATGTGTTTAGAGAGAAATGTTTATTTTGTGTATAAAATATGTTATGTGTGAGCAAGAATACTAATAGCATATATCGTGTGTGGATTTGTGGATATATGATATTATATCATATTTTTTACACATTTATTGTAGTTGTACTTCACTATACAGAAAATTGTGTAAAACGTGTGAAACACGTGTGAAATTATTTCATAATTAAATATTCTTATACAACATGGAACAAATTTAAATCAAAATTGCATTTTTATATCATGCCTTCTAATAATATCGTATATGCGATCAATAAATTAATGGAAATGCATAGCATGCGCTCAAGTCTTCTTTGAATTATTAAATTTCTTAGCACCAAGCGTTTAAACATCTTTATCACTACAGTGTGTATGGGAAGGGGTTCTAAAAATCGTTCGACCGGGTTCAAATTTATCACTACCAATTATGAAGCTACTTAACTATTCTTCACCAAATTTTGTCAAGAAATATTAAGAGTTGCGATTTTGAAGACTTCTATTATAACAGAATCATATATGGAGGGGTTATAAAAATGGTCCGATTAAATAAACTTTTTATATGATTAAAGACATGTCCTTGTACCAAATTTCATCAAAATATTTAAAAATACAATAAGGAGCTTGTGAATAAATTTACATGGACAGACAGACGGGCAAATGGACATGGTTAAATGGAATCAAATTTCGATTCTGACTTCGATTCGGATTAAATTTCAGTTCTGGTAAATTATTTTATTTTATTACCACAAAATCTTTAATATTACAATGTTTTTTCATATTCTGCATTAACCGAAGGTATAATATTGACACTTTTAAAGTGAGAGGGCCTAGGGCCAGAGCGGACACTTGTGGCATCCTTTGAAGCATAGATAAAAATACACAGCAGTAGATGCATTAATGTTTAAAGGAGTATCGACCTGGAAATAATTAGGCGTTCATATTGCATTGCAATGAATTTTATTAATTAAGTACAAATCCTTGTGGTTTTGTTGCAATGTAAAAAGTCTTCCTTAAAATCTACTAAACTTGGCATCAACCACAACTAATGCTGAATTATATATAATTTTTATTAGATATTATTAGCTGCATTTTAGTCGAGGTCTATGTAAATTTTCGATAACTGACTTCGACTATAATGACTAAAGTTTATTCCAATTTAGCAGCAAAAAAGGTTGACATAACTCTATATAAATATATCCTGAGATTATACAATTAAAATTTACTGGATATAAAGCAATTGTTTTTTTAAAATATTTTTTCCATAACTCGGCATAAATATATTGATTGGGATAATTCTATGCCAATCAATTTAAGGTCTATGTAAACCTTTCACTTGCGTGACAAAGTTTATATAGACCTCAACAGCTATTATTGTTGCAAAACCTGTATACTTGCTCCTCACTTATTGATTAAGTTCATAAAGATATTAGGATAAATGGATACGCAAAACATCCATAAGAGGTTGGATTAAAATTGTTACAAAATATACATATTCATACATATGTATAACTATACAATAACGTCCTTGACAGGAAGGTTATAAAAATTTTATCACGTTCCTACCTGTTACAACACGAGTTGGTGACATTTTATCTATTTTTTTGCACGAGTGCATCAAAGCTATAAGAACGATTCGAGTAATTTTCTGATATACAATATTTTCTTATTCATGGGCAATATTTTTTCAAATGAACACTTGCAGCACACGTTCGTTATGTATACCACTGGAATAAAAATTATCTAAAATAAGAACGAAAAAAAGGGAAAAAATTGGCTTAAGCCGAATTTTAAATATGCTTTATGTCTATTAACAAAAAGTGGGTGTGGCAGGATAATGCAATCGTAATTCTTAGCGTATAACGCAACACCATGAATTCTGCATTAAAAAGTTTTTATGTACATTAGAACTACGCCCATTTCTATGGGTGTGTATCACATTTCAAGTTCATAAGTAAATTTGGATGGCTGATAAATAAATGTTTGCTCATTGTAGGCGTGGCAGTTGGTCGATTTCGCTTAAATTAAATATCACACCATACAGACATTTGAAACAGAACAGATATTTATAAAACAGTATACTTTCATGGCCGGTTTCAAAGGTGCGTCCACTTTCAACATTAATTCCGTATCTGTATCAGTTACTTTATCATCCTAAATTTGATAGTGTTTAGCATGGATGGTGGTAAACTTTATGACAAAGTGCTTATATACTCATTTTTAAACGTGGTGGACATAACGACAACAATGAAAAACTCGAAATTGGAATGTTTTCTTATTCAATGTTCGGTCGAGCAATTTCTAAAAATCGTGACTTATTACAGAAACCATTCATGCGCATATGACTTATAATGAGTAATTGTATGCGGTTCAATGATTGCCGGTATCACAGGCCATAAAAATGAAAGAATAAAGAAAGAGATCCGATTTTGATTATCCCAAAATATTTATGCATTCAACTTGAGAAACACGTAACGTAATAAATACTCAAATAAATGACTCAAATCTTATATCAGTCACACAAAGACAAATATTTTAACTGATTTATTTATAAAGAAAATCGATAAATCATTTTCAAATAAATGAGATGTACATCATTCGAGTGTGATGATGGATATATACGAGTACATATATACGGTTTAAGAAATTCCTCCATATATATAAAGAGACACAACTTTCCCAAAAAGAACTTTTATAAGTTAGCTTGTGGTGGCCGCGGTAAATATGAGTTATCCTCAACAAACATTATTCGCAACAATTTTAATTTTTAGCTTTTGGGTAAGACAAATATTTAAAAAAAATAAGATTGATTTAACTTTTTCTTTATAATCTTATAGATTGTCAGTGTAAGTTGTTCAATTTTGAATTTAAAATTGTTTAATCCACGAGTTGCTTTTCTTGAAAGGCTGTTCAACGCATTTATCCATCTCAAATGTTTGAACCAGCCGAGCCAACTACGTGTCCTAAACCTACTGCTGACATATTGAAAGTAAAAATTTATCAATTACTTTACGTTTTTTAAAGTTAACCATTACAATTAATTACATTTTTTTATTAAAATATAGTGTTTAAGTGAATGGGCTTGCCGTTATCCTATTACCGTAGAATTGAGGTATAATTTTCATCGATAAATTTTTAATACTTATTGTTTTTAATTTACATTTTAAGTAATCTCTTAATAATTCTCTATGCGTTTCATAATGAATTTATTATATTAGGTGCTTGGTCAATTTGAATGGCACACCTTTGCTGGGCAATTTGTTGGGTAATGGTCTGGTTGGGGGTGGCAATTTGCTGGGCGGCCTTCTCAGTCGTTAACGTTATGTGTACCGTGCCATTTTGTTCATTTGTATCCTTTTAATTATTACGATTATTATTATGAGTATTTGAAAATCTTGGTGAATGTTCAATACTTGATAAGGGTTAATAAAAATAATAAAAATTTCAATTAAAACATATAAAAATATTAAAAATTGGCTTAATCCAAATGTTAAATACCTTTTACAGCTATATATAAAATGTGGGCGGGGCAAGTACCTGATCTTATGTATGTACCTATAATACGAATCAACTTTAACTCGAATTCGATGCTGCCCATATCGATGTAAGGGCTTCATATTAACTTGCATTTCGAATTTCAACTTGGTAGCTTACTTTTCTGCCTGATAGTCGATTGCAGGCGTGGCTCTCAACACATTTTTCCAAATTTAAAGAGCAACCTAGTAAGAGAAAGTAGAAATAAATATATGTAGAAAATTTATCAATCGTAAAAATTGGACACATGGACAAACGCGGCTAGATCTGATCAGACTTTGATGCTGATTAAGAATATGAATATCCTGTGCAGTTTCTGATGCCTCTTTCTGGTTGTTGCAAAAGTTTTGGTTCAACTGGAGGCATCTCGTTTAACCGATTTTGTCCCAATTCAATATCAATCGAGTTTCTAAGCAAAGCTTAAAAAGTCCGCTTTTAAGTCTGCCAGATGTTTCAGAATGAAATCTATGTATGCGAATAACATCGATATAGTACATATCCTCGTAGGAGTTTCACAAGGCCCTGATCTATAAATTTTGATTTTTTTAAAACTTTTAAAAACATTTTTCCGTTCCATATAATATCATGTGTTGCGGATGCCATGTAATGTAATTCAATTTATATGTATGTTTTATTGGTATTACTTCAGTGTACATTCTCTGTGTGATAAAAATCATTAAAAGTAACCCTTTTGTACTCTCTCTTACGTGTAAAATTCAGAGTTTAATGTCAGCCAATTCGAATACATTAATTAAAAATACTTTTGATTCCTCGTTTTTACAAAATGTTTAAACATATGTATATCAGTATGTACTCGTATATATGTGTACAAAAATAAGGCAGAGGTGACCAAACTCTCTCATTGTAGTGCTTGTTTATGGCGCTGAAGTATGAATGTTGACACGAAACAATGAGGAAGGAAAAGTTCTCCGTAAGGTCTTTGAGATGAATGCGTTTGCGATGAGTCAGGATGATGTTTGAGGGGAAGAGCGAAATTCTGATTGAAAAAAAGAGGGGCAGAGGAAAAAATCTGAGGGCATTCACTCTTGCAACAAGCTAAAGACCTAAATAAGCAGATTGAAATAGGGCCGTGATGATAATGACAAATTTTAGGTATAGAACTTATTCAATACTTATTGAAAGATCACACTAGGTGCCTCTGGTTTGTCGCTCCGCCCACATAGCTGGTGCGTTACTTTATATGTTATTGTTTTTTTCAATGGCTTTAATAGTTTCAATAAGCCATAATCATAACATGAAACGGTTATCCTTGAACTGATATTATATACACTGAACTGTTTCCTCAGTATATTCCATACCTTTCCGGCATTTGCATGTCACGACTGGTTGCTATGTAAAAAGGTTGACATTTGCTTTTGTTTAAAAACCGAGTGAAAATGTTATAGTCGGTCAGGCACGACCATTTAATACTCTACTAACTGGTCTTAGCTCCACAAATTATGCTACAATTAGTTTAGTTGTCCAGTAGACGCGGTATTGCCATATAAGTCGTTTCATGAAATATCGTTATTTGGGAAGCGATTCTAAAAATAGTCTGACAAGGTCCATATTTGACACAGCCAAATATTAAGCCAATTAATTATTCTTTAACCCTTTTTGTCAAAACATACGGCTATTATAAGAGGTAGGGAGGGGATCTAAATTAAGTTCGATTCGACGCATCTATCAATAGGGTTTTTTTTTGGTTCGGTTCATCAAATTTCATCGTAATATCTCAAAAAATGCGACCAGTAGCTTGCGAATAAATTTACATGGACAGACGGACATCGACTCAGCTTTTAATTATGAATAGAGCGGTACTATTGAAGGTGGTTGTGGATTTGCAATTTACGAGTTACAAACATTCGCACAAACTTAACATACCCCTTGCCACAAGTGGTGCAGGGTATATAAAAACTTAAATCTACGTACGCATAATAATAATAACAATTGGT
The DNA here is from genome assembly GCA_963971445.1 of Ornithomya chloropus. Taxonomy (NCBI): domain Eukaryota; kingdom Metazoa; phylum Arthropoda; class Insecta; order Diptera; family Hippoboscidae; genus Ornithomya; species Ornithomya chloropus. Next base: position 13,283,023 of record OZ020532.1, on the reverse strand, counting down.
TTTAACTTAATTGTGATTCGAAATTATACAAAAGTAGAATAAACTACGACACACTTGATCACAATTATGTTTAGAATCTTGGCTGACTTGTAATGAGACTCTCTTCGGTTTCTCCTAAATGGCTGTTTAAGTTGATTTTTACTTTCAGTTTAAAAAAGTCTTTTACATATTCTGCGTACATGGAAAGGTGGATTGTGTGATTCTTAATTAATGTGCTTTTCTTTTGCCAAACAATACATTGCCAGCTACTGTCTGCCCGTTTGCCGACAGCATTGTGGTTGTTAACGTTTGCAGGGCAATTAAACAAATACTTAACAATTAATGTGTTTTCATTAAAAATAAGTAATTTCCTTTATTGCAACCATTTCATGGAGCTGTTCAACATGTGTATTGTAAGACGGGCTCATACGAGTATGTAGACCGTATATATACATGCAATACAAGAAAATGTTGCATGCGATATTCGACAATAATTACCAACGATTACGGTAGATGGTTTTTGTAAAGGGTTGTAAAGATTTATATAATTCATCATCATTGTGTCCCACTCTCTCTTTCTCTCTCTCTTTCTCTGGTTCTGATTTAAGTTATATCATATTTACAATACAAGCATTTCGCAGTTTCGCGGTTGTAGGTATTTAAGTTTCAAGGCAAATGTTGCACATTTTACGAGCAATTAACAATTAATGTTGTTGTTGTTGTTGTTGTTATACTTTTACAAGTTGTTCCCTTAATTGTTCGCCTTTGCGGTTTGTTTGACTCCACACCTACTACTTAAAGTTTAACGATCAAGAAAAGGTTTTTATTGTATTCTACATAAAAATGTACTAAGAAGGATTCTTTTTAATCTTTCATTTTTCTTTATGGAAATTTCAAAAGTTTTCTATACAATACAATATATTTATATGTATATTGTGATATATATATTTTTATATATATGTGTATGTATGTTATTGTATTGAGTGATTCTTAGACGCATTCTGATTAATTTAATCATGTCCGTCTGTCTGCCTGCTCTTTGCCTCTGCGTGCTTAGGGAACAGGTTTGAGTTTTTAAGATATTTTCGTGGAATTTGATATAAAAGTGAGGTCCTGACACAAACGAGATGCCTCTTGAACATGGTTCAAATTAGATCATATCCGTCCGTATGTCTGTGCGTTAGTATCTCAAAATTTTCGTCTGGATTGAACATTTTCAGATATTTAGGTGAAATTTTGTACAGACATTTGAATGTTCAATGTCCAGGTTGATATTTAAATTGAACGAAATCGGTCGTCAGCCACATCCACTGACAAAATTTTACCTATTTACTACAAAAAAAAAAAAAAGTCATAAAGTTGAAATTCATATATATGTCATCCATGAATGTTACAAAAATGGGCGTGGTCGAATGAAAAGTACGCTTATTATTTACAAAAAACTTTACTTTAAAAGGAATTCGAGTTGATGCGTAATTCAATCTTTGACCACGCTTGCCACGCCCACTATTTTGTACATAGGTAAAGACGGTATTTGAAATTGGGCTTAAACCAAATTAAGTTATTGTTTTTGTTGTTATTATATTTTTTTTGGTAACATTAACTCTTTTATTTTTAAAATCATATCCGTCGCGTATGTGTATGTGTGTTTGCATGTATATATAATCACATAACTCGTGCAGTTTATTATATTTAATGGTGTCGATGTCAAAAGGTGGACAATTTTTTAATATACCCCCCACAGCACAAATGGTTAAATGTCATTCATTGTTTGCCTGATTGTTTAATTATATACGATTACTGTTGTGTACGTGTACGTGCACATGCTTGCTGGCCAGCCAACAAGTTGCGTTGTGCAAATAAATTAATTTAATTATAAATGAATTATGTCAATTTATTGTATTTTATTTATTCTTATGTTTGAATTAATGTTTGTGCATGTCGGTCGTTGTACAACGATAAACGAAGGATGCATTTGTGGCACACACAACAGTGGGAATAAAATTTTATCTGTCCTCATGCGTCGAGTGCTTATATACGAGCTTTAATATTGTTGAATTAATAATTAAATGGTGACTTATGAACAACATATTAAATCCGAGCGTATTCATTGCAAATGAAATTAAAACGGAATGGCTCTTTATTAGGAGTAAGCCATGAAGCAGCAATATTGAGAAGCTCCATAGTAGACATTTTTTCAGCGTAAATTTTTCAATAGTAATACAGTGCAAATGAAGAAGAATGTCTGTCACAGATGGAAGCCTAAACAGACGGATGGACATGCCGTATAATATGGGAGGAATATTAAGTTTGGCATTCTATTTGTAACACGTAAGGGGAGGCAAGCATAAACAATTGAGTCGATCTAGATCTGTATGTCCGTATGTCCGCCTCTTGCTGGCATTTTCACAATCGTAAATTATGAGATATTGGATTGAAATTTTGTATCAAAACTTCTAGTTATAGATTTCCATTCAAAATGAATAAAATCGGTAAAGAACCACGCCCCTAATTTGCAGAAATCTCTTTATTTGCTACAAAAATCGAGCTAAGAAGTTGGAGTTTGGTATACATGTATAAAATGGCCGCCCTAATTGATGTGCCAAGAATAGGCGTGGCCGGATAATAAATACGCTTACCATTAAGAAAACATATTCAGCGACTAGCTACGTATGGTATAATCAGATATGGAGAGTCTTTAAAAATTGCCCTAGGCCAAATTTACTTGTCATAATAAAAAAAACGACTTCTTTAAATGAATCTCCTCTCCTTAGGTTCATCATTCGGTTTGTTTAAAAATGTGTATTTCTCACTCCAATGCGTTTCAGCTTTGACTTAAGTAAAGTTAAGTCAAGAGTTTCGTAGTTGTTGTTGTTGTTATACATACTAAATAATCATAGCACCTGTAATTGCTTGGTTATCGGTAACAAAAGAAAAACGACCTCTTAGGAATAAAAGTTTGCACATTTGCAGGAAAAGAAGAGGAAAATAGGAAGAACAAAAGAAACGGAATTTAAATCAATTAAAAGTTTTCATAAAGAATGTCGGTCCTTTTTTTCTTCCATTTATGTTTTGTTTACTTTGCTCCGGCAAAGTATGAGACATGCACTACAACGTTACCTCCACTCACCGCTAACAATTATAATGATAATAATATGTATATAAAAAGGTACTATAAGAGAAAAGTGCTGATATAATTTATTTTTATTTTGCAAAAGCACATTAAGCGGTCGGCATTTATACATAATTGTTAACAATTGTATTTATAATTATTGTTTAAACAGCAAGCATGCAAGCAGGTGAACTCCATAATAGAGTCAAATATAGATTTTTTTTAAATTGTCTCCCCTTCACATAATAAATAAAGTTTATTGTTCAGTTGGGCAACGCAGAGAAGGTGGAGTCATAAAGTATATAACATACAATATATTTTTGATCACCCTTAAAATCTGAGTCGATCTTTCATCTTTCGATCTTTCGAAATTTCATACTACAGTTTCCTAAAATCGTTTGAGAGCCACGCCCACAATCGATAAAAATTAAGCTATAAAGTTCAAATTCGGCACACATATTAAAATCGATGGAGACCTCCCATCGATGTCCTTAAATTGGAGGACATCAGAAAACGGGCACGCCCATAATTGAAAATAAAATTCTTTTTGTACAGAAGCTGTTAATACGTATTACACATATTATTGAAGAATCTAATTACCACGCCCACATTTTGTATGTAGATTTCTTTTAAAATATTGCAGTTTGCTGCAACTGGAAGTAATTCGTTGTAGCAGTAACCGTGACAATTATATGACTGTACTCTTAACTTGTTCTGAAGACACTTAACGTGTCTTCTGCCATGTAACGCATCTTCAGTTTTGCTATTCTTCATCTTTGGGTCAACTGAAGCAGCATCATTAAACCATGTAAAGGTGCGATGGAAATAGGAAAATATGATTGAAATAATATAATATAGAAAGTGTTAGGGAATGATAGATAAATTTCATCATATCCTCAACCATTTAGTAGTTATTTGTCCTTGCAAAGTAATTCCTCTTTTATGGTGCATTTTTACATGTCGCGGGATTATCACTTCACCGTAACATTCTCGTCAGTTGTTACAAATTCCAATACACACCACTTCCATTAGTTACTGCAAATGCTTACCTTTCCATCTTTGAAATAAAGTACAAGTAAACAAAATGGTTTCTTTCTAGTTTTTTTCGTTCTATTTTATATTTAATGCTTTTTTTGGTTTCTATTTTATAATCAATGTTATGGTTTTTTTTTTTGGTGTATTTAGTGTGTATGTGTGCATGTGTGTGTGTGTTTATATTTATATTTTTAAGGCTCTAAAAATAGTTTTCACGATTCCACTAAAATGTAGATAAAACAAGTCACTGTTGTTGTCTGGGCCTGCGTCTCTGCATCTCTGCATCATTGTATCCTTGCGTCTGTGTGTGTATATGGTATATGTATAAAGACGCATAATTTATGTATATATATATATATATGTATATTGCATTGCGACCGTTTTTATTTTTAATGTATTTTATTTGAATATACTCGATAAATATTATTATTCTGTGTAATCATTTTTTTTTCGTGTATCTTTTATAAATGTATTGTATTGTATGTATTAAACAGTACATACATATATTATATATATGTGTCTGTGTGTTTGTTTGTGTTTATGTAGCGTTTCATGTAATGGCTGGTAATGTTGTAGATGAATAAAGTGTACAAACGCACGTAGGTATATATGCGTGCTTGTTTGTTAGTTTGTATGTACGTATGTATGCATGTCTTTAATTTTTATTTATTACTATTGCAATAATTTTTTCTATAAATAATTCTCAGGGCCATAGTGATGTGTAAGTGCCATAAATGTTTAAATTTAATAATTACGAATTATTGAAGATGCTTTAGTGGAGAATTCCTATGGAGACTGTGATGCGGACTTTATGAGAAAGTGTCATTACGCTGAGTGATACTATATATGAACCATTTTTAATCCAACTTTAGCTCCCTTTATGTTGTATTTACCGTATTGTACAAATCTTCTGGAATAACAGTGGAAATGAATAAAAAAGCTGCCACCTCTTCAACGTCTCTCCTACACGTGGACTTTAATAAAAATCATGAACTTATCCGCCGATTTAGGTATGTCTGTCGGTCCATTTATAATAAACGATGTAATGTATGACTTTTTACAAGCTTAAATGCTCTGTCGCGTGTCGGACCAAAGCCTTAGCCCACTCAGCTACTGAAAGGTCAAATGTACTGATCTTAATAATTGAGACATCGACTTTCGAAAAATTGTAGAAAAATTAGTTAAACTCGTGAGTAAAATCGATCGAAGAACGCGCCCTTACTTAAAAGGTTAAGTTTTTTATGGATTTTATCAAAAATTTTTAATATATGTACATAGGTTTCTATGTAAATTGGGCAAAATCGATCAAATGCCACGCCTACGATACACAATAATTTACCCATTAGCCAAAAAATTAGGCTACAAAGATTAAATATGGCAAACAAATTTATATTGAGTTCTTCCGCGCCCACAATTTACAAAAAACCATTTGTATAAAGATTTAATGGGTAATATGAACACTACTAACGGGCATACCACGCCCACCCTTTTTTCATACATAAGGAGGGTATTTAAGGATCGGTCTAAGCCTTATTTATTTATTTTGCTACCAACATTTTAAATGAAACTTCAGAACAAAAATATTTTAAATGGCTCTCTTGAGAGTTACGCAAATTTATACGATATGTACAGTGTAGCATCATAAGCCAACAATTTGTTTGTGTAGTATTAGAATTGTGCTTTTTTTTCCCCAAAATATATTTTGTGTACAATTGATTTATGCGCTCCTATGGATCTAACTTTAGACATGACTGGTTCGCCATTGTTGTTGGTTCGACATTGTGCGGATAATACGCATTAGAAATATTATTAATTGTTAAGCATACATACGTACATTCATACTATATATACGCACAATATATATGCATTGTTTATATGTGTATGTAGGTGTATGCGTGTGTGTAGGGAATTCTGTACATATTTGAAGCATTAAAGCACAATATTGTTTATACATTAAATTATATGGTTCGAGTCGTTCGGTTTAATTTATATTTATACAGAATACACGCATGCATGCAATACATTATATATTGTGTATGTCGTGTGTACATATTGTATAATACGTTGACTTATTGTTTCACTAATTAATTCCATTTTAATAGAGTTTAATAATTTAATAAAAAATTAAAACAAATTTTATGCAGTTGCATACGAGAACTGAGATTTAAGTTGTTTATGAGTGTGTTTGTACATGGGTGTGTGTGTGTGGTAGGTTATAGTTAATGATAATTGTTCGGGCATATTTGAGGGAACATTTCATAAGACAACTATATATGTGTACAGGGAATGGACAAAATAATATGAACACGTGACATTTACACATTATTTATTAATTAATAAGGTTCCCAACACCATTTGTTAGAACAGCTGCAATTCTTTGCGGTATACATTCATAGGGTGTCACTTTAGTTGCGATAGTTTTATGTTGTCTGCCCACATATTTTCTTTTTAATGTTTGTCGGTCTCTGTCAGTTAACTTTGAGTTTCGCTCACTATTCCTCTTCGCCGATGATGTTTTACCATATTTTGTGTATGCTGACATTATCATGGATCCTTTTGCTGGTGAAACGTTAAACAATTCAACTGTTTGCGTCACAGACGCTCCCGCTAACAACGAGACTCTTTCGAAGTCTGAGAGATCAATCGTTTCACAATACACTGAAATATAATGTATAAGACTTGACACACGTAAACTGTGCAATACATACGCGTCGCATTATTTACACGGAAGCAGTGTTGCCAACATGCAACACAATATGTAATCTCTTCTTATTATTTTGTTCATCCCCTGTACACTGTGTGTTATACTCTCCAAAAATGTTTCGATTTTGAATAATTCAAACAACAAATCTGAACATTTTAATATTATGAACGTTGACTTGGTTGGATTGCATGATTAGTAACCAGCCATTGCATGTGTGATTGCTCCAGTGTTTGTGTTTGTTTAATTATAAAATTACGTATATATGTTATAGCATAGAATTAAACTATAAATGAAATATGAAATATTTACTAAAATATTGTTGTTTCCTTTTCCTTTTTTTGTTTTCTTAATACAACTACAATAAATTGGAGCAGATCAGTATTATTTGGTTTCAACCTATGACTAGTTATAAGTATCAACACTTTTTAGATGTTTTTAGATTGACTTAGAAAGGGAAAAAGAATTCCTATTATCATGCATACATTTTGTTTATGTTCAGCTTTGTTTTTTGTCATTTGTTCTATTGTGTGGTATGAGTGGACGGGTAATCTCACTCATATGAATAAAAAAGTATAAAAATTTAATGTATTTTAAGCCGAGTTTTAAGTATCAGAATCAAAATCTGCATTGTCCGTTTGTCCGTACATGTAATTCTTATGAGTAGCAAGAATTCTATAGGTCGCAATTTTGAATATTTTTTAAAGAAATTTGGCTCAGAAACATCTTTCGAGCTGGGAGTGATTACTATTAAAAAGGGATCGAATCGGATAATTTTCAGAACGACTCCCCATATAAGGTTCTATTATAATAGAACTCTTTTTATGATGAAAAGTTCGCCATTTCTTTGCTGAATAATAGTTATTTACTTTAATAATTGGATGCACCAAATGTGGCCCCGATCGGGCCATTTTTAAAATCCCTTTGATTTTATATTTTCAAAAGCGACTTACACGACAATTGCTCGCATTTACGGATCCCACTCAACTAACTAAAATATAAATTATGTAAGTAAGTGGTGTAGGATATGAAATGTTCTCGTGGAATCGATTATAACATTCTCACGGGTTTTTTATAAATAAAAGAATTATGCGGTCAAGTCCTTAATAGTTGCTTTCAATATTCATCCAAGTCTTGTGTGGTTTTTTATGTTGGATTTCGTTTTGTTTTTAATATCCTCTATTAATATTTTTGTTGTTATAATTAAGTTGTATATATAACGGTACTAAAATATGTAAAGACATGACCCTTTTCTTTACTATAAGAATTTTTTATTCTTCTTGTCTTTTTATATATAAATTGGTTGGTTTAACCAGTATGTGTATAATTTTTATCGCATATAATGTACAATTATTATATATATAATAATTAGAATAAAAAAAAAAGTTTTTTGGTGTCTTTTCTATTTATTTCTTTACAACTAAATTTTTCTTTGAGTGTACGATGCGGTTTGTATCTATTATAAAAAAATTCTACTTAAGTTGTTGTTCATGCAAATTATGTTGAATTGTAAGAGGAAAAGTTCTAAGAGAGTAATAAGAGCCATCAATTATGATATGCTATCAGGTTAGGAATGATTTTGAGAATTTTCGTTTTTTTTTTATTATCTGAATATATAATATGAGACGGTATCGCAACTGCTATATATTTGACCGATGTATTTGGAAAAGCAAGCTATAAATACTCGAAATGTGGAAAGAGTGTCTGAAACTAAATCATTTCCAAGTACACTTCAGAAATCGTCAAGTTCATTTCCAAAGTCATCATTTGTACTTTATCAATAGTAAATTATACTTCATCATTAGATAATTGAACTTCATTATTAGTTCATTGCTACTTCACCAATAATTCCATTTCATCATTCGTTCATTTGTAGTTAGTTTATCATCTTTATACAAAAAAGAATCAAATTGAATTGAATTGATTATTAACGTTTTACAAATGAACTACAATTGTTAACGTAGTACAAACGAAGTACAATTGTCTATAATGATTTAATATATTAATACCTATAGCCTTCCCTGAATGTTAGCTTTGTGGAGCTCCCGTCGTACTGTTTTTATAGAAAACGTATTACTCAAGTGAGCGTTGAGTTCTGCTGTCACGTTTTATCTGCTAATTCGTCGGTCTCTGTCAAATAACGTTTCGGTTTCGTCCACTATTGTTCTTCGCCGATGATGTTTTGCGTATGCTGTCATTATCATGGATACTGTCGGTCGCGAAACGTTAAACAATTCAGCTCTTTTCATCACAGATGCTCCCGCTAACCGAGCACCAACTAAATACATGTCGCATTATTTACTCGGAAGCAGTGTTGTTAACGTACAACAAGATGTATTTGCATGGTGTTCATATTATTTTTTTCATATTGATGGAGTGCAAATGGACTAATAATCAAATAGAAATGACTATTGATGAAAGAAAAGTGACACTTTTTGAATGTAAATGGATTACATGAAGTACAAAACAATCCACTTGGATTTATTACGTAAGGACGTTTTTTAAAATCGAAATAGATAAAACATAAATTGGCGGTTTTTGAAATTAACTTTACCACCGGCTGCGAAGAATAGTCGAATAATAGTTTTGTACAGATATAAAAAAAAAAATTCAGATTTTTATACCCTCCACATAAGATTAGATATACTAAGTTTGCCATTCCATTTGCAACACCTAGAAGAAGGCGTTAGAGACCCTATAAACTATATATGTTTTTGATCAGCGTCTAAAACTGCGTCGATCTAGACATGTGTGTCAATGTGTCCGTCTGTTGTCGGCATTCTCACGATCGTAAATTTTAAGATATTAAGCTGAAATTTTATACAGACACTTAAAGTTTCTGCATGCCGATCGCAGATTGATTGAAAATGGGAAAAATCGGTGAAGAGCCACGCTCACTATAAACACAAATCTATTTGTCTGCCACTAAAGTTCTATCTATTACTATACCAACCATCGATGTGCCTCACTCAATTTGCAAGTTATTACCTAAAGCATACAGTAAGTAATTGGTTTATTTTGCAGTCCACACCTGCCGTGAAGGCCTAATCAGACTGCTTTAGGGTTTTTAAAGCGTCCCCAGCGCCCCGCCTTTTGGAAGTACCAAACTTTAGAACTATATCATAGGCTATATAGTTCACCCCTTTGGTAAAGGGTTTTTTGACCATGCACCACCAGCGTTATTACCACAGCCCCCGCGATGCTCCCACAAGGGGGCCTACCCGAAAGTACGTACTGGCAAGAACCATTAGGTCCTTGGGGCTCCAGTACCCCGCGGTACCAGACTTAGTCTCTGGTAGGACTGTCGATCATTTGATCTACCAACTTCGGACAGCCTATTGCCCATGGGTTGGTAGCCCATTTAACTTTATTTGCTACTATGTTTTTGTGAGTCCTGGAACTTATCCAGCCTCTATATAAATGTCATCAATAGCGGTTTGCTGTTGCCCCGTGATCCTTGGACGAAACACCTATGCCGGTGCTCCGTTTCAGGGCGGGGCCCAACCTAAAGCATACAGTTTTAGAGGGCGTAATAATATACTTGCCACACCCACCATTCATATGTAGATGTAGATATGGAGGGTATGTTATATTTGGCTTAAGCCAAACTTGGTTTTCTTACTTGTTATTATTTTAATTAATTTGGTTTTTTCCTTTTACGATTTTTGGTGTCAACTAATTTTTACGGTAATGATCCTAGTCAATGCGTTCTGTTTTATTTATGTACTGTTTATGTGTGTAAGAATTATTGTTCTACAATGTAGAGGTCTACGTAATGACAGCTTTACTCGGTTATAAAAATATCAAAATGTTTACAAATTGTTATTAATAGTACAATATTTTTATTATGTAATTCTACTATGTATACGGATGTAAATGTGTTTGTGTGTGTTTGTGTGTGTTTGTATGTGTCTGTTTGCGTTAGTATGAATGTTTGCTTATACAATTCTTTTTCGGTTTGTTGTTGTTTTTATTAATAAATGGAAATCACAAAATTGTTATCGCTACTGTTCCTAGTAATGATAATAATAATAATAATTAGGTTTTATGTCTAAATTACTTTTTACTATTATTATTATATTTATAAGTAATTTTAATAAAAATCTAAATCTCTAAATGTATATATTTAATTATAATTAATGGTATTTTTTTGTATATATTTTATAATGTATTTTGTTGTTGTTGTGAGTTTTGTATTAAAAATTACACTTTTTGTGTTTCATTCTAAAATATTTTTTTTGCTCACCTTTAATTATTAAGTTTTTTTTTTTAAATTCTAAATATGGTTTGTTTTTGTTATAAATCGTTTTTTGTAGTTTTTAATAAATAATTGTGAGTACTTTTTTGTTGCTTTTGTCAGAATCGTTGTATAATTTAAGTTCGCATTTGTGTTGGTTTTCTCTCTCTCTCTTTCTCTACGTTGCTTCTACCCAGTGTTTATTTACGCACTTACTTTTTAATTATGTTTACATTATGTTTTAATGATTAATTTATGTTAGAAGGAAATTTATTTGAAATTTTTCTTTTTTTGGTAACAATTTAAATGGAAAATAATTTTGTTTAAAAATAATTGATTTTTAATTGACATTTATATATAAAATGTAATTGCAAGTTGGTTAACGCTTCCAAATCAAACTAATTTAATTGTTGTCACATCGACTAATTGCTAAAGGTTGCAGAAAGGCTGTGCCTTTTATAATTGCTTTTGCTTTTGTTTGAAAAAAATATTTTTGCTTTTGAAAATAATTCATACAAACAAATGAACCATTCTTCTTCAAATATTTGTCAAAAGATGTAAAGAATTATGCTTTTTTGCCAAATAAAGACTTCCGTAATAAATAGACCTTATATGGGGAGGGGTTCTAAATAAAAATTTGTCCAATTTAGGCCATTTTTAATAGGGTTCCTCTTTGTGGTAATACAAAATAAAGAGACCTGTAGTTTGCGCAGAAATATATGTGAACACAAAGACGGACAGATGGACGTGGTGAAATCGATCGGTGTAATTTAAAATTTATAGTATAAACTTAATATACTCTTTTCCACAAGTGCTGAATGGTATAAATATTAAAAATTACGATCTGTTGAATAAAAGGAATAAATGGAGGGAAAGACGGATATGGTTAAACTGATTCAAATGTGATTCTGATGGATTTAATTAAAGGAGAATGTGCCGATTAGGAGTTATAAACATTCTCTCAGTATAACCTTATTGTAGGATGTAATGAAACACCTGTTATAATAAAAAAGTATAACGAGGAGGTTTTACGAGAGATGATCGTAAAATGCGCAACATTATCAATTTCAATCTTACTCCACTCATATGAAATGAATTGAAGTTTTCAATAAAATAATAAAATATAAATTAATATATATTTGGCTTGTGCCAAATATTGGATACCTTCCATCTTGTATACTATAAGAAAAAATCATATCGATTAAGAGTAAATTCTCCAAGAGAAAATGTTTTTCATTAAAGTGGTGAGCCAAATTGTAACACGTACTAGGTTAATCAACATATCCAGGTGTATATATATATATATAAAAAAAAAAAAAATTAATAAAATAAAAATATAAAAAATTAAATAAATTTTTTTATTATTAAAAAGTATTTTTTATTTCTTTTTGCTGAATTTATTTCAAATATAATGTATCTGTATATACGTCACGCCAACTTCCACAAATTTATAGATCGAATTCCAGCCTATAAGCCCACTTTTTGTCATCTTATGGACATAGCTATTTTCCGACTTTTCATGTATTTCATCATTCGTACAGATTTCAGTTGATTTAAATAATTTCAATTAATAGTCTCCAGTAAGATGGAAGTTATAATAAAACATATATTAATAATTATAAGTGTAAATAATGATGTATACTTATAGGCGTATGTGTTATACAAATATATGCCTTCGGTATATATATATATACTCGTATATGTATACACTTTTGCCCGTATATATGATAATTATAATTTTTTACCTTAAGTATTGTCCTTGTGATATGTTTTATTTTATGTCAATTATATGTCTTTACGCCTACAGAATAATACAATAATATTCATTACACATAACACATGTATTGTACATTTGTATATGTGTACCATGATAATAATAATGATAAATAATTTTAATATAATGATATTGTATTTTTATACAATACCTTCCACGCATAAGATGGAGAGTATACTGAGTTTGCATTCCATTTGCAACACCTAGAAGGAGGCGTTGGAGACCCTATAAACTATATATGTTTTTGATCAGCATCGAAAACTGAATCGATCTAGACATTGTCCGTCTGTTGTTAGTATTCTCAAGGTCGTAAATTTTGAGATACTAAGGTGAAACTTTATACAGACACTTAAAGATTCTGCATGCCGATCGCAGATCGATTGAAAATGGGCAAAATCGATCAGGAGCCACGCCCACAATCAAGATAAATCTATCTGCAACAACAATTGCAAGCTTATATATAAGGGGCGTTATTATATACCTGCCACGCCCACCATTTATATGTCAGTGTGGAGGGTATTTAAAATTTGGCCCTAGCCAAATTTAGTTTTCTTACTGGTTTTTAATTAAAAAAAATTATAAAAAATGAAAAAACGAAATGTAAATACGTACATATATACTATACATGTCCATACTCATGTTATGTATACATTGTACACGCTTTTCTTTTGACTTTTATTCTTGTAATTATTGTAATAAATGACTGTACTCTCTCTTTCTCTCTCTGCCTAGTTTTTCGTTGGTTATTTGTATTATTACTTGTTGTTGTTTATTTTTTATTCATTGTAAAGTAATTGAGTCACAAGAATCGAATGAAATAATCTGCTGTTTTATTGTATCCGTTTATTTATATTGGAGTGTGTGTGTATGTGTGGGTGTAAGTATGTATGTTGGTAGAGAATTTCCTTTTCATCTATATGCATGTGTTTGTATGCATATGAATGTTATGTTGTTTAAGTGGACGTTTTTGGTTATTTTACTTATTCCATTGCGGTTTTGTTGTTCTTGTTGTTGTTGTTCTTATTGCTGTTATTTTGGGAAAGTAGTACCATTCGAAATGAATTTTTATTTATTTATTTGCTTTTTTTGTATGTTTTTAAATCAATTCATTATTATATAAATATTTTATATATTGGACCCTATTTGAAGTTTTATTTGGAAACAAAAATACGATTTTTAAGTGACTTGGACATGTTTCGCAATGAAATTATATTCGTGCCATTAGCTTTTTATGTGAACGAGAACACTTTTATTCATAAACACAAGGTAATGAAATCTTTGAAAAGAATTTTTTTTAAATCATCAAAACAGAAAGAATCTGTCTTGATTTAAGCGTTTGCCACCATGTGATAATTATTATAAAATAAATTATGTTTCGATAATAAAATTAAGTACCCATTTAACCCAAATTCAATTTTAATTTAAAAGAAATGTTGTTATAAATTTTCGAAATAAATTTTAATAAATATAAAATAAATAAAAAAAAAATCCAAAATTTGAAAGATCAAAATTATTTGTAAATTAATAAAGTTAGTTTTCTTCTTCGGTAATTCATGTCAAAATCCTTATCTCATGAGACGAAATGTATATCCAGAAAGTGTCATGTGATACAAATAAAATATAAGTAAAAAGTTTTAGGTGGCAAACGTTGAACTTTGGAAATTGTGTTGTCTCCATTCTGTGTACTCTCCCTTACATATTTATTTATTCAATATGTATGAAAGCTAAGCGGTCATAAATTGTAAAATTTGACTTTTTCCCTTCTAATTATATTTAAAATTTGTTGATTTATTACTAAACTATTGTTTTAAATTGAGCTTGGCTTACATGCATTGGTTTTTTCTTTGCTTTGGCTATTTTCTAAAGAGATCAAAGCAATGTATAAAACTTTAAACTACAAAAGTTCATTTTAGGGTCTTTAAGTGTGCATTATTGTGATATAAATAGATATTAATTATTATTTTGTATAATTAATAGGGTTTCACGGATTATCGCTAAACTATGGTTCATGCATTCACCTTCTTTCTCTTTGTCGTTGTTTTTCCGAGACTGGTAAACTCAACATTTAAAATCTAAAGCATTTTACAACTTTTTCATGTCATCTCTTCATATACAATTTTGTTTTTAAATTATTAAATATATTGTATTTTTCTTTGGAAGTTTAATAATGTTTTATTCACTTAAATTTTATTTATTTATATTTAAATATATATATATAAAGAATTTCTACTTATGTTCCATAATATTCGTTGCATGGGATTTTTACTTTTAGGTTTTGTCAGCTTTGTTCTTACTTTTCTTTTCAACTGTGTATATATTTATTTCTAAGGAATTTGCTTAATGGAGAAAATATTGAAGAGTAAATTTAAAACTAAGACAAACGGTTTAGATAGAGTATAGTTGTTAATATTTTCGGTTTTGTTTTTTTATTTTTTACTTGATTAAGAAGAGCGTGGTGAATTACTTTGTCATTCTTGTTTTTATAGCTACAGAGTTAATTGAAATTTGTGTAGGGCATTGTTGTTCTATTTTGTTTTTGTTTTTGTTTTTTTATTACATTATAAATATTGTACATAATTAATATATTTTATTTTTGCTTTTTTTCTTAACCTCATCATCTGAAGTCATCTTAAATATTATCTTACCGTTGAAATTTATGCTACCACAATATCATCCTCATCGTTCTCATCACTGCTGCTTTGATAATCGTTGCTACCCCCTGCCTCATAATCACTACCCTTGTAACTGCCACCACCATCATCTGTTCTCTGCGATTTATCCACTTGTTTGCTGTCAGCACCGCTGGCATCTTTGACACAGGCCGATTCTAAATGTTTGTTAAGATAAGATTTCAGAGCAAATGTTTTGTTGCAGCGTTTACAGGCGAAATTCTTGTCTACCGAATGGGTTTGCATGTGGGCCCGTAAATTGGAGCGATCGGCAAATGCTTTGCCACACTGAACACAGGCGTAAGGTTTTTCCCCAGTGTGGGAACGCAAGTGACCTTGCAACAGCCATGGGCGCGAAAACAGTTTACCGCATATTTCACAGCTATGAGACAACTTGTGCGTTAGCAAGTGCATGGCTAATGCAGGCATGCTGACATAAGCCTTGCCACAGGTATTACACTTTTTGGCTGATTGGGAGTCCAGCGAGCGATGCGTTTGCTTGTGACGTGACAAATTACTTGAGGTGGCGTACTGCTTACCACATTCCGAGCATTTATAACAGCCCCGTTTCTTCTTCGCCAACACAGCCCCCTCAGCTTTACCCAACTGCTCGGCTTTCTTTTTACAAGCTTTCGTACGACCATCAACAATATTCATCGTGTACTTCCACATTTGCATATTGGCGTGCGATTGATGGTTGGAATGGCCCGACTCAGATGACGAAGATATATCAATGTCTATATCTGACGAGTGATCCGAATTGGGTGGCGTTAGAGGTGAACAATTGTCTGCAGTGGTATTTGAGACGACTGTTGAATGTGAATCATAGCCACTACTTATGTAACGAATCTTTGTAGACACTGCCTGACCGTGCTCGGTTTCCACGTAAATATTCATATGTGTGTTGTTTTTGTATTGTTGCTGTAGGTCCGTTGGTATTGCCATCTGTTTTGTTGGTGTTTGTTGACTGGAAGCACCGGATATTTCTTGCATGTGATCTTTCAAGCAGACGGAAGCAGGTATTGAAGATGAGGTGGATGTGTTCGTGGAATCCTGACGCGTTATTGTAACAACACAGGGTGGCGTTAAGGGTGGTAGACTTTGTGACAATGACAACAAATCGTGAGCGGCTTCCGTCTCCTCAACACTACGTTCGCGATAAAATTCTGTTGTGGGCAAGTCGCCTTTAATCACAGATTTTTGCTGATAGCCGGAACTAAGACGCCTTTGCTGTGAACTTAAACCCCCGGCAGGTGGTGCATAGAAAATGACTTTACCATCTTCTGTAGGGCTGCGACCGCTCACTTTTACGCTATGCGCCGTTTCTTTCATGCGAGTATTAACTGGAGAGAAAGAAATGCAAAAGTTTGTATTAATTTTTAGAAAATATATTTCGAAATGTCTTGTGCATCGATTATGTAAGACTTATTTTAATAGCCAATGGTTTGGTTAGGATCTTTGTGTATTGGGCTCAATATGTAAGAATAGATTAAATTACTGAAAAAGTTACAAGTTGAAAAAAATTCAAGTTTTTATACCGAAGTGTACTACTAGGCGATGTTGTCGTTACTTCTGATGATTGAATGCGTATGAAGCAGTTGAAATTTTCGAAGACTTATGATTACTATTTTTGAAGAAGAAGCCTGCTGTGTCAAAGCGATAAACCTAAGAATAGCAAATTGATGTGGACATAGAACTTTAACGCTGAAAATGTTATAGTCGGTCCTGCCTGATCATATAATACCCCACACTACTTAACTTCTTAAATTATGCTACAATGAATTTGGTTGTACGTGTATGCAATTACTTTTGAAATATCATTATTTGGAAATGAGTTCTAAAAATGGTTCGATTCGGTCCATTATCTACAGAGCCAATACATGACTTCGGGCCAATACATGACTTTGCACAAAATTTCAGTGAAATATCTTTAAAAATGCGACCTGTACCTTGCGTACAAATTTAAATGGACAGACAGACGGATATGGTTAAATCGATTCAGATTTTATTTTTAAATTAATCGGAATAATTGAAGGTAACGTTTAGGAGTTACAAACCTAATATATTTTTTGCTACAAGTGGACTTTTTGTTTAACTATGGGAGAGTCCTTTTACTATTATGAATTATTATTTCTGCTAAGTTTACAGTTAATATTTCAATTTCTGCCACATTTTATATATAGTTATGGGCGGACATACATTATTAACCGGTACACGCTTTCATACTAATTAAGAATATATATACTTATGGTACATACACACTATGTGGAGGGTATAAAAGACCAGAATTGCAACAGATTTAGAATTACCGATGCAAAGAACTTAATAAATAATTAGAAATAAAATAATATTTATTAAGCTTTTCATTTAATTATCTGGCAACTATTTGTACATAATATTTGACATAATTAAATTTCGACTAACATTCATTTCAACAGCATTGTGAAAATAAACGACAAAATGGAAAAATCTTTAATGTCTTTCGTACCATTTGTGTGGAGAATGTCGTTTAATATAAATTGAATTGTTGTTTATCATGCACTTTGTGTGTCAGTGTGAATGTAAGTGCATGTGTGTGTTTGCATGTACACGCACATGTAACTACTTATTAAAGCTAAACACAACACAAACACAAACACATCGCAATGTAATACAACAGAATGGAATGGAATGGAATGGAAATTTGTCAACATTCAAAATGACATGACATAGAAATTCCTTAAAATGTTACATGTGTCACTTTTTATACAGGGGGAATACGCATATGTATAGTATATGTGTGTGTGTGTGTGTTTCTCTTTCTCTGCAAGCATACTCGTCTGGCCAAAGGTCACAAACATTTTCAATTCATGTTTTCAATGCCTTACACCAAGTGTGGTCAAGTTAAGGTAAATATCCACTTAAGGATGTTTGTGTGTACCATACAAAATATATGTACGGCAACTACATGCATAACTATTTCACAAGTATTGTTAACGTAAGTGACTTCATAATTGACTGACAATTGAGTGAAAGTATTTTTATGAAATTTCTCCACACACACACACACACATACACAAACAATGCATATAAGCTAATGTGGAAAAAATTACACAAAAATTCTTTTTATGCCCTCCTAAACGGTTAGTGGTCGATTATTGTATACATTATTGTCCCTTAAGGCTTACAAGCATTTTTTTGCTTTTTTAACAAACACATCCCCACAGAATTTGTTGAAGAAAAAGACAATGAGAAAAAATTGTACGTTATTGGATTACAGGGAATAAGAAAATATGAAAAAGTAAAAGAAGAAAAACTGAAATATAAAATGTAGGCGTGGCAGGTACTTGCTTAAGCCTTGCTTTTAATATGTAATAACATCCAACTTGGATAAAATTCTTGGATAAAATTCTTCGTTTTTTTGTTATTTGGGGGCGTGTCTGTTATGCGGCCTAATTTTTGATATGTCCATGGAAAAATTCAATATAAAAGGTGCACCGAATTTCAACTTCGTAGCTTAATTATAGCTACATTTTTGTCAATTATAGGCATGGCTCTCGATCAATTTTGTTACATTTATTCCGAAATCTGTATTTAGAAACATTATTTGTACGAATTAAATCTTATTAACTCGAAGAAATAATAACGATCAAGAATGTTCCATCTCCAGCTGGACATACGGACACTTGTATGAATATGACTAGATCTAATTTGATTTTAAGGTTTGTGTGAAATATAATTTTTTATTGTTTCTGATGCATTTTTCTATATATTGTAAATAAAATTACAAAAATTAAACATTCGAAATATTCGAATAAATTTAAATAATATACGTTGATAGTCCGAAAAAGAACCGACCTAACAGGGAAAATAAAAGCAGCTTGGAAGATTAAACTATTTTCGACCATAATAATTGTTTTCAAACATCAACTGGCATCTTTACAACAAGTCGGCTACTTTTAGGACATAGCAATACCCTCACACCATATATTATTTAAATACTTGGTGCTGAACAACTTATTTTAATATCACTATAGTACCAATATAATTTATATGAAGCAGTTGCTCTCGTAAATTCGACTACCTTCACAGTACTTCAATAAAAATTCATAAACGATAGAAATAAAATACAGTGAAATGGAATAATTTGGCACACGCCATAACCCCACCAATTATATATTTTATGTACACATAACTAAAAACATGTTAGAGTGTGGTATAAGTTTATATGTACATTTTATATATATAGTTAGTTTTTATTAACAAGTAAAATATTTAAAAACTTTGCTGTGAGGCTTATGGCAAATCTTGGGTACTCATCAGCTCAAGGCATTGTAATAAAATATGTACTTTTATGTAATATTGGCGCTGAGGTCCTAAAGCAATTTTTAGTAATAACAAATTATAATAAAAGCTTTTAAAAAATCAATGTTTTTCCAGTTTTTGTTTAGCTATGGGTGTGTCTTTCAACCAATTTTGTTAAATTTTAATATTAACCAGAGCTGCCCTCTGGTTACCATTAAATTTAGAATCGATATTTTATTTGTTCTGGACGTAGAGACACGCAGGCGGACGTACGGACAAGCCGTAGTTTAATCGGTTTAAAGAGTAATTTGAATAAAAAACTGTCTAAAGCTTGGAATTTTTGAGTGTTATAAATAGTTTGACACACCTTAAGGTGGTAAGTAACTATTATTATATCTTCCAATAATATAAAACGTTCTCACTTGAGACAACTTCGACTCTGAAGTATCCCATCGATGTAACAAAAATATATTTGCGGCCATTTTTGCATATATTTCGATTCGCCAGATTGCTTATTTTATAAAGAAAACTATGCATACAATCGCACGAACGACTAAAGCCTTTCTTTCAATTTTTAATTGTTGCCAACAAAATACCGAACATTATACACCCGCTTCACTCAGACAAAGCGTATTGAAAATTGTTCCCTTGTTTTTTTGTGTGTTATTTTCTAAATGGTGGCAGTAGACCACTTTTGATAGTTATTGCTGTTGCGCTGTTGTTCGTGCTACTTGATATTATTACAGCGATTGCCTGTTGCCAAAACAAACTATGTTTCCCTGTTCGTTTTTTTCCAACTAATTTTGTAAATTTGAGGCACACAAACAAAGTTAAGCTCATTCTAAAATGCCTGCAACATTGAAGCATTTTCGGTGATGGCCCCAATAGGTACCATTCTCCAACTTATAGATAAATACCATACGATGGAAAATGAGCCATCGTAACAGTTATGATGGCATGTAGCTTAAAGTATTTTTTGTACTTTTTTTCCATATCAACTGGACGCTCATAAATATGAAAAAGGCAAACATAGATAACCCAAGTTTAATATTAAAAACATACCCAGAGAGCTATTGTGGATGTAATGCAAACAAATTTTAAAGCAATCGATTTAATTCTGTAATCATTTGGTTTTAATTCTCTATTTAAATGGCTTGGTTTCGGTTTTAGTTAAATAAAGACTTACTGGTAGGATGCCTCTGTAATTACTGGGGTTATATTATTCTCTACCATCGCCTTCTGTTCTAATAACCGGTTGCCAGTAAATGTTTTATAATTTAAATCGCTTTTAATTCTTAGTTAAATACTTTAATGGCTTTAGCAATGCACACCATACACACACACATGCACACACCCTTAAAATACTTCGCAGAGTGAGTTGTGTTTGGTTGATGCCAAGTTTAGTCGAACTGATATTATAAAAATGGAACTCATGAACTCTCTTCAAATGATAACTAATGATGAAACCTAAACCTGCTTTCCTTGGATCTATTTTTAGTGTTGTTGTAATAGTAATTTTTCTCAAGTGAAGCCATAGTAGTCACAGCCATGGAAAAACTTACTCGGTCCACTTGAACTCCGCGAAGGTTTTTCAAACGAATGTTTATTCTACGGCGTTCCATACAACGACTTCTGTAGAAGCTGCAGAGATGAACAAGAGGTTGAAACTGTGGAGCATCTACTGGGGAAAATGGCACAAAACAATTGGAGTCACATTCCCGGAGAGTCTAGGGTCACTAGATTTTCGATCTCAAAATATCTATAACGGTTAACTTTATTGGCCAACGTAATCGCCCTTGGCGTTCACATGATCTACCTAACCTAACCTAACCTCAATTCTAATCTTGATCTAAAGTAATCTTTCCCCGCTTTAGCTCAAAACCTTAAAAATAGTACAAACATGTTATTTTCATCTAATTTCTTCCAATTTAAAACGTTTTGTTCAAAGGGTTCTATAAAGTCACTATTTATCCAGATATTTTCTATTTTTTTATTCTACATTTATACACAAAACTACAAATAGATTCATATTAAGTTTAATTGCTTTGATTTAGCTTTTTTTTCTTTATACATACACACGTACGTTATTACTACTACAGAGTTTTACAAAAAAAAAAATCATTCCATGTCCATTTAGATATTGTTACAAGGAAGAGCAATTATATGAATTTTTAATACTTTTTACGGAATGTAATCTTAATATTTACACAAGTTTCCCATTTCAGCCGAATTATTGTAGAATTTAGAAAACGAAAACTTTTCATGGAACAAAAATTATTTAACTGTGACAAATTTTATTAATCTCATGTAATACTTTAGTAATGGGGTTATACCAAGTTTGTTATATCGTTTGCATCATGTTATCAAAGCGAGAGATGTTACCTCAGCATTTGCAAATATCGAGAGGGAATAGGAGGAGAAGGGGTTTAGCGGTGAATGAGGTCAAAACGAGGCTTATGGTATCAACATGCAGGGATTCACGGCGCCTTGAATCCCTTGTCTGTTGTGACCAGTATAGCTTCGGGGTAGTACGAGAATTAATCTATCTAGGTACCAATAAAGAAAATCTATTTAACCATTGAGGTTTTATTAGATTTTTTGGTTGTTAAAAAAAAATCGCCGCACTCCTACTTTACATACAATAGAAGAAGATATCAAAGATTTGTCTAAGTGATGGCTCTAGAATGGTGAAGCTTAACCAACTCCCTTTTTATTCCTAGACAATGAGATTCCTTATCAGAATATCGTAATTACCAACACTTTAGTTTTGTTGAAAATCATTGTTTTAGTTTCTCTCTCCCCCAATCTCTCTCTCTCTCTCTCTCTCTCTCTCTCTCTCTCTCCATGCAATTTCTGACATTTTAAGTATTTCGTATAACAATAGACCATGTGATAATTGAAAATCGATTAGTGGCCTTTGTTTATTGCATATGAGACCATCAAGTGATGGTTGTAATATTTCTTTGCATACGTTAGGGCTTTTGTGTGTATATATGCATATATTAAACATTGAGACATGTTGTGTGGCACGCGATGTTCTGCAAATGTTGACCCTAAGCAAGTAACCTTCTACAGTCTATTTATAATGACTGTTAGCTAAACAAACACATTCAACAGTGTTTATGGGATATTAAGTGTTGGTCAATGAAAATCAAATATCGAACAAAGCAAAACAAAATAAAATAAAATAAAATAAATCATTATTGAAATTATGGTCAAATTTTAGTTGGTTAGCATAAAAATTGAAAATTGATTCGACGGAGTGCGTATTTGCGTTCTAGTGTTTTATGTTATGAGAGACGTATGAGTAATTTTTATTAAAAACAGCATACTCGTATATTACGTCAAATAAGTGAAAATGTTACAATTGGTCAAGCCCGACCATTTAATATCCTATATCTTACAAATCATTTATTTGAATGTACATGCGAGGCATTACCATACAAGTCATTTCGAGAAATATCAGGAGAAAATCAAGAGGGATTCTAAAAATGGCCCGATCTGATTCAAAATTATTACAGTCAATTACTAAGCTCGTTAACAGTTCTTAACCAATTCTTTTTTTAAATATTAAAAAATGCGACTTAAAGACTTCTGTTATAATAGGATAGGATATGTGGAGGGGTTCTAAAAATGGCTCACTTAGGTTCATTTTCAATAGAACTCTTTTTTGGTGCAATGCATGATTTTGTAACAAGTTCCTAATTAAATATCTTAAAAAATTCTACCTCAAGCTTACATGGACATTCAGACGGGCATGGTTAAAACGTTTCAGATTTTCATTTTGAATCGAAATAATTATTTATCGAATACATAATAATTGAAGGTGGCTGTCGCATGTGTCGTTTCGGAATTATAAACATCAGCCCAAACTTAATATACCGTTTGGCATAAGTGGTTCCGGGTATAAAAGACGCAAAACCTAATTTTGACCAAACTTTAAATATTCTCTACATCTTTATACAAGCAATGGGTGTGGCATGTACAAGATTACGCCTTTTTGTGTTAGCTCGCAAATCGAGTTCTACGTTGGGTATATATTTAAAAAAAAAAAGTGGGCGTGTTTGGATAGAATAATTTTAAACATTTATCAATCTATCAATTTTCAACTTTACAACTAAATATTTGGGGCAGATAAGATAAGATTTTCCTTCCTTGTGGGCGTGGCTCTTGACTGATTTTGTCCCAGTTCAGATAGCGTTCTTTGTGTAGAAACCAGAAGTGCATGTAAAAACATTTCAACTCAAAATGCCATTAGCAGAGATATACGTGGACACACGGACATTCATGTCAGGATAAACCAAAATTTGGGTATGACTAAATATATATAAACTTTATAGGGTCTTTAATGTTTCTTTCTGGCTGTTGCAAAAAATGGGGAGGGTACTTTATGTGGAGGGTATAAAATGTAAATTTAAAAAAGCATTTCAGTAATTGAACTAATTAATCCGGGATGATATTGCCCATGGACAAATATTTATAATATAGTAATTGAAAGTGTGTTTCAAAATTTTATTTAAAATCCTCTCTACGCGCTACGAACATAAACTTAACGCGTAAATTTCTCACGTATTATGTTGTGAATGATTAAAAGAATTCTTTTCATTTGTGGAAAAATTGACAAACATTTTATATATACACAAATCACACACACACACATACATGTTTAAATGTAATTTTTGCTTTTATAATTCTATGAACAATTTGTGAATGACTGCGTGTGACATTGTGACTGAGTTTATAATATAATATTGAAAAAATTTGTGATATGAACATTGGCAATCAGTTTGTATATGTATATGAATGTGTTTTCGAATTTTTTAAAATTTCCATCACGTTCAGTGGCTGCATCATCCTGTTGCTATTTATTTCGTTTGCAACGCCTATACACGTGTATGTATGTGTGAATGTGAATGCATGTTATAGAGATTTGGATCAAAATGCAAATCATTGAAAAGTTCACAGGTAGCAATAAAAGGGGACGAGAAAGCAGCAACTGAGATGAAAATAAACATAATCATCGACAACGTTAACGATCACACGTAGACTTCATTGTAAAGCATACTAACATAGTGAAACATTTGTTCGTATATACGGGTGATGTGCTTCCCAACATCCACTACAACGCAAATTAAATGGATACTTTGTAGAGTTTAGGTAAACATTTGTTAAATCGATTTCATCGTGCTTCACATAAGATGGAGGACACATTACGTTTGCTGTTGTGTTTGCAACATCCACAAGGAGGCCTTCAAAGTTTATATATTCTTGATTACCATTAAAATCTATATATTCTTTTGTTTTTCTAACCTTTTCAGATATTTTTTACATAAATTTCTATTTTCGGTGGTCAGGTTTGCATTTAAATTTGATAAAATCGATCAAGAGCCACGCCCTCAATTGCGAAAAATCCCTTTATATGCCATAAAAATTTAGCTATTTAATTGATGATATGATATATATAATAATCTGCAATGACGTGCCAAAAATGAGGGTGACTGTATAACAAACACGTTCACAATTTATAAAAAAACCCTGTTTAGGATGGAATCCTACTTCCAAGTTGATTTCCACGCCTATTCTTTATATATACTATAAATAAATAAATTAAAGGTTATATAAGATTTGACCTATGACGAATTCATTTTATTTGATTTGTTCAAAAATAATACATCAACAGGTGCATTATTTATTAGCAGCTGTTTCACCGCGCTCGGTGCGTATGAGTAACATTTAATTTTGGTTTATGAAGCGCTTATATTAAAATAGCTTGTGCTCAAATCTAATTACAACAACAATTTCCAATTAACGTATTAATCTAAAGTGAAGCAATAAATTATTGATGAATTATTAAACTCACCTGGTTCTTGGTGTGTTTTGTGTTGTGTAACGTTATTAAAAACGTTATTGTTGTTGTTGTTGTTATTATCAGTTATGCATGTATGTTGTTGTATGCGTTGTATATTTGGGCTAATAGTGCTAATGGTTGTGCATATGCTTGTTGCTCTGCTAAGGCTATTTGGGGATGCATGGCGTTGAGGGCGATTGCGGCGTCGCTGTTTATCTTTGGCATTCATTTCCATCAGTGATTGAGCTGCCGACCATTCCAAACGTTCACAAACTGTTCCCCCATCATCATTACGTGTACAATTAACATTATTATCAACATCATCATTATTATCATCATCATAATCATGATGATTGCGTTTAATTATAGCAATTGTTGGTCTTGATGGTACTGGTGCGGATGCTGGTTCTGTTGCTATTCTGTTGCTGCGTGTGGCTGTTGCTGTCAATTGTAAATCATTTTCGGACTTTGAGTGTGCGGTAGTTTCGTTATTATTATTATTGGTGTTGATGTTGCTACTGCTGCTGTTATTAACCACAATATGACCGGCATTAGTTTTCGGTGCGTTGGCATTTGTATTTATGCAACTCTGTCCATTCGATGGTTCTAATGATTTTTGAACAACATATATGGTTGTTGTCGTTGTTGGCATATGATTTCTTGACTCCTGTATAACCTCGGCAGTTTGTTGCTCATTGTAGTGACCAATACATAGCAAGTGTTTACCATTTTGTAAACGTCGTGTTTGGTTAACGATACTGTTTTGGGGATCTTGTAGCTGTAGCTGTAGCTGTCGCTGTAGTTGTTGCTGTTCGTTATTTGTCTGGCTGTCACCGTCCAAGATTGAGTATTGCTGTTGCTGTTGTTGGTGTTCGTAATGTTTCTGCAGGGGAGCACCCAAATTGTTTTGGTTGTTGTTGCTATTAGAGATGATTATATTACTGGTGCTGGGTAATTTTTTTGCTAAAACAATTTTACTGGCGGCCGCCATACAATCCACAGACATTTTTGTGGTATTTTTTAAAAATTCTTTTCTGTTTCTGTTGTAATAAATTTTTATTTAATTTATTTTTGTTTTTCGTACAATTTATTTTGAAGCGATAGAACACAACCTTTCGTAGCTTTTTCTATTAGTTGTTATCCTTGTAAAGGATATTTGCACCGTTTTTTTTTTTATAGTAGAATAAAATGTTTGAACGAGTTTCAAACAGAGAATTTTTCTCATAACAAGAACGTTTTATTAGAGGATATTTTTAGTACGTACACACACACAGACATTTAAAACCAAATATGTAAATAATTTTTATGGGCTTTTCGAAAAATTTCGTATTTCACAGTTAGGTATTGCTTTCGTTGTAACGTTGACTTGGGGTATTCGCTGTATTCGTTTCTTCGTTATGTTGTGTATGCATTCCAATTAATCGATTTACATTAATTGGCTTCTGGTAAGAAATTTAAATCAATTTTCGTTTTGTAGGCTTGAAGAACATGAACATGAAGATGCAGAGAAACTTATCTGCAAAAAATATTGTTTAAGAGAGAATGTTGATAAGATGTTGTTTTATAAGAATTTGTACAAAATATTTAATGGAAATATTTCAATTGAAATTGATAAAGTGTCAATTCAAAATGAATTAAGTCCAACCCAGTTTAAAGTAAATTTCATTTGAAATTTAAAAAACTTCAATTAAAGTTGGAAAAGTTTTGATCAAAAACGGAAAAGATCGGTTAAAATCTCCATTTGAAAGTGTTAAGTAAATGTCATTTGAAATTGAAAAAATTTCAATTGAAATTGAAAAATCTCAATTAAAATTGAAAAGTGTAATGTTTTTTTCATTTTTTATATATATATTTATTACAAATTTTTGTATAATTTTGAAAGACTATAATTCTTTACAGTTACATTACAGTACTTTGAATGGCCTACTTAATCTATCTCCCATGATTTTTTGAGAAAAACCATAGAGAAAGATAATCTGCAATTTATAAGTTAGTTTTATTTAAAAATTTTGCCACAAGTCTTGTCTGTTCAACTAGTTATGAACAAAGTATGCCACAAGTAAAGAATAAAATTTGTACTTAAACCAAACCTCTACATTTATATATAAATTGGGGACATGGGGTGTATCTGATTACGTCCTTTAATAATGGGTGTTTTAAGTATAAACTCGCAAGTTAGATTGTGAGCCAATAAGGGTTTTTTTTTGGAAATTTTGGGCGTTTTTGTTATCCAACTTCGCATATATAGATTATACACCTACTTTCAACTCCATAACTCAATTTTTTTGGTTAAAAAGATATTATGATGAATTATGGGCGTGGCTCTGAAGCTCATTTCGATCAATTTAAACAGACTAAGCCGCTAAACTAAAAAAAAATCAGTCCAAATCAATATTAACGACTGTTATCGCTTCAGTAACATACGTTTTCACGGCGGGACAAAGGACGGGTTTGTAATGAAAGAGCAAAGTGAAATAGAAAAGGAGAGACAACAAGAAGATTGCTTTAATTTCTTGTGTTTGGGTGCATTTCATTAAGGTTTTAATTGAATTTTTAACGAAGTTAAGCCGACACACCGACCACAACAAAAGAAGTGACAAAGAAACAAAAACGGAACAATTTATGAAAACAAAGGAAAAAAACAACAAAGAAAACAAAGAAGGGAAATAAAATCGAATAGCAAACATACATACACACATATACACACATGCATAGGGAGAGAGTGTATATGGTAACGTGCAATAAGTATATGTATGCGTCTGTTTGCGTGTGTGTAAGTACCAGCAGTAAGTTTGTTTTTATTTCCCCATTGTACATTGTTGTTGGTGTTGGCCACCTGTCAGAATTGAGTCATAAAAAAAAAAAAACGCTCCAAATATTTTTGATATTTTTATGTACACCTAAAAGAGACGTTATTTATGGTATGTCTGTATGCATGTATATACATATATGTATGTCACATATAACAGTTTATATGTATGTAATATTTTTGTGACTTTTACATTATTTGAACCTAAAATATGACATTTTTTGTGTTTGTTGTTAATGAGTTTCTGTGTGTTGAAGTTACGGTACGGTAACACTGGCTATTTATTTTAGTGATTTTACCTTGTTTATGTGTTTTTATGTGTCCGATTACATTCTCGAGCAATGTTGTCAACTTTAATTAAATCATTTACCACGAGTAGAAACGTAGTATAAATAAAACGCTAAAGTTCTTTATGAAAAAAAATCAAATGAAAAGATAATAATTACATTGTATAGGGATAAATAGTTAATACAATAATAACGATTTGTTTCTATTTTTTGCATTTTATGTTATTACATCAAATGTTATCATATCTATTAACCGACCATGCCCATTTTTGGCATAACGCTGTACTGTGCAATAACATATATGTTATCCAAATATTCAGCTCAATGTTTGTAGCATATAAATCGATTTTGTCTAATTTAAAAAGCCATCTACGTATAAAAATGAGAAGTGTTTATACAAAATTTCCGCTAAATCTGTAAAAATTTACAGCCATGAGAGTGCCAAGAATATACGGACATACGGACACAACGACATATAAGTCTAGATCGACTCAGTTTTTGATACTAATCAACAATATATATATTGTAGGGTCTCTGACGCCTCCTTTGGGGTGTTATAAATAGAATGATACACATACACTTAGTATACCCCCATCTTAAGTGCAGAGTATAAAAATACTAAAAATTTTAGTTGGCAGGCATTACTATTTATTCAGTTTAATAAACAACTTATTGACATATAAAACTTTAACCTGAGACGAGAGACTTATAAGCTAGTACTGTGCTTCAATTTTAAGTTACATTCCTTAGCAAGAAGGGGAAAAAGCACTAAATTGATATCACTGTTACTGGAGCAAACAAGTGTTTTACTTTTAAACTGCCTTCTATTCTGTCCCTCTTTCTGCAGAGAGTAGAGCTGTTGTTCTTTCTCTTAATAGGATATACTATTGCAATTCTTAACTGCATTTGTATTGCTTGGTGAGAGAGAGAGAGATCCCATATTGCATATAAATGCTTAGATGCGGCGGAAGGCAAAAGGGAAATAAAAAGCAATCAATGAATCCATAATACTGTCATTTCGTTATATCGTCAGGAAGTCATTCATAATTTTTAATATTTTATTTAGTCATAAAATATTTTATATATTATACTTTAGGTTGTTTTTGAAACCTTTTTTCCTCTTCTTATTCTGGTATTTGTTGTTGTTAATTGTAAAAGAACGAGGCCGAGACGACGACAGCCGAATATATTCTTTACATATATGTTGTTGTTATTGTTGTTACTCTTCTTTTTATTATTATTGTTATTGCAATGACAGTTATTGCTTTTATTACTAAAAATATGCACATTCTGTGATTTTAGCACCCTTTACCACCTTCGCCAACTAACCATGCACTTGCGGACCATAATAAAACAAAAAAAAAAAAACGATTCTTAAACCCCAGCCAACATCATGTGGAAGGTAACCAGCAGCGAAGCTTCCATGCTGCATTTGCACATACAATGTCTCACAATCAACAATGATAACAACAACAGTAATAGCTACAACAACTACCCTTACACGAAAGGATATTAAGTAATCGCTAACAAAATATTTTCATGAGATTTTTTAACTTGCATTCCACTGAAATTTTTGCATAATTTCTTTTTTCCTTTACTCACATTTTTCACGCATTTTTTCCAAACTGTAACTCTATTCACAGGCACACACACACATTTTTTTATGCTTTCGCGATTTTTTTTCATAAATATTTTCATTTCATATAATTTTCTGTGATATTGGTTCGTTCGTTGTTTGTTTTGCGTTTTTTGTTTTTTGTTGTTTGTTTTTGGGAAAGAAAGAAAGATGTATCAATATATATGGTTGGGTAGCAACAAGAGCCTCTTGGACCTCCTCCTTCTTCTTGTTTTTCTGCGTGTTTTTTATTTTTCTTTTTTTCCGATAAAAATAGTTTTCAGTTAAGTTCAGGTTTATAATACGAGAGTGCTTTACGCGTAAACATTGAGTTTAACTTGGAAATTTAAGTTTTATACACAGTACACAGTAATTGAATAATTAAGAGATAAATGAAAATTTTGGAGAAAAAATATGTAAATTGTAAAATTATTAACTTTGCACAGTTGCTGCGAATGTGCGTCAGTTTTGGATGTACCACTCCCTTCTACTAAACTAAAACTGGCGAACAGACAGCAGCAAGTGCTTTTCAACTGTTGGTTACTATACAATGGCTGCCTCTATATACATTTGCTTGCTGGCTTGGATGGCTGGCTGCAGTACATTAGTATGTTGGCCTTTTTAGAACACTTTGTGTCACATAACATAGAGGTTGTTTACGCACTTTACAAACGAAGAGATGCATTATGGAGAGCAATAGAAAGAGAAAGAAAGAGAGAGAGAGATTTGGTTCAGACTTTATTCCATAAAATCTTATGGTTTTTATTCGGTTGGTTAAAGAGAGCTCCAGTTCACAGCTATAAAGATGAAGAAGAAGAATAGTGAAGTAACTGTGAAAGGATGGGCGATCCAGTAAATACAACCCGGAGTAAAGTTTCAAGTTCCCTTTAATTGTTGATGCGTCTGCAACTGGTGCACAATTCGTGACGCTGTTTTATGTTCCAAAGAATATTTATTTCAATACCAAAGACCACCCACTGGAATATCCTCAAAGCGTTTTTTTATTAATTAATTAAAAGAGAAATTTAAAATTGATTACAAATTAGATTTTTCACTTTCCGTCTAGCCCGTTACTATGCACTATGCCGCACTGCCTACTACTCACTCATACATTAAACATCTCTCGGTGGTTTTCGTGGCTGTTTCTTTACAACCCGTGATGCAGTAATATTGTATAATACACAACAAGTAGCAGCGCAATGTGTTACAGAATCCCGTTAGAGCAGTACAACAACAAAAATAAGAAAAAACAAAACAAATTGCAGCTAAACTCTCCTGAATTGCTCTTAAATTGCATCAAATACTTAAAGGCGCATGCGTTAACAGGCAGCGACCTGTGTGCTTCCGGGTTATACCCGCACACACACTTGTGGATTGCTTTGCAAAAATCTGCTTCATCTTCTTGTACATTTTCTATTCCTCTTCAAGGGGTTGTTCCGTCAAGCTTAATTCAGAAACATGTCAAGAGAGAAGAACAGAACAACTGGGTGAGAGAGAGAGAGAGGGCGAAAGCAACAGTACAATGTGTAATACTTGGTTGATACTTGGCCTCATTCATTGTTTGTTTTTCTTGTTGGCGCCGCCGCTTTTTAAATTTTGTTTTGATTCCCTGTTGCTGCTGTTAGTAAAATGTTGCTGACATGGATTGTTTCTTAAGAGCATTTGAATCATTACATGTACTGTTGTGATACGTACACTGTAGAACGTACACTGTGCAAAATTCGCGTGAATTAGTGGATTAGCGACAAAAATGATAAACTTGGAAGCAGTTTTATTATTATTGTTTCTGTCTGATTTTTGTGGAACTTGTTTAGAACATAATTTGACTTTCCCTCTAGAAGCGATATTCTTCTACGAGAGAAGGCCTAACAGTTACAAAAGGGCTTAAAATTCAATCGATAATAATTAAACTTCACATCTATACATAAAATGTGGGCGTGGATTACGCCCTGAATAATTCATATATTATGTTTCAACTAATGAATCAGTTTAAACATCATATAAGATTTTTTGTAAATTGTGGGCGTGTCTGCAAATAGATTTTTATCGATTATGGGCGTTAATATTTGCACTATTTGGCGTGTTAAACGAACAACAAATGTTTTTGCAAATTGTGGGCGTATCTGTTATTCTATACCGCCCATTTACGGCACATCTACAATGGGGCTCGATATAAATGTTTGTACCGAATTTCAACAAGCTCAGTTTTTGAGGCTGATAGATGTATTATGTTGTTTGTGGGCGTGGCTTTCGACTTTCATATATTGCTTATATTAGCAATAAACTATGAATAAATTTAGACATATCTGTCCATCCGTCTGTGTATGGAAATCACTCCCCTGATCGAAAAATTGATAAATCTTTTTCAGAAGCAGAAATGTTGGCTATCTTTACAAATGAACAGAAACTGAAAATCAAAATTTGAAATTGGGCAAAATTGGTCAAACGATACTTCGGTACAACAGTATTTGGAAAGAGGCATCATTTTCTGAATCGATTTGACCATATCTTGCCAAAGGAGATACCTATTGAAAATGGTTCGAATTGGACCATTTTTAGAATACCTCTCCATATAAGGTCCTATTATAAAGGAAGTTCTTATCTAACGAAGATTTACAATTGCTTTAAACCTTTAATTTATTTGCGGTTCATTTGGTTTGCATTTGCTCAGCATATACGGTAGTTTTGGAAATTTTTAAACTCTTTTTATATTTTAATTCAGAATCTTACGTAGTGACTATGTACGTGTTGAGGTTACGATGATTTGAATTCTTATAATTGACAGCATTTATTTTATTGCATGTCTTAGCAGCGCATACACGTATCAGTGCACAATGCAATTAATTCCAATTGCTCCCAACAACCAACAATATTATAACAACAACAACGGTAATTATTAGTTGCATAGCGAGGACTTAATACTGGGCTACGGCAAAGCAGTGTTTGTATATGTGTGCGTGTAAGTGATTAAGCGGACGTACGTATAGTTATGTATGTGTGAACACAAATATGTGAAATAGTTTGCGTGTTTGTTGCATGTTTTTGAGTTTTTTTAAATTTTTTTTATTTCACTTTATTTTCCTTTATTCATTTAACTGCTTTTCCTTTTACTTTTTTATGACACTAAAACAAATAAGTTACGACAAAACACTTTGTCAAGCTGTGATAATAAATACGCAAAGTCGAAAAGTCATCAGAGAAAGAGCGAGAGTGAGTGAGAGAGGGGAAAAGGTAGAGTGTCAAGTACGACCATCCCCAGTGTGCTGCGTAGCTGTTGTTAATCACAGTGGCGGCGGTAGGAGAAGCCGTGTAACACTTGTTGAGAATCACAAAGGTGCGACTATGATATATACGTACAGTGCAATGAGACTTCTGCCGATTTCCCTTTTCACTCATTCTTTATAGTTATGGAAGAAATATTAACTTGTTGAGGTTGATAGCTGTTGATTGTTGTGTTAACACTAATGCAACATATTGGATGATTTTCTTTTGTGCTTTCCTTTTGTTTCTACACTGCCACAGTACTGAGATTCCAAATACTTATGAATGTAATTATTGTAATTAGAGAGTCATAGTGCACTTGTATCAATCACTACTGATCGCACAGGAATTTTCAAAAAGACATACAATTAAAATAGCTTGTGTAGGGTATAGAAAGAAGAACATGTGTTTCTTCTTATTAGCAACTGATTGAATAGATGCAAAAATGCTTTGAATTTCATGAACGTGTAAAATTTATTTCAACATTTTCGTGAAATGGTGTAATTTTCCAACAAAAGAAAAAACAGAAAAAACAGAAGAGGATTTCTTTACTCTATAAATTTCGGGAACTACATTTATTATTCTTATAAGCAAACTTGGTTGTACATGTGTGTATTTTCTCTTTTTCATTCCATTGAAAGCTTAAAATCCTGCCATTTTTCAACGAAACACTTGAAATTTGTCAAAAGTTTGACTGAATGTTTGGGATTCAATGCTTTTGCATATATGACGCGCGAATGCAATGCACACAAATATTCCAACACCATAAATACATACGCTACTCGTCGTACCACATAAATTCAATGTCTTTTGCTGGTGAATGACACGCACGCTCTTCTAAAAATGTGTGAAGGAGAGTTGTGTGTTTGTGTCATCAATACCGCGTTAAGAATTATTAGCCCGTTTAAATATTCATATTCAACTATATTGACAATATATGTATATGCAGATAGAAATCTATCTATAAGTAGCTGTGGGAATTCATATATCTGAGGTAGAAATATTTTTATATACCGAGCAACATATTATCAGACACTTGTTTAACATAAAATATGTATGTTCGTATGCGGTTGCCAGTAAAGCAATGCGACTGCCTTGAAACATAATCTGTGTGTGTGTGTATGCATATGTGAAAGGAAATAAATGCCAAAAAAGGAAGAGAGAAAGAAAACCTGTCGATTTATGTCACTGTTACTGTATGGCAATGCCATAAATCTTGCATATGATTGGCACACTTTATAAATATGTATATAAATCGAATATTTTGCCTTATTGACAGTTAAGAAGCCCTACACATTACTTAAGCTGCACTTTTATTTTGAAGAAAAGAATTTTTTGGAGTTTTAACGGTGAATATATTTTGTACGGGAAAAACGCAGTTCTAGGCGATTGCGTTTTGAAAAAAGAGAGAGATGGAATCGGTAGGCGGTCATACAAAGGGATAGGTTGACAGATGGACATTTGTTTCTATGAAAGACTGATAAACTGAGAGTCTTATAGATAGATAGATTGCTAGTCGAGATTGACTGATAGACTTGTAGAATGGTAATCTGAAAGTCTGTAGACCGACAAACTAATTGTCTGATAATCTTATAGAACGATAGTCTGATATTCTAATAGACTGATAGTCTGAAAGATTGATGGTCTGATAGACTGATTGGACAAAGTGCTAGGTAAGAGACCGATACTCTGGACTTATAGGTATAGTGTGAAATACTTATAGACTACAAAGACTAGACAGTCTGCTAGCAGTCTAGCAATTGTACAATGGTAGCATTGATTGACACGTTATACTCATAAACGGATAAGCTGGTATAAAATAATAGAATGATGAGATAGTCTGATAGACTGTTAGACTTCTGGGCTGATTGACTGCTGGAGTAAAGACTGCTAAGCTATAGACTGATAGTCTGATTCAATTATAAACTGATAGTCTGATAGACTGATATATTGCTAGACTAGACTATAGCAGATACTGTTCTTGCTGATAAATATATAATATAGGCTGATAATCTGATGGACTGCTTAACCAGATTAGACAGCAGACTGTCTGATAAAATATTAGACTGATGTAGAATGGTAGAATGATAGCCTATTGGCTGTTGGACTTATAGACAGATAGACCCATAAGGAGATGGTCTGCTATATTGCTAGACTTCTAGGCTAATTGACTGCCAAACTATAGACTGATAGACTGATAGGTCAATAAACTAATAGACTAGAATAGATAGACTATATGCTCTGGTATTCTATACTCTAGTAATTTAAGAGACTTATAGGTATTTATAATGATAGTCTATTATACTGATTAGAATGTGAGGCTGGTTGACTGTTAGTCTGAGGAACTGTTAATCTAAAAACTGATATACCCGTAGATTGTTAGACTATTGTCAGCCTATTGGCTGATAAGAGAATACTTTTACAAGGAAAATTATTTTGAATTTATCGCTCTAATAAAAGGCGCCCTTCATTTCAACCACTCAAAAGTTTCAGCAAACCGTTGAAATTTAATATACTTTTACCATATGTAGGGTATGATAAAGATTCGCATGTTGCAGCATGTGTTATATGCATACAAGTTCACAAGTGTTTTTTCTACCACCTCATATACAATGATTTATAAATCACACAAACAGCGAAAGAATCTTTTTCCTCCGATGACGTTGATGGCACAACATGTCTGTAAAAATGTAATATTAATGATGATTATGATCATCACAAACTTCATCATATATGATGTTGGTGATGTTGCCGATAATGAGGTCTACAAAACTTTCATTTATTCAAGAATGTATTTTCATCCCTTTTTTTTTTATTTTTAAATTTTCTCGCGCTTGATGTGTTGAAATATAGTTTACAACAGTATGGTAAGTGTGTGTGCCTGAGTGTGTAAGTGTTCAAGTGCGTTAGAAGGTGTTCAGCGTAGTAGTCTCCTTCCTTTTTGTAGCATTTCTATTCCCTGCCATAAATCATACACAAATGACGGATGGTAACAACGAGTTGAACATGCAAATGCCATTTGCAACATATTTACGCTCGACTAATTTGCTGTTGCATTTTTATTTATTTATTTATTTCTGTCTTTCGTGATGTATTTGTTAACGTCGTCTTTTCACATAGCGTTTTTATTGTTGTCGGTGTTGTTGTTGTTGTTGTGGTACGTATTTTGATAAATCTTTCAACCGTTTTAGGTTTAGCAGGAATTGGTGGAAGCTTTCTTTAATGCAATATAAGGATGATATTTGGTTATTGAAAAACTCCTTACATAAATTTGGGTACATACTATTACTATTTAGTGTATCAAGGGCAGCAGTTAAATTAGCTATGAGCCTTTGGCGTTGTATCTTAAGGCTTTGAAAAGCACTTTTTCAGATTTATTCAAAAATCGTCCACACAAGTAATTAGAGAAAGCATAAATGAACAAAAGCATTAAAGAAGGTCGAAGCAACAACAACAACAAAGCAAAGGAATGTCAATAAAGGAATCGCTGCAGTGACATCATATGCTACCGTAACCGTTCGTTTCTCTTGTAAATATTCGTGTAAACTTACTTGTTTTGTTGTATTTTTGGGAAAATTGTATCAAGTTGTGGTTGCTTCTGTTTTTTTTGTTTTTTGTTTCCTTCTTTTGGACCTTTCACAAGAAAATTGTACTTGTGTCGCGTGTCCTGGCAAAGCAATATTTTCTTGTATGTTTACATAGCTTAACATTATTAATGGTGTGTTTTACTATACACACACACAATTCATGTTGCATAAAGTAAAAATCTGTTTAAATAAAAAAGAAATATTTCTTTTTTTGGTAACAAAATTCTTAAATAGCAAAGCAGTGTTTACAAACACTTGGCCAGTACGTTGGGCATGTCTTTACTTTCGGTCATATTTTTAATTTATGCAACACCCAACGTTTCGTGACAAAAATATTTGTTCAACGAAACTTTTGTAAACGCTTTTTAGATATAAATATATATAAATGTGTATATGTATGTAAGGACAATGTTTATTCCTGTACAATGTGTGTTTGTGTGTGTGTTTGTATGCGTCTTTTCTCAATGTGCTAGAATTCATTGTTGTGCAGATCCGCTTATGAACATTTTCTCTTATTGGATGTGAATGCAACCAACTGTCCTTAGACCACAAACGATCCACAGGAAATCACCCACTGTGTCGTCGTTATGTCTTTTGGATGCACAAACCAACCAAGCAACCAACCAACCAATCAGCCAACAACGACAATAACAATAAAACTGGCAAGCAACAAGGCATCGTAATTTCATTGCATTACAGCGAATAACTAAAACAACAACAACAATAATAACAACAATAGCAGTAAAAATGGTCACAACAGCAGCACATTATGACACAATAAGTAAACGAACAAAATCACGTATAAGTAAATAAACGAAAAAGAGACTAGAAAATCAACCAACAACACCAACAACAACAACAAAAATAAGAACAAAAATAACATAACAAAAAAGTACATTTGACGTGAATGGAATTTTGTGTAACCACCAGCTCTTACAACACTTGGAGATAACTTTTGACAAACAAAACAGTGAAGCTTCTAGATTGTGGGCGTGGATGTCGCATACTATTCGTATATAATAACTATTTACTATTAATGAGAGTAATCGGGTATCTACCACGCCCACTTTATTTTTTATAATATTTAATATTCTTTTTTTAGCTTTAATTGCATTGTAGTCGTGTTGTGTTACTGATTTTGCCCATTTTTAATACCATTCAGCCTACAGATTATCCAGAGTTCAGTTAAGTTAGAAATCGATATTTTAAATTCTACAATCGGGAGAAAGTTTGTGACAGGCAGACAGACAAACATGATTGCAGAGATACGAAATTTGAAACCAATCCATTTCTGGAGAGTTTCATGGCCTTCTTTACTGATGGTTGGTTGGTTGGTTACAAGGGTTGTTGACAAAGTGAATATATCCCAGTTTAGTGTATGTAGACAGTACAACGAAATGTATAGCGCGACAACTTGTTACGGTCGATAGAGAAAGCGAATTGTTCGTTAGGAGCAGGCAGGATTTGTGAGCTCATGCCTGCCCATCTATGTATTGTGCATTGTGTTGGATTTTTTTCACACTGTTGCGTTTAAGCTGCTGCTGGTTGGAATTTACAGTTTCTTTGCATATATAACACACATCTTAGTTATTGTTAGTTTATGGGGCTTGCGTGTGGTGCATGGCATTGTTGTTGGTGTAATTGCAGGCCAAAAAATATGCAAATCTTAGTTTATAGGATTGAAATTCTATTTTACAATTGTGCACTTTAGCCACATAAATTAAAGTCAAGTCGGCGCTGTTACTTACCCTCAAGCCCCAAGCCCCAAGCCCCCTCCCCCTTCTCTCTCTCACTCTTCTGTTCTCTTTAAAGCTTAATGGTCACAAAATGTAGAAAAAGAAGCATGATGCCCCATTGTAATCCTTGTGACATATGCTGCATTTTCTGTGTACGCGCGTGTGTGTGTGTGTACATAAACTAAAGGCGAGTGTTTATGCATTTACAGGGAGCTTGTTGTTGTTGTTAGTGTTGTTGTTTAAATTTTCTTTTATTTGTTAAACATTTACTGCTTGTAATTTCTTTCCCCATTTACAGCCTTGTCATGTTGTGTTGTGTGTGCTGTGTGTTGGATGTTCTCATATCCAAGCCCTCGGGGATTTTATTTACACACGACCAACGGTAGTATCATGTACATATATATATGTGTGTATATGCACTTGTATGTGTTTGCGTATTTCGTTTGTGCAATAACGATTTTTCCATTAAGTCAATGAATGGCATTTAACTGTTAGTTGTCATGTTGTAGCTGTTGTTGTTATGTGTATGCAACACTTACATCACAGCAATAACGAAAACATCAGCTTCGTGTTATGTCTTGATTGTTCGCATCGCAACCAACAATAACAACAATAACAACAGCAACCATAAAAACAACACCAACACCAACAACGACAACAACAACGAAAGCACGTAAACAAATGTAATATTTACAGTAATGAAATTTTGCCGCTTTATAGCCAACAATGATACGCTTGCTTATACCAAATAAAATCATACTTTAATAATTATACAAGTGAGAATATGAACACTACCTCAGTCACAAATTTGACTGTCTTTCGCCTTGTTACATACTCATTCATTTATTATTGAACCATTTGGAGATTAAGGAGACTTTGTGGGATAAACATTTATCTTAACTTTAGGTTTACTTCTGCGAGTATCAATATAAGACTATCACTGTTTCGTGTTATAAGTATATAAAGAAATCATGTTCTAAGACGTAAGTGAGTGACATTGAGAGATGGAAACGAGACAACCACCATACACATCCACTCAACAGAAATTTGTGATTTTATAAAAGTCGTGTTTGTTCATGCTCATCATGCTTTTAATGTTGTTTTATTTATATTGTATATTAAAACATTGAAATGCAAGTGCGAAGTGTGTGTGTGTGTGATATAGGTGGTGTGTGTATTAGATAATAAATCCCTAAAGAAAACACAACACCGACATAAGCAAACGTATGCAATCATCTCAATTCATTTGATTTCATTCATTTATTGTAACACACCAACACACTTACACACACTTACACACACACACCTACATGTATTCGCATTTCATTTTCATTTTCATTGTGTCATTATTGACAATTTGACAGTTTCAAAGTTTTCGAGTTTTGGAAGAGTTTTAGTTTCAGTTACAATACATAAATTCTCTACAAATCAATCACACATACACACGTAAATATTACGTCTATGCTATAAACAATATTCCATTGGATATGTGGGCTTATTACAACAACACATTTACAGTTATTTCTTATATATTTAAACTATTCATCTGTGTAAGCGCGCCAATAGTGTAACTGTCAATTTTCAAATAAAATGTGCAACCCTCTGCTCAATCAATCACTCACCTGTCTCATGTGACTGCAGGATATTTTTGAGCACATAAGAACCAAACGGAATACAACAACAACAACAACAACAACAAATATCAACAACAACAACAAATATCAACATTCACACCCCCATCTATCATTTAGTAATAAACAATGAATATACAAATAAATAAATTTATGGATAGTTATGCAACTGGTTTCTATTAAGTCAAGGAATGAATCAACCATTAAATGAGCGACAACTATTACAACAAATAAAAACCTAAACATAACTGTGGCTGATTTTTTCAAATTAGTGGCGTGGTTTTAGTACAACTTTTACGTGTCCTGATATGAACTTAAAAAAGGATTTTAATCTAGTTTTTGCGGGACTAGTATCAGACACATCGATGGATGCACTAATTATACACATGTGCACCAAATTTAAACTTCAAAAATCATTTTTTATGGCCAATAAATAAATTTTTATCATTCGGGGGCGTGGCATTTGCCTAATTTCGTTCAAATTTCAATAGAAACCTGTACCTGTCCAATATTATAACTCAATATCGTAATGAGACAGAGTACGGACTAACGAACGGACATGTCTGAATCGAGTAAGTTTTTGATGCTGATTAAGAACATGTACATATATGTTTAGAGATGTTTCTTCTCTCTTGAATGGCTCATACGTTTTGACGCATTCATTTCTACTTACTTACCTCTAGCTGAATTCCATGGCTGCCATTATCGAATTTAGTGGAGGTGTACATACTCACATTGTATACATTGCATGATGTTTGATTATTATTCATATTTATGTTTATGGTAGTACAAATTTATTATTGTTTGTTGGAAATATTGTCTTGTTGTCGTTTATTTCGATTCAGTTTGTATTAGCGACAGTTGTGCATCATTGCTATTTCAGTTAGTCTAAAAAAAACACAACTAATATTTAAATATTGTTTGTAAACTCTATCGGTTTCACATATATGTATATGTGCGATAAATATGGCAGACGCGATACAATGAATTCAATTATTTTTACAACATTTAATAAATAGAGGAAGAGTTTTGTTTTTGTATTGTACATTTCTACTATTCCGTAAGTTATACTCCTTCTCCGTTAATATAGAAAAACAAAATTTAAAATACAGTTTTGTAAAATGCAAAAATGTTCTTCACCACAACCTGTGTAACTAACTAACTGTTGTGTTCTTCTTCCATTTTGTGGTGTAAGAAAGCAATTGCTTGTTTGTGTTGTTAGGTGTTGTTGGGAGGTCACATAAATTGAAATATAGTAGTCGACTTAAGTTTGTAAGTACCTGCTTATTATTTTTCGTACTTTACAATATAACGGCGTTTTTTGTACAATATCTAAAATTGCTATTTATGATGTGATACCTTCGTTTGTTAACATTTTAGAATTTTTGATTATTATCGTATGGGTAGTTCCATACTAATTTGTTTTTAGTTGCACATGTAACAAATCCTTGTATCAGAGATAAGTAATATTACAGATAAAGATTGTATTTAATCTAAAGAGTTACTAGTAGAGTATATTAATATGAATATCAAAAAGAATAACGATTAAAATTTAAAAACAAATTGTTGGATCGAAAATGTTAGATTAATGAAATTCCAATGTAATGGCCTTCTCTAAAACATATCCATTTCAAATTTGCCACGGCTATCCTATACCATACACTAGGTATGTAAGATATAGCCGGGTTAGTCCCACACCTAAAAATAAGTTTTTTATTCTTTCAAAATTATTACGAATTTAAAAATAGCCACGCCCTTAATATAGAAGTATTATTAACGGTTGTAAATTTTATTCTACCATCAGCAAATATTACAATTCTTTCTTTCATACAATATTAGATACTCAAGTGTTATGCTTTCGGGGGCATACTGGACATACGGACACATTTCATATTAAATTCTGATTAAAAATGTTTATTCGTATGGATGTCCCCATAGGAATGTTTGGTAGAAACGGTTCTAACAATAATATAAATTGTATATTATACCGTTTCATTGCCATTTATTTGTATTTAGTTTTGAATTATGATACACAGCACACAGGGAACTCCTTGGAGTAACAACGAAATTTATTATGTGTGCAGCCTAAACACACGAACACCCTCATACCCACAAGATAGAGAAATTGTTCTGAACTGAACTGAACACTGTGTTTAAATTATGATTCATGGTTTCATATTGTTGTTGTTGTTGTTGTTGTTGTTGAATGTTGTTGTGGTCTTCATATATAATTCTGTTGATTTGTATGTTGTTTTTGGTGTAAATATATTTAAATAACAAACACTGTGCAGCATGTCAACAACACACATTTATAAGCATAAACATATACAAGCACACATACATACACATACACTTGTACTGATACGTATATACATTGAAAGCATTTATTATGGAAATTTACCCCAAAAACACACAAACAAAAAAAAATACAAAAAAAATTCTAACATAGAAGAAGGCTTTCACACAACACCGTATAGATGTGTGTGTGTGTGGGTGGTTTAGCTGTGCTTTTGGGGTTTGTGTGCATTTTGTGCTGAATAATGATTTGCTTTGTAATGTGAAAATTTATGGTTTTTGTGTACACGCTTAAAATAAAAACAAAAACAACTCAAGCAATTTTCTTTTTAAGCACATGCACACACACACGGCACATACGTGAGTGTATGCTGTGCATACATGTTTAAACATATGAAACTTGTGTGTACATATATATTTTTTATGAGCCACAAACAATAAAAAAAACGCTGACTTAAAAAAAATAAATAACAACAGCAACAGCAACAACAACAACAACAACTCATATATCACTTGATGTATCTACATTTTGGGTTTCCATTTGTCTGCTGAGGAGGATATGTTGTACACATCAGCGCGTTTATTTTGCTTATTTGGCATACGCAGGATAATCCTGAGTTATAAAATGTGATACAACTGCACACTTGTCATCATCATTAACATCATAATGATCATCATACAATTGTTAATTACATAGCCATAGCCGTGAGGCCTGCTTTTATCGAATTTATTAAAAAACTTTCACTCAGATTTATACAAATTTATGCATCACTTATAAATGATAAATTTTTATAACCTTCAAATAAGAAGGGCAGTGTACTAAGTTTGTCATCCAGAAGGAGGCGTCAGAGTCCCTACAAAGTATATATATGTATTTTTAATCAGCAACAACAACTGAGTCGATCTAGACATGAATACTGAGTCTACCTGTTGATAGCATTCTTATCAGCGTAAATTTTTAAACATTGCGCTAAAATTTTGTACAAACACTTTTAGTTTTTGCACGCAGATCGCTATTTAAAATGGGCAAAATCAGTCTAAAACCACGCCCACAATCGATAACTCACAAAAATTGACCTATGAAGTTGAAATTTGAACCTTTCAGTGCACACATCGATTAACTCCATAAAAAAAAGTTGAGAAATGCGATGAAATAATAAAGTTATGACTATACCAAGTGCTTTGATACCTAAATTTA
The DNA here is from genome assembly GCA_963971445.1 of Ornithomya chloropus. Lineage (NCBI taxonomy): Eukaryota > Metazoa > Arthropoda > Insecta > Diptera > Hippoboscidae > Ornithomya > Ornithomya chloropus. The sequence continues at coordinate 13,238,965 of OZ020532.1, read as the reverse complement.
AGATTGTTCAAAAAGTAAAGTTAATCAATGTGTGCACTGAACGGTTCATATATTTATCTATATCACTTCCATCGATGTGCCAAAAATGGGTATGATTGAATAACAGACGCACCCAAAATTTATAAAAAACCGTAAACGTAAAACTTGACTGGCAAGCTGAGATGTAATGCATACTAGGCGTAATCATATACCTACTACGCCCCTGCTTATATATAGATGTCAAAATTATTTAAGATTTGGCTTAAAGGAAATTCAGTTTTTCACTTGTTTAAAATATTTCCCACACAAACTTAATTATATGCATGTAATGCAACAAGAATGGCCGTTGATCTCAATAATGTCCAGCTGGTTAGTTGTTTATTTTGCAAACTATTCAACAGGACAAACACCATACAACACCTGTACTCTCTCTAAAAAGCTTAACGAAACATAAACAAGCAACCAACTAAAGCGAAGGAACAACACACATGTCATGTGTCGTTACAAACTCATAAACACTCTAACGATCAGTTATCAGTTTCCACAGTTAGCACGATTGTTTTAAATTACACCGAACAAAGTTCTGTACAACTATACGAAATAATTGAAAAAGGATGTGTGAGCAACACAAGTGTCATACGGTACGTTTGGTGGTAAGCCATAGTTCACCAACACGGGACATCCTGTTGTAGGTACTTTATATAGTAATTAGTCGCCTGATGGCAAATTTCAATTTGAATTTTTTTTTTGTTTATTTTTCTTCTCCCATAAACTATTATGTACATTATGTGTATTTGTGGAAGGACCGTGTATTTGTTTAACGAACTCTTGAACAGAAAAAAAGACGAAAAATGAAAATTCAACAGGACCCCTTTTTTACTGTAAATACTTACCACCTCCTATTTGTATTTGTATTTGCACTTGTACTTGTACTGTTCCTTTCCAGTGCTTAAATTATGCATAATACTCGTGTGTGAATAATAATTACTTGGGCTACTCGTGGTTAATGTAAAATTTTCGACATTATTTCTGGTGGTTGTTATTTTTCTTAACACCCAACATACCAACATATAATAATGTTGTTATTATAATAACAACAGTTGTTGTTGATTAATTGCCATCTTTGTTAATACATTTGGAACATATGTGAGGTGTACAATCTATGCAGTTCTGGTTCGTTAATTATGTTGTTCTCGTATGGATGGGTTTTGTAACTCTTTTGAATACTTCTGTACATCCTATATTGATGAAATTTTGCACATACACTTGGTAGCAAAGACAACAAAATATCTGCGAAATATTCAAAATCGCAGATTTTCAATCTGGCGACCTTTCCAAATAGGCTCATGATCAATTTCAATTTCATGTACATGATGTGACATGAGCTGTGTAATTAGAATGCCACAAGCAAAATGACATCTAATTAAATTCAATATGGCGACCACACCAACATTTTACTTAAGTATATTCATAATCTACGTATTCTTGGCATCGAATGAAAGGGCTTAGTGAGTAGAATGTCATAGGATAAACGATATCTTACAAAAAAAAAACAAAATGTCATTCAGTCGAATATATTTTCTTAATACTTGACTATTCGATATAGATATTAAATGAAAGGGCTTGACGGGTAGCTTCTCCTTAGTACATCCCATTTATATAATATTGAAGTAAAAAACAAGCTTGATGAGTAGAATGTCAAAAGTTGGATGCCATCTTATACTAAGTTTAATATGGCGTCCGCCATATGGGAGAGTATGACGAGTAGAATACAGTGGGTTCGAAATCCAAAATGGCTGCCTCAAGTTAGCGAAATAACGATTTCACCCTACCCTAGTTAATATTGATGTCACAAGAAAGAGCTTGTTGAGCCTAATGGCATCCTACAAAAACCAATATGGAAACTCAAAAAAACATATTTAACCTAAGCAACATTTAGCTTCTTTACTTGTTGTATTATTAAGTTGAACATTTTAGGAATTTATTGCAACAGACCTTGTTATCTGTTGTACGTTTTTAGGTGTTCTTGTGTGTTAAACGAATTATTTGGAATAAAAAAAGAAAAAAAGAAAAGCAATGGAGAAACAAACACCTTGTTGTGTATTATGGGTTATATAAGTTATGGGTCGTCGTAGTAACACAAGCACAAACAATAATAAGCTAAAACAGAAACCGAGAAAAATTTGTAACAACTGTCCGTAAATTGCACGTGTCTTATGGCAATAACCGCTGTCGTATGACTCTTCGTCTAAGTTGACTGACTGACTGACTGACTGACTGACTCAATTCAGCTTGACTAGTTACCGTGTGCAATACAGTCCGTATGCAATACAGTCCATGTGCAATTTAAGCGAAAACTTTTTTCCAATTTTTTATTCGTTTCTTATTTTTTCTTTCTTTTTTTTTTTGGGTAGTTTTTGGTGCAATATCCTTCTCAGCAGCAATTTGTATTTTAGCTTTCTTTGGCCGGCTGAAGTTGTTGTGCATTAGCGGCGAATGATTGTGAAAAATTTTCTTCACATGAAACCGCTGTTGTGCGGTTGCCAACGGACATTTTCTGTACGAAATTGCTGCAATATCTCTTGAAGCTTAAGCCATTTTAAAGGGGTATGGAAATTTCGCTATAATGGCAGCAACAATAACAACAACAACCCAATAGCACCACCTAACTAGCGTTGGTCGTAGTAGGTAACCAGCCAAGCAAGCAATTCATTTGAATTTCGGACCAAGGTGCAGAAACTGCACTTATAGGCAAAGTACGAAAACACCTGCAATTCGATGGCGGCTCACCTCACAGCATTAAGTCCTTACGTATGTACGTACGTACACGTTTAACATTTAGCAGCTAAAATTGTGGCTATAATTGGTGCTGTTGTTGTTGTTGTTGTTGTTACTATTATTATTGCTGCTACAGTCTAGTTCTTAAACATTCAACATTTAAACTATTTGAATTTGTGCTATTTTTCCACTTTATGTGTTTACGTTCACCATGCCGTGTGCGTCTGTGTGTGTGTGCGTTGGTAAGTTACGGAGAGGGTAACATTTGCCAAAAATTGCATTTTGTTTGTTTTTATTGTTCTTAATTTTCACTCACCCTCCCTCTCCCACTGCCTCTCGTTCCTTTGCACGCCTTCTGCTAAGCTGGCAAATTTTGTTAGCTGCCTGTTTTTTTAATGCTTTCGCAAATCCTTAAAGAACAAACAACCGCAGAATAGAAAGTTCAAACTCATTGGTAGGATTTTTAGGCTTACATTCACACTGCAACAACACCACCAACATACATTTCATTTCATTCCATTTCATGCCATAGATACCAATAATACTAGACAAACAGACAAATAAGTTTTATTTCGGAGAAGGGCTAAATGGTGCAAAGAAAATTGCTGACAGCTTTCGAAAACCATATTATGCAGAGCCGACATTTTGGGTTTCGTTTCGTTTGACTCGTACCCCATTACGGCAGAAAGTTCTTCTTCACCCCCTCCTCCGCACTCCTGCACTCACTTACGAATGCATTTTCCAGCCAGTACATGTGTAATTGTATGTTGAAATATGTTTGCAAGTATTTGAAGTTTGTTTTGTGCAATTGCGGTTCTAGTTAGTGCAATGTTTTGTTTGTTGGTTGCAGTCTTTTCTTCTTTTTTGTTTTTATTATATTTTCTTTTCGTGTTTTTTTTTTAATTCATTGCCTTCTTCATGTTGAGTTGTTATCGTCGTTGTTGTGCGTTGCGTTTTGTATTTTTTGATGTGAATCCTCTTCGTTAATGATACGGAAACGGAAAATTGTTTGCCAAGAGAAATTAAAGGCAAAACACTAACGAAAGTTTTTCGGTGTGATGCGTCATAAGCTTTTTTAGCCAGGCCAGAACACCGTGAAGAAATTTTCCTGAAAATGAAATAAAGTAAAAAATTACTCGCTTTAATTAAAGCTGTGGAAGATCCAAGCGTATAATTGAGTTTATTTTGGGAAATTAGAAAAATTATTAAGGCATGGCTTATTATGGCAGGTTGTTAAAGTGGTCAAGTTGAAATTTACACTTTAGCAGGAATAATGAAATAACTCATAAATGTATTTGAAGGCATTTCACGAATCACACACATCTTCACAAACTCAATATATTCGGTGGAGGTACGGACACATTAACCACCTTCATTGCACATTCAGGTTATAGTTCATTAATACATATTAAGGACAATATGTTTTCGCACAGAGATAAGATATGGAAGTACACTAAGTTTGTTGTAGGTTTTGCAGCAAACTTTGACAAGAAACATAGTCTTCATCGATTTAATTATGTCCGTGTGTCAGGGGGTCTGTTTCTATTTAAATTGCGCAAAATTGATTAATTGCCACACCCACAATCGACAAAAATCTTTTATAGGCACAAAATTGAAATTTTCTACATATATTTATAATTAACTTATATGCTAAAAATGAACAGACACTCCCCCAAACTGCAAATCACAAATCATAAATTGAAATATAACAAATGCTTTGAAAGTCTCTAGAAGGGGACGGTATTTAATGTAAGCAAAATTGGTTGAAAGCCACGCCCACAATAGACAAAAATCTCTCACAACCAAAGAAATTGATCATTTATGGAATTGAAATTTAGTTGAATCCATGTATATAATTGGGTTATCCATTAATGTATCAAAAATGGGGAATCACGCCCATAATGTACAAAACAATCTTACTTGGCGTATAATTAAACATCTCCGTTGCTATATGTTAGAAAAACTATAGGGAGCATAATTAGGTATAAGCCACGCCCCATTGTTTCTATATGTAGGTGGAGGGTGTTACAGATTGGGCTTAAACCAAATTTAGTTTTTTACTTGTCCTGTAGTGTGACCATAATTCATGAACTCATTAAGCATCTGGCATCAATCATGTGTAACTAAACCACAAAGGAAACAATTTAGTTTTTATACACAACAGCTTTTCCTCTCATAAAAAAACTATCAATTGTTACATAACATATTAAAAAAATAGAAATATTAATTGTATGCTTTACCGTACACACTGGGTATGTATTAAACGGCGTGGTTAGCAGGGGAAGTATTTGACTGAGAGTTTTTTTTGCAATTTGATCTTTTAGGCTTTGTTTTTATTGTCACTAGAGTTCTATTATTGTGAGAGGGAGTTAAAAATATAACTAGGTAAATCAAAAGTATATTCTTTCATGGAATAATTTCTAAACAGTTAACATATATAATGAAGTAGAAATTGTTAGGGGAATAGCTTATTAAAGTGATTAGTGATTAGTGGTTACATATGAGGCGTAGAAACTTAACAAAATTCACATGTTCTACAAAAATTGGTGAATAAATGGATATATTTATCAAATAATATGCTGGCTGTAATAAGTGCCCACAAATGAAACTGTGTGACTGTGTTGGAAATCATGGGGTACCCTGTTTATAAAAGATTATGTTGGGATGGGTTGAGCGGGTGTTCGCCGAGAAGACCATTAACCTTGGCCATTTAGAGCCCATTGTGATATATGATATAAGTGTTAGTAGCTTTGTAGCTTAGTAGCATCCCGATGTCGTTTGAAATTGAAAATCTTCGCAACTATTAGGAATCTTAGATCTTAGATGGTAAAAGAAATCTGAATCTGAAATCTGAGTGATTTATGTGGAGAGGCATTCACATGCGGGAGAGTGGAGGTGCGTGCCGCTACGCTCCGATTCTAGCGCACTCGTCAGCCTGCTTATAGAAATTGTTAGAATTCTTTCCAACATTACTTTCAACCATTCATGTAAACCAGTTTATGGGCAGTTTTATACATTTATAACATCGTAGGAACTTTTTGAAATCTTCACTTTGAATGCAACATTTTCGGTTGTTTGTTTGTTCAGTTCAAGATAATTAAGATTTTTATCAGAATCTTCCTTTAAAGAGACTTTTCGCAAAAGAACACCCTTCACATTAAATAAGATATTCAACAAGGTGGTTATTCGGAATGACTGCCTGGAGGGAATGAAAAGTATATAGAAATATATTTCCTCGATCAGAAAAAAAACTCATTCAGCTCAGATCTCGACTTGTATCGTAGTAGACGTATTACATACACTTTTAGATGGCATGTACATGCCACACCCACCGGATTGTATATAAATATTGAGAGTATTTGAAATTTGTCTTCAGCTAAATATAATTTTTTTTATCGTTGGTGGAATTTTGTTCCCAAAGAATTCTAATTAAAATATCTGTGAATAACGCAACATCACAACATAACATGGGCTCCTTGTGTGTGAGTATGGAAGGAGGATATTAATGAAAAAAAAAAAAAAAAAGATTAAGAAATAAACGCGAAGAAACTTAAGAAAACAAAGTACAAAAACAAACAATAAAAACAACAACAACAACAACAACAACAACAACAATAACAACAAACAACGGAGTCTTTATGTCTGGTAAGTTGTGCTGTCAAGTAATGAGTACACAAACACACACACACACACACACCTATACATTTATTGAATGTGTTCTGTAGCGACTAATTGGTAATCGATACATTTATTGCTTCATGCTATACGTTGCACAGGCAAGGAACAACAATATTGTTGTTATTGTTGTTGTTGTTTTTATTCTTTGTTTAAAGGTAGCTGAAGTTCATTAAATTCGGAAGCCATAGTCACAGTCGCTTACTCACTCATACTAAATTTTATATTAAAACTTTATAATAAACATGCACACACACGCACATATATTTGCCCATACGCACCATATGCATATAAAGAGACACGAACAAATTGTACATTCATTAACATCCTGAGAACATTCAAATGCTCTGTACATACACAACTACATACATAACTATGTATATAATAAATGACAAAGTTTACATTGTCGCGTACTTGAATACATGACATACATACGCACACACGGTAATTATAAGTATATGAGTGGAGTAAATGTTGCTGTTTTTTTTTTTGTTAGTAACACATAAACTGGATTTCTGTGCGTTTCCTCATCAATGTCCGCCTGTCTGTCCGCATTTACCGTATATCGAATTACACTAATGTGTGCTTGGTAGGGTGTTGAAAGAATAAAGGACGACAAATGTTTATGAGTTGATTTGTAAGGATGACATTTTTCGACAGTATAGTTATTGCTGTCGCTGCTGTTGCTGCAGTTGTTGTTATTATTTACAATGAATGCATTTTTCGTTTCGAATAAAGGCTAGAGCGCGTTTCTGTTGCAGTAACCTGTAAATGTATATATTTTTTTGAATTTTTTTCAAAGCAACAACAATTACAAAACCATCGCTAAGATGGAAACCTATCCATGTTAACAACTTTTGTGTCCGTACCGCTGCTTACACAATATCATTGTACAGCAAGCCAACAATTATGCGCAACAGCGCAGGAAGGTAATTGAGGAGTCTCTGGGCAGAGAGTGTAACCAGGCCTGAGTACCTTTGCGACGACACAATGGTTGCTTTTGTTACTTTTAGCTGACTGCAGAGAATTGTGTGTGCGGTGTGATAAGTAGTGAAACCTCTGGATGGCACGTATCAATGTATCGAATTACACAATGATTTCCGTTACTCTGCACGAACGAACGCACGTACGCACACTAACATTTGCTAGTGCTTTTGCTTTTGTATAATACGCGCCATACAATACCGCAACAAAATATTTCTTCCTTTTTTTGTGCAAAACACTGAAACCGAGTCTTGAAATACATCCGCAACTCAGTACTCAGGACGTATATTTGGTGGGGAAATAAACATAGATAAATACAATAGCAGAGCCACATTTTTTGCTGTTCCGATATGTTGCTTAAATACTGCGTTCGGTAAAAAATATCCTTATTTACAGCAACCACACAAAACAACTGTAATACGTACACTTAGACAATTTTATATCAAATGAATTGAACATATGTTGTTAACATTTGAACATTTGAAGCTGGGATACGCTTTGCGCCCTTGCATGAATCCATTTTTAACAAATAATGATCCTTTCAAAAGTGTCTTAAACTAAATCAGTACCAATGATTTTTATTACACTAAACTATTAAAAAGTATTTTTTTATAATTCTTTGCCTGATATTCTAAAGGGGACCAGAGACAAATAGTTCTTTGAAAACAACCGTCATTGTATGTTGAAAAAAAAACACGTTTGTCTTGAGACAAATCGTAAACATCTTTTACATCTATAAACAAATAGTGGGTGAGTCATATATCGGGCTGTACCCTCCAGTTTTATAACTGATAGCTAGATTTCTGTGAATTGTAGGCGTGGCACTTGATTAATTTTGCCCCATTTTAATTTCTATTTAGATACATTTGTTTGCTGCATCCTAATATGGTTTTTTAGATTGTGGGTGTGTCTGTTTTTGACTCCGCCTATATGTGTCACATGGATTAATCGAAAGCCCAGTTTATAACTCAATTGTTAAGACTAGGATAGATTTTCCTAAATTTGGGGGCGTGTCTGTTCATAAATTTCACTCCATATAAATAGGAAGCTATTCGTAGAAACTAAAAATGTTTATAAAAATTTTCACCTTTAGAGGGGACGTACGGACGTACAGTGATGACAATGATAAAAGCATATTGACAAGTTGCTTTATTGTTCATTACCTTGAGAGTTTATCATCGGACAGGAAATTAAAAAAAAGGAGTTGGGGATGGGTGGTAAGTGCAGAAACGGAAAAAGTCACTTCTGATTGAAAACCATTGCCTGCTGATGTTAAACAAGTTCGTGTTATTATTGTTGAAACCGTAACCAGACATACTAACATTTTATCAGGAGATCGAGTTCTTCAATGTCGTATACTTTTCACTGCTGCAATTAAGCCTTGCTGTTTATTGTTATACGTGTTGTGGGTTTTGTGTGCTGTGTTGACATTACTACTATTGCCATTTAGTGAAAGCACACGGAATTGAATTACTGCTAGTATCACCACCAGCACCACCACTTACACCTGCGACCAGCATTAGCACAATGTCAACACATTGAAATGCATTCCCAGTGTTAATACCGTGAGAAACGAAAAGAAATCAAAGAAAATGTTGTGCGTGTGTTTGTGTATATCTGCAGATATAATAAAGGAGGAGGTGAAAAACACACGGTAAACGGTTCATAAATGATTCGTTGCCTTGCATTTCCTTTGAAAAATATTGTGTCAGCATTCCTATACGGGCCAGCCTACATAGGAATAGGAATCGCAAATTCCAAAATCGAAAACGATATTTTTATGTGTGTTTAAGTCAATTTTATACGCTTGCTTGTATAACTTTCTTTTGATTCTCTACATTTTATCATTAAAGTGTTTTTAAGAAATATTCTTAAAGTGGGTGGCATGTCATAGAGGAGGTATGGCAGGCAGGATAACATACTAGCGACTTAAGTAAAAGTAAACTTAAATACATGACATGAAAGATAAACTGACATCATATACACGAATGCATAGAATGCATAGAAGAGGAAGAAGAATAAATCACAGATTCATGTTACTTGTGAAATAACCTTCAAATCAAGACCGTGTGATGGTTTAATCAACTGATTGCTTTGTTACCGTATTTCTGCCATCTCTTACTGAGCACAAATATTATAGTTACACAAACACACACACACACATATAAATGCTGCCATACATATATGGGTGTGTGCAAAGAACCGTTTAATACACCCAAAATGATGCAGCCATTATTGTAATATTCCAGAGTGATTTTTTATAGAGGAAGTAGGTCTCCTTGTCTATGTTTTTCAAATTTCATCAAAATTTTTCAAATCTTTATTGTAAACGGTAACAAATTCTGGGTAGACCCAGTATATACGTCTCGTCCACATAGACGTTACTAGTTACCATTTTAGTAAAAATTTTGAATTATTTAGCTGGAATAAATAATAAAATCCTTCTTCATGGTATCTACACATAGGTTGCTATATAAATAGGAAGAAATCGGTCACGCCCAAAAGAAACTCTCTTGTCGACACTTTTACGGTCGTAAAGTGTTTTTGAGTTGGAAATTTATTAAAAGTATTTCTATAATATATAATTTAAATTGGGCAAAAGTGGTCACGCCCACAAAGGACTCCCTCGTTGGTACTCTAACGGTCATTACTTTTGAGTCATTGAGTTGAAATTTTTACGTAATATATCTGTACTACCCATAAATATATAAATTTGATAAAATCGGCCACGCCCACAAGGAATTTTTTTATTGGCAAGCTCACAGTTGTAAAATTTTTCATAATAAGCAAAAATTTAGGAAAAACACATTAATTGAGCGAAATGGGCCACGCCCACAATAAACAGAAATCTATATATCAGCCACAAAAAATAAGCCATAAAAATGAAATTTAGTATTAATAATTTAAATTAAAGTACTTATTAATATAAAGGCAAAAATGGGCATGGTCGGAACAGACACACCTACAATTTACAAAAAAGCCTAAAAATTCAACTTGTAAGTTAAGGTGTAACACATACTTGATAAAAACCTGCCACGCCCATATTTTGTATATATATACAGATAAACTGGATATTTAAGAAGTAATCCAAGTCAACTTTAGTCATTTAGTCAACTTTTATTTTTATTCATGTTTTTTCTTGTGGTAGTAATCGATACATTAGTGTATTGGGGTTGCAGGCATTTTGTGAGAATCGTAATTTGTGTAAATAGCAGTAAAAAGCATCAAGACTATTAGCAATCAAATTGTTGAATAACGTTAAAACATGCCAAAGAAGGCAATCGAAAGGCAAAAAGATAATAACAATGACAAAAACAACAGCAAAATATCAAATAATAGCTTCGCTAATATGTATATTTATTTAAATGTGAATGAAGGTTAAGTAATGTGGAGATAAAGAGCGGATAGGGATAAATACATATAATGCAAGCACAGCTCATATTTCACGCACAGTTTGTGCACTTAAAAGATATAAGATGTAGAAACAGGAATAAAGGAAGCATTAGCTCAGCAGATTTGAGAAGTGTTTTCTTTTTTTCCTTTTTCTTTTTTTTTGCTTGCATTCAATGAAATCGAATGGTTGGGAATTTCTCTTAGTAAGGTTGAGTCTGGGGCTTTTTTCTTCTTCTTCTTCTTGAGTCACAACATATATTAACATATATATATATTTAATATAACAAACAAACTGTGAAGAGATCCCTTTTGGGAAGAAAAACAACAACAACGACAATAAATAATGAAAGAAGCGAAAATATTATATTCCAGTGTTAATAAAAATATGTGAAAAAAATTGGTTCAGACTAAATTCTAAATACCCTTCACATCTACATACAAACGGTGGGCGTGGCACATGTTTTCTTTCACTGTCCGCGATTCAGAACTAAAAACCTCATCTTACCGGAAGTTGCAGAAACGAAAGAATTCATTATATGAAATGAAGAAAACTGGCAGGAGATAAACTGGCTATAGCAGCAAATATCTTGACGAAGCTGAGGACGTGCGAGGAGAGAGACTTCGACGTTCCTAACCCGTAGACTCTTGAAGAGATTGCTTGCCCTGCCCGTGAAGTAATACATAACGGAAGTTCCACAGGGGGACGGTTGACGCTGATGGGAGTGCGTTTTATTACGTAGGAATAAGGGTAAGGCCAGGTCCAGCCTTGCACATGAGTCGTACATGCCAACAGTTTGGCTATCTGTTAGTATCCATGATCCATATCCATGTACGGAAACATGACTCAGTTTTTGATGCTGATCAAGAATAATACCCTTCTGGGTGTTGTAAACGGTGTGACAAATGTAGTATACCGCCCATCTTAAGTGACGCGGGTATAAAAAAACCAATAAAAATAATATATAACCACATAAATATTTGTAAACGTTTCATGTCATTTGTGTCTATGGAACCCTTAGCTCATACGTACTTGTGTTAGTTTACATGTATTTGTCGCTTTGCAGAGTATTTATTTTAGGAAGAAATGTCAACAAATTATGTTGACAACGAATTACGATATGATTGGCTTGGGTTTGACTTTTCTTACTTTATTAGATTTTCAAGATTTCTTTTTTTTTTCTTTTGGTGATTGTTCCTAATAGGGGTTGTGTGTTAAATGGTTCTTCATATCCTATTATTGTAATTCACAGTAGAAGAAAAGGAGTCGCCTCAAGTTTTTTAAAAAGGAAACAAAGAAGGAAAAAAACGTGAGAATTTTTCGTTACTGTCATTCGTTTTGCTTAAATTGCCGCCTTTCTGCTTTTCTGCCCATTGATTTCTCATAGCCGCTGCTGGCGTTGCTGCTGCTGTTGCTGTTGCTGCTGTTACTGTTGGTTTTAATGCGATTCACAAACACAAAAGGAAGGAAGGAAATCGATTGTTTTTGTGGAGTCTCTACATTCCGGCTACTGTACACGTTGCTTTAACTGCAAACTGTTGGCCTGTGACTGCCATAAATCTGTTAAACGTAGACCGGAAGCTATAGCAATCTACACTTTTATAAGCTCACATATAATCGACATGTAACCGCACACATGTTCATATTTTTATTAACCCCCCCTTCAGGCAACCGCACACACACACACACACACATTCATTGCATAATGTATTCACTGCTACAGTTATTAGTACCTGCATTTTTTATTTATTTTTTTGTTTTGTTTAAGTTGGTTTCCGAACGTTGCAGTATATGTGCCAGAATCTTTTCCGACTCTATACAAAAAAAAAAAAAAGAAGCTTTATTAGCAAAAGAAGGCAGTGTTAGGTGGGCCAGGGTTGTTATGTTTTTAATTACAATGCCAGTTGTCGCATAACGTGCTCAAGTGCAGAAAAAAATCAAACATTCTCCACACATAACACACACACACACGTACACACACGCCTCCTACAACGTATTCATCTGTATAACGATGGCCAAAGAATAGAAAAATAAGCAAATTTATGCGTATCTGGTGGTTGTTACCCATTAATGCAACAGTACCAAGCATCACGCCTCCTATCTATATACGGTGTACTAGAGTATATAGACAACAAAGTTGATAATTTTAAGGAAGTGCCACTCACACGTACATATACACATTTATTATATGTATATATGTGTGTGTATAAATATATAAACAAGCAAGCGGGCGTAGTGTCAAGTGCATGTACGTGAGTGTGTTACATGTATCGTTCTAGTGAATATAAGCATGATGACACTTCTCCAAGTGGTACTTAGTGCGTGCTATTTTTCAGACGCAAACTCGTCATCGTCAACGCCGTCGTCGTCGTAGTCGTCATCATCATCATCACTCTTACCACTACAGCATCTTGTCAGCATCTTCAAAAAACACACCTCCGTCCCCTTCTTTCATTCTTCTTTTACATTCTTCCAACATTAGTTTTATGATTAATTCAATTTAATTCAAAAGCGTATAAATTGTGGGCATTGTGTTGAAAGAGAGTCATCAAATATCACGAAATTTTTCTGGGACAACCCCAAGAAAGTTTTATGAAAAACACATCAGTGGACACAAAGCAATGTATAACTGATGTCGAAAGGAGTTTGGAAAATAAAAAAATTGAAAAAATATTTGGCTTAATCCAAATTGTAAATACCCTTTACACCTATATGGGAACGGTAGGCGTGGCAAATGCAACGCTTTCTAAAAGTGTATATATTACATGTAAGATTATAAGTCGAGTTTTACACTGAGTACAGTTTTTTGCAAATTGTCAGCATGTCCGTAATCCAACCACGCCCTTTTTGGGCACAATTATGACTGGGATAATCATTGATATGCGTACCAAATTTGAACTTGATAACTTAATTTTTGTGGCAGATAAATATATTTTTGTCGATTGTGGGCGTGGCTCTTTACCGATTTTGTCAATTTTGAATATACATCTGTTAACTAGAAGTGTTTGTATAAAATTTCAAAATTTACGACTGTGGGAGCACTAACAGGCAGATATACGGACACATATGTTTGGAGCGACTCAGTTTTTGATGCTGATCAATATATATACTTTGTAGGTTCTCTGAAGCCTCTTGGGGGTGTTGCAAATGGACTGACAAATTTGATATACTTGAAACTTAAATGGAGGGTATGAAAACTTTACGCGTCTTGTCATTTGGGTTACTTGCGATTTCAAATTCTTTCCCAATAATATTTTATTCGTAAATTTGGTGGATTTTTTTTTAGAAAAGAATGAAAGGCTTTAAAACTAGAAGGAAACTTAAGTATAGAAAGGTATTGTTGCTGTTGTTGAGGATTTAATGAAAATTACTGAAAATATACAAAATTCTAGAAAAATAAATTCCATATTTTGAAATCTGCAACTATTATAATAATAATTATAAATAAAGTCCAGGTGAACTCAGATTACAGTTTAACTGTAAGGTCAATTTTATAGTGAAATATTATTTAATCGTAACCAGCATTTTATTTATTAATGGTAATGGATTTAAATTTAGAATCACTTTCTGAATCGATTTAACCATGAGCGTATAGACATTTTTAGAACCTAAGGTCCTTTCTTAAAATATATTTTTTAATGTTGAACCATATCGTACAGTTTTTAGAACCATATAAGATGGCATTATGTTTGGAATACTCACAGAGAGGCGTTAGTAACTCTATAAAATATATTTATTCTTGATCACTATTACATTCTGAGTTGATATTGATATGTCCGTCCGTATGTCCAAGTGACAAGTTGTAAATCTTATGATGTACCAAAAATGGGCGTGGTCGGATAACACCATGTCTACTACAATTTGCAAAAAGCCTTATAAAGTTTAAAATTTTACTCGCAAGTTGACACGTAATTCATACACTATTGGAGGGCGTAATCATGTATCTTCCACGCCCACTATTTGTTTGTAAATATTTAGTTTTCTTACTTGTTTAGTTTAAACTACTTTCTGCTAATATACTTATGGCCAACTGAGAAACCCAATTGTCAAGTTAAACGCTGTTTAAACAGCAACTGCGAAACGGGGCCTTGGGGACATAATCTTTTTACACTATGTGTTGTATAGTTAAAGTGGTTAAAGTTTTATTTAATCGTAGTTTACATTGCATTTCTATTTTAATGTTGTTACAGTGAAATGTTTATTAAAGCCAACAGGTTAAGCTGAGCTCTTCATTTAACCTGTTATAGGATGATTATCATGCAAATGTTGAACTGTTCCGTATTAATTTAAAGGTGTTAAGAATTGCTAATATGGTACGTGTTTAAAAGTTGAATTCTCTATTTGGAAAAGTTAGACAATTTCAAGACATATACAACTGAAAAGTGAACAATTAGATATTCAACCATTTTAAATGACTTAACCATAGCAAGCTCATATAGTCCCTATACGCAAAGTTATTTAGACTGCCTTTACTGCTTAGAGTAAGCCATTAGATTATGTTTAAGTATCTGTAAAAGATTTTCTTAAATGAACCACTTTTCACATTCCTTAGACCACCTTAGGGTTAGAGGTATTATAAGAGTTTGCCAAAACATTTGCAACATTCAGAAAACTTGTTCGAATATCAACAAAATCTCTTAATTAGTATTGAATGTTAAGTCGGTATAGACATGTCCATATGTCCGTCTCTGTGTGGAAGTTCTTCTTCTGATTACAAAGAACGACCTATCATTTGTAAACTCCATAAACATTATTGATATTCTTGGAATGGTTGGTATGGAAACTAGGTAAAAATGGTCAAAGCGCACGCCCACATTATAATATATTAGGAGTTTTTAAGACTTTTACTGTTTTTTTTTTTTCTTAATAAAAAAGACAGCATAACGAAAATGAACAGGAGTACTCCTTATAGTACTTTTAAGCAGCGATGGTGGGTATTCAAGATTTGACTTGAACCAAATTTACTTTTATTTTTTCTTTGGCAGACACATTGTGGAATATTAAGTAGATTGTGGTACGGATGGCTTCAAACGAATAAAAAAATAAAAAAAGGAATCTCATGATTTGGCATTTGCTGCATAATATGCTGAACGGGCCATAGCACACAATTTATTGGTTTATGTTGACAGCTGTTGAATGATCGCCACTTAGAAAGTATATTAGTTACGTTTTAGTAAAATAAAGCGCAAATAAAATAAACAAAACGCACTTATCACAACAACAAACAAACAATCGAATGGTAACGAACTGTCGTCACTCTATACGAGTTAGATTTATTGTGTTGAAGTCTTTTCGATTGAATACAATAAGCAGATAAATAGTGTAGTGATCCGAGTAGAGGGATTGACCTTTTTAAGGCAGGCAACCTTGAATTCCAATATCATGCATGTGGAACATTGCAGTTGTTGTTGTAAAATAAATTTTCATTCAATGACATATATTGGCAACAGCTGACGAACGTGGCCAATGGCTCGTTCCTCTTACTAACCTATCTTCTTCTTCTTCTTCTTCTTCTTCATTTGAACTTTCACTCTTCATCACACACAAACACACACACGCACACACATGTATGCATAATATTGACTGATGGGGGAAGACTATAAAAGTAGCTCTAATACAAAAACGAATACACAAACAACAACAAAACATGTAATATAAACACGTACTGGCGTTTACCAGCCATTACAGCAGAATGAAATATTGTACACAAGTGTATAAAACACGGCACATATATGGCACTGCAGGCATAGGGACGAGTTAGTGATGAAATGGTCAAAATGGCAAATATCCCTCGACCATGCATGCGATATTGAACCGTACGGGTATAGATTGTTTCCAACAAACACCAGCTTCCGTTCATATGGGCATATATGCTTCTGTTCTCTAAACTTTTCCATTTTCTATTTTTCTCACCACTTTTTTTCTATGTTCCTATGACTGCTACTGTGGGTATGGTAAACGTTTTTATAAAGGAAAAATTTAGATGAAGCAAAAAAGGATGAAAAAAACATGCAAAACACAACAACAAAAAACGCATATATTCAAGCTGTTGCTACCAACAGAAACAAAAAAATTGATTTCTTCTTTTGTTTTTGTTTTTTGTTGTTGTTTTATTCACAAATCATGCATATTCAGTCAACGTTTCTCTCGTTAAAAAATCTAAACACTCAAGTGAAAATATTGCACATGGGTAGGCGCCTGCCACAAGGGTACGTGTTATATTTGTATTGGGGTTAACTGAAGAATTGGTTAACTAATGCATTAATCTGTATGCGGCTTTTAACATTTGATCAAAAAATTGTTCAAAGTTTTTAACTAATTGAAAATTGCTTTAGTTCCCTCAGATGAAATCAGATGAAATTTTACACTTTCCGCATGGGATGTTAGGTATACCAAGTTTGCAACATACAGAAAAAAGCATGGAAAACCCTAAAAAGTAACGTATATATATATTCTTGGTTTTGATGCTGAACAGTGAGTGTGAAAATGAGTCTTTGTAGATATATCCGTCCATGTGTCCGTCTATTGTTGGGGCTCTTCCTTTACATAACTTTTAAGATATTTAGCTAAAATTATATGTATGATGTAAGATCTTTAAATCACTGTAATTCATCCTAAATTGGTAAAAATCGAATTAAAGCCACGCCCACAATCGATCAAAATCTATACATCTGCCATAAGAAGGTAGAATTTGGTACAAATTTTTATAATTAACTTATTCATCTATGTGTCAAATGTGAGCATGGTCGAAAAACTGATACAAAAACTCTTATCCAGCTTAAAACCACAAAGTATATCCTAAAGCATAAACATCCACTTGCCGCGCCCACTTTTTGCATTCATATGTGCAGGATATTTACGATTTGGCCTAAGGCGGCTTTAGTTTTCTTTACTTTGTTCTTTTTTTTATAGATTTCGTTGGATTTCGAAGCCTTAGAGGATGGAGATATACATACTTTGTTAAAAAAAACCTAGAAAGACTTTCCAGATATACAGCAAGGTAGATGTCCGTCTGTCTGTCTGTATGTATTTCTACTGCGTTTAATATTCATGTCAGTTTGTAAAAACTAATAAAATGATTTAGATGTACTTGCTTGGTATTAAAAAAGTGCAAAACTGGCTAAAGGATCTGCATTGAAAACTACAACAAGTCACGTTTCTAGCGCATGCTTCGTACCACTCAAAAAGTAAAAGGGATAAAAAGTGCCAAATTGCTACCCATCTTGCCTGATGAGGTTTAAAAAAAATGTATTTAAAAATAGAATGAGTCAGTCCCTCCCACCATAAAACGTATAAAACGAAATTTAGTGATTTGTTGTTATTATCAAGGTTTACACGAAAACTATATGAAAGTTGTTCGTTAAAATGATACCAAAACCACGCCTACAATTTAGAAGCATCAAGTTTTGTATAAAATGTTTGTTTCAATACAACAATGTTTTGTGGCCTACTCACAATATATTCAACTTTTTCACTTGTTTGTTTTATAAAATAATGATGGCTACAAGAGTATGTGCGTATGTATGTATGCATGTATGCATGTATTGACAAGAATCCACCAAAATCTAATTTATTGAAGTTTTGAAAAATGTTCTGTTGTTTGTTATTTTCCTTTAACATCAGCAATAACATCAAACAAATAAAAAAAAAAACTAAATTTGACTTTGACCAAATCTTGAATACCCTCCACATCTATAAATAAATGGTGAGCGTAGCAGGTACTGAGTTGTATTTTCTTGTAAATTGTGGGAATCTTTGTTTTTCGGCAGACATAAACTTTCAACTTTATAGCTCAATTTTCGTCGCAAATAAATCCGTTGTTGTCGTTATCCGAACGCGCGTGTATGTCGCCCAACGATGGAGAAGCTAATAAATAAATGTGTGCACCGAATTTCAACTTTAGCGGACAATTTTTGTGACAAAGATTGTGATTTTTCTTGATTGTGGGCGTGGTTCATTACCGATTTTGGTCAATTTAAATAATCTGTGTCTGTATTAAATTTCAGCTAAATATCTCAAGATATACCACTGTGAATACCAACATAGACGGACATGCCTAAATCGACTAAATTTTTTATGCTGATCAAGAATTTATATGTTTTGTAGAGTCTCCCACGCTTTTTTCTGTGTGTTGCAAATGAATGGAAAAACTTAGTATGAACCTCCATCTTATGTGAAGCATTTAAAAAGAAGCGTTTATTTGCTTTACATTTATAACACACACACACACACACATACACACAGCAAAGTTAGAAAGAATTGTTATTTAGTTCAAGCACAAAATTTCACATAGTGGAGAAGAACAATTTTCTATAAATCAAGGCCACACACACATACATCATGCACAAATGTACGAAGAGAAGCACCAGTGCTTTCTCTCTATGTGTGTGTGTCTAGTTAAAACTCTGTTGCACCAAAACTACTTACTCGTATAACACTATTTTTGCTTTTGTACACTAATACTACTTAAGCAGCCCGTAACAGCACCGTATTGTGCCATCAATAGCTGACTTTTGTTAGTTGATGTTGTGTTTGTTTGTAATGTATTGTGTGTGCATTTATGTACGCAGACATATACAACTTGTTGTTTGTTCGGTAATGGCAAGTAACGAAATAACAACAACAACAATCAACGACCACGCTTAAATAAAATCTATTTTATAAAGAAATTGTCAGTTTGTTCATATACTCGTTTATAGGACATACACTGCAGTTATCGCAATACAACCCAACAACAACAATAACAGTAACAGCAGGAAAACATTTTTTCGAAATGCAATCGCCAAGTGCATGAGTAAAGTGGTGTTAGGGGGAGTGAGGTGGTGGCCAGTTTATCAAACAGAGAGAAAGTTAACGTGTTTCTTTAACGTTATGCATTATTTAGAGTGAACACACAACCTATTTGTTAGTGTTGCTTTATAGTTGTTACTGTTATTGCTGACGTTAGAATTGTAATTGGTTTTTATACCTTCAACATGTTATAATAACTTGACCATTCATTTTATAACAGTCGGAAAAATCGTTCAGAAAGCTTACAAAATATGAACGGCTCTACATAATACATAATACAGTCAACCGCGCCCACTGCTTATGTATACACTTGAAGGATACTTTGAATTTGATTTAAATCATGTTTATTTTCATATCCTTCACATAAGATGGGGGCTATACTACGTTTGGTCTTCTGTTTTAAACACCCAGAGAGAGACTTTAGAGACCATACAAAGTATATATATTCTCGATAAGCATCGAAAACTGATTCAATATAAACATATATGTCCATGCGTCCGTGTCTGTCTATTGTTGGCACTTTCACGGCGTAAACGTTGAGATATTGAGCTGAAATTTTGTATAAATAAAAATATCTGCACACAGATCACTTTTTAAAATGAGCAAAATCGGTCTAGAGCTACGCCCACAATCGAAAAAATCTATTTATCTGCTACAAAATTTAGCTATGACCTTGAACTTTGGTGTCTATATCTATACTCATTTCACGTAAATGGGCGTGGCCGGAAAATAAACACGCTCACAAAAAAAGCATATTCCGCGTAAACTCGACTTGCAAGCCAATTCGTTGTAAATGTGTAGGGTATTAAAAATTTGGCCTAAGCCAAATTTACTTTTCTTATTTCTTTTTTACCAATCTTGACGTTATGTTGTTGCTGATATAAAACAGTGTGTATGCATGTGATTTTTGGCAAAAAGAAGAAAAAATGGTTTGTTTACTTTTATTTACAACACACTTACACACCAACTTTCGTGCTGCATTCGTATTTATAGACAGATAACTAAACGTATAGTTTTACTGCAATCGCAGTTGGGCGTATACGTACGTATACAATGTGTGCATTTGAAAGTGAATGCAGAATAGTTACACAAGGTATATATTATACACAGAGGGTGTTAAGAGTTTAGAAAATTAATCGATTTTTTAGAGGGAATTACAGATGAAAACAAACTTTTAGGTTTTTTCTTATACTCAACACAATGCTACATGATGACAAGGTTGTCTTTATCGAATAAGACTAGAAGAGGTTTGGGAAATCCAAAAAAGATTTAACTGAGTGGATCAGAAACCATCACATGTACTAAGATATTGATTCAAAATTTGGCCGAATGGGTTTTATTTAAAATTAGGAAATAACGACTGAAAGGTACAACCTTTGGCCTACAAAAAGGAAAAGTTTGAAAAGTCTGAAAAGTGTAATAGATCGATAATTGAAAATCGGCCCAAATATTCTATAGAGAGGTTTTGCTGCATCGATGGTGGTCTCTTAAAATTTAACTTAAGCCAAAAATTGTTGTTTCACTATTTGTTTCTGTTTATTGGAAAGGAAACTTTTCCTTGACATCCAATATTATTGTTATGGTTTAGAGGACTTTTCTTTCTTTGCTCTCATATGCTCTTTTTTAAGGAAACTTTATAACAAAACTTGTAAAAGTGTTTTTTTTGTTTTTTCATGCTACCGAGGGATCGATGAGTAATGATTTTATTTAGACAATAAAACAGGGAGTTACATAAGTAGGTGTGTGTGTGTGCCCATAATATGAATAAGTGGTCCAAGTCAACTTTTATAAAAATATTTCAATTTAAAAATTCATAAAATCGATTTAATTTCATCAGAATCAGAAAATTATTTCTATAATTATGTATTATATGTAAATCTTTGAATAGCCACGCCCACAGTTAACGAATGCCTTTTTTTTACGGATATAAAAAAAGTTACAAGAATCGAATTTGATAGATTGTTTATTTTTATATAAATTAATCCATTTTATGGACATGGTCGTAAAATAGACACGCCCACAATTGACGAAAATCTCTTATGGCTTGAAAAAATTTTAATTCCAAATTTAAATTTGATGTTTACATTTACATATGGGTACTGATTGCATTGACGTTCTATCTATAGAATCTACAAAAAAAAAAAAATTCAAAATTCAAGTCCTTCTATGTATATTCCATCCATCGACGCAAATTTTATGTAGTAGTCGATCTTCAAGGTGAAGTGTGATTAATTTTTTAGTAATTATTAAAAAATACGTGATTGAATAACAGACACGCCCCCAAATTGTGAAAAACCACATTTTATGTGGTAATGGATGTTCAAAGTGGAATGTGATTCATGGCTACGCACATGTTCCCATAACAGACACGCCCACAATTTATAAAAATCCAAATTTTGTTAAGTAATTGACTTCGAAGATGAAATGTGATCCTAGTTTAGAAAGTGTAAAAAAGAAGATAATTGTATACATACCACGCCCACATAGAAAGTTTATTATTATATATGGTGCTCCAAGAGCCAAATAAATCTTTCTCTTTCTTTCTTTACTCATTTCCAGCTCACATCACCCATATCCGAGATCTCACCTTTTATCGAGGTACTCGTACTTTCAAAATTTAAAGCCACGGTTGCCCACATAAAGAAAGTACTTACACTTACACATTATTGTCAAGCTAAACAGTTGCTTGGGTACTTATGTCGACCTAGCATCCCTGTAGTGGTGGTGGCTGTGGTGATGGTGTTGGCATGTGGAAAAATGTCGTCCTTTGAGTAAGAAAAATGAAAATGAAAATGAAAACTTTTTTAATTTCATGTTAATTTAACGTACACAAAGTTAATAACAGTGAAAAGTTAGATGGCACCAGTTGCATTTCGTACGACTACCTATCTGTACGTACAATACCTACCACCTACACACCTACCCAACCAACAACACTTGTCAAACAACATTTTTCATTATTCTTTACACAAAAATTTCTGTAGACTATGTTCGATGAAACAATATTGAACGAAATGTTGAGATTACACATCGATTTCATTGAGTATATATTGAGCAGTAGCTAAGACATCATTTGCTTATGCTTCTAAAACTGTTATTTAACATACAATAATAGATTCGAGACTCTTTCTCTTTAAATGTTTCAAGAAATGAAAAATAAATATTTGCAGTGTATTGTTAAGCACTTCACAGGCTTTGCAAACTGAACAGTTTGTATGTCCTACGGATAGTATTGGTTTGTAAGTATGTGTGTGTATATAAAAGTAAATTTTATTTTCCTCTTAAAAGTTAAAAATATTATTAAAAGTTTTGCTCTTCGAGTTTTATTTGGGTGCTGTTGATGTTACGTGTTTTATGGTTGTTGTTGTTGTTGTTGTTGTTTAAAATGAAACAAATGTCAATCGATAAAGTAAAGAAAAATTGATGATATTGTTGTTGTAAATAATGAAACATTTTATCAAAGAAGTCTCTCCGTAACGTAACGAGAAGCAGATAAAATTGATTTTTTAAAAGCACAAACCTACACAACATACAAGTAAAAAAAGCAAATTTTGGCTTGGGCCAAATCTTAAATATTCTCTTCATCCAAACACAAACGGTGACATGGCAGGTATATGATTCCGCCCTCTAACAGTGCATTCACGTTGAGTTTTAAGCTGAGAACGCCTAATTGTAATTTGTGAGCGTATCTGTTACCCGACCAAGCACATTTTTGGCATATCGATGGATGGGATAATTATATATATGTATGTGCCGAATTCAAACTTCATGGGTTAATTGGTATGGCCGACATATAAGTTTTTATCGATTGTAGACGACCACGCCTAATTTTGGCACATGGATGGATGCGGTAATAATATATATGTACATCATATATATTTTCAACTTTATAGCTAAACTTTTGTGAATAGATAGATTTTTGATAGATTCATTGTGGGTGCGGCTCTTGATCAATTTTTCCTAATTTGAATAACATTCGGAAATTATAAGTACACGTATTAAATTTTTGCCCAATATGCCAACAGTGAGAGACTGCCAACAATAAACGCAAGCACGGACATACGGACATAGATTGACTCACAAGTTGATGCTGATTAGGGATTTATATACTTTGCATGCCCTTTAATGTTTCCTTCTGGGTGTGGCCAATGGAATGACCAACTTAGTATAGCCCCCAACTTAGCTAGCGAGTGAAGCAATAAATATTTTTTTCGTTATCATTAATTTCTCATTTTGTAATCGATGTTTAATCAATCACTCCAAAACAGCTACAAAAGATAGTGCGGAGATAGACAGAGCGACAGAGAGAGAAGCGTTAAAAAGATAAATGACTTGATTCTAATAGACTAAATGAAAGGAAATAATCATATTATAGCAAACAATGGACAGGACGCGTGTTGATATTTATGAATTCATAATAAATTATATCCTTTCTCCTCCTCCATTGAAAAGAACGCAACGTTGTGGGCTGGCCATGGTGGCTTTAAATTACAAGCTTATAAAAAACATTTAATTTCCATTGTCACCAGCATTGTGCCTAATTATGTGTTTTCGCTTTGACTGAACCTCTTTTTACTTTATATTGACTTTCGATTCATTTTTTTTTGCGTTTTTATTGTATAATAAAGAAACACAACAACAATCTTTTCTTTGTTACAATTATTGATTGTATTAACTGAAGGCCATTGACAGACCAAGTCAGGCGTGCCTTGCAATTAGTAATTTTTGTGTACGACGGCTTAAGTGAGGGTGGGTGAGACAGAGTGTGGGATTGTGTTGATGGTTAGGTGGTTTGTGTTGGTGGTGGCTGCAAGTTCATGTGTGTATGTATATATATAAACATAAGTATGCATTATATGGCAACATTTGTTGCAGGATATTTTTATTATATTCACTACCTAGAGGTCATAGGTATACTTAGCTTTTCAAAAGGCTTGCAAAATAAAGACTCCTGCCTTACTTATGAAGGAATAAAACTGTGGAACTAGACCTATCTATGGAACGTCGCTCATCTTTATTTAAATGAAGTTTGAAAATCTAAAAAAGGTGATATGATGACATCCTAAATTGCTTTATTTCTGTTTGTCTGTACGTCTGTCCATTTGTGTGTATGTATTACAACTTTCTTCCGTTTGTAAAAATTAAGATTTTTAACATATAGTTCCTGTATCCTTCCTTATTACTATTGAAGCGGTTCCTAGTTTTTGAAAAACGAAAAATACGCCAACAGAGCATAAAAAACTGAAGAGGCGACAATTTTTCATCTTCAATTCATCTTCATACTGCTCTTGAACTAAAAGACCACATTCCACTTGGAATGTGGAAAAAGTGAAAATTTCTTTCATAAATTTTTTAAAGGGATATTGAGAGTGTCATTTAACAGCCACGCCCATAATCGGTTAAAAAGACTTATATTTGGAAAAGTACGACTGAAAGGTTTTTATTTTGTTTTATCACACCTTATATAAAATTTGGTTTTATGGATATTTAAAGATAAGGAGGATCGGCTACGCCCACTTTATTGAACTTAACAATAAAATCAAATTTTAATTCTTTACAAATATTTCTGGTTGTGTAGTTTACATGAAGCAAAATCAGTTACTAGTCACGCCCACAATCGAAACAACTCTGTCATGGTTCTAAAAAAGCAGCTAAAAAGTTTAAATTTGATGTTTTGAATATTTAAAAATAAGGAGGATCAGTCACGTCCACCATATTGATCTTAAATTTTTTTTACACAAAACTCTTTAATATTATTTCACAGGTTTTTACTTAAAAAGGGCGAAATCGTTTAACAGCTACAGCCACACCACTCAATCGTCAACATTTTTTCCAAATTTCCATTTTACAAAAAATGGGGGGAGTTAATACATAATACACGCCCCTACAAGCTACAAGAAAAACTCTCCTTGGTGTAGAATTTGACTTTTTTGTGAAATAAATGTTTTTAAAAGTCTTCAACAACGAGAGCAACTGACTTGTAAATATATAGAGTGTACAGGAGTTGGCTTAAGCTGAACATGGCTTTTTCTACTCGTTTTTTTTTTTATTGTCTTTTTGGCTTTCAAAAAGAATTTATAATACGTGTTTTGTTAGTGGACGTATGGACATACGTTCTATAAATATTACATTATTGGATTTTCATTTTCTGTTTTCAGTATAACCACCACCTGAGAGCTGCACTAATGTATTTAGGTTGTTTAAATAAATTCTAATAAATTCATTGAGCCATGTATTAAACATATTTACAACACGAACACAGCCAGGCAGACAGAGAAAGAGCCTTATGTCAGATATTACATTCTAAGCCGCTTTTAATTTTGGTCGACATATGCAAGTTTGGAAATTTAATATAATTAATTTTTTTTGGCTTAGGTTTCTTCCATTTAAATAGGGTCAGTTTAGGATACAATTACAATTTTGTTAAAATGAAAAAGTGGTCATGTTTTGTTATTTCATGGGCATGACGGATAAAGCTTCAAAGGTCAATTCAAGTACTTACATTCAAGAACGCTTCTATAAGACTTAGTATGCATATGTAGTTATGTTTTTCATCCACTATCTGTCCGTCTGGTTTTCTAAGCTTTCAAAGGAACTTCCATCGTGCTCGTAACGGAAAAATAACTGTTGTATAAACTCGTGTATATGTTGATCATTTATAATAAAAAGTAAATCATTTATAACAATAACAACAACAGCAAATATATCAACACTGCTGATAAATGTTACATGAAATTTTTGTGTAGCATTTAAAGTGACTTTCATTCATTCCAAATATTAAAGAAGGAATGAAATCGAATAAACAACCATTACAACAGCTGCATAAAGAAAAGGATAAAGTGAAAAATAGAAGTGAAAAAATTGAAAATGGAGGTCATTACCAACCATTCAATACCCTGCTTTATATAAGACAAACAATTATTGCTATGATTTGTTTGAAGTTAAAATTTGTAAAAACCTATCAGTACGTAGGTTATCGTTTAAGTTGGGACTAATCGGTTCAAATCCACGCCCACATTTGAAAAATTTCTTCATTATGAAGTTAGTTAAAATTTGGAGTACCCAGGGATTTTCGAAAAGTGGGTGCGATATGTAAGTTTATATGTACACATGTGCATATAAAAAAATATTTTTTTTTTAACAGGAGATGTCTCTTATAATCGCGTAACCCTCAATATTAGAACTATATGTTATAATGACTAATTGCCACGCCCATAGTTTTATGTAGATACGTAGGGTATTTAAGATTTGGTTTGACATAAATTTTAATTATATGCTATGCTTTAAGTCACAGACAGATGGATAGACGGACATGGTAAGAAAGTCCTATACAATCGTTACAAACATTTGCACAAGCTGAATATACCCTTTACTGCAAGTAGGTGTAGAGTATAAAAATTTCAATTACTGGTGATGTTCATGTCCTTGTGCTCTATTGGATGTTAAATGCGAGCTCACACACACATTGTAGAGGTCAACACATAAAGCTCCCATTCGGTATATATGTGCATACGTAGGCATGCAAAATAGACATTTAACATACTTGTAATGCAATGCAAGTGCAAGCTTGCACACACACACACACACACATTAACGCAATGTGGTCGTTTAATTTGTTTAACGAATGCATACAATTGTTGTTGTTGTGTGTGTGTGTGTGTAAAATGTGCAGTATGTGCATCGTCTCAACGTTTGCCTTTCATGTCGTACTTTAACAAAAGCCTTGACATAGAAAAGATATTTTACGATACATACATATGTATGTGTATATATATATATATATATATCATAACAATTACTGGTACATACGCTTGAATATCTTTATATGTTTATCGAAATACGTAAAAGAATCAGTCAGAACATTAAAACAAACACCCGAGCTATACAGGACCTTAAATGTGATAATAAATGTATGTATATATATATGTTTATCTGTGTGTTTGTATAATGGTTCGTATTGTAATTTGCCTTTGATTTGTTTGGCAAAAATATAAACTTGCACACTGACACTGCACGCAAGTGTTGTGGATGGAAGAAAATACACAGCCATCCATAAATAAAGTTAATGAAATCTACAGTTGTTGTTATTGTTGTTGTTGTTGTTGTTTATGAACGAAAGGCAAACATAATTCATAAATTAAATGACAAGAATAATGGGCAACATTCACAAATGAATGACTGCAGTAATAGCGTCTTCTATATACACACACACACACACATACATATATAAAAGGCAAATTGTATATTACAAGTCCTTACACTAATTGTATGAAAGGGACCTCCCGCCTGGTATTTTATACATTCCTGCCGAGTCGTTTGGTCATTACGTTACATGGCGTTGCAGTAGTCGTAGATGGTAGATGGTGGTGGTTGTGACTGATACAAATGACATTTGCATCTTCATTTTGTTTATTGATACCACTTGATGACTTTATCTTTTACTCTCGTTCTCTTTCTCTCTCTCTCTCTCTCACATTCTCCCTCCTTTCTTCCGCTGCTTCTTTTGTCTGTTTATTGCATGCATGAGTTAATAGGGAATGCTTCTTCACTGCTATTGATATTCTTTCTATGTGTGACTGTGGCTTGCTGACCATCCAACTGACAATTGCAAGAATTTTACTTATATCATAATTATTAAACGAAACGTTGGGTTTGTAAGCTCATTGAACTAATACATGAATATTTCCCAAATCATCGCAAATCATTGGGTGTGTGAGAGAGAGAGAGAGAGAGACACAATTATCATATATTTAGGTATGTACGTGTGATTGTGTACAAGGAGTACATGTTAATAAAAGTGACGAAAATTCTTCATACCTTTCATTATATACTACACATAATAGGGGGGTTGTACTAAGTTTGTCAATCTATTTGCAATACCCAGAAGGAGTTGTCAGACACCCTACAAAGTATATATACCCTTGATCAGCATCAAAATCGATCTAGATATGTCTGTCCGTGCGTCCGTCTTTAGTTGGCATGTAAATTTTGAGATATTAAACTGAAATTTTTGTACACATACTGCCCGGTGTTTAAAAATCTAATATCTGCCACCAAAATTTACCCATAATCTTGAAATTATTACATATATACAATTATCCCATCCATCGATGTGTCAAAAATAGGCATAGGATAACAAATACGCCCATAAATGTCCAAAAAAATCATACTCAGCATAAAACCCGACTAGGAAGCTGATCCGTAATATATACACTATTAGACGTCGTAATTATGGATCTGCCACGCTCACCGTTACTATATATATGCGGAGGGTATTTAAGGTTTTATTCTAAATATTTTCACTTGTTTTATATTAAAGGCTTCAATTTAGTTTAAGGAAAATACAGTTAAACGATTTAAGGTATTAAGGGGGGAGGGGATTGAATGCAAGTGGGAATTGCTTGCAATGTGAAATTCAATCCTTTACAATACCATAAATGAACAACTAAAAAAAGTAAATTAGGGTTAGACCAAATCATATATACCCTACAAGATTTATAAATAAAAAGTAGGCGTGGCATGTATTTGCTTTACGTATCTATTTGGGAGTCAGATTATATGCTAATTAAAAGTTTTTTTTATTATGGACGTGTCCGTTATTTTGTCACGCCCATTTGTGCTTTATCTATTTGGATGATTCAATTATAAATATTTTTATCAAATTTTACTCTCATAGGTAATTCTTTATCGTAGGCGTGGCTCTTTACCGATCTTGCCCACTTTAATTAGAAGTCTACGTACGGTTACTGGAAATATTTGCATGAAATTCCAATCAATGTATCATAATTTACGATTGAGAGCGTTCCAATAACAAATAAGCACACGGACACTCTTGATGCTGATCAAGAATATTTGTATATGCTTTAAAGAATTTCTGACGCCTCCTTCTAAGTGTTGCTAAGGGAATGACAAACTTGGTATACCAGCCATCAGATGCGTAGGGTATATAAATAAA
Source organism: Ornithomya chloropus (assembly GCA_963971445.1). Lineage (NCBI taxonomy): Eukaryota > Metazoa > Arthropoda > Insecta > Diptera > Hippoboscidae > Ornithomya > Ornithomya chloropus. The sequence continues at coordinate 13,209,413 of OZ020532.1, read as the reverse complement.
GAGTCAACACATACAATATATTCCTATTATTGTAAAGTTAAAAGAAGTGCCATAATTACTAAGTCTCCGGAGATTTGAGTCAAGCAGCATATAGCCATCAATTGTATTCTTTCTACTTTCTACGAAAACGGGGTTAACCATTCACGATAACAGTTACGTTGAAATTCATCTTTCCACAAAGAGGTGGTGTTATGGTGTTCTATTATTTTTTTGAAAAAACAAAGGATATCAACTAATTTTTCTTGTATTGTTGGATTTGGCAGTTTGGGGTTGCATCACGTACACGTTCACGTTCTGTGGTAGCGGGTATCTGGGGATTTCAGTCTTTTATAATCAAAATGAATAAACTATGTTTTGAAGAATTACCAAAAAGAAAATGTGAGCAGACTTTATGACAATAAAATGTAGCAACGTGTATATTTATTGCAAATGTGTTACCTACGTACATGCTGTGTGGTTACATACGATTCACTTAATATTTCTCTAAATAAATCATCATTTTTTACGCCACATTTGGGCACATATATGAGGGTGACGAATCCCTTCCAAATACAAAACTTTTATCAAAATATTTAATCGAAGTATCGAGTGTGATTGATTGAAATTTGATGCAGTAGAACGTTAACACTACTCCCTCTTTTCTCCTTCCTCTAATCTACTGTTGTCGAGCCATCGCCATGCTAGCACATACAGGGGGTATCTCCTGCGAAAAATCTACGAAAAAGTCTAAGACCTCCCATGTAGTAGCGAGACTTTTCAATACGTTATTTATGCTTACATGATTATGTAACAGTAACAATGAAACAATAAAAAAGAACGCAAAATTAAGGTATTTGATTCGTTGCCCCCTTTTATTTTAATGCGAAGACATGCCTGCTTATCAGTCTGTCTACACCTATTGTAGAAACTTTTTTAAACCCTTTTAATGACTAGACATGGGCTCAGAATCACTTTTTGTATTGATTTAACTATTTTGTCGGACTGCCTGCCTGTAAATTTGTGCAAAAGGACGGTTCTTAAGACGTCTCGTAAAAAATTTGGTATATATCACGACCCCAAATGTGAGCCTTATTGAAGAAAGTTTAAATTTCATTTCTTTAGGACCCCCCCTCCACCCACTTACTTTTAAATAAATCGTTTAACCTGCCACAAAAATTGAGCAAGGAAGTTGAAATTTATTATGCACATTTTTAATTCCATCCATTGTGGGAGTGGTATGATAGCAGACACGTCCATAATTTTCAAAAAACCGTACTGAGCGTAAAACTCATATACCTGTCACGTCCACCGTTTTGTAAGTATGTAGCTGTGGAGGGTATTTAAGATTTGGCCTAAGCCAAATTTTATCCCCGATGCCTCGTTCATACGTATTAATAATGATAAAATTTTATGTAAATTTTATACAAACATTAAAAAATGAAAAATATTGAAAAATTCCTTATCAAGAGCGACCCCCTTGGATAAACCAAGATTTAATAGATAATGGATGTTCATGCAATATAAGAAAAAAAAAGGTATCAACAAAACATTTAATGAAAGAAAACATGACAAACACCAGCACCTGGTGCAGTTCGTATATTGTACAACAATATCAATGATGAATCTTTACATTTAAACCATACCTATAAAAACAAAAAATGTCTTCCTTCTACCTCTTAATATCCTTTGTTCAAACACGTCTATAGCATACGTACCGATTCCCCCCAAATACAACAAATACCAAAAAGAAATTCCTGGCAGCTTTAACTTTTTGAAAAACTGCGACAAATAATGCGGCAATTTATATGATACAGAGGAGAAATGAAAAATCTGAAATCGTTTAAGAGTTTCCTCTCGCCCAACTCAAGTAAAGTCAACCAACTGGCATGGTAACCTTATTGGGCCTGTTGCTTTATACCAGTTCCCGCTTTTTCCTTCATTTCAATTTCAATAAAAGGAAATTTGAAAAATAATAACGTATTGTTCAACGAATCACTACAGTGACGATGGTACACCGTTGTTGCCTTCACGTTGACAACGATCTGACGAAATATTCAGAAACTTTACAAACTATTTATTGAATCATATTCTTGAACAGTATCTGCGGGCTACATTAGAGACTCTGCAGTTAAGCCTTCCGTCTTATGCGGACGAAGAATGATTATTCATAGGGAGTGCAGGGTGCCTAATATTTGACTAAAGTCAAACATATTTTGATTCCTTACTTTTTTGTGTTCTTGTATTCTTCTGTAGCATGTTTTTCCCTCTCTGCCACTCTCTCTTTCCATCTACTTTTTTTAACAATAATAATTCAACGCAACGACAACAATAATAACATACAATAATAATCAATTTGTGAGTCATTGAAGTATTTTTTGAAGGAAAACGGTTCACCTCTACCAAACACCAGCTGATGCTGTTGCTTCACAGTTGTTGGTTGATTCTTTTTTCCACACCGTACAGGAATGAATATAATGAATGAATATTTTTGCAGTTTTTGATTAAACTGCCTCCCTCTTTACCCTTAACTTGGATAGTATTCCAATAGTTGAGGTATGTTTTCAAACCTTTACATCCACCCATAGACATATGTACGACGTGTACAATGTATTGATTTTCTGGATTTAAATTTCCATCACTTGCAATTTTTTGCATGCCTTGCGTGTGCCACATGTCGGCAGCATCTGTTTTATTTTTAACTATTTATTAATCATTTGCTCACATTAGTGCTTGGGATCAATTTTACTGCTTCATAAATCTTTCACTAATTGAAAGCCAGTGAAAAGGTTACATTCAATCAAGCTTGACAATTTAATACCCTACACCACTTAATCCCGCAAATTTGGCCATAATTAGTGAAGCATTGCCACATAAATAACATCGTGATATATCGTTATATGAAAAGGGGTTCTAAAAATGGTCCGATCTATGTAAGGAAAATGTTTAAATAAGGACTTTGTTTATACTCGTTTATACTCCCAAAAATAAGGTTCAGAGTCCTTTAAAAATATATATAGTTTTGATTAACATAAAATCCTGAATCGATTTTATCACGTGTGTCTCTGGCAAAGATTCCATCGGTTCTATTATTATTATATTCTATCAATTTCAAATTAAGCAAAAGTATTAGACACTGAAGTCCCAGGCCAGTGGGTGACGTTGAAGCTGAAAAGTATGCAACAAAAACTTCAAGAAGTAAATTTTTAAGGTTTTTAGGCGTTAGGCGTGTAGGTTATAAAAATTTCATTAGGAATCCGACCACAACTATTAAAAATCAGTGGTGAGGAGGAATATATATAGAAGACTATAGGGCGCTAATGTCTTCGTTGCAATGTTTTCTTTACATTTAAGGTTGGCAGAAGCAGTTATTTCACATTTAAATTAAGGATTCGATCGAACTGGTTGAAAATTGTTTACCTTTTTTATTAGTTGCAAGCACGTTAGAAAGCACTTTTGTCAATTTAATGGTGAATAAGTATTGTTGTTGCTGTTGTGCTTTTACAATCATATTCTTTGCCTTTTGTTTTTATTTTCATAAAGTAAAATAAACAAAAAATTTCTAGTTTGGTCAGAGTCAAACATGAAATACTCTACAGTGGGTTGGTTGTGGCACATGAATTAGGCCTTCGCACAATAAGCGGCATATATTTAAGGGGCTTTAAGCTCTAAGACAATGGATTTTTTGCAATTTCGAGGTCCGCAATGTCTTGGGTTCCCATGATCGTTAAATCCGCAACTGTGTCCAGTATGTATGTATTATGTTGCACTTTACAAATCAGTTTCTGCGACATGTACAGCTTTGGTTTTAATAGTGAGGGTTTGTAAGACCCCGCGCCCTTTTTTTGAAACCCAGGTAGAATCTCTACTTATAAAAATGATTAATAAAGATTAATTTTTTGTGGTTTATAAGTAGATTGTGTTTTATTGTGGGCGTGGCACTTGACCGATTTCACTTAATATATATAGTAACCAAAATCAGATTGACTGAGCGAGGTTGTCAACATTTTATTTTTATTACTTATTGCAAAAATGAACATTTCAACTCGTGGACATACGGACATAATTAAACAGTCTCACATATTTAAACTTTTAAAGAATATATACAGCGTCTATAAGGTCTCTAAAGTTTTTTTGGGTAATTATAAACGAAATGGCGAACTTAGCATACCTGCATTACTTATACGTGAAGGATTTAAATGGCGTACTATTAGCAATGGTTTCACTAAACTCATTACGGAAATAAATGCAAACAGTACTTTGTCGTATCATTGTTTGAAATTGTAATTACATGTAATGAAGATATTTAGGGGTAGATATATATTTCTATTCCTAATTTTGCATACATTTCATAAGGACGTGCACTATAGGATCTAACGCTTATTTAAGCAACAATGTAAACGTATACTTATTAAGGTATGGGGATGTATATAATATCCAACAAGCAATATGTTGGATTTTCTCCATCCCCCCACTTCCTCTTTCTTTCCAGACTCCTATAGTTACTGTTTGACCTTTTCTCCATTAACTGAAACAATCAATTTTACCATCTTGTCAAGATGTTGTAGACTTTGGTTTTTGCATATTTCACATATCCATAGATAAACTGCAAAAAAATTAAATGAAAATGAAAAAAAATTAACCACAGCTGTCTTATCAAGAGATGCTAGAGGTATAGAAAACAGGGGGAAAGGCAAACACGCGCCTTTTTTCCTCACCCTCTTTGTACCGTCTTTCATCAAATAATATATCAGTTATGTGAGATGCTTGGTTTTCATATTTTACAACAAAAACACCAGCAAACGCAGACGCAAACACAAAGTTTGAAAAACTAGTTGCTGATCACATTATACCTTTATTATCAAATGAAAACCAATAAGTGTGATTCTTGTTGCAAATTGGAAAGAGACAGAGAGAGAGAGAGAGAGATAGGTCAACAATTGTTACATGAATGCAGCCAGCAACAGTCGTTACAACAATAACAAGGTCTTTGAACTTTGAGTGTGAATGCACTTTATAGCAAATTTAGGGGTTTTCCCCGGGAGACTCTTAAAAATTAGAGACGGTGGTAAGACTCAGGTAGAATGTACCGGCAATCAAACACACATACACACATTTAAACAGACATATGCTCGAAAACACTCAATTAAATTCACAACTGTTTCTACAACACATACACACATGAGATGAGATGATGTAGCTGCTGGCTGCTGGCTGCATTAAACACATTTATCGAGTAACAATTGTTTCATTGGGGATAACAAAATTTCTTTGCTCTACGCACTAACTATAAAATATCATATATGAATATGTTTGGATGCCCGGGTGTGTGTGTGTGTACATTTTGGGATTTCCTAAGAGTGTACTTTTTTGCAAAAACTACACAAAACACAAAAATTGTAAAGAAAAATATCAAATTACTAACATTTGGGCCAAGTGCCAAACAAAAATATATGGCACGCATAAACATGCATATATGTATATGTGTGTGTGTGTGTGTGTGTACATATTCAAACAATATATTCTCTTATCAAGATAAACCGTTAGAAAAAGTGGCAGCCGTTGATTTCAATTGATGTTTACACACATTCACACTCCGCTACATATCAACAATAAATTTGTATGTCTATGCTATACATGTATGTGCGTGTATAATCGATCCGCTTTACAAATGAGGCAGCACTTAAAACGTCAAACTCAATTAACCAGCGATAATAGCAACAACAACAACAACAATTACAAGAATAAAAGCAACAACAACAACAACAACGTGATCAGCACCACCACCACCAACAACAACAACAACAAAAGTGACACATCATCACACATCAACAATAATTAAAATAACACTCATCTCCCGCCACTCGTTACTCATAACGCATCCGTGCTTTTCGCTCTATCAATCTCGAAGCTCCATTATGTGACTTCATGTGAAAAAAGGTGCCTTTTTTAAACATTTGATTCCATTTCGTATTTTTCCTTTTCCTTTAAAATAGATTTTAGTTTGGGATATCCATTCGGTTTTCATTATATTCTGTCCGCAAAAAAAATTCATTCATATAAATTAATTTTCTCCCATTTTTTTAGTGAAATGTTTCTCATTAAAAAATGGCAAAAAAAAAAAAAAAGTAAAAAGTACAATGAAACCCAAACGATTTGTAGTGAATGTTATCATGAATTGGCCGAATTGGTTTCTATTATAGTTGGCTGTGATTGCTTCCAGCCAAAACCAGTGAAAGGCGGAGAGAGATATTGAACACAATGTCGGCCGAATGATTTTTGCTAATGTTGACGATAAAAAGATAAGATAATTTTAATTAGTGCTCGCTTTGCTTTGTTTTGCTTTACTTTGCTTCACTATACAGTTGGTCGTTGTCTTTTGTTTTTGGTTTTGTTGCTTTTCTCCTTTAATGGTATACACCACTGGCTGTAATTTTTATCGCTTATTTCATGGAATTGCTGGCAATTGTGAGCGAATTTTAATTTTGTGTTTTTAATTTCCATTTCATTTGTTTTTATTGGTTTGTTTCGTTGGCTTCCGTGGAACAAAAAATACAATATTTGTACATACGTCCTTTGGTGCTGCGTTATTAAACATTTTGGTAACAACGTTGTATTCAATATATTTGTATAATCTTTTGTACACGCTCCATCTAACTTTGCTAGTTCGTTTGCAACATCCAGGGGGAAGTCTGAAAGACCTCAAAGCATTAGATCAACAAGAACGGCAATAAAATCTGAGTCGTCCGTGTACCCTTGTGTTTATCGTTGAAAATCTCGCGATTGTATGTTTTCAGATATAATGCTGAATGCTAGTATATGTAGGTAGGAAGCGATTTAAATGAAAGAAAATTGGCCAAGTGACACTCCCACAATCGATAAAAAATCATAAACTTATTATGTTTTCTAAATATATGCCTTTGCTAGAAGAGAACGATGTTTGAAAATTGTAGGCGTGGCCATTTAGAATAGAAAACTGCCTACATAAACTAAGAATATTTGTAGCAAATTTTCCTTAATCTCATAGTTCAGGAGGATAAGTGTTTCAATAAGATGCGGACCTACGGACAGAAATCATCAAATCGATTCAGTTTTATTCTTAATGCTTTATAGATATTTCTGGGATGCTTTGCAGCCCTTTTATGGTATGCTGTAAACACAAATACAAAAGCTCGTTGATTGAAAAATTGATAAAAATTCTGCAGACCGGTGTTGTGAAAGTTCCTAAAGGATGCTTCATGATATTTAAAATTTGATTAAAGCCCAATCCTTGTACAATACAATTCGTCTTACTTGTTATTTCTATATTTCTACTCAACTGCACTGCACAGCACCAAAAACGAAAAAAAAACATTAACAAAAAGAACAAAAAAAAAAAAAATACCAACAACAATAATAAAAATACATTCAATGATAAATGCGTGTTTGTGTTGGCAAGGCAGGAACTACGTTATCATTAATAAAGGACTGTAACGAGAAGGAAAATAGCGAAAAAAGGATACAAGCGTGGATGATTTTTTGTTTTCTTGGTTTTTATTTTTCTTATTTTTGAAACCCTCCTCATGTTAGTGTAGGAGGTAATATTAAGAAGACGCTGAAAGCAAGTCTCAGACCCTCTGCAAAGCATTGAGTTTGCGTTGATTGGCTATAAAATCTGAACGATTTACAATGTCCGTCAATTTATTGTCGAATCAATAAGAACCAACTTGGGTTTACATGTGCAGGGTGCCTAGAATTTAGCGCAAGCCACACATCCTACGGTTGCTCTGACGTGTTTCTCTTCCTTTTTCATTCGTTTAAGTATGCGAGTGTGCTTAAAAGTATACTTTTTCATTTCCACACATTCGTATAAAATTTGTTTATTTCCTTTATAGAATAATAACAATGGCAACAATAGCAACAGAAATATTAAAAACAAAATAACAAAATGAGTGTGCGAAGGGTTCTGGCACCCTCCACCTCTAACGCGGTCTCTGCTCATAACGAATATCTGGAGTAATATAATACATAAGCGTACAGCACAGTCATGCGATTACATTTAACAATAAAATAAACCGTAACGATAGGATGGAATAGAAACGAAATTTTGAAAATGTTTTTTGTATCAAACTGTGCTGCGCTGGCACAGATATAAACCAGCCGTCAATTGTTCCCACTTTGCAAAAGTAAACCAATAGATCAACACTGTGTGTGTGTGTGTGTGTGTGTATATATATATATATATTTATATTTATGTGTATATGTGGTGATTGGTTATTACAGTAGGTTCGAGTGTGTATGCCTGTTGAATTAAGACCCAACAAAGTGTGACAATCGCGTGGCACTCGTAGCAATAGTTGAGGCCTTTTTTTTTGTTTTTGTTTTTTGTTTTTTTTTTTTATTTATAAAATTATTTTAAGAAAAACAAAGCAAATGTTTAACAAAATAATTGGCATTGGTGTTGTTGGCTTTTATGCCACTTGCTTTGTGTTGTGTTTTGAATGCTTGAATTAACAGCCAAAAGCTACTTTATTACACTTACCTTGATGATTAAAAACTTACAAAAGCTTAACAATTTAACTCACTATCGCAGAACACTTCATTCATTAATATTATGTATGTTTTTTTTTTTAAATTTCAAACAAAATTAAAGTATTTTTGTCATTTGTTTTAGGTAAATAGGGGAAAAAAATGAACTGTAAATTTTAGCGTTTTATGGTGGTATAATCCAATATAATAATAACAATAACTAACAACATTCAACAACAAGAACAACAGCAACAACTAAGCCAACTAAGTAACAACATCTAATAACAGCAACACTTAGCTCTAAAGCGGGCGCGGGTTCGATACTTACAATAGTTAAGCCCTTGTATGAAGTGTTTTTGTGTTTTTTTTTTTTAAATATTTCTTAATTGGTAAGATGGGTATGGGGCTATGTATTTATAGGAGACGTCTCCCGAAGGTCCATCTTAAAGAATACAAAATCAACAACAACAACAACATTTAACAACAACAATATTTAAGAACGACAACATCTAACAACAACAACAATTTGGATTAAAAATGAAAATTAAATTTTTTAAGGAAAACTAAGAAAAACTTCATATGGTTTCAATAAATAGAATGCTATATCTTACCTTTCATACCGGTCTAACTTTGTAACGGTAAAGGACTGATGTAATTTAAATCATAATGTTAGTTACCCAACAAACCATTTCATGTTAATGTTGGTGAAAAGTTTAGTAAAATTATTTGAAAGCCTGCTTCGTAAGTTATCGCATGAAGTGAAAAACTTAATATACCGCCATGTTTGAAACGTGAAACGTTATAAAAACTTAATATACTAATGCAACCAAATGCCAATCACATGCTGAATCACATGAGGATTTCCTTCACTTTTATTCTCTTATTACTCACACCCTCACACCCTCTTCACCCTTCTTCGTATTCGTACGAATTTGTATTCAACTTTGCGAAATCAATTTTAACCCAGACTAGACGAGTATTCTATAATGCTTGTACAAATCTACACATCCATTGTCAAGTTGGTTTCAGTAGATGTGTGCGTGTGTGGGTTTTGTATGTTCAAATAGTGTGTTGCGGCATACACTAACCCACCTATATATTCCACTCTATACTTTTGCTATTGTTGTATTTTCTGATATTTTTTTATTATTCCAAAGATTGTACGTCGATAATTTCTAATGAAATAAATTGACTTTCTCTCAATTTCTCACTTCCGAGCAAGTACTTGTGTCATTGTTGCTCCTACCTTAGTTTCTTTTTTATGAATTCCAAATTTTATCGAACAAAACTGAAGAAGAAAATTATATAATATTTATTCTTATAAAGTTTAAATATCTAGAAAATTAGGGCAGTCTTCAGTAACGCTAATGTAACGCTAACTGAATATAAACAAGTCAGCAAAAGTAAAGTCATTCGATTGATGACTTTGAATGATTTGAATGACTTTGATGATGATTTTGGCTGATTTTGAACAATTTCAAAACTGACCTCCAAATAACCAATACTTCGGCCAAGTTTGGAGTCTGAATCTTAATTTATGCTAGTGGGTGAATATTTACCATAAACAGTCAGACAGACTGACATGACAAAATTGATTGAGAATTTTATGCTGATTAGGAATATATTTACTTTGTAGGGTTTTTGATGCTTAATTTTTTAGATGAACAATTTTCAAAATCAGAATTGAGATATCTCACAAATTTTATATATATTTGATTAGCATTTAAATCGGAGTCGATGTCCGTATGTCCGCATATTTCTAACGCTTATAATTGCTATAAAGTGTAATATCTTGCTCCTGGTACAGACATTTTTAGTCAATATCTTTCGGTTTCTATTTAAATTGAGCAAAGTCGATCAGCAGTCACGACATGACATTTTCATAATCAGCCTAAGTATCGATATTCTAGAAAGAGGCCATCATGCAATTTACAAAGAATCTTAAGTAGTATAAAATCATACTTAAGTGTAGATACATAAAACGTATGCTATTAAGGGCCACAAAAAGGTACCTACCCCGCGCACATTTAAAAGAGTATTTAAAATTTTGTCTAAGATAAGTTTAGTTTTTTACTTGTTTACAGCTGTTATGATGGTGACAGGAAAAAAAAGCAATCCTTTAATCTTAAGTGTACGTGAAATATTCAATTTATACATCTTATGACCACAACGTTTTTTTGCATATTTTTAACCCTATACAACCTGTTCGTTCTCACCACTAAACCGCATTCAACATTTATTTAATATTTATTTGTTAATTAACCGCCAGTAAATGTTTTGTTGGATTTGAAGCCATTTTTATGTAAATTCATATTTATTTATCAAATATTGTATAAACGAACAGAGATTCAAGCAAAAAAACAAAAATCAAAACAAAAAATTGTTAATTTCTTTATTATGAAAGTGTTTAGAAAAACACGATTTTGCTGTTTTTGCTGTTTTCACATTATTTACATTCAGTTTATTGTTGTTTGCTTAAGTTCTTATCATTGGAAATTAACTCGTGGAAAATTACGTGAAAATGACATGATGGCAAATATTACAAATGTAACAACAACAACAGCAACAATAAGGAAGAAAGAAATGAAAATTTGCACATTTACAGACATCAGCTGCATGCATAACTATAATAAAATACATAATTGTGCAAATGTACGGAAAACAGCATGCAAGAGATATTGAAGTCCCACCATAACTATCAAAAAAAACGAAAACAAAAAACGCACCACACCTAAGGGATAATTTTGTATTTTTTTTTTTTTTAATGAAGAAACAAGCACGGGACTCACACGTTCTAGCAAACATCACCTGACTTTTTCCCTTCTCCTCCTCAAAGGGGTATAATCAGCGTTTGTGTACATGTGTGCCCGAGATTTTATCAACGACGACATGTAAGAAAACAACCGACTGAGGTTAGAAGAGGGAGGTTATGGGTAATGTAACATTCAAGAACATGGAAGAGAACGTGCAGCAATTGTGCATAATTTGGCAAAGTTTACATACATACAGAAACACATGTAAACTTGCACTTATATAAATTTCCTTACGCCTTACTCACGTATTGTTTGTGTGAGTGAGGGTGCGTGTTTTTTATGCTTAACAGCGAAAATCGACAGAAAAACGCTATAAAACTAACCCAACTAAAAGAGCCAAAGTAAGTGAAGGAACAGGTAAACAAATACACCCCCAACCAAACAACCAAACAACCAAGCAGCCAGCCAGCCAACCAACCAGCCAGCCATCTAACCAACTTGTTTATATTTGCATAGTTTTACCCTCTTAGTCAATAAGCGCTAGTTTAACCACAGCAACAGTAGCAGTTAAGGCAGCATCATCATTTTTATCAACTCTCATCCCCCACCCACATTATTACAATATTATCCTCATCCTCATCCTCATCCTAATCATCATGATATTGTAGCAGCTAATGCAGTCACCGTCAATGATATTGAAAATGCAAAACAACGATACCAGCTCAAAGAGACGTGACATTGTTGTAATTATCTCGATTACATACGGACACACACACGTGCATATAAAGTAGTATCAACACATGCACCGTACATGCTACATTTATGCATAGTTAGTAAAGTATGCAAATTTGTCTATAACATGCAAGTTGGAAAACTAGGGTAAATTTTGCAAACACATGCACGCGTATGCGTATGCGTGGGTGTGGGTGTCAGTGTGGGTGTTTATATAACATAAAAGGCTGCGCCACTAAAACAAACAAAATATATTTAGCTTGAGTCAAATTTTAAATATCATCCACATGTATATACGAAATATGGGCGTGGCAGTTGTCTGATTATTTACCTGAATAGTTTAACATACAAGTCAAATTTTATACTTGAAAATCACAAAAATAAGAAATGTGGGCGTGTCTGTCAATTGATCCCGCCTTTTTTTTCGAAAAATTGTTTAATTTTTTTTGTGTATTTATGACTTTTTGAAATTGTAGGCGTGGCTGCTAACCGATTTAGGCCAACAACCACGTGTGTACTAAATATGTTAGTTTTTACAACTGTCAGAATTTCACTACAAAAGGACAGACATACGGACATCTTATCTTATGCTTATCAAGGATATGTGTAAGTAGATTGTAGAGTCTGTAAAAGTTTTTTCTCGGTGTTATAAAAAGAAAGCCAAACTTAGTATACTTTCATTTGCGGAGCGTATAGAAAAGATTTAACACATCCCGCGACTTTGCTCAATTTTATGTTATTATCTCATTCGAAATTCTAATTACAGTAAAATTTTAAACGATAACAACAACACTATCGAATTTAAGCCAAACGAAGAAAAAGTTTTATAGGAGGTACGTTGTTATATAACAATAACGGATCGATGAGTGCCTTTTATTCAACAATAGAACCCTTAGTAGGAGTTCCTTAGAAAAGTTTTAATATTTTGGTATAGTGGGATTCAGAATCGGAATTCAAAATTTTTCTTTTTCACCATATCCTTATAAAAGAATTTTAACGATTTAATTTATACAAAATATTAAAAAAAAAAGGAACAGAGAGACTATAGAGTATTGCCTTACACAAAACAGCAGAAAAGTTGTTTTACTTGTAGTATTAAAAAGCATTTTAAATTAAATAATTTAAAGTTAATTCGAGTTATTTTTACAACAACAATAAACTGATAATGTATTCAGCGAATGCCGTTCATTTAAATAACACAATACGAACAACAATGCGAACCTGCCTTCACTGGATTTTATCAAACTCAATAATTCTACAACTGTTGCAAGTGCCATACAAACGTACATACAAATATTGTGTGTTGATAGGATTTTGGTTAGATGGGTGTTTTGGTGCATTGACAACAGAAACAAAAAAAAAGGAAAATTATTCTGAAGCTGCATCGCCTTTAATAGTAATTTCAAATCCACTGAAAACCACATTAATCGCTTTGTGCAATGTTGCATAAAATTCTATGAATAGAATTGTGGTTAATGCGGATTATCAAGCACCTTTTTTCATACAATACATATTAACACATTTATTTAATTGCTAAACTTTTCATTTATGATAAATGCATAAATTATAATATACCGCTCACAACATATACTCAATTTTTCATTCCATTTGCAGGAATTTGAATAAATGAATCGATTTAGATACAGACGTCTGTGCGTCCATTTGTTATTGACTCTCTTAGGGTAGTACATTTTGACATATTAATAGTTTTTATCAATATTTAAAGTTTCTAAATTCGAGGTGCTACTTAATTGGACGAAATGTGTTAAATGCCACGCCCATTGTTGACTACAACATACCTATCAGCCATAAAAACTTAGCTGAAAAGTTAAATGTGATAAAAGTGGGCGGAATCAAAAAATGGACACATCCAAAACTTACGGGTGAATATAACAATGTTAGAAAGTGTTAGAAAGTGTAATCAAGTTCATACTTCAAATGGGGAAAAGAACGCCCACGCCCGTGCCACGCCCATAATTTATAAAAATCTATTTAAGATCCAGAAAAATTTAAATATGAAGTTTAAATTGGAGTTTGTCCTAATGGACGCCACAATTAAATTTAAATTTAGCCCTATTAAACCAATTCCACCTAAGAAAAATACTGCCATACCATCAACTCAGTGATTATTAAAAAAAAAATAAATGAAATCGTAAATGCTTGTTATTGTTGCTTTACATGACATCATATATGTACTTGTACAATATTAAGCAATATTGTAGTTTCAAGTAGCTTCAGGTATCGCATTAATATCCTGGCTGGGCGTTACTAAGCAATGGGTATAATAAGCCGCAGGCAAGTATTGTTAAAAATATAGATTTTCTCTGACGATAAACCTTCTATTTGTAACTAAATTAGAATTTCATTTTCTCTACTTCAAAAAACAACAATAAAAATACAAAAACAAAAAGTCACGTCGTTACTTAAATAGAAAAACAAATGGTCTGATTAAGTCCTTTGCAATACGCAGAGAGACTCTTTGCTGATGGGCTCACACATCATATTGAAAGGGTTGTTTTTTAGTGTTGCTGTAGTCTACGCAACATAACAATAAATAAATAGTGAAAATGAAAGTTGCTTAGGTGAACGGTGTATGTTGGTGTATGAGTAAGGATTTTAAAGTCCGTTTAGTATTTGTTTGTGAAACAAAACAACTTGAGAATGTGTCATGTAACAAAATACAACACCGCACCCAGTAAGACAGCAAAAAAAAGTTGCCAATGGAAAGGGTAACAGGGATGTAGAACCAAGCAGAGGAACCAGGTGGTAAATTTAAAATTCAAACTTGTGGTGTTGAATGGTGAGTAGTGGTGCGGAGCTTAGTGTGGAGTCATTGTAACGCTATAGCTCTCCTTTAAAGGCTCTTTGAAGTTTATCAGAAATTTTTAATAAGAAAAGGGAGTACAACTCTCGTATTCAGTAATTCCATAAATCATTTACTCTAACGGTAATGGTGTTGGGTTGTAAACGAACCAGATTTCTGATTTTAGTTTTTTTGCTTTTTTACCAACAACCCGCTTGACCACATTGCTGCCTGCATTGTATATAATGCATATGCTGTGATTGATCTCGCATTTGAATCATTACCATCATAATCATCACCATCATCATTATTTATACAACATTATCATTGTAAGAGAGCAGCTGTGAATGCACATTTTATTACACGTCGCCTATCAAAGCAACATTTCGATTGTTTGTTCATTTGTGCCTATGTGTGTATGTGGATCTTGCATTTTTCAAACTATTCATTTGAAATATTTCCTAATAAAATATGGGGTGATTTTTCACCCTGTTGCTGTTCCGATAGCAGGTAATGGGGCAGCTGTATAATATTGCTGCGTATCAAACACCTCGTATGGAACTCCTTTTACAATTTTTTGCATTTGTAAATTATTTCTTTTTTATTGAAAAATATTTTATATGCGTATACATATATAAAAGTTAATTCTCTTTTTGATACTTGATACGATTTTTTATTCACGGGTGATGCAATGAATTTTCCCTTTTTTTCCTGTTATTGATTGAAAGCAGCTGTTGATTAGGACTCTTCATGTTGTATTTTACAGTTAAACATATAAAACGGTTAATAAGCAAATATAAAAGAAATCAAACACTTGAACGTATTCGATAAAATTCATTAATAAGCAGGAGATGCATCAGCATGTACGAGGGGCGATAAGTGCAGCGCATATGTTTGTACAACAAGTATAGAATTAAATTGCACAATAGGCCACACTTGGATGAGACTTGTACACACAAACAGTGGGCGTCGCAGATACCTTATAGTACCCTCTATAAATTACATAATAATTGTAAAACTCTAAATAAGGTTTTTTGTAAATTGTGGGCGTGTGCGGTATATGACCTTGCCCATTTTGGGCATGAGCTACCTATATTTACCAAAATCAATTTCATGGCCCAATTTTGTACATAATAGATAGATTTTTGTCAATTGTGGGCGTGGCATCTGACCGAATTTGCCCAAGTATATATATAAATATATATGTATGGGTGAAAATTTAATTTCTATGACTGTTTGAATTTTTTTTATTAATTGTGGGCATGGCTCTTAACTGATTTCGTTAAATTTAAACAGGAATCTGTCTACACAAGTACAATTAGTAAAATAATTACAGACAGACACATATCATTAACTTATATCCTATATGTATATCAGGTGTGTCGGTAATTTCTTTCCAGTTTTTGTAACAGATGTCACTAGCCATACGCATGAAATGAAAATGTCGAGTTTTGTGCAAGACCATGCTCTGTGTCTGGTGGGACCAGTTTGGTGTCTTATATCTGTTGAAACCTGGTTGAAACAGTGAATACTGATCGCTACCGACAACAAGCGATTAATTTGAACTGTCCATTGATCGAAAAACCGTTGATCGAAAAACCATTGATCGGAAATCGTCAATAATACGCTCAGAGACATAATAAGGTGAAGCATGACAACGCGCCGACCAGTCAAAAAAGTGTTGAAATCACTTGGATGGAAAGTACTCTCCAAACTCCAGGCTCCATCCGACTACCACCTTTTCGCATCGACGGTGCACATGCTTGCAGAACTTTGCCGATTCCGAAGAAGTTAAAAAATGCCTCGATGAATGGTTAGCTCAAAGGAGGAACTGTTCTTTTGGAATGGCATCCACAAATTGCCTGAGAGATGGGCAATATGTATAGAACCAAATAGCGAATAGCGAAAGAACCGGTAAGGAATTACCGACATATATACGTATATTATATACGCGAAGGGTATTAAAGATTTGGATTAAGCTTAATTAAGTTTTTTACTTATTTAATAAAAAAAATTATTATAAAAACTCAAGGTTAACTCATTGATTTATTATTTATATCCACTATCATAATGATTAAGGGGGTATATTGGGTTTGGTCAAACGTTTGTAAATACCAGAAGGGGACGGGACACACCCCCAAAAGTATACACATCCTTAATCAGCATAAATAATCGAATGGATTTAATTCGTATGCAATTTTTTCTATCACCATTCTATATAATGGAACACCTTTGAGACATTATTTCCTTATTATGTGGATCATTATTATAATGGTGTTCCATTTGGTAGAGGGGAAGGACGGTGGACCTCCTAGATTTGGCATACACCTAATATAAAACTTTTTTACTAGTTTTTTATTAAATTGTTGGCATAAAATATAACAAGAACAACCACATGATTAAAGAAGGCACTTCACTGAAAACAACTTCCGTTTTCTTAGTTAAAAGTGATGAATCCTTCATCCTTTTTTTTTTTAAGTTAAACAGCTCCACACGCTTTAATGACTAACGTCTGCATATTTTCTGTGTTTTTTGATTTTTGTATAAAACGCCTTCTTTAAGGAATTTTGAGTAATTTCCGGACATTTGCCAAATAAAACAAACACACTCTGACTGACTGACTAATAACAAGGAATAACAAAAACAAACCAAAAAAAGAAAGGATTTCTTACTTAGGGTTAGTGAACTAAACTGTGTTAAGCTGCTCCTTTTAGAGGGAAAATAATGGGGGATAGAATACAATTTTTGTTTTTTTTTGTTTTTTTGTTTTTGCCCAAAAAATGTTGTGTTGACGATGGTTGATTTAATCAAAGCAATGACTCATGCAACAATTGGTTTCAAATGCTAACGTGTGCGTGTGTGTGTTTGTATGTTTTAGTGATATCCGCAACAAATGTTCGCAGCAGTGCAGACAATCGGACAGACGTACAAATGAGCGGAATCAGTGCAAATTATGGCAAACGATTAAAATCTAAACGGTCATATAGCAGAATAGAAACAACAATAAAAAATAAATTTATGTAAAAACCAATCATATGCAGTACAAGGGCGTGAGAATGAGAGAGAGGTGCTTCATGGTGTCAGCTGGGTATACTTACGAACAAAGTATTAGAAGGAATCTATCGCAAGCAGCCAAACACTCCCTCACACCTTTAGTCTGTTGTTATGGGTAAGGGGAAGAAAAGAAAAGTAAACAAGTTGGTTTAGGCAAAATCTTAGGTACCCTACACATCTTCATACAAAATACACGTAGACGTGGCAGGTATACGATAACGCCCCCTAATATATCAAAATTTTCGACTGTGAAAGTGACAATAAACAGACACACGGATATACAGATATGCGGAGATCCTTTGTAGGATCACCTACTACAGGGTGTTGCAAATGCATTGGAAAACTTAGTACACCCACCATTTTGTACGGAGGGTATAAAAACATGAAATATAGGAAGTGAGCAAACTAGAAAGCAGGCAAGCAGAGAAAGCTGCATGTGAGAGTGCATACACGATAATGATTTGAGACGCCGTTAAAGGCACGTGCAGGAAACAACCCAGCATAGCCAACAATCTCGACATGTGCGCACACAGGCGCACACACAATGAACGCACCCAGTCAGACAACACAACACAACTGGCTAAGACTGTACGTATAACTGGTTGTGTATTGTCTGCACCTTGGCTGACTTTCTACCACACACACGCACACACAAATCCAACTACACAGGGTGCAGCTAATGTGAGAAACCACAACTAACTGTTTGATTTCAATATCTAACTATTATACGTACATAAATTATAACAACAACAATGACAACAACAAAAAATCAAGACAACTAACACTAATAAGATTTGTACTTATAAAAGCAAAAAGGAAAAAAACGTGGAAAGAAACAAAAGAATTACAATTGCCTTGTCAAGCATTAACCGTTATTAGACAAAGGCCATGCATAAAAAGGTTTGGGGGCTGTTATCTGAATGAACGCGTGTGCGTTGGTTGGCCATTTGACTTTGGTAATCAAGCATAAAGATAATTTCCATAATATGCGACTGCGTCTATACTATACATTATAAATATCTATATATCTCTTTCTCCCTCCCTCTCTCCCTCTCTCTCTCTCTATCTCTATCTGTATATGCGAAGTAATTTAATGTGACCATGAAATGTGTGCGCTAACGCTAATTAAGTCAATGTTTAGAGACGAAGAATTTTCTTTCATTCATTTCCTCTGTTAACGCATTCCAGCTGCACCGTTAACATACGCATTTGTTAACTACGTAAGTTTGTATGAAAGAAAAAAAAATTATTTCAATTCAATTCAATTCGATTGCACAGCGTTATCACAAAAGTCATGAATTAAAAATAAATGATTTCAGTGACTATGTGAGTATGTTGAATTTGTTATAGTGTTGGTAACATTGTCTCATACACAAGGCTAAACAGTTGAAAAGTACTCTCACAGAAAATCGGTCATCTTAACATCTCAAATATTTGTAACAACTTGCCTGAAATTTTTAATGAATAATTTATGCGAAATATTTAGATTTTAAGTTTGATAGGAAGCTAGTTGCTATTTTCTAATGATATATGAAAGTTGAAAGGAGTGCATGCTATGCAAGGTTTCTGTACGGATTGTTTTATTACTTCAGGAATAAAGCTGAAGCATTGAAAAAATAATGTACCGTTATTTAATGTAGGAGCTACGCCCACAATCAGCAAAAATAGTGTTCAGTTGAAATTTGGTACATATGTGTATGTTGAGATTTTCTATCAATGTGCCAAAGTTAGTGTTGTTCTTTAAGAGACACGCCCACAATTTGTGTATGCAGATTATATGTATGCAGAATCCCTCGTGGAAACAAATAGCTTTCAATAGGCTAGTAACGGCGTAAATAAGTATACGTCACGTCCTTATTTTGTTTATATGTAGAGGATGTTTTAGATTTGGTCTATGCCAAATTTAGTTTTTTATACCCTTCACATAAGATGGGGACGTGTCAGAAATCCTACAAAGTATGTGTTATATATTCTTGATTTATTTAAATTTAACAAAATCGTCCAAAAGCCACGCCCACAATCGAAACAAATTTATTTTACTATTGATAAAATTTAGCTCTAAAGTAATAAATGAGTACACATATTTAATAACAGACACGCCTACAATTTACGAAAAACCTTACAAAGCTTAAAACTCGTCATGTAAGTTGAAACGTAATGCATACATTATTAGAGGGTGTAATAAGGTACCTACACGCCTAGCGGTTGTATGTGTATAAGGAGGGTATTAAGCCAAATTTATTTTTGTCTACTTATTTATTGTTAATATATGGTATAATAAAAGATTTTGGAAAGAGTTCTTAAACTAACCCTTTGCGGTCTTAATTTATTATATTAATTATTATGCTGTCCAACTGTCCTGCAACAACTTTTTTTAGAAGATATTGAGAATTGTGAATATGCGTTATAAAAAGATTTTTTCAAAAACTCGGGTGTGAAATGAAGAGCGGGTCTAAAAAATTAACAATTTCGTCCATTTTTGGTAAAAATAATCTGTTAGCCAAATCGTACATAAATCGTCAAATTTCGCATCGAAATACAATATCTTAATAAAGGCGTTACGGTACCTTAAAAAATATAAAGGCAGAGGGAGACGCGGACATGATTAATTAGATTCAGAAACTAATTCAAAATCGACATATACACATAAATAGGATAATAAACGCGGACTAGGTAATAAATGAGTATATAATAAGTAGCTTTTAATATTTTTATTTTATACAAAGTTAATTTAATTGTAGGCATTTTGGATTCGTTTCAAGCTGTGCATAATTCTATTCACATACTCTTCACGTTAGTGAAAATGCGAGTTTTCTCCATCAGCATCAAAACTGTCTGGGTGGATCTAGACATGCCCGTCCGAAGTATTTTTGATATTAGGTAAAAATTTTGTATAAATATTTCTAATATCTGTACGTTGGTTTAAAATTAAATGGGGCAAAATTGGTCAAGTGCCACACCCACAAATGTACATTTGGTAAATATATTTATAACCAAGGCATTCATGGTCGAAATATGGACACGCTAACAATTTACAAAAAAGTCACTTTTGCTTAGAATCTGGCGTGTAAGTTGATACTTATTACTTGCCACGCCCACTGTCTATATATGGAGCCGGAGGATATTTAAGATTCGTCCTAAGCCAAATTTAGTTTTCTCACTTGTTAGTTATATATAATAGCAGCAACAGCAGCATAAATTAGTTCCAAGTGAAAGCATAAAATGGAATTGAGGAAATTTAGAGCACGAACACAGTACTGCACAGCACGTGTTTAGGGTCTCCAGCCAAGTAGTGCACCTTGAGAGCATTATTGATTTAGTGTTGTATATGAAAAAAGTTGTATTGCAGCACACCTAATGCAATAAAATACACAGAGAATATAAAAAGCAGCCGCAGAAAACAGGATCTTTCAATTTGGTTAAACAAATTCATGTGGAAATAATTCAAGTTTAAAAAAATTGAATTTCTTTCAACATGACACGCGTTTTCTGTCACACCACCACCACCATACAACATAATGTGTAACAGAATATGAAAAAAAGAGATCTTGCTTAAAATCTATAAAGCTTGCAACAGACGGTAAGGTAAGGCACCTAAACCTAAACCCAAAGGGTAGGTAAGCAAACTTATGAAATCAAAAGTGGTGGGTTTTGGACGCCTAGCCCAAATGTACAATATGTTTGTGCTGCATATTAAAACATAAATAACGATCATTACAGTATGTAGTCAAATACAGGCACATACACATACATGTTTAATCGTTTCAAGTTCTATATTTGAAGTCCTACGTATACCTGGTTATAAAGCGCCTTGTTTGCGTTTGTTGAATAAATTTTTGTTGTTGTTGGTGATGTTTGGTGTTGACGCGTGCCTTATGCAACCATATGGTGGGTAGGTCAGTACATTAATGTACGGTCACTTATTAAATAATTCTCCGTACATTTAACCACTAAAAAAAAAAAAAAAAACCGGAATTTTCTTGAATTAGTAGCATTAACGTAAATATTCAAATGTAAAGGAAGGATACCACCCAAAAAAAGGATCTTAAACACAATAAGTTAAGCAGCTCAAGCATAACTGATGATATTTATACCATAAGGCAGTTAATTATTTTATATAATTTTGACTAAAGAGCAACTAAAAAAAGATGAATAAGCTTAGGCCGAATCCTGGATACCCACCATCGATGCACCGCAACTCTGTACGAAGGATTGTTGTGGGTTATTAAGGTGTTTTATTTTTATACCCTCCACTTAATAGGATACTAAACTGAATTTGCTATTCCATTTGCAATAACCAGAAACATTTATCGATCGTTAGAGATCCATCTGTACGTCCATCGCTTGTTAGCACCCTAATTGAAATTTTTAAAATACATTTTCATTTCCGTACGTAGGATGTCATGCCCACAATGACCAAAAAATACATCTATCTGTTACAAAAATGAAGCTATTTTGAAAATTGTTATTCATTGTATTGATATATTAAAAATAGGCGTGGTTGAATAACAGACACGCCCGCAATTTAAAACTTTTTTTGGTGTAGAATTCAACTTTTAAGGTTATACGTGAAAAACGTACACCATTTCATTACGCCCTCAAAGTCTAGCCACGCCTAATTTTTGAATAGAAATATGGGTTTTGCCCCTAAGCCAAATTCAGTTTGTCTAACTTGTTCAACTTTATATCTTATGCACTCTATAAGTAATAAAAGAAAAAATTCTTAAAAAATTCTTATTAATTTTTTCAATTTTAGTTGCACTGTGGACGTAAGGTTTAAGACATTTTGCTTTATTTTAATAAACACTACAGTACAGATACTACTTTCCATACTTAGACATACAGGTGGACAGTCAGACATGATCTCACCAGTATTCGTTTCAGTATAAAAATATTTTACCGGGTTTCATTTTGACATAATTATATATACCTTTAATCTTAAGATATTGGGTATTGGCCATGAAGTCATGAAGTTTTTAACTTCTAAATTATTAACCCACAGTTGGCAATGTTTGATATGTATTATTGAAATTTGGCTTTGAAGTGCCTTTTAAGCTGAGATTAGTAACTTTTTAAAATGGATGTGTTTTCAAAACCTCTTCTTATATAACTTGATATTTTAAAATCAGACTTTAAATGATGAAAATTCCCTATCTAGAATTAAAAAAAAATTTGCAATAGGCAATTCACTGAGTAATAGACTGTGCTAAATTTGAACCAATCAAACCATTTTGATATCTTCTTTCCATATAGAACTTTTTCACAAAGTGGTTTTATATGGCAAAGATTCGCGTTTATCGATTCAATTTTACTAATTATAACATTAATTGATGATGTAGAGTATTATATGGTTGAGTGAAACAGAGTATAATAGTTTTTCCAAAGGATATATGGTGTAATGAAAAATGATCTTGTTGCCCTTTCTTCAATTGCTCCTTTCTACCCTCTCCTTTCAGTACGACATGAACTTTTTTAGGTTTCTCTTGTAAAGTTTTTCCCTGCAAACGACTCTTTCTCCCAATACGAATTTTTAATTTTATATGGCTTCATGATCTATGTCAGAATGACAGCTGTTAAAAACGTTACTTTCTAGGAGTATGAAAAAACCATAAAAGTGTGGGATATTTTTAAGACATACTATGAAGCAATTTTGCCATGCAGATAGATCGTTTGCAAAGTGAAAAGTAAAGTTTTCAAAATCGAAATAAATATGAAATATATATAAAATATACATCATATACATCCACCTCTATTTACATATACTTTCAATTAATATTTATTATGGTGAAAATGGTTTCGATATTAATTCAGTTACAGGCGCCCAATCCAATTAGTTGTTGCAATCAATTTTCAAATGGACCGCTTTTCTAACGTATATCAATTGCGCAGAGACGGACGGCGAAGATGGGGTATAAAACATGAGTGTGGCTAAAAGCTACACTCAAATTAAAAAACTAAAAACAAAAACAAAACCAAAAACAAAAAAAAGAAACTGGTAAAACATTTACATTTTAGTAGCCAAATCAAACCCATTTAGTTCGACACAAAGGCGTTCAAATGAATTTCGTTATTTGCCCTTTGAATAATTCATAGAAAGAATAAAAAAACGCGCTCTACACAAAGCCTTTGCATGTAAATATATTTCGCCAAATTAAAGCAACAGCGACAACACTAACAACAAAATCATCATCAACATTACCATCATCATCAGCACACTGGTGGTGATTTTATATTTTGTGTTTTTAAAGAGCTAAGAGGGTGAAATGTTTGTTTCATCTGAGCATTGTCTATGGTCAAGCACCACACGCGAAAGAAACAAAGAAAGAATATTTTATTATAGGGGAGAAGCATGAAATTTATTTAAGCCAAGCATCTCGCGAAAAATATATTGCATTTTTTTTAATTACATAGAATTGTTTAAGCAAAATATTTCGTTTGATCTGCCACTCCATTGTCTCCTTTTTGTACTCAGAAAATGAATATTGTTTTACTCGCACTGCGACCTAATGACATCTATTGTGCTCGAGATTCTGATTATAAGAATTTTTGATCAGCATAATAAATTGAATTGGTTCTTCGCTGTGGATTCATATGATCAAAGGTCCACATATTTTTGCACTTTATATTTTAGTAGAGCATACGACGAATATTGGCCATTCGTAGACTTTCATGTTGGTGGAACATATACGGATCGCCATTCTTTTTTATAAGAGAGGACTTTAAAATTCTTCACTTAAGCCAGATGGTCGACGCAGCGTCTATATCACATATCATACATAAGGAAGGATCAGAAACCTTAAAAGTACACATATTCTTAGTAGGCATTTAATTTAGATGACAATAGACGTGAATAAATCTATTCAGATATCGATTCTGAGTGGATTGGTATAATTAAAGGTGGTTCTGACATTTTCCGTTTAGCACTAAAGCTTTATACCGCTCCACAGTCTATGTATTACGTATCAGCTTGCAAGTCGAGTTTTACGTTAAGTATGATTTTTTGAAAATTGTGGGCGTGTTTGTTATTGGACCATATTTACCACATCTATGGATAGGATAATTATGGAAACGCATACCAAATAAGTAGGTCATTTTTTGTGACATGTATATAGAATTTTTGGGTCTTGATCGATTTAGCCCAAAGATCTGCGTGAATAAACTAAAAGTGTCCGTAGAAAATATACGCCCATGAGAGAGGTAACAAATGTCAGACTTACGGACAGACGGTCTAAATCGACTTGATGCTGATTAAGAATGTACTTTGTGGGGTCTATGACGCCTTCTTCTGGATGTTGCAAATGGAATGACAAACTTAGTACATCCGTCATCTTATGTGGACTTCTTAATCTTGAATATAGAATGAGGATAAAAATCAACGCAGCTTGACTTTTCGTTAAGTATATTAATTTGCAGCATAAAACCGCTTAAAATATGTTAAAAAAGGAACCAAAAAATCTTATATTTTCACCCCCCAAGTTAAAGAGTTGAAGTCGACAAGTGGTTCGTGTGCATTCTAAATAATGAAATGGAATAAAAAATTACCTAAAAAATTCAATTTGATAGAGTTTCCTGTTCGCTGTTGTTGCTGCATCGTAGTTGTCTTAATTTACCGCATATGTATGTGCGGAGTATGTGCATACAGGAAAAATTGTTATTTTTATTTTTATTTTAATATTTTAAAGTTCTCTTTAATGTTCTCTCTGGATGGAATATATTTACAGTACGAAAATATGACAGAGAGTGGGAATAAAAACGGCTGTCGAACACGAAACACGAAGAAATGGATAAAAAAAGTAACGAGTTTGGTTTTTGGCTAAATGCCAAGTAATTTTTCTCAACTGCTGTCCTGAATATAGAAATTTTTTCCTTGTACCATCACATCTATGTTGGAGGATACCAAACATTCATCTAATACAAAAAAGCGAAAACAACTAAAAAAAGACAAAATAGAGCCAAGTAAACTGACTAACGAACCAAACGCTAGAATCCATCTATTCATCCAGTATAAGATTTAGAAAACATGTATGAATACATCTATGTGTACATGCAACACATATATGTTTACCGTAATTGCTGAAAGTCTCCTCTTTTTAAGGGTATGTGTGTTTGTATGTGTTATGAAGATTTTTGACTGTAGTCGATGTTACTTTTTTTCCTTTTTACTCTACTCCCCGACGGAGATGAATTCACTGTGATAAAAAGTATTGGTGAGAGATAGTACCGTTAAATACAACGAATGGCACGATTTACCTATTTCGTGATTGAGCTCAATACACACACACACACCCATACACTAACACAATCGTATATATGCCATTTGTGTATATAAACCCATACATCCACGTATCTTCCATTCATATATATATATATAGTACACTCGCACTTACACACTCACTTATGTATACACATACATATTATATATAATTTTTATAATTTTGTTTTTGTATGCCACTGGAGTAACAGTAGGTTTTTGTCATGCCTTCCAAAAAAAGAAAAAAAAAAGAAAAAACGAGAGGTTACTCTGAAAACTCAAAGGGGAACATGATTTAATGCTCCATAAACGTGAGGAGGTGAGGAGTTGGTTTACAGAACTTGAAAAAATGACTAGCAATTTATTTCATAATGCAGCAAAAATTAAAAAGAAAAAACAACAAATAATAAAACAGTTGTATAAACAGCCCAGACCGAATATTTAACACCCAACATACCGGCAAGAACGCTGTGGAGAAGACTTGAAGTCTAGAATTGAATTTCTTCTATATGAAGTCACAATACTATAGGTTTTAAATTGTATTTTATCAGCTATTAAACAATTCTTTGTAAATCGCTATTGTCAGCCGGTTTAAATTCATATTTGGCATAATATTGCAGTGGACGGATGGACATTTATATCACAGGATTGACTCTTTTTTACTTACAATGCTAATCGGAAATATATTTTAATAGTGTTACAAACCCAATGGTTTAACTAAATTGAATTCTTCCGTACAGTAACGACAAGAGGATATGAAAAGGCGAAAGCCTTAAACGTTGGCTTGCCTGACAGTTTTTTAGGAGTTCATGACTAGATTTATACACATAGAGCACACGCTCATAGTCAAACATCTTATTCATATATGCATACATATGTACATGGGTATATATTTGTTTTAGTAAAAGTATGTTTCACAGTCCCGCTTGCCTTTTACATGATACGACAATCGATTTTTGTTATAGTTAAAGTAAAACAAATCAATACTTTTTAAAAATTCTGTTTTTTAAATGTTAAACAACTTTTCTTACTGTCTTCATGGGATGGGAGCTATACCAAGTTGGTTATTGCGTTTGCATTATTTATGTTTATAGAGGCATCAGCATCTAAAGCCAGCTCGATAAAAATAATAATAAAAAACACCGACAATTTACAAAAAACCATTATTAGCGCTGAATCCGACTTGAAACTTGATGTTCATTATTAAAGAGCGTAATCAAACACCAAGTGCCACACCTACATTTTTTATAAACACGAATGCAGAGGATAATTAAGGCTTCGAAGTAGAACAAGAACGAGGTACAGCTCCAATATTGTTCGCGCATGGAGATAAAGCGGAGAATTATGATTGTTAGCCGGTGCTACCATGGGCTAAGTAAGCAATTTAACAGCAAAGGCTTCGCTCGGTAAAGCTTACTTTCTATAAGACCCAATCATCCCCGCAAGGTCTTTGGTTCTTTACTTGTTCTTATGTCGATGTTGATATAGTCTGTCACGTATAAATTCAACGCTTGCAATGCCTGGGTCATGTTGACCGTATGAATGACATTGGTCTAGGTAGAGTGGTGTTTGACCGGTAACCTTATGGACGTCGGAAAAGAGAAAACGAACCAAGTGTTTAATGCCCTGCGAGCATCTCATATACAAAACTGGAGAAGACATGTAGAGGACCGAAGCAGGCCAAAGTCTTAAATAGATTGTAACCAATAATGATGATTATGATGATGACGCTGAACAAAGCATTTGCCAAATTTAGTAACAAATACTCCATCTATCGATGTGGTGTCGGAAAAGAGACATGCTTAAAATATACAAGAAACCTTATTTGCCGAGAATTCGACTTGCAGGTGAGTACGTAATACTCCCTGTATTTGAGGGAGTTATCGGTAACTTGCCATAATGATGTGGAGGGTATTGAAGATCTGGCCCAACCTCAATTTATTTATAATTACCCCACTAATTGATGCCTCAAAAACTATATTATCGGATGACAGACACGCCTACGTCTGAAAACAATTTTTATAAGATTAGATTCCGAAGTTGATTCAAAATAAAAAAATTTCTAGAGGGCGGTATAATAAACTTGCCCCGCCCACATTTTGTTTCGAATACATATGAAGGGTAGTTAAGACCAGGCTTTTGTTAAATTTAGTTACAATTGCTCCATCCATCGAGGTAATAAAAGTGGGCGTTTTCGACTAACAACTACACAGGACTTCATTAGTTATCTGTCAAGCCCACTTTTCATATAAAGAGATGCACGATATTTCAGCTTTAGCGTAATATAAATTTAATTTTTTCTACTTGTTTTATATTATGCGTCAGATTCATCTTAAAGCTTCTCTCATCTTAAAAATTCAAACATTTTATCATAACCACTCCATTGTATTACACAGGGCTGGTTTTTCTCTGTATACATATCATAAAAATTAAATTAGTTTGCACACTTGAATTTTTGGATTCAAATCCCAGGGTACGACTGCTGAATTTTTGAATTGCCCTTGATGAACTTACACGCCAGTGTGGTGGTAATCCGCCATCAGGTAAATAAATGTGCTCTCAAAGCAGTAAGAAAGTCTCGCAACTGGAGTGACGTGGTTTGTAAAAAGTGTTTGTTTATTTGTTCAGAAAACACTGTACAACCCCCCAATATTTTACTATAAAAACTTACCCAGAACCGTACAAGAAAACTTCCCCTAATTATAGGAACATTGGAATAACTAATGTGCGAGTACTTTAGCCTCATGGCGAATGCTTTCATTGATGCCGTTGTGTTGTATAATGAGAGTGGTGAAACACTTAAAGTAATGTCCTTACAAAATAAAAAACGAAACCAAAGCGAAAACGAAAAATGAGAAATATCCAAAAGGAATAAACTGCCACACACTTGAGATTCGTTAATGTTCACACGACATGCAATTAAAGTTTAGCCAGCAGCTAGTTAAACTCGGTGCTTCTAATGCCTTCTCTCATACTTTTCAGTTTCTTCAAGTCATACAAGCCAAACTTTCACTCCAATGCTGCTGCTGCTGCTGTTGCTGCTGACTGGAAAACTGTTGCATGTTCTTGCAAATGATAATATGTTTATTTATTATAATGTGTAGGTTGTTGGGTATTACGGAATAATTCCCTCAGAGGTGCTTCGCCGTAGTACATCAGCGGAATATATGGCTGAAGAAACTCGTGCCACATTTAAATTAAACGAATTTTTATTTTCGTTTTTCTTCTATTTTTATCATTACCTTACTTTAGGGATTTCTATGTAACAAAACATAAAGACACACGTACAGTTATTTAAAAGTAGAGTTAGAGAAGAGAGCGAGAGAGAGAGAGAGAGAGAAAGAGGGAGACACTTTAAGAATATAAAGCTTAAAAGATTTTCGCAATGCATCCAATGAACAGCAACTTGAGCAACTTTTTTGTGTACAGCATTCTCTTGCTGTTGTTGCTGTTGTTGTTGTTGTTCTTTTATTTCATTTACAACTTTATTTTGAAAACATTGTTCATTTTGTTGCTGCATTGTACGCTGTAGTTATTATTATTGTTTTTGCTTTTTGTCTTCTTTTAACTCCTGGGAATCACTGTGTGCTGCAATGTGTTGTGTTGTGTGATGGTGTTTTGAACACTTTTTGGGTAAAGTGCAAAAAGCCGGTGTGAATAAAAATACAAAAACAAAAAACAAAAAAAAACCAACAGAAAATAAAAAAGTGATGCATAACGCTTTTCTATAAAATCACATGCGGGCTTCAGCTGTACGGAAGATGCGTGTTTGTGGAGCATACAAGCACAATGCATTTGTATTGTGTATTCCCATAAGTAGAAGAATTTAGTTTTGTTAACTCTGTGGGTTTATCAAAAGATTATAAGATGAAAAGATGCTGCTGATGAGGTGGTGAAGAGGATGCATTAAAAGTTACATTATACTGCTGTTTAAAAGTAGATTTTCACACATATTATGATGGCATGTATATGTGTAATATGGTTAGAAAGACTCCACGAAGACTTGACAGAATAAAAATACATACGCTCACTAATCATTTTATAAGTATTTAATTAAGTTAACTACGAAATCGGGAAAAAACAACTCAATGCAATAAAAACGTATATTAACTGAATAAGTCACAAGGCAAGCGAGTCCCACCAAGCCATGTTTCACATCTCTACAGTCGTCAACACCTATTTCCTCTTTGATAATTGTTTCACATTTATTTTGGAAAGCAAACAAAGAAACTCATTAGATTGTGTTTAAACCCTACTTTAAAATAGTAATAACGTCAAAGAACGATTGTTAATAATCCACCCCTCTTAACCCTTATGCGTACATTACCAACATAATCCTGATTTCTTACATAGAAAGTCCGACCAGACACACAGCCAGACCAAGTGATAGCATGCAGTCTTTATTAGAGAAGTACATTAAGAAGCATCCATAAGAAATTCTTTATTCAAACAAATATTCAGAAAATGAATAATAATAACTTACTTTACAACTAGTAATCATTTTATCATTCTGTAAAATACTGCTTAGTGTATCATTTCTATTGATACAAAAAAAGTCATATTTCCTTAGAAGTGTTTTCTAAAAATGCTTTTTCATGGTTCTTTAAAGTCACCACAGAAGTTGTCGCAGTGATTTCATCAAACTTATACTTGCATTATTAAGTTCATTGGGTTCTTTTCTATCAAATGGTATCAAATGATTCTCTGCATTTTTATAATAAATACTTTTTTTATTACCTTTTCATTTGCCGTAAAGAAAGTAAAAATTGTCCGTTCTAACTCAAACTCGGTACAATAGAGATTAATAGCAAATAGAATCAATGTACCAAGTTTCGTTGGAAAATATGAAAATATGAAGGATTGTGTAGTTGTTCCACACAATAATCTTTATATAGTCCCTCAAGTGAAGTTCTTCAATACAAGACAATGTTTAAAGTCTCATCTTTGCAAAATATGAACTTGGAAGAAGAAAAAACGTGACATTGTTTAAAAGCTGATAGTCTTAAAATTTGCCTAATATAAATGAATTGAATGATTCAAAGCTGCCCCATCCATAATCTAGTTGCTAGGTTGGCTTCTAAGCCTCGCTTGATCGAGTGTAGTAGTTCGCATTGTTTTTGTAATCAAAGAAAAACATCAAACGAGTATTTCCGGTTTTTTGTTTGCCAAACCATTAAATTTTTGATTAATCAAAAATATTCCAACAAACAAATTTTAATGTAAATTTTGCCCCTTAGGCCTGAAACCAATAAAAACGAAATTTTCAAAGTTTCGTTGTAAATGGAATAAACGCAATGTAACATTTGTCCAATTTATCTGAGTAATGAAACCAAATGGTAATGATACACTGATACGAACAAAAAAAACAAAAACGAGAAACACCTTCTCATTGACTGGGTGAATTACAAAAAGACCCCCCAGCTAACACACGCTGTTCTGTTACATTTCCCAAAAATTCTTCAATGCTCACACTATCCCCCCTCTGATGATTAAGTTAAAAACAAACTAAGGGTTAACAATAGCAGAGTAATGCAACAATTTCCACTTGTATGAATGAAATGAAACACGCAACACAACCCTCATGCTGTAGTTGTGCGCTGCAACCCCCTTCTGCATGAGGCTACAAGTTGTATTTATGTTTATTTTTTGTTATTGTACTCTTTGGAGAGGAACTCGATAGAATTGAAATCCTGTTACTTCCTGATTGTTGCTGAACTTTTTTTTGTAAAGAATTTCAATTTCAAACCATTTCTGGTTTCTCTTCTCATGACTCATGCGCTTTCAGCGAAAGCAACAACTTTTTGGTTTTTGGATAAAAACCAGCAGCAACAGTCTGACGATGGTGTATGTGTGTGTGTTGTGCGATACTGAGGAATTCGCTGTTTGAACGTTATAAACAAAAAGCATACAGGTTTGTTTTTACACGAAAAGGGGTGGTTTGCACAAAACACTCTCTAGCTCTCTCTCATTCTCACTCTCTGTCTCTCTGTTCCCAAGTAGTTCTTATGCTCATTTGTTTCAATTTCTTGGTCCTAGGGGGCTGTATGGGAACATGTTGTCGGTTATGATTTAAGAGCCGTCAGCTATAAAAGGCCCGCCACAGACAGTTGGTGTTTTCATTAACCTCCAAGGGTTGCTTACGTTCGGTTCGCATTTCTATTCTCTCTCTATTATATAATATTCTCTTTGAACGGGTCCTTAAGTTTTCATTTCCCTATAACAATAACATTACATTCAATTTCAACTTTTAATTCCGTTTTATATATATTTCGGTCTAAAAACTTTTTCCTGCGTTCTAATATTATTTCGCCAAAAACCAAAAAACGAAAACATACAATTATACGTAAATACGTTTTCAGTGGCAAAAATAAGAATTTGTTAAAAAAAAAAATCATTTACAAAAAATGACAAAAATAATCAGTTCAACAATTTCTAATTTATTGTAAAATCAGTTCAACAACAGTAACTTTAATTTGTGTGTTAATGATTTAAATGATTAAAATTTGGGTTCCAGAAAATAAATTGAAAAAAAAAAAATGAAAAAAATTGTTCGAGGAAATGAAAAACGTCCACTTAATATTATTCGTCAAAACAAGTGTTAGAATACTACAACAACATAAAGAAAAATAACAAGAAAATGCCAGCAAGACTATGTTTTGGCTGCCGGAACATAAAAAACTCAACCAAACAAAATACACAAAAATCGATAACGCGCGACTCCTAACAGAGGCACAAACTCAAAGTTGTGTAAATACTTACATACATATACATATGTATGTAGACGAACCAAAATAAACTAATTTTGAAGTTTCTTTAACTGCACTCCAACTACCAACTACCAACTCCAACTCTAACAATAACAACCAGAACCAGGAGTATGTTGACTGTCTTGAAAGTGTTATAAACTATAATAAAGTGTATTTTACACAAACAAAAAAAAAGAACAAATGTTGTAAAATATGTATTAGAGCAGTAGCATAACTATGTAACTATGTAGACAAAGCTAAACGTTAACTAAAAAATTTCGACGAGCCCTCTTACAACTGCAACTAATCATAGAAAAATACTATAAATAAGTTTAAAATATATATATTCATACATATATAAAGAAAAAATAAATTTCAAGCATCTTCAACTAAATTTTTTTATATAATTTCTACTGAAACTTTAACAAACTTTGCTCGTTCGGAAACCTTGTGTGTATAAGATTTTCCTTTCCCGTGTTTTGCTAAACCTTTACTAGAGTGTAGTGTGTTTTAATTTCCTTTCTCCCTTTGTTTTTCTGTTGCTAAAATTGTTGCTAATATGCCCCGCTGTTTAATGGCCAAAAAATGGAAAGCCTATCCTTGGCCAGATCGTGCTGAGGACAATATTAATAAAATTAATAACACACCATTACCGACTGCTCCAGTGTTGTGTGCACAATTGTTACCTAAAAAAGATTCATCGCCGTCGAATGATACCATCGCCAGTGCTAGTGGTGCTCAAGATGAAGATGAAGAAATTGATGTTGTAGGCGATAATGCCATACACAATCCTACGACAGAGAATACAGCAGTTTTAACCAGCAATAGCAACAGCAGCAACAGCACCAACCTAACTTCAACTACGGTTATAATAAAAACTGACGATTTGAAGAATCGTTCGGTTATTAGTGGTAGTGGTAGTGGTAACAATTCTTCAATTATAACCCCAGCCTTGTGTTGGGGCCCCTCATCACCGACAGCGGGGACTACAGCTCCCAGCCCTCCACCACATTCTCCCGAAGCAGCTACACGTGGTACCACTTCAACTGTATATAACGGTAAGTAAGTCTAAGTCACTTTGGTTTCTTAAGAAAAACATGACCTGGTTCTAAACATTCCCATAAATTGGTTTACCGCACGTCCAAATTTTCAAACTCATTTAAACGTTTCTTGTTCCTTATAATCTGAAACTAGTTGACTTGTAACTGAATGTTTAAAAGTATCGAAAATGTACACTCAATGGACATTAGAAAGTACAAAATTAACTTGGAAATATAATTTTTGTTTTTAGTAAAAACTTGACCAATTTTAAGCTATTTTTGTTAAGTACTCATTTTGTTTTAACTTTTATTTATATGTTTTGTATTAGAAGTTACTACAGATCGGAAAAATATGGTTTTATAACATAATTTTTTGCAAAGATCCGCACTTAGAAGAAAACTTGGTATAGGTAAAATATATTTTAAGGGACCAGTTTTGACCTTACCGAGACTCTAGGGCGATATTATATTAGCTATAAAGAAGAATGTGAACTGCTATTATTATATTAAAATAGTTTTTTAGTCTGTGGATAAGTTTCCAATATAAACAGCCTGACAATTATACTTCTAGCTGACTTGCAATGCTGGAAAGTCCCATAGATTTTGGCTACATCATTAATGAAATGTCCGTATGTCCGTCTGTTATTGGCATTCTCACAATCGTAAATTTTAAGATATTAAGCTGAAATTTTGTACAGGCTTTGCACGCAGATCGCTATTTAAAATAGATCCACGCCTGCAATAAAAAAATTCTCTTTATCTCCCACAAAAATTTAGCTATTAAGTTGAAATTTGGTACGCATATTTACGTGTAATCCCTGTAATGATATGTTAAAAATGAGCATGGTCGGATAACCGACACGCCCACAATCGATAAAAATCTTTACATCTGCCACAAAAATGAACCTATGAACTTGAAATTTAGTATGGGTAGTTATCCCTTCCATCGATTTTATGAAAAATAGGCATGGTCGCATAACAAGCATGCTCACAATTGTCAAAAAACTATACTCAACTTTCAAGTTGATACGTAATACATACATTATTAGAGGGCGTAACATTATACCTGCCACGCCCATTGTTATTGATATGTAGGGTTTTTAAAGTTTGGTCTAAGCCACATGTAGTTTGCTTCCTTTTTTTAATATGAATCGATGTGGTTAGATGGATTTTGATGCTGTACTTGGTAGAGTCTCTAATGTCCGCTTTATAATCGGAATGAGAACTAAGTACAAATCGAATCTTTATAACTCATATAGTTAGAGGGTAAATTAAAAAAATAGTAGCATGGGATCAATTTCACCTATTTTTCCATTAAGTGCATCACTTGAACAGCTCTAACTACTAATACATATAACTCTTTTATGAATGTTTAATAAAATAAACTCATCTTTCAACAGCGTCCATGTAATTAAATTATTTAGTTTCTGGTAATAAAACACTTCGGCATAGTCAAGGGTATAAAAGTGAGCCTTAATGTAAGTAGTGATATGTACCGAATTATATTTTCCTACTTATTAACCCAAATTAAAGTTCAATTAATTGAGCCCTTTAATTGTTACTTTACTAGTAATAATCATTCACCGGTAATTCAATATATTTTGCCTCAGGTCAATATTCATCCGGTAGCTAATAAACTCAAATTGTGCATAAAAGAATTTCTATTAACACTTAATATTATAATAGTGCAGTAGAGCGTCATTAGCAATAGCTTTTGGCCACTTTCTGTTATTAATCAAATTGTAAAATGCAAATGCCAAAGAAGAGCAGAAACCAATGGATGTTTTATAAAAAAAATAAAAGAAAAGTATTTTTTTGTGCTTTTATATAAAGTTTTGAGAATTTGTTCAACTATGTTGAAAATGAGGGGAGGACTTAATTATTTTCGTAATAATTAAACAAAAACACGAATCAGACAATTTTTCAATCTTTCTGCAACTTTTTCTTCTTTTCAAAATCCACATGGCTGCTCATGACGTTACCTAATGATGGATCCATTTAATATTTAATTTAGTTAGAAAAAAAGTTTGAAAATGTTTGAAATGAAAAAAAAAGAAACCGTAACTTCACATCAATGTGATAACGGACACAAGGTTATTTTTAGCTTAGACCAACTTTCAGATACTCATCAGTGAAAATTTATGAGTGTTAATACTTCACAAATAAGTTAATTTTAATATAATTAATAGAGTCCGATGAAGCTCAATCTTATCTTATACCAATGAAATGGCTACTAAAAGTTTATCAATATTTGGCCTTGCCATAGGCTTTGCAATAAAATATTTAAAAATCAACCGATTTCACTTAAACTTGGCATAGTTAAGCTGCATAATAAGCGGAATGTATATGCCAAGTTTTAAAGGAAAATATCAACAATTGGTCATATTTTCCATACAATGATATTTTAAAGATTTGCTAAAAGGATTTCATATAAAATTTCCCATGATGGCAGATGGCACAACTATTATAAATATGATATTAAATTTACTAATAATGATAATGAAAATAATTTCCCCAGTAAATGAAAAAGAATTGAAATTGTTGAAATTGCCCCGCCCCTAATGGACAAAAATCTATCAGTTGGCGATGAAAATTAGTTCTAATAAATTGGGTACCAATATGTCTAATTAGTCCATCCTAAAATTTTGAATTTTAAAAAATGGGCGTGGTCTCATAACACATTCACAATTTACAAAAATCATTATTATTGAAAGGCGTAATCATGCCACGCCCATTTGAATTTTGAGTTTTATTGTTCTCCTCTGAGAGGTCTTCAAAATATTTTTTTCAGGTGCGAATTATTATGTTTTGTGTTATTGCTGTTATTGTTATTGTATTTCTTTAGAAACTAATGAACTGTTATTCAACCTTATGTTTGTGTTGTTGTGCTTTTCAAAGTTAGTTTTGTTTTGTTTTATGTCGTAACGCGGTTTTTTTTGTGCGCTGTCTCAGAAAGACACTCACATCCGTTTCCCTGTTGCAGCAACTTTTGGAAAAATTTCATATAAAAATGTTATGTTGAAGCGACCCTTTTTCGCTAATTTGGAGTCGTTTAAATAAATAATGAAATGTTGTTCAATTGGTTGTTATTGTTGTTGTTGTTGTTGTTCAACTTTGCCTTAGATCGCTATAGGCAGTTTGAATTGTTGTCGAGAGTGAGAAAAAGTTTTTTGTTTTTGTTTTTATTTTTCCTTTTTCCGTTTTTTTCTTTCAATTTTCAATTGTAAATTGAAAATACTTGTAACGTAGAGTTAACTTTGATCGAGTCATAGAGCAGAAACCTGTGGCATGGCAAGGCATGGTATGGCATGGTATGGCGTGGTGTGTCAAGGCTTAGTACTCCTCAGCACAAAGTTAAAACAGATTTGAGTATTTGAGCGTAATAATAACGTCGCAAAACAAATCAACTGTTAATAGAAAAATATAGACACACACACACGCACACACACACTACATCATCCTTATATACATTTAGAAAGGTTATATTAATATGTAGTGTAGTGTGTGTATGTGTAGTGCGTTGTCAGCATGTTGCTTCACAATAACGTTCATCAGCAACATCATCATTAATCGTTAGTAGAACATGACAGAGGGTTGGTGTATTGGTGTTGGTTGAGGTGTTATTTCAAACCATAGTAAAGCTGCATGATCTGGTTTCTATTGGTCGCTGTGTATGGTTTTCGTTTGATTTGAGAATACGTAGAGGGGGTTATGAAGGTGGTGTTGGTGTGGGTGGGTAGGATGGTTATTGTATGCAATGTCTGGTAAGCTTGAATGCTTGGTTGACTGCTTTCAAACTCGTTCATGTTGTCGTCATCAGACAGTTTCTGTTCTTCTTTTTTTCCCTTATTTTACCGTTTATGTGTAATTCGAGTATGTGCGATTATACTTGTTCGTATATATGCACCCTTCCATTGCTTGTTGTGTGTTTGTGCTTTTTTTTTGCAATTTTTTCCTTCTTGATGTTTTCCTTTTTTCGTCATTGTTGGTAGTAGAGTGGTGGTCGTTTGATGGCGATGGTGTTATAACATCAAAAGCTGTTGCTATACAGCACGTGATTGTTTAGGCATATGTTTCTATATGTACAAGCATAAACGTGTTGTCTCCCTCTTTCTCTCCTTGTCTGTTTTGTTACTAATGTTAAAAATGAGCCTCAAGGTCTAGCACTTTTTTCTGCCTTTTGTTATTATTGTTGTGCTGTTTGATTCGGCTACAGAAGAAATGGAATCTTGAGAATTTAAAAAAAAAAACCTTAAAAAACATTTTCTGCAATATATTAACAAAATTTTTGTCTCCAACTATCTCAACTAAGTGATTGCCTTTGATTAAATTAAGAGGGATTCTAAAAATCATTCCATCGACAGAGTCAATTTGTAACGATATTAACTAATGTTTATCACCTTTTGTTAATAAGTAATAAAAAAATTAATTTTTTAAATAGGGTATTATATTGGGCGTTGAAGGAGGGGTCCGATTTGAAACTATAATAAAAAAAACTCAATCTTGTTAAATTTCTTGAATACTCTTCACATCTATATATATGTGGTCGTGGCGATTATTTGATTACAACTCTTCATAGCTTTTGTAAAACGTATCAACTTCAGTGTCGAACTGTACACAAAATTAGGGTTTTTATAAATTGTGGGCGTGTCTCTGTATGTACCGCATTTCAATTTGGTGGCTCAATTTGTTTTTTTTTTGTTGATAGATAGATTTTTTAGAATGTGGGCGTGGTTCTTAAGCGATTTAGTGCTACTTAAGGAAGATCTACACAATATAAAAGAGTGCTAAGAAAAAACGGACATACGGACGGAAATATATAAATTAATTTAGATTATGATGCTCATCACAAATATATATACCTTGTAAGGTTCTGGGGTTGTACTTTAAAAAATAGAAGGATACACTTAGATTTTCCTCATAATGTAATAAAATTAAGACCTCATAGATCCTTTGAGGACGTATCACAACTCCTCCTGCCTACGATTCTTTGCATACATTTACTACCCTTTCGTTTTCTAAGCAAAAGAAGAATTTATTTATATCTACATTTTTTCATTTAGTTTCCAAATACTATAAATCACCAACATTCATATTTCGTTTTAATTTAATCAAAAAATAATCACTTTCTTGTGAATGCGAAATGCACACGAAATGAAAAAAAAAAAAAAACAAAAAAAACCTAAAATGTTTGCAATTTCATTGTGAAACTATTTAATTTAGTGAAAAGTGTTGATGCACATGTGTGTGTGTGAGCGAGGGCAAGAGGTTGCCGCATATGACCTAGAATGCTACTATGTGACACATGTCAGTGGCATAAATTTCAATA
Organism: Ornithomya chloropus; assembly: GCA_963971445.1. Classification (NCBI taxonomy): domain Eukaryota; kingdom Metazoa; phylum Arthropoda; class Insecta; order Diptera; family Hippoboscidae; genus Ornithomya; species Ornithomya chloropus. Next base: position 13,170,221 of record OZ020532.1, on the reverse strand, counting down.
ATAATCCGTTTTCGTGTTGCAGGTCCTTAATTAATGCTTAGAGAACAGGCAACTACAATAACTAGAAATTTTTGGAAGAAATGGAAAATTACAAACACATGACATTAAATTTTTATCGTATATATATGTATATACCGAAGTGAATCAAGTGAAGTGAAGGATTTTTCACCAGGCGTGTTATAAAGTTCTAAGCGTTACATACCGCCTGTAGGCTGTATTATGGTGTTGATGTTGATTTGTATATATATACGACCTTTATGGGTTTAAGTATGTGTGCCTATATATGAACATACATACAGACATTCTGGCATGCTTGGGCTTTACATATAAGTACAGACACACTTCACACACGACCATTCGTTTAAAATTGTTGCTGTGGCTTCAATACCCTTGTTACAGCTGCAGTCGCCCCTCGCTTGGGTTATTGCTGTATTCTACTATGAATGGCAAACACCTCATGCAGACTGCTTTGCTCGAGTATTATATAATGTATTGTAATTGTGTAGGCTTTGAAAACTTGCTTATCTGCCTGTCTCTCTGTCTATTCATCCATTTGTCTGCCTGTCGTGTCTACTTATGATACTCGTAAATCCTGATGAGCGAACAACGAGCAGTTGATGTAAATTTAAAGCTTTTAAAAAATTTTTCATTTCAGTTTTACTGGCAACCGGTATTTTAAATCCACAAGCTAACAAAATGTTTGTGCGCTGCCCGCTTCTAACAACCCCCCCATCGTTTTACTATTCATTCTCTTTCACTCTCACTATTCACAAGTCTATTGAATGGTATGCCTCGCCCGCAAAATGACTTTTGCATCCGTTGTCGCAAGGCAACGCAACACGGGCAGGCCAAACAGCCAAAGGAAGAAGAAGAAGGGAATGAAAACGGAAAACACAGGGGCTGTTGAGTTGATTTCGTATGTATTATATATGACGTTCATTTAAGGTATAATGTGCCGAGGGATTCGCGCCGCAGCATTTTCTATAATAAAATGAAAAAAGGAAAAACTTGAAACTCTTTATGTCTGTTTGTTTGTCTGTCTGTTGGTCTGTTTGTTGCTATGTTGCAGATTGTATAACATTTGCTGGCAAAGCACACACACACACACACACACACAATGAAGTGTATATGTGGAATGTTGTCTTTTGTGATGTGTCTGCGGCTGTAGTTGCCACTGTGCCTGTTGCGATTTCTTCTGCTACTGCAATGCGACATTTTTAATGTTTCAGGCTCTTTACAAGCCCTTTAGCTAAGTAATGCGAATATTTGATCGTGATGGGTGTAAAGAGGTTGCCTGCCTCACAATCCCACAAGCAACACAACTATTTAACTCAACCTAACACTTCTACTCTAACCTGCTCCTCCTCCTCCTCTTTGATGGAACGGATGAACGACTGAACGAGTGAATGAATGAACGAACGAACGAAAGAACGAATAATTCTAAAGTGCGGAAAAACATTAAAAACATAAATTACATGTACGTGAATGTTTGTGCTTTTGCTAATTCAACATGTTTCCTACTTGCTGGAATTTATATCCCATCCCTTCCACTCTACTGTGCTCCTTCTTCCACACAATTCAACCCCACTCTGACTGAGATTACTTGTACACTCATGTTCAGCAATGGGGTTAAGTTTTTATAGCTATTAGGGGAAATAGTTTACGTCAGCCTATTTAAATGAAACCCGAACTAATTTTATTAGCAAAACCATTGATGGTGAAGATAGGGTTTTTATCCAAGTTGGTTTATGGCAGGATATGGCAGGAAAGTTAGGTGAGGAGAGTAGAGAAGACAAACCGTTTACCCATTTTGTGAAAGGGAATCTTCACGGATTAAAAATATAAAAATTCTTTAGAAAACATTTGGTTTTTACAAGTCCTTCATAATTTGCTTTAATGCTCTGTATACTTGAATTAAAAAAATTCATTGCAATCCTCTTATTTAATGTTTCGCTTTCAGGTTATGTTCACGAAGTGTCACCTCTACACTATACAGCGTACCTGCCACGTTTGGAGAACGAAGTAACCGTGATAACAAGTATAGCCAGCATGCAAACACAACAGCAACAGCAACAGCAACTGCAACAGCAACAACAACAACAGAAACAACATTATAGTAGTTACCAGACAACACCTCCCTCATCCATTAGCAGTCTCAATAGCACACAGTCGCCTTCAGCATCGCCTTCAAGTCAATCAAGCAGTTTCTCCTGTGAACGTCTCAGTCCGCCAATAGTACGCATCAAATCTGAACATTTGGTCGGTGATGATGTCGATTCTAATGGCAGCGCAAGTAACAGTACCGAGACGCGCAAATGTTATAGCAGCACGGGTGCAGCATTGTCATTGCCGCCAAAGAAGAAAGATATTTATCGACCGTATTCATTGGACGATAGACCCAGTGGCGGTGACAAGGAACGGGTGCGCTTACGTAGTGTTCCTGCAGAAGAGGATTTACACGCCGCTCATGCTATACTTGATTTAAGCGCTTCAACAGCTTTTCTTCCGCCAACCCAACCGCATCAATTGCATCAGTTGCATACACAACAACAACAACAACAGCAACACCATCATATCACCGCCACCGCCCAACATCAAACTCTGCACCCTGTACATCATATAAATCAGCAACTGCAGCAGCAACCACTATTGCATGAATCCTCCATTCCAGTGCAACACCAGCCACCGTCACACCCACACCATCAGCATTCTCTTCAAGTGCATAGCACCTCTTCAATAGCAGACTTAGCAGCCGCCGCCAGTGCGGCCAATGAGCAACGACCCGAGTCAACTTCTTCAATGCATAGCTTGCAAAGTACCACGGACAGCGAGCGCCAGCTTAGCTCTCCGTTGAGTACAGTTCAAAATGAAAACAACAACACGATTAATAAGTTTTCGAAAACAAACGGAATTGGCACTAAAACGGTAGCTTATACCTACGAGGCGTTCTTCGTCAGTGATGGGCGCTCCAAGCGTAAAAACATTACAGATCCGGTAGCGGTGTTGCAGCAAGAACAGCAGAAAGCCAAGTATACTTGCAGCGAGTGTGGCAAACAATATGCCACCTCTAGCAATTTGTCCCGTCACAAGCAAACCCATCGCTCACTTGACTCGCAATCGGCCAAAAAGTGTCACACATGTGGCAAAGCTTATGTTTCAATGCCGGCTTTGGCCATGCACGTACTCACGCACAAGTTATCGCACAGCTGTGGTGTTTGCGGAAAACTCTTCTCCCGACCGTGGCTGTTGCAGGGCCACTTACGTTCCCACACAGGCGAAAAGCCATACGGCTGCGCCCATTGCGGCAAAGCATTTGCTGATCGCTCCAATCTGAGGGCGCACATGCAAACCCATTCAGTGGATAAGAATTTCGAATGCAAACGGTGTCACAAGACATTCGCTTTAAAGTCGTACCTCAACAAGCATCTTGAGTCGGCTTGCCTGAAGGACGAGGAGGAACTTCAATACGAAAATACCAGTGACAGTGGTGGCATGACTTCGCCTACCCCAACCGAAGATTATAACATGGGTAACTATGCAGCAGTTGATCAAAATGCTTTAAAAATATCTCACATTCCATTGCCGGTCCCGGCAGCAGGGGTAGTCAAAATGGAGGCCACCTTCGGCGGCTGAAGGTGTAAGTAAAACTAGTGATAGAATTGAAAAATGAAAATGAAAAGAAACCCGAACACTTTTATCTAAAGAAAAAGATAAAGATGACGATTTTGGTTTTAGTCGCACAAAGAGAACAAAAAGAAAATCACAAAAATCACAACTTGCCGTGTGAATATGTATTTAGGATTTTCATTTCTTTTACATAATTAGCGAATAATTTGTAAACGTTAATTTTCAAAACATACAACACATCACAATACGTCCATTATTTATACACTTAGAGAAAAAAGCAATAATTTTTAAGTAAATTCAACAATCACAACACAACTTAAGAAAACGCAAAACGTAAGCAATCTTTTAAGCAGTGATTCTAGTCTCGTAGTCTCCTACATTCTCACATATATGTATAAAATGTTTAGTTTAAATAAGTAGCCAAGAACTACACATACAGACACACACACACACACACACACACGCTTATGTACCCTTAGTACTCGGCTCATGTACAGTCACTCATATTTGCACAGATAATTAATTTTTTTAGTTCACTTTTACTCATCACTTTATTTGTTTATTTATTCATTTATACACACCGTGTATGCATGCGTGTACATAAATAATTAAGCGGTTCGTTACTCAACAAAGTTGACACTATTTTCGTAATTCTCAGTTAAATTTTTATCATACCATACCATCACAACTCCATCACTCGCTCTGTGTATAAAAATCTAGCATATAATTGCACCGCGTACTCATCACCATCTCTACTCTTGTAAAACATTTTAGACACATTTTTCTCATTCTCTCCCTCTCGCTCACTTACTCTAATTAATTAAAAATCTCTATAAAAATAATATGAAAAGCAAAAGACAAGTGATCTTAATAAATAAAAACAACAACAACAACAAAGCAACGAAGAATAGAGCAAATTAACCCGATAACATGATAACAACGAAAGCAACGTTTCTCAAACAACGAATTAGGCAATAAGTTCAAAAAACAAAAAACAAAAAAACCAAACGATCAAAAAGGAACCACTATATACACCATAACCTATATAAATATATAAACATAAGATTTTTACCCTCAAAATATAGAATTTAGAATTTGCTAAAACACACACATGTTCGAACAAAACTATTCAATTAAAAGAAAATTATGAGTTGTCCAAGGACACAAATACCGTTAAGCAAACATTACTAAAAGCCACAAAATATGCAATTGTTTACTCTTTCCTAAAGTCAATTAGAGCAAGAACTTGTCACATAAGTACACATAGCTTAGCATAAAGTTAAACTTCTTTCCGGTGCGTATTGTTCATGCCGTTGCTCTCTCTTTCGGTTTCCCTTAGTTAACGCGTAGTAACGAACTCTTCATTTACACATCCCGTTAATAACTCTAGTCAGCTGAACATAAATTCGTTAAAACCAACCAACTATTGTATGTACACAAAGGTATGCTCTAGTCGCTGTAGAACAGCAGAATTTTATTTAGTTCATGTTTCATTTGAAGGCCTTTAGCCGACCATGTAAATGTAAATTGCATCTAAGCCATACTTCAGTTGAGAAAACATTCCGCAAAATAATTGATAAGTATTATTATAGATTAAGTAAAAATTTAGCATAAATTACAGTCTAATGTAAGTCTTTAGAGAATAAGCAGAATGAGAAGTGTAACATAATGGCCCTTATGGTCCTTTCTATCTTTTTAATTTCAATTTCTCATTTACTCTTCATGTCCTCTTGACTTTTTCTAAAGACTACTTTTCATGAATTTTTTGAACTTGGTCATTAAACCTCTTCTCTTTTTTCTTCTTTCTTCTACACTTTAAACTTATTCCATCAACGTTTTCACTATTATCGTAAACAGTTTAATTGCCACAAAAGTTCTGTAAGAAAATGTATGCCCAGGCATGTGTATTGATATAGTGCTACCCTTGTACTGTGATGCTTATTGCTTTCGTGATGCGGCAATAAAATCATATGTGTGTGATCCCTTGAAATATAAACACAAATAAATCATAATTTTGCCTATTTGACCTATCAATGCAGATGTGGCCAACTTTTTGGCATTGCATAAGAGAGGGAAACTTTTGAGTAATGTCATTGTTGGGTTAAAAAATGATGACCTTGATCTTGATTTTCCCTCTTCTGACTCGAAAACTTTTGGGTTTGAAGTTTTTTTTCGCCCAATTTCATTAACCTTTGCTTCTTCTCTGTATAAATAACGATTAACTGTAAAAAAATAAATGTAAAAATTGACCTAAATTTTTAATTCATAAATCAGAAATAATTTAAATTATATGTTGCCTTCAAGACACATTTTTCAATTGACAGACGTAAGGACAATATCATCATTATCATGACTGGCTGACTACAGCCTATGTAGATCTTTGGCCTATTGCAGAAGAGAACGCTACGCGCTTCGATCTTGGGCACGCTTTCTCCAGTTTTGTACATCAAGTGTCTGCAGGGCATCAAACACTTGGTCCCTCTACCGGAGCTTCGGCCTGCCTTTTGCGCGACGTCCTTCCGGTTCTCTTTCGAACACCATCCTAGCTGGAGCACTTCCGTCCATACGGCCGAGATGACTTAGTCATAGCAGACGTTGAATCTTTATGCGACCACTTATAACAATATATAGTGAATGAAGAAATTACGCCCACTTACACAGAGACATAGTCAACCACCTGGTTTTTCCTGGAGATTCCTGCCTCAAAAATGTGTCAAATTTAAAGTGGCCGTGTCCATAAAATGTCCATTAAATGTAGATGTGATTTTTATCGATTTTTTAATCGGTTTTATATGTTGGCTGCTAGTCCCATTTTTCAATTGACGGACGTACGGACAAAATATACTGTTTCATGTACATAATTTATCAAAACACGCGCATATATGGCCATCGATGCTTTTCACCTAACGCACAAAAAAAAATACTAATTTTCCTCGTAAATGTCTGCATCAGAAGTAGACGCGCCTTATTTGAAGTGTCCTTGAAAAGAAGTTTAAATTTTTTAATTTTTTTTTTACTTTACTCGTTATTCTTGACTTTTTAATAATAACGATTATGAAGCATTTAAATTAATTTGAAATCCAGTCTCTGGTTTTGTCACATATTTCAATTTTGAAGTTACCCTTGTTTGAAACTATGCACTATACATACACATGCACGCATTTGAAGTATAAGGAAACTATGTTATTTATGCAGTTTTCAATTTTGGCAGATTTTTGTTAACAACTTTCTTATGTAATAACATAAATATTGAATTCACTCTCTTAATCATATGCTAAAGGTGCAAAATGAAACTAAATGACACAGGTTTATACCCTGCACTACTTGCTCAAAAGAATATAATAAATTTATGCACATGTTTGTAACTCCTAACCTAACCTAAAAGCAAATTTGAAACAATTTAAGTATGTCCGCCAGTCCGTCCACATGTCCATGGAAACTTCTGCATAAACTACAGTCCGCAATTTTAGAGATATTTCGCTGAAATATGGCACAGGGACGAATATTGGCTCAATAAAAAAAAACTATTGAAAAATGAACCGAATTAGACCATTTCCTATTCTAATATCCTGTTATAAGAGAAGTCTTTATATGGCAAAATAAGGCAATCCTTTATATTTTTTGACAAAATGGACCCGATCGAAGTGATTTATATAATAAAACGCAACTAATTGTAGAATAATTTATGGAAGTAGTGGTTAAGTGATCGGGTTTGACCGATTATATTTTCCCTTTTTTAATAAAAATAACTATGATGTAAAATACGGTAATTATTTAATCTGAAAAAGGTATTTAATTATTAGAAATGTAAGAATACTTGTGTATTTTGTATATAAGATGTCTCTCTCTCGCTCTCTTTCTATCTCTAATTATATAAAATTATACCAAATTGTCAATTTTAATTATATTGGAATGTTTCGTATACACAGTCTATAAGTGTTAACTCTCTCACATACACACCAACACTACGATTCATTTTCAAACACTATGAAGCATTCTCCACTTATATGGTATAGGCTCTCTCCAATTTCTGTTCTTGTACAAAATTAAGTCAATTAACATCTACTAGAATCTTAAGAGTGTGTTTTTTTAGTTTAGTTAGTTGGCTAGTTAGTGAGTAAGTTATATTAAGCTCAAATTATATATTTAAAATTTATATTGAAAAATATTAAGTATTCAATGCAGAGGCCACGTTAGATATTCTAAGTGACACTTTCTACTGCTCTCATTTGTTTATTTCGAAATTTATTCAATGTTTTAAAATCGCTTTCCACCTCTTCTATATTTCACCAGTCTTTCTACATATTAAGCAGTGTTAAGTTTTTAATTACAGTCGAGTAGTTCTAGTCACTAGAGAAGTCTAGCGTAATGCCTATATCCCCTCTTAAGAGTTTTTACTTTACATAAAGCTTCACCATATAAGTAATTAACAGCTGTCGTTATATAGTTGAGACCATTTCAGCAATAATTCATTAAGTTTTTTCTTCACAATCCAAAAAATCACCATCCACCAGGTATATGTATGTAAATGTGAAACCGGAATTTTTGTAGAAAATATATACGCTAGCTATGCTTGCTTCCCGTCTCTCTGGCAATTTGTAAGCTTCGAAACTATTCTGCAGCATTTTTCATCAACTGATAAGAAAATTAATCGCACTTGACCGTAATTACATTGATAGCTAGGACCAGTTATGAGCAAGTTCCGGTTCCATATTTACACACCTGGTAAAGGGCATATATTCCGGGATCATATTTTAATTATGTCTTTTTATCTGCTGTCTGTCCATGTATATTTGTGCGCAAGGTACCGGTGCATTGAAAATGATCTGAATTGGACTTTTTTAGAACCTTATGTGGACAAATTTCACCATTTTTAATAATATTTGACAAAATTAGACCTAATCGGGCCATTTTGAGAACCCCCTCTATATAATTATATAACACAAAGTAACTTATATGACAATGCCTCACATATTCATCCGTGTGTCCAAGTGGGTGTTGTTGGAACGAGCACAGTCGTATACTTTCGTAAAAAAAAACTCTCACAGCCATATAAATATATCTATAAAGTTGATATTCAAACCGCTTTGATGCATATTTCAACTAGATGGCGTAATTTACCACTTGCTTACTTAGGGGTAGAGGGTATTTAAGATTTGGCCTAAGCTAAATTTAGTTTTTTATTTCTTTCATTTTAAAGTATTTGAAAATATTTTTAAGATTTTTGATACAACTTTTTCCAACTGTTGAGATGAATATTTCTAAAAAAATTCTTTGAAAACATTTTTTATTTAATTAATTAATTAAATATTTGTGGTGATGGTGATTACTAAACATATTCAATCAATTTTAATTTTTATTTCAAATTTTCTACAATGAAAAAAATCAAATCTTTTAAATCAGCTTCAAATATAGATCTCATAAGAAAATTATAATTACATTTAATAAATACAACAATAAAATGAAATTTTTAAAACATTTATGTATATGTAAGAGTATAAGAGATAAGATATTTTATAAGCAACACAAAGGCAAACATACAGACTAGAAAACCAAATAATTTTATAATAAATTTACAATAAGAGAAATTATTATATAAAAAACAATAAAAAATATTAATTAAGTTGAAAAAACCAAAATGGGTAACCAACCTTTATTCGGCTAAAGTACCAAAGCAATACTCAGTTTTGTTAATTGTAGATTACAAGGAAAATAATTTTTAATAATATTTATAATTCAATTAAAGTATACATTAATGTAAATATATAATAGTAAAAAATATAATTAATAATAATGTAATAAATCGTTTTTTTAAAATAATTTTTTTAATATATCTTATACATAAAAAATAAAAATTATTAAAGTTATTTGTGTTTATGATTAAAAATAATAATTTTATACTTAGTTTTTTTTTCAATAAAACAAAATAATAATATTAAAAATTCAATTATATTATTATCATTATTAAATATTATTTAATATTTTATTTATTTGTTAATTATAAAATGATTTTTCCTAAATTTACCGAACAATTGATTTTTATTTCTTTAACACCTTTTCTGCTATGTGACATATATGTTGAGTCACACTTGGGTCATACTAGATATAGTAAACTATAAGAAAAAAGAAATTGTTTCGATCATGGCAGGGAAGATGTTAAATTTTGCATAAAATTTGTCCACAAATTATTTTCGAATTATTCCAGCTAATAGTTTTTATCAATAAAAGCCATTTAAACTTTTACACAGAAAATTAATTTTCATCAAATTAATATTCATTGAAAAATAAATGAAAAAACAACAGAAATTGAGTAAAAAAATTATGCTAAATGCATATGCATGACGTCATGCTTGTGTATATAACAGTAAATAATTATACATACAAAAAATGTAATGTTGAAATTATAGTTTAATATATATAAAATATAGTAAACACATATATACACTCACATTCACTCAAATATTAACAAAAACAACAAAAACAACAACAACAACAATAATTATACGATATTATCTACATAGAATTTAGTTACATTTAGAATAATTTACTTTTAAAAACGAAAAAAAACTCATACATATATAATATATACCAATACTATAATACATATTTAATATATATATATATATACATATATACAATATTAAGATTATATTATTGCCAAAAAAGCAAAAATAAAAAATACATTCTTGTTTTATTTCATCTGTGAAATTTCCTTCTCTCTCTTTTTTCTCTCATTGTATATGACGGCACAAGAATCATTTAATAAGCAACAAGTCTTATATTAAAGGAAAGAATGTATATATAATTCATAGCCGTTTATTTCTTTTTGTAAGTATTGCCTGCAAACCGGAAGAAAGGGTAGAATCACCTTTAGTGCTGTAGATTCCCCGAAGAATTTATTTTTACTCCGACTCTTAAGTGTGCATTTCTAATATCAAGTTTCTTTTTCACTTGAAATAAATGGTTTAGATATTTCCATTGCCACAAGAAACCCATAATGTTCCTATAGTTAAATGGTTACGAATTAATTCTATTGAGCACAATATTGATTGTATCCCTTATTACTAAGGTCATGCTTAAATTATTTCACATAAAAAATCAAGTAAATAAGTCGTAGTCGGTCAAGCCTGACTACTTAGTACCTTACACCACTTAGTTATGCTTTCTTTAATTTAATTGGATCATTAAACGCGAGGCTTTGTTATATTAGTCACTTCGTGAAATATTGTTATGTGGAAAGTAGTTCTAAAAATGGCCCGATGGGGTCAAAATATGGCACAGTTAATTATTAGACAATTAGTTGTCTATTCTTCACCAAATGTTGTCAAAAAATAATAACAATTGCGATGTCTAGCCATGTTAAGCTTGCTTTATGATAGGCCTTATATGGAAAGGAGTTCTTAAAACGGTTCAATTCGGTTGATTTTCAATAGGCTTCTATTTTAGACCAATACATGTTCTTGCATCAACTTTTATTGAATTATTCCAAAAATATTAATCTGTAATTTGCGAATAAATTTACATGACTCACCGACAGATAGATGGACATCGGTAAATCGATTCAAATTTTGATTCTGAATAGAATGGTACGATTGAGGATAAACTTAATATACCCTTTGCCACCAGTGGCGCAAAATATAATGAGAGAAAATTCTTTAATTAGAAAAACTTAATCATTTAATCACTTTCACTTTTTAATTTCACATTTTATTCGTTCACTTTTATAGATCTACGAGTAATTTTCACATAAAAGTCACGTTGAGTAAAAACGGTAAAAAAAAGGGAATGAGAGAAGCTTTAACTCGGATCAGCCTAGCCCGTTCATATAATCACTTCCGCTTTTTGTACCTTCTGTTGAATTTAGAACCAATGGTAAAATTATTTAAGCAGGCGGTTTTAACAACCTGACCATATAATTTTCTTTGCAAAGCTTAGCACAAAGAGGTTTAAAATGGTTCGATTCTAACCAAAATTAGATCAGTTAATTTTCACATAAATAAGAAAGCATAGGTACATTCAGATACAATTTTTTTACCTTTTTAATGATATGTTTTATGTTTTTCCAAGTATTTAATCAAAATATGAAATATGAATGATTGAAATTTGACCTTCCTCGTAAAAACTAGACTTTTCCAACCAAAAAAATTCATTTTTTTTTTTGTTTAAAATAAACGAAATTAATATCGACCCATTTTTTAATTTAAAAATTTTGGAAAGTTTCAAAAATCGATCCGATCGGATTCAAATTTGGAGTGGTCAAATATTTAGTTAACTATATTTTACTAACTTTTGTTGAAAACTAGTTATTGTAACTATTTTAAAAGGTGAAACCTAGAGTCAATAGAGTTCAAGTTTATATCAAGAAATGAACAGTCAACAGATAACAAATTGAATACATGGATAAATCGATACAGGAAATTATTTTAAATCGATATGTTTAACAAAACATAAGCGCTTCTCTTTAGTCGCCTAGAAGTTTCCAACCTCTGCCTAAACTTAATGTAGCCACTGTTACTCGTGGTTTAAAAAGCATAAAAACTATACTTGGTTTAGGACAAGTGTCTTTCACAATTTTACTAAGGCTGTGGGCGTGGCATATATGGAAATAAACCTTCTTTTAGCGACTTTTTAAGTTTAAGTTCTAAATAACCGCAAGGTTAGGATTTTTGTGCCCATTTTTGATACATTGATGAATAGATTATTTCATCTTTTATAATGTAAATGTAAGAGATATTTCTTCAATGTAGGCGTGGCATATGATCTTTTCTTCGCAGTATATTGTATAGAAACAGAAAATGTCTCATAATCTCAAGTTTTTAATATGGTGCGTAACACGTAGTGACGGTTTTACTAGATCGACTTGGACGACTTGTCGACTTGGGATTTGTAGCAGTAGTTCATGAATGTGATTAATTAACGAGTATCCGTGTACTCTTACTCCCTTTTGGTTTTTTCTTCTTAGAATTCTCCCAAACATTTACTATATTTGTAAATTTCTAATAATCAAATGTACCTTACAATACCATACACATATATTTAATTAATCAATTATTACATGCATTATATATATTATAAAATTAATATTAACTTTAATATAATATCAATATAGGAAGAAAAAAAAACACGTTCTACGGCGGAACGTCATTGGCTGGAGGGAAAGTTTTTTTTACACTTTTTTTTTTTTTACAAAAATATTCTCCCAGAAACTTACAACGATTCATAGACAACGAATGAAGCATTTAGGTGATATTTCAGTGTAAATTTAAATTAGTCAATATTTTAGAAATTGTTCATTTTTAAAACTTCTTTAATCCAAGAGATTGAGAACATAAAAAAAAAAGAAAGAAGAAAAGGAAAAAGCTTATCAACCAGTTGGATGAGTGAATAAATGAAGCCGACTATATGTATCGAGAAGCAATAAAACGTATTATTTAAGCTAAACAACAACAAAAACAACGAATAAAATGCAAAATTATGTAATATCTGTAGACAACGAATACATTGCTTAACATAAGCAAGGCAGTTATTATAATTAGTACTTAAGGTGTTGAAAGTGTACAAAATTTATCAAGTAAGCAATTATAATAAACATCTAATACAATCATTTCACAAGAACAACAGACAATTCATCTCATATTTTATTAATTGGAAAAAACAATAATTCTTTCCATTACTTGTGTTTTATCATTTTATCAATTTTTCCTTTTCAAGGCAAGTAAAGACCAAAATCGTGATCTTTCAAGTAATGTGTTTCAATTAATATATATTCAGAAAGTTATGAGTAACATACTCTGTATAAATATGTATAATAAATTGAAAAACCAGAAAAAAAGAAGGACCTAATACATGTAAAAAGTGGAGAAGAAACAATTTTTGGAAAAATATAAAATGAGAATGAAGTGAGCAGTAACTAGAAGTATATAAGCACATTTTATATATAAAACTAGTACTTATTTATTTATTACTAAACACATTCACGCAACCAAAAGCCATAATACATGATTTATTACAAAAAAACTGGAAAGATTATAATGCTTGGTACGATTTGGATCAAAAATTTATTTCCTTAACCCTTATGTTTTCGGACTTAGTGATCGCGAGAGGCCTGCAATATCTAGACACTTTGCAACTGTAGAAATGTTTCTTTTAAATAAGGGGTAATCGCCTAGACAAAATTCAATGGTCCTTGTCTATACTTAAATGATTCTCTCTGGCAGGTTCCATGAGGCTTTAGGCATGAGGTTTAAAAACAACTTTTTTTAATCAGACAAATTTTCAGAGTATTACCTTTCATATGATGTAACAATTTCTTTTTCATCAATATTTTTCGCAGTTATAAAAAGCAAGAATTCATTTCCTTCTTTATGGAAAGATCGTTATTTAAAAAAAAAACCCACAATTTTTAATATTTTAGCTTGAAATTTGGTACATTTTTTCTGGTTAGTATATATTGTAATCTTACCAAGTTTGAGTAAAATTTTTGTTCATATTTTTCTTAGAAAGACTATAGCAGCTCAAAAATTGAAAATTTTTTTAGAAACTTTTGTAGCAAAATTTTGATATGATTTTATATTTCTAAACAAAAGATATGCGGCGTTGTGAATTTCAGCTCACGATATGAAGCTAATTCCTTATTTGGCTTAATAATAAGCATAAGAAGGCATAAGAATGAAGTTCTAGATCAAAGGCACCATCTTTTAACTCAAAAACTGTTGCATTTGAAGTATTTTCGAAAAACTAGAATCAATCATGTAACTTGAGAGTTTTTATCTCTTTTCTCCCCATTGTATAAGTAAAAAATTATACTTAAGCGATTATGCTAAGTGTTAGCACTTCAACTGGCAAAGGGTTACAATAATTTAAACTTTGTATTAATCATAAGACGCTTCCAAGGGTAGTATTTAAGTCAAATATTTAACACCCTATACCACTTGGTTCCACAAATGCAACTATAATTAGTTGAGTTAGAAAAGCAAACTCGACTCATTGTCATATAAGTCAATTCGTGATATATCATTATAAAGAAATAGTGTCTAAAAATAGTCCTATCAGATCCAAATTTGGCCCAGTTTATTATTAACTATTATTTACCAAATTTTGTCGAAAAATATTAAGAGTTGCTAAGTTTCACCAAATAAAGACTTCCTTTGTTATATGACCTTATATGAGGAGAGGGTTTTCAAAACAATCTAGTCATTTTTAATAGGATTTCGTGATTCTAATCGACGTGGCTTTTGGAGTTACAGGTAGCACTGGGTTATAAAAATGTCTGAACAGACCCTCTTGTTCATGTAAGGGTTAATGTTATACCTTTTACAAATAATTCAAATGATTCTAAATTACGTACAGAAATTAAAAAAAAAGCGAATAATTATTAATAAATACCATATAAAGCACATATAGAGACACTGCAAGAAATGCAGCACAGTCATTATATGTTTGGATAAAATATAATAATTGAAAATGAAAACGTGGCTTTTAGTTGATATTACACACACACACACACACACACACACATACACACACACATACCCATCCATACACACTTGAGACAGAGTTGAAACATAACATTAAACGTATACTTATGCACATGTATGCATATAAATTTCAACAACAAAAACAACAACAAATCTAGAACTTTTTATAATTTTTATTCATCCCCCATAATCTTATTTTACAACTATATATATATAGTATATAGACCAATTTTTGAACATAAATAGAAGAACAAAAATACAAAAAAAAAAAAACAACTAATCTGAGAAAATTGAATTTTTTGAATGAAAAATGAAATAAAATAAAAATTGTAAACTTCAAATTTTATATACAAACTATATTATAAATAGTATACATTAGAATAAATAGAAGCAGAAATGTGTATAAAATTTTACTAAAAAAAGTATAGAAAACAAACACCAACAATTACAGAAACAATGAATACAAGTATGCTGACGCTGATGCTTTTTACTGATTTGAAAGTATTGTAAAGTATATATTCCAACAACAACAACAAGAACAACTATATAAAAGTTTTATGAAACTTGACATCAACACCAACCAATAAAATAATGAAATATTTTATTATATAAAACCTTTGGTCCTTGCAACGAAATACGTACGTATGTGTATGCGCCCCCACATATACACATACATCCAATTAATGTACCTCCTCGACTTGTACTCATTCTCATTCTCATTCTACTGATTATTCGTCTTGTTCTTCATTTACCTTTTCGGTTACACACACATGCAAGCATATATTTACTTAAATAAAGTCACCTTATATACACATACTGATGTTATGTAGGTACCTACCATTTATGTGTTGTAAGAAAGGAAAATCCATCATTCATGTACATATGTGTACATATGGAAAAAATATATAGCACATAATAAACTCAAACATGCAAACACATTAAAGTAACATTGTAGGGTTATGGAAGATTAATTGTCATTCAAATAAAAAGTTCATATTTTATGCTTAAAAGTTGACACATTGATAGGGCCCTTCTCTTCTTCTTCTCTCCATCATTCATTGCCATCATTGGAGGGTACAACCTAGACATTAAATGAAAGGTAAACTAACATTTTTATTAGCTTTAGAGACCTTTTGAATTATCGTGAATAGAGTCAATAACTGACCTGATAATCTAGACAGGCTTGTCTGTATGTCTGTCTTTTTGAACACTCATAATCGTATATTTTGAGTTATTCTGCTGATACTTTGTAAAAACATTTATAGTTTTAGTACGATATTATATAAACTGAACAAATTTATTTATTTCCTTAATAATTTTTTTGATGTGGATATATTTTTATTTGTTTATATTTTTATATATTAGAGTAAAAAGTTCCATTGTTTATGACATCTACATAGAAGATGTATATTTTTTTTATACTTAGGGGCCCAGGAAAGCCATGACCATGAGTCCCTTTCTGAATCGTTTTAACTGTGCCTGCCTGGGCACATTTTTAAGGTATTTCATTAAAATTTGTACAAGGACATTTATTGGCCCAAAACGTATCCTTATGGTAGCCATTTTTTTTTGGTGAAGGGTATTGAATGGTCGAGCTAGAACGACTATAACATTTTCACTTGTTTTTCACTTGCTCTTTTCTTCATTTTTAAAAATCAATTAAGAAACCACGTAAAATCTTTTCAATCGATCATATTACATGTTGACACAACAAGGTTATTGCATATATGCAGAAAAAAGAAAAACCAAGGAAATAATGAATAAATTATTGAAAGCTTTTTAAACATTTTTATTCAATTAATTATATATAACACAACATGTATATGAAATATATTGCATTAATACATGTGAACATACAAGCATACACTTCAAGTGAAAGTCCACTTTAAGCGTTGCATTCAGTTGGAGTGAAAAATTCGTTTTCTTCATGTTTAAGTTTATTACAATGGCAAGATAATAAGACGTCATTTAATACAAGAACACACGCGCGTGTGTGTTAACATCTCAAAATTGTTGATCTTTGTAAAGGATGTTTGAAAATATTCGAGTAATAAATTGCTGTTGATTGATTTAAAAGTAAAGAGATTAACTGTTATATCTGAGCTTGGATCCTGAATGTTTCCAAACCCTGTACATTATGAAGAGATGATTGGTATACATCTAAAAACATATATTCATCAAGTCAATTGTATTTTATTAAATTTTGATAAAATAAGAATTAAAAAAACAAACAAAAAAGTTTTCTAGTGGGCGTGGCGTGCACCTGATTGTTTTCTCACATATCCTACTATATGAAATATGTTGTTCGTTGACACATGTTGAGTTTTGCGCTAAATAATGTTCGTTTCATGGTCTCTTATACAGTCCCGCCCATATAATGTATGGCTTTTTACAAGCATAAATGCTCACCCGTCTGTCGAACCAACCTCGACTTTCGTGGTAAAATTCTTAACTATTTGTGGGTTACCAATACAACGCGACACATTACTCATTTTTAAATACTGCAAAAAAGTACTAAATTTAATTTTTTTTTAAGACTGCAGATGATAATTCCTAATTGAAGGCGTAGCTAGTATCCCAATTAGCTTAACCATGAAGAACAATCCATGATGTTCATGTAAAGAATATTGTGTCCAAATTTCAGCTCAACGAGTTAAATTTTTGGTGATCAGGGGTATTTAAATAGCATACATTAGACGGACCTACGGACAGGCATAGCCCGATCAGATTTTGATGCAAATTAAAGTATATGAACATTTTAATGGGCTTTTAGATCGTTTTAAACACATTAACCAACTTAGTATTCTCTCTGTCATCTCAACTGATGGATACAATAATTAATAGACAGAAAAAGCGACCTTTTCTAAACTACCCACACCATCGTAATTACGATAATTTAGCAGCAACAATAGTTGATATTTATGATGTATGTTGGTTTGTGACTTTGATTATTATTTATAGCACATAAATTAATCAATAAATTTTTTGTTCAAGGATCTTTACGGTCATACATGCATATGGGTTCGATTTAACAACAAATCATTATTTATGACATAATATTTATTTATTGTAAAAAATAAAGTAAAATTTTCAATATTTATTTTTTTATGTAATATATAGAGTTAAGTGGTAATAAAATAATATAATGTTTTTATCCATTCTAATTATTTGTGTTTTTTCGGTTAAATTTATGGTTACTGAACATTACTTGTATGGAATCGTTTTTTTTGCTTTTGCCTTAGTGGCCGTTTAATTAAACTGAACATAAACATTAATTAAACAATTAATTAAAATGAAAAAAACAACAAAATGATAACAACAACAACAAAACATTTTGAAAATTATATTTTCATATTGTAAACAACCAACCAAAGCAGAACAAGCAGTTCTACTATTAAGAGAATAGAACAAAAACAAAAACAAAAACTAAAAATAATAAATAACAACAAATATATCGTAGTAATGAATAGACATAAATAAGATTGGTGGTTTTTATTGGAATCGAAATGAATGGCTAGCCATTGTGCGGTAAGTAACGCGAGGAACTTTCTTTTTCTCTAAGCAACGTTGGACAGCCTTTTTTCCACAGTAGGATTTAAATTATTGGTATCTATAAGAATATATAATATTATCAACAAGACTCTCATTTATATGTAAGTAGTGGGCATGGCTTAAATACAATGTGGCCTTCTTTTTTGAATGATTGAATACCGCATCCTCCTTTCAGTAGCTGTGTGGGCTAAGGCTTTATCTTAGTACATTCTGCCCGGTGTAGGTCACTGGTTCAAATCCAGCTAAGAAAAAAGTGAAAGAGTTTTTTCCATTGAAATTCGAACTCACGGTAGATTGGTAACCCGACAGTTAACCCACAGTTAAGAATATTGCCATGAAAGTCGAGGTTGGTCTCCGAACCATATTTATTACGCCAAACATTATTATTATTATTATTGATTTCTGCATCAAAGAGGTTTTATTTTAATTGTGGGTGTGACTGTTTTCTTATTCTGCCCATTTTCAACACATTCATCAAACGTGTAACATCGTAAGTTGAATTTTTTGGTTACATTTTAAGGGATGTATAAAGTATTTTACTCCCATATGTGGGAGTGGCTGTCAAGCGTTTTGTATATATTTAAACAAGGAAACTAGCTTTAGTTAACTAAGATTTTTATTATATTTTAGCTAAATATCTAAATTATTGCCACCATAACCATGCTAACAAAAGCTGGTCGTAAGGTTAAGTCCACTTGGAAGTTTATTATATACATTACATAAGGTCTACGAAGATTTCTTCTAATATTTGCACATAGAATAAAAAACTTGGTTTCCCCTGTGCTACAGTAATGAGGAGAGTAAATTCAAATGATGAAAATTCATCTCAAGTCTAGAGTGATTGTGTGTGAGTTGTTATGTTGTAAATTTTTGTAAAGTTGCTGAAAGGTGAATAAGTTTACAAGTTTTTTGTTCGTAATATATAAAAAGTTTTAAATAAATTAACTTTTTTCACTCTCCTTGATCCAATTAAATATTAGGGAATAAGTAACGAAACGAGAATATGAAAATAATTTCTTCACAGTCATTAGTTCAAAAGTATCTCACAGGTTTTCTGTGTATACAAATCATCCTTGCTTATGTGATACATGCTTTACTAGTGTTTTTCATGAGCGTTAATATATGCAGCTTTACTAAGGGTAATCAATCTGAAACTTACGCTTATTGTATTGAAAAAATACTAATTAAAAGTTATGCTTCATTGGAAAAATTTTAATTTGATTTTTATTATTGTTTTGGCAACTAAGCTGTTGCGGATTTTAATAAAAATGAAAATTGAAAATTTTTGCTTAAAAATACAACTTTGTTTAATTAAGTTCTGTTTTTGTCGATAACCTTTTAACATAGCCCACGTATTGTCATATTATTTAATATTTTTCCTAAATTTTTCATTTAATGCTTCACTAACCTCCAATATGTATTCAATTCTTAATAATTAAATGCAACTTCAGGCCCTTGCCAATGCCAGTAGATTATTGACTATGAAAGCTATTTCAAACTAATATGTAATCTGTATCTATCTCTATTGTGTATATTTTTTAAGTGAATAACAGCTTTGTCCTTACGTCCGTCTTAATATTGGTAATTTTTTAACACATTTTTTGCACTAAAGCGAATATTTTAAAATCCTATTACACTCACAATAGTCATTTATATATACGAATGCAAGTCAAATTTCATAATCGCTACTTGAATTTGTTAATAAGAATGAAGTACCTCTGACATAAACCTCGTATCCACGTTATTATATATATATATATATATTAATAAATTTGAAGTTAATTAAGAATACAATAAACTTCTTTAAAACAATACAAGAGTAACAGGCTTTTAATCATTTCTTGTTTATTTTAATTAATGTAAGAAACATAGAAATAAAAATGGACGTACTGACGTTAAAAACAAAGTGGGAAAACTAATTAAGAAATTAAATTGATCTTAGGCTAAATTTTATATGTATACGCCATAGATGTGGCTGATACTTGATTATGCTGTTTTAGAGGTTATGTATTATCTGCCGACCTAAAAGATTTACTCTAAGCCTCTTTGTGAATGGTCAGCATATTCGTTATCTTTGGTGTATAAATGAAAAGGCTTACCATTAATATATATAAATATAATACAAATATGTGTGTGCCAAATTTTAACTTTAAGCTTTAATATTTGTGGTTGCTAGATAGGAAGCAAAAAAGAATGGACGTACAGACACTTTTTAATTTTTTTTCTTTTTGCTCGTACTTGTAAATTTGCCATAAATATTGCAAAATTTTCTAATGCACTTAAAATAATATTGATACATTTTATTGATTAAATGCTGTATAAGTGATTCATAAAGTTTTATCATGCAGCGAGAACAAATGTCCGTACATCCGCTTATCATTTATTATTATTAATGATTATTTAAAGGGATACGTTCAACTTGCATTTGGGATTTGTCACCAAAGTGTGTGTTTTATGTATATAGAGTAAGGTCTTAAAAGTTTTGCGTGAACCCTTGAATATTACAATATCGCTTGTTTTCCAACTTGTTACTTCACTTAACAAAATGAACTGTTAGCACATGCTACAAAATAAATAATATATTAAAAATGCAACAGAAAATCATCACAAACACATACATTGTTATTTCCTATATCATTTTTGTAAAATGTGCCCAATTTCATTATTTAATAGCAGGGATCAAAGGAATTTTTAGGGCAGGAATTTGAAAAAATAAAAATTAAATAGATTCCTGCATTGTTCAAATAGCTTTAATAGAATATGTATGTATGTGTGTGTATGTGCAACAACATTGACCCGTCAGTCCATCATTGTAAAGGTAATTGAAATGAAAATTAATTTGAAAAACAACCAACATAACAACAGAAACTATCAGTGCAAAAAGCAATAAATCAAATAAATGATTACTTACACATACATACACACATACCTACATACATAATGAATAATTGTAGACGATTGGGTGCACTGCGTGAAGTGCTGTATTGTGTTCTGCCGGGCTGTGTTGTGTTGTGCTGTGCAGTGCAGTGTAGTGTGGAGTCATATCGTAATTGTTACAAATTGTTATTGTCTACAATTAGGCGCAGCGAATAAATGCAGAGAGAACTTTACTTAACAGCGAATAACTGTCAACTGACAGAGGTGCACGACGTACACACATTAATTGTACGAATTGTAGTATAATTTTAGTATGGAGACGATATTGCAGTAAGTTGTGTATGTGTGTGTGTGCGTGCGGCTTGTTGCCATGTTGTAACGTTACTTTATTTTATTTTAGGTATAGAACGTATTTGAGACCGTGTGAGTGTTAGTTAGTCTAACCTTATAAAACACATTAAAAATGAATTTTTTTAACAACTTTTACTAAAAGTAAAATAAATCTATTTTGCGGATATAAATGTTTAGACCTTAGGTTTACAACACAGTCTGGTCAGATCACCTTTCCTTAAACTTTTTACAGAACTCAAGTTACATTTGTTTTATAAATCCTTAAAGAAGTTCAGCTTGGCTTACATCATATCTGACATATCCGTAACATATGTATGTTACAAGGAAGCGTGGCATGTACAAAGCTTTCCTGTTGTTCGTGACTTAACAGATGCTCGTTCGATTATTATAGAAATTTAAGTTTTTATCATAAATTGTGGGCGTCTTTGTTAAACATATACGCCCCTTTTTTACACTTCTCAATGGATAAATTTTATGCACATACAACATATGTTTAAAATTTAAATCGGTATAGATTGTTAACACATATTTATAGCGCCATGGCATCACTCTCCATATAGTCGTAGAGTGCAGTGAGTTTTGAATTTGTTGCATTTTGTTATAAAAATATATAATAGTGACCTGACTCCTATTTTGACCTGAATTCATAACAAAGTAGCAACAAAGTGTTTTCAATTATTTATTTAGACTATTTGTTGTTCTAATTGATAAATTTTTACAGGTTCACTCCCTCATCCATCCCCCATCTCATTCAATTCGTAAATGTGCTTATATAACACATACATATATGTATGTATATGTGTTAGTGTTAGTATATTGAAAGTGTGTTGTAGTCGTGCACTATTTTGAAATGAAATATTAAAGTGAAAACAAGCAAACAGTGCCGTTCACTTAAGTAAGGACATTTTCAACTTAGGTGCAGAGCCACGCCAACGATCAACAAAAATTGACCTATAAAGGTTAATTTTTTATATAATTACCTCATATATCAATGTGCCAAAAATGGGCGTGGTCAGAATACAGAAAAACCGTATTTCTTGTAAAAGTTTACACATATTCCGTATACACTATTAGAGAGTGTAATCATTTTTCTGGTACGTCCATTTTTTGTACATATATGTAACATGTGGAAGGTATTTAAAATTTGAATCAAATCAAAATTTAGTTTTTTTTACACCTGGTATACTAAGTTTGTCATTACGTTTATAACACCCATAAAAAGGCGTCAAAAACGCTACAATTTACAAAAAACATTATTCAACTTAAAACTAGACGTGCAAGCTGATACGTAATACATTCCCTATTGCAAATGGACCGGATTAGAACCCCTGCCCATATTTTTTGAGATATTTTGATGAAATTTGGTACAAGGATACGTATTGGCCCAAAAATAAACCCTTTTAAAAATGGATAGAATCGGACCATTTTTAGTACCTCTCCCCATATAATTTTTTTTTATCAAAGAAAAAATGAAATTGAATAATATATCAAGTGGTGTAAGGTATTTGATGATCGTGCTTGACCGACTATAATATTTTGACTTCTTTTTATATAACGTTAAAACTCTTACTCACGGCTTCCTGTTCTTATATATAAAGCGTGTACTGTACTACAGTACATTTTCCCTTCTCAACAGTCGCAGACATAAGCAAACATGTAAAATGAATGCAAAGAATTGAAAACTAAAGCTCAATATATGTTTTCATCATACACGCTCACACATATACATATACATACACACACGCAAGCATTCAACGTACTCTTATACCCGTATACCGTCTGGCTGTGTGTCGATATTTGTTTTTTGTCTATGCTTTGTAGCAGCATAGATTAATTTTTAATTTTTCAATCAATTCTAATTCAATTTTGCCAACATACACATTTACACACGTACACAAACACACAATTCAACAGACTGCAACAGTAACATTCAGTCAAGAAGATAATTGTTAAAGGTAACCTGAATGACTGCATTGACAGCATGGTTCGAATCATAATGCATTTGTAGTATAATAGCAGCAACAGCAGCAACAGCAGCAATAGCAGCAACAACACAAATAATGACAATGACAATTGAATTCAAACAAGTAAAGACAAATAAAGAAAGTTTTTAATTTAGGCCAACTCTCAAGTACCCTCTACTTAGATAAAACAAATGTGGGCGTGACAGGTACTTGATTAAGCCTTATAACAGCTCTGATATTACGTAACGGATTCTATGTCAAAAAAGTTTCCTTTTGTAAATTGTGGGCGTGTTTGTTATACAGCCGCGCCCCCCTTTTAGCACATCCATTGCATGTACTACTTTTAAATAAGTGCACAAAACTTCATAACGTAATTTTTGTGGGGAATAAATAGAAATTGGTTTATTGTGGGCGTGGCTTTTAACTGATTTTAATATTTTAAGTACTGCTTTTATAAACTAAGAACTGAATTTATATGAAGGGAATCTCACTTCAAAAATTTCAATATTTGCGTTGTTGTTGTTGTTGTTGTAGTATTCATTCAACTGAAATTTTGATGCTGATCAAGAATATATACAATTTGTTAGGTAACTGACGTGCCTTTCCAGTGGTCGCAAATGGAATGACAAACTTAGTATTACCGCCCCTCATATGTGGACGTCTGCTGTTGCTTTGTATGTAAAATTTATTTAATTTTATTGCATGTAGCAGCACCTATTACTCACACTGCTTAACTCTCAGTATTGTACGAGCAGTAAATCAGTTTTATTGTAATGGTTCTCTCTCTCTTTCTCTCTCTCTTTGTTAAATCTTCCTATGTACGATGTACACCATATGATTTTTTTATATTATAATAAATTATATACAAAAAGTAATTCGTTAGTGAAGTACAAGTCCAATAATATAAAAAAAGAACTATATTCGCTTTTAATACAAGAAGCTAACATTAAACCCACTTGTACGCACACCAAGTAAATAGTTTTACTATATATGCATGGCTATGGATAAGTTTGTTTCTTTATCATCATCATCATCATAATCGAATAAGAAAGTTTGTATAGTACAATCAACATACATATGTTTTGTTGCTTTAGTGTACATCTCATATCTTGAACGGAGTTCTGTATGTGTTCTATACACCACGTTTTTATAGTTATTTGCATCAATGCATCAATCTTGGCTAGTACGAAGGAACGGAGGGCATGACAAATAAGGAGTATTGAAGGAAAATGAGAAGGAACGGCTCTGAAATGGCGCATATGGCCCACATACACACACATGCATACTTTGGTATGTAGATAAGTAGAATGTGCCGGAAGGAAGTTCTTGAGACGTTAGCTGTGAAATGTACTTCAAAAAAGTTCATATTTTTCTCTTTCCAACACGTTGCTGGTGCTATTGTTTTTTGTCAGCTTAACATTTCCTCAACACTCCAAAAAACTGCATAGAATTGAATTGAACATTATGAAAAACAATAGCATTCACTGCTGGTACAATGAGCACCAAAAACAAGTAAAACAGCTAAAGTTGGCTTAGGCCGAATCTTAAATACGCTCCACATCTACCTACAAATTAGGGGCGCGGCAGGTACATGATTATCTATTAGATGCACATACAGTTTTGGGCTGAGTACGGTTTTTTGTAAATGTGAACGTTTATATTATCCGACCACGCCCATTTTTGACACATCGGTGTATTTCAAGTTCATAGGTGAATTGTTGTGGCAGATGTATAGGTTTTTATTGATTGTGGGCGTGGCTTGAGACCAATTTGGCTCAATTGTAATAACGATCTGCGTGCAAAAACTAAAAGTATCTGTAAGAATGCCAGCAACAGACAAACATGTCTAGATCGATTCAGTTCTTGATGCTGATCCAGAATATGTAAACTTTGCGGGATCTCTGATGTTGAATATGGAATGAGAAATTTAGTATACTCCCCCATATAATGCGGAGGGTGTAAAAGCGAAAGTTGTACAACAACGAAAGAGTAGATACAAGGAAGAGGTGAAGTAGAATACGCGACGAACAAAGCAACAGCATTTCAAAGTTGAATTTAAACATACTCACACACCCACACACACACGCAACACACATACGTATTCATATACATACATACAAGTCTGCATATAAAGAGCACCCTCGCGTATTGTATAAATAAGAAATAATAACAAAGAAAAAGAAATAGAGAAGAAAAAAACCGGCACAGTTGGATTTTGGCATCGCAAACACAAAAGAATAAACTCTCAATTGATTTGATTAAATTGTTTTTTAACTGTTTTTCATATCCTTTGTTTTATTTGTATTCAATTTTTGTTTTTTTTTTTCGTAACTCTATAATGTCTTCGTCTTATACTTAAGCTTATAGGAAAATTAAATTTTCATTTTTTTTCATATAACATCTTAAAAATAGGAGTGCGTGCATTTTCTTTTTAATTCTATGCGTTCTGTTTGATATAAAAATTTAAAAAGTCTCAACATTTGAAACAGAAAGTCGACATCTTGACTCTTAAGAATGCTTATGGAGCACCGCCTCATGGGTTGTATGAGCATGAATAGCTTGACTTGTATAACCATGATTACTGCACAAGCTGCAGGGATAATAAATGGAGAAGGTTAAACCAATGCCTTGTGAAAATTCCAAACTTCAGGAGAAAAGACCTAAATTCATTGGATTCAAGGCCTTTACTAAATAGCTGAAGAATTAAGTGTCTGCTTATGGAACGCCAATCAGCCCTGACGTCCTCCCAGTAGGTCATTGAAAACTATTGATTCAATTTAACAGAAATCTTTAAAAAAGCCTATCGTTGCACGGAGCGGTCTTCAGGATATTTTGGAAATATCTTAAAAGACAGACGGACGCTTGAATATCCATGATTAAGTCGAATCAGAATGTGATTCTGTGTTTACTCATGTAATGAAAAACGTTGCCAATAACCTCCACACCAACTCAACAAACTCTAACCACATGTGATGTTGGATGTAAGAAGGAAAAGGACGTGAAGAACAAGTTTCTAATGAATTTCCGAACAAAACGTAAAACTTTTAATAACATTTAATTTAATATTTCAACTTTAATTGACAACAATTTACAACTTTCTTACCCAAATACACACACACACACACACACACACAGACACACGTACCAATTATAATTACACAACAATTCTCAGTAATAAACTAAAGCTCCCCACCCTTGTAAGGAAAAATGAGAACAAAAACAAACCGAACCAAACCAAACCAAACCAAACCACTGACCCACTAAGTTAAGGTAAGTAAAATAGTATGAGTTTATATAATATTTAACTTTACTGTAATTGTTAAGTACGGTATATAGAAAACAATGATTATTAAAGATGTCAACCACCAACAAGACCAAAATGTTATAAAAAACTTCTGTCGCAAATGTTATCGTCACACTAATGGAATCATTAAATAGTTGTGCTATTGAAAGAAAAGTTGAGTTAAGCTTAAGATAAATCTTAAATATCCACCAACGATGCACCCAGACTCTCTAAAGAGAAATGCTTCGATTTAAGCTTTATGAGTAATGCGGGGAAAAAGGCATTAAAAAATGGCTTTAGGTCTCCAAAGAATTCCTCACGGTAATGCAAACAAATGTTCAGTAAGAAATACTGCAACAGATCCATAAATTTACAAGAATCAAGTTAATGTATTGTGAAGCTCAGCAAAATAATAATTTCGAATGAAATGGAAGTGAAGAAGTTGGGGTTTTAAAGGATTTAAAGGGTCATAGATTCTTAATGTAAATTATCGGAACCAGAAGAAGCAAAGCATACAGAGAAGTTTCCAGGTCGCACTTTAACAATATAATTCCACGAAATCCCGTGACCATCTTAATATAACATGTTACATAAGATTACTAAGGTTACCACTCCATTCACAACACTCAAAATACAACCAGAGAGGTCTCAGAGACTATATAATGCATATATATTTTGGATCAGTTCTAAAATCTTAAACGATTTAATGAAGTCTGTATGTCCGCGTAACTGCAAAATTTAAACATTAATCTGGAAGATCCTTAGTTTCTGTAGATAGTTTTCTATTTGAAATGAGCGAAATCGGTTAACAGCCGCGCCTACAATGGATGATAATTACTTATAGCTACTAAAATAGAGCCGTAAGTTTAAAATGTGATACAATTCTATCGATGTGAGAACAAGGGGCGTGGTCTGAAAATATAAAATAACGCCCACATTGCCTCATTTGGCTCATATTTTAATAGTACATAAAAATTTATTATGCCACGCCCATTTATAAATGAAACCGAAGAAAAAACAAAATCCATATATGCTTGGGTAGCTATCATTACGGAGTATTATCTTATAGATCATCAGTGACAGTATCGTGTACAACGATTCTGTACAAATGATGCAGGGATGAAGATGTCCTTTTATTTGTCGTGTTATCTGTGTAATTAATATGTATGAAATGAAATGTTATGCAACAGGTTTTATAAAAAATTGGTGAAAAAATCACATCACAATAAAAAACTTATGCAGAATCAAAAAACAAACAAACAAAAAAATGTTTAATTCATGCAACTTTCAATTTTACTGCTTGCACCTGCCCCTGTCGCAGTATTCATTACTTTCCCTTGCATTTTATTTTTTCATTAAACAAAACTTTAATATTCAGAGTTTAATAAAATTGTATGCGGAGAGGAAGAATTGAATCAATTCCTGCAACGATAAGTTGCATATCTTTCGTTTTTACATAAAATTTCATTTTCAGTATAACCAGAAAATGTCGTGCAAAGGAATAAAGTGTTGTTGTGTTGTTGGAGAAGAAGGTAAAAAGCTTCATATTTCAAATTTGTAATTTTTTGGTTTTTTTTGTTTTTTTTTTTTAGGAGAAAAACCGTCCGGGGTGCAGCATTTAAATGAAATTTATAAAATTCATGAAATTATTAAACAGATAAACAGAAACACACACACATGGTATCTATGTATGTGCCAGAAAAGGATATATATGCATATGCATGGGTATCTGTATGTGTGTGTGTGTGCGTTTATGTGTGTTTGTGTACATATAAAGATAAACATGTAAATTTACGGCCATTATGAAAACACAAAAATTCTGGTGTAATCCTCAAGTGACGGTAGCACAAAAATGAATTCAAAATTCTCTCGTTCGCTCGTATTAAATAGAAACATAAATGCATACAAGAATGTGTGTTTGTGTAATAAAAATATATTTCATATACAATGTGTAACATATATATCTATATTATAAACATATAAATATGCAAAAACAACACAAAAAGTTTATTCGTTATAAGCCGAACATTAAATACTCTTTTTTCCTCTACGATGTATTTTAAAGAGATGTGGTGGGCATTGGCCAATGCCATGGGTTCATTTCGTGTTTGTTTTTAATCACAGACTCCTGCTGTACAGCTGCTCGATTATAATTATATTTGCTTAGGTTTATCCAAAAGGCCTATTACCACCTTCGGAAGGTATCGGAAGCTTGTTTGTGTTGCACCCCATAAATATAAAAAAGATTTGTTTGTCCGTTTACGTATATAAGGGTAACTCTACAGCAAATGGGCTTCTGCAACTAAGAGCTGTATAAATTTTCTGTTGAGTATGATCTAAATTTGAAAATATTTTATAAAAACACACAAACGCACAGATATAGCATATTTTTATATGCTACAGACAAGAAGGGTGGTATACGCATCCGCAAGGATGCGTCAGAATCATTAGAAAGTATATATATTCTTCATCAGCATTACAAACTGAATCGATCTTAATATGTCCGTCCTTAAGTTCCTCATGGTGGTAAATTTTGAAAAATATTGACCCATTATATATTCTATATAAGGGTTATTCTTTAAATTAATCCAAAAGAAGCCACGCCTACAATCGATCAAACATTATGTTTCCGCTACAAAAATTGAGCTATGAATTTGAAATTTAGTCCGCATACTGAACATGAACCCTTTGATTGATATTTTAAAAGTGGGCGTGGTCGGATAAAACAAAATCCCCACAATTTAAAATAATTTGACCCTGTTTTAGATTTGATATGTATTACATAACCTATTAAGGGGCGTGTTCAGGTATGTGCCACGTCCCCTATTTGTATGTAAAAGTGTAGGGTATTTTTAAATTCTTTTCAAATTTAGTTTTAACTTGTTTTAAGTGCATATATTTGTAGGGCTATATAATATTTAACTAAAGCTGAAGCTGAAGTGCTAATCACAACAACAACAAAAACAACAACAACAAATACAACAATAACAATGATGATGATGATATACTAAAATAATGTCAGTCATTTCTCTAAACATTGAATTTTAAGTCCACGACCAGTGGCAATAGTTAATTCAATTGTAAGCACACTATTTCATTGTTGTTGTTATTGTTTTCATTATTCAGCTAGGAGTTGAGTAAATTACAATTTGCACCAGAACGGCTTCAACAAACATGAAATTTATATGAATAGCTGGTGATGCTTACAAACATCACTTCAACTGGTTGGGCTAGGAATGATGGACGGCAATGATGGTTGAGGTTAGATAACATTTCTTCCATTCATCAGCGCAATAATGGAATTTTTCCATTATTAAAATAAAAATATTAACATAAAAATATCATATAAATCAGTGAATCAGTATTTTTTATGCAACTTTAAAAAGTTCTTGGTAAATAAAAAAAAATCGTTAATAGTTAA
Organism: Ornithomya chloropus; assembly: GCA_963971445.1. Taxonomy (NCBI): domain Eukaryota; kingdom Metazoa; phylum Arthropoda; class Insecta; order Diptera; family Hippoboscidae; genus Ornithomya; species Ornithomya chloropus. The sequence continues at coordinate 13,139,669 of OZ020532.1, read as the reverse complement.
AAACAAAATAAAATTTGAATCGCAAGGAGGTGGATTTGGTAGTATGCACAATAAATTTATTTCTTCATTTTACACAATAGTAAACAGGAAACAATAAAATATGAAAATTGTTATAATAAAGTTAAAAATTCATATTTATAAACATAAACAAAATGAAATATATTTGTACGTATTTTTTATTACAAAGCAAATTTTCAAGTATTCATAATAAAAGGCTTTTTAAGGGTAAAAAAAAAATGAGTATAGAAATATTTTTATTTCCAACAGTAAAAATTAAGAGTTTTAAAATTCATTGGTATTCAATAAATATTACACATGTCACGTCAATAAAAATATCGCATAAAACGCCGCAGTAAAGTTGCTGGAAATAAAAGAATGAAAGTTGGATTAGGTTGCCATATAAACGAGGTCAAGTCGGTTGAAAGCTATGCCCACAATCAACAAAATCCTATATATCTGTCATAAATTGACATATAAACATAAGTTGAAATTTGGTAAAAATATTTATAATTATCGCATCCATCAATGTGCCAAAAATGGGCGTGATCGGATAACAGACACGCCCACACAGTCGACAAAAACCAATATATAACTTTTATAAATTTCAAAATGTTCGAAATGGCGAGTTACATCTTAGAAATGATTTGAAATATTTGCAGTTTCATATATTATATGAATAAAAATAGACAAAAAATAGTAAAAATTATCTGATTTCATTTAAACTTGGTATGGTTAAGCTACATAATCTGTATAATATATATACTAAGTTGTATTGAAAAACATCCAAAATTGTTGATTTTCTCCATATAACGAAATTTTCACAGTGAAAAAATTAATTCCAGAATTAAGATAAAAGTTTGAATTGTAATAAATTGGTTGAAAATAAAGGTATAAGATATTATAACATTATATGAAAGGTAAGAATCTGAAAATAAATAATAAAGAAAATTTTTTTTATATATTTCATGTATAGCTGAAAAGAAATGAATTTCCACGGAAACGCTGTTTTTTCATGTATTTTAAAAATGCTTTATAGTTCAACAGAAGCAGCTAAAGTGGGCTAATTTGCAGCGGTCAATCCCTATGTTGAATGACCATCGAATGGCGTCAATATTTTGTTTTTAAAATTTCAATTTCAACAAAATTTACTAATTTGTTCCTTCCTTTGTAAGCCTTTCTATAAAAGTAATGAACAAAAGAGTACAAAACAATTCATTTCATTTAAACTAGTTTTGATCAAGCCTTATAGTAACTGGAATTGTACCAAGTTTCAATCGAAAATATTAGGAATTGTGGATTTGTTCATATATATAACGATTTCTCTATATTGAGTTAATTAGTGTTTGTGTTAAGATGATAGAAGCTTGAATTATTGTATATAACTCTGCATGAGATACAGTTAGCAAAAAGTCGGGACAGACTTTATAAATTAAATTTCTCTGATATGGTTTTAAAGGAAGTTTTTCAAGCATTTGAAGACTGAGTGCTGCCAGAACTCGGCTTGTTATGGTGTTACCAAAACATTGGTGTAAAATATAGGTAAAAGCATTGGAAACACAAGTGTTAAGTGAAGCATATAATTTCAATTTCTTCAAGGCACTCATTTTAGTGGTTTGTAATAGCTTCCAGTAGCTTCCTAGAGTAGGTAGCACCAAATGAACTGGATTGACTCAATCAATCAATCGGAAACAAAAAGTCAGTTGGGGTCAAATTGCTGGTAGGGTATTATCCTTATTAACCGGGACCATAACTTTTTGTAACTTTTCAAGTTACAAATTCTCCCTCCTTTTTAGATAGAATTCGTGCGGAGTATGGCACACACATTCATATTCTAATACTTACAAAACAACAACCGCTACAAGTGCTTACTACTACTAGTGCAATTACAATTACAATTACGAAAACTTATATAATAGTTCTTACCACACACGAAAAAAAGGAGACAGAAACGGAGCGTGATTTAGAGAAAGGTGGAAATGTGTGCAGAGAGTTGTTTATCTATATTCGGTTGTAAGGGCATGCAAGCCACAAACTCATCAGAGATTCACATCTTTATGCACCTACAACTACAACTGCAAACAAAATAAAAATATCATATATTTCTGTGTAGCTACGAGTACAACTAAACAGCTTGTTATGGTAACTGGGTAAAAATACAAAAACCAAGTGCACACTAATACGCACACTCATACGTATGTATGTACAGTAATATTTATCATATTTGCTTGTGCATAGAGGAGGTGTTCTAGTATACATGGAGTTGTTATTATTTGGTAATGAAAATTTACGTTGATACTCAAAGGTGTGCATATGTGTGTATATGTGTGTGTGTTTGGTATATATGTATTTATTCTATTTTACCCACAAACAGTGCCGTGCTTCTGCTGAAAGGTAAAAATTATTAAACAAACTATGTCCGTAAACAAATCATAAGCGATGTGAACTTTGCTTCAACAAGAACAACAACATAAACAAAAGAGGGGGACAGGGAGAGAGAGAAAGCTATAAAAGTATAAAGTAAAGACAAGTGTTTCTATCTTCCTGCTGTGTACCTGGTCACATAAAATGTTAGCTCTGTAGACATGTTGTGGGCAACACACACATAGTTTTGTTTAGCTTTCTAACATGTAAATAAAATTGTGTTGGAAGTGTACATATACAATACACTCACACACTCACACACACATGCTCACTTCTTAATAGAAATTTTACTATTTGAAAACCACTTGCCTTTGCCATGACTTTTTAAGGTTCATCTTTACTCTGGTACAGATATAAATGAGTATTTGGAGCACCATCTAGAAGTGTAGAAGGTATATTTACCAAGTCAAATCATTTGCAACACTCAGAAAGAAGCATCAGAAATTCAAAAAGTAGCTGAATAAATTTAGTCATGTCTGTCTGTCTGTCTTTTTGTAGGTCGGCGGCTGGTATACATTTTCCCGGATGTAAAAATTCAATTCAGATTTGAAATTCGTTTGAAGGACACGCCTACAGTTTAACCAAAAATCAAATATATTCATTTTCATAAATATTGCTTGAAAACCTTGCCCTTATTTTACTAATATAATTTTGTATACCCTTCACCTTAATGATGAGGATATACTTAGTTTGCTTTTCCGTTTGTAACTCCTAAAAATAAGTGTCAGAGAGTGCTCCAATTATATATATTCTTCTCTAGATATGTCTCTTTGTGTGTCCATATGTCTGTAAGGCACTGTGAGAGCCGTAAATTTTGAGATATTTAGCTAAAATTTTATACAGATAGTTCCAGTCTAAATCGCTACTTAAATTGTACAATATATCAAAGGCCATGCCTACATTCGATAAAAATATATATATCTGCTTTAAAAACTGATAATCATCTTATCATCGTTGTAAATTGGGCGTGGTTGAATAAAACCTAGGTCGGAATTTACAAAAATTTTATTCAACGTAAAATTCTACTAGAATGTTGATAATATGCTATCAACTATTAGTTAAGTACCTGCCACGCCCACTATTTGGTCCTTGATTTAGTTTTTACTTGTATTATATAAATTAATTTTATAATACTTAATATAATGTTGGGCATCGAAAGTTTCTCTTAAACCTTGCACAACTTTTTCACTTCAATTTTTTTTCTTTTTTCTTTTGTGTAATATGTGAAACCTGTATTTTTGCTATTTTGGCAATGAAGCAAGAAGACGAAGAAGAAGAAAAAATCTGTGTACTCCAACTATTTACAATTTTGGGCAAAACAATAGAAATAGAATAGAAAGGTAAACAACAAAACATAATCGACCAGTTCATGTCGTACATGTCAAAATCTCAAACACCCACAAAAAAGTAAAACATTTACGAACAACATGTCTTGTAATGTGATATGCAAGTGGGTACATGTATGGGCAGGGTTTGCATTTTAAAAACATTGAAATAAAATGATTTCATATCAGTTTCTCTCTCTCTCTCTATCACTCTCTCTCTCTCTCTCTCTCTCTAACATTTCCTGTGCACCACTTGAAATTAAAACTGATGAAAGAGTCAGAAGTTTGAAAATAATAAAGTTCAAAATGTTGTTACATAAAATTTTTGGCAAACGTGCAATTTTTGGTTTTTGAGGCATATTTACGGATCAAAATTTTTTATCCTTCATAAAAGTTACTAAGTTTGTCAATCCATTGGCAACAAAGAAAGGCGTCAGTGACTCTACAAAGTATATTCTTGATCAGTATCAAAAACTGATTCGATCTAAACATGTTTGCTCGATTGTCCGTACGTCCGTGTGTCCGTGCATCCGCCCGTTGTAGGCACTCTCACGGTCGTTAATGAAGCTGAAATGTACCGACTCTTCTAATTTCTGCACGTACATCGCTGTTTAAACTTGGTAAAATGAGTCAAAAGGCACGCCCAAAATCCACAAAAATCTATTCGCCTGCCACAAATATTGAGCTAAGAATTTGAAATTTATAATTACTCCACCATTGTCCAAAAAATAGGCGTTATATAACAGACACGCCCACAATTTACAAAAATCATATTCAGTGTTAATATCGACTTGCAAGTTAAAACATATTCACACCACGCCCTATGCAAATATGGAGGGTATTCAAAGATTTGGCTTAAACTACTTGTTTACTTGTTTAATTTATTTCTTTTCCATTCATCTGCACTCGCTGTGTTTATGGATTTCGAATTTATCGTTACGTCCTATATAATATATTTAGATGTGATAAACATTCTTTGATAGAGTTCAAGGTCATTTAAAAAAAAAATATTACTTTTTATTCTGTAATGTTTTCTTCACGCATCGTTAACTTTTATACTATTTTTATATCATTTTATATAGATTTTATATAGACCAACGATAGACGGACCTACGGACAGAAAAATTATTAGGTTAAGAAAAGCACCTTTTAAAATTAAGAGGCGAAAACTAAGAAAGGCGTGTCATGCGGCATCATTATTAGAAGACACCCACAAAACTAAGTTTATTAGCGAAGAAGGTATTTAATCATCAACACTAATTGACGCAAATATGCGAACGTCTATGGCTTTGTAGCTGCGGTGCGGTTTTATGAAAACCCAAAGAGTAAATGATGAAAAATGGTAGAAAACAATTAAATAAAAAATGATAATAATTACACGTCTCAGGTGAATCCCTCCATTCCACAGTATAACCAATTGACAGCAACACCGTCAGCAACGTCAAGCGATAACAGTGCCAACGATGTCAGTTAGTTGATGATAATGATGATAATGACAGTGGTAATAGGCGTGATAATTATGATCAAGGTAAAAAGCATATTTTTCAGTAACAAGTGTAAGCGACCTGTTACTGGGTCTGATGAACAATCCAACGTACCCTTACTGTTGCTGTTGCCATCACTTGATATCTGTTTGTCACGGTGTATTTATTATATGATTTATCATTTAAACTGAATGGAAGAAAAGAAAAGGAAACCGAAAAAAGTCTATATGTGTAAGTATGGTAAGTGGAAAAAGATGGATGGATGGATGGATGGATGGAAGAGAGGGATGGGACAGACTTGCAGTCAGTCAGGTTTAACGTCAAATCGGATTAAAAGCCTTTTAAATGAAAATGAAATGTTACACCAAGTGTGTGTGCGTGTGTGTGTGCATGTGTTTTTTTTTTGTGTAATTTTAATGAATATAGAAAAAACAAGAATAGAAAAACAAATTGAAGAATAAGAAGAAGCTCAAAAAACCAAATAAAAAAACCTCCAACTTGCACTTGTTTGGTATGAACGGCTGAAGCAGAAACAAGTGCACACAGATGTTAGGCTTACAAACAAACACTCATGCATAGACGCACATATCACCTTTGGTGTGTGCAGTGTGTGCCTGTGTAACATACACAAAGCTGAAGCAAGGCAAATGACGACCTAATATTTGCTGCATAGTTGACATGGCAGATGAAGCTTGAGGGTGATGTGGTAACAAAGTCTTTCCATCTGTACGTCCGTCTCACTGTCTGTCTGTCTGTCTGTCTGTCTATCTATTTGTCTTTGTATATTTGTTGGCTAATGTTTGTTAAGCAAAATAATAATAACAACAACAACAACACAACACACAATACACATGTGACATTGTTAAAACAAAAAAGCAGAAAGCACATGCAAAAGGGCTTTATTCTTCTTCTTTTTCTTTTTCTTTTTCTTTTTCTTTTTCTTTTTCTCTATCAACAATAGCAGCAACAATGACACTTTTGGAAATCTAATAGCAACAGTTGCAATGACAACATGTGCTTTATTAAAAACTCGAACACAAACACCATCACACACATTTAAACTGTGAAGAGGTGGAGGTTTAATATATATATATATAGATGCGTGTGTGTGTGTGTGTGTGTGTCTGAATATATATATAATGATGATACACAGAGAGACGACTAGACACCACCATGTCGTTGAGTAATTAATATTTGAGAGGGTTCACAGTCTTACCACCTGACTGCTTTGTACGAGTATATAACATACATATGATACGAGTACAACATATTAACAACAATAACAACAACATATATACGAAATACTTTACAGTGCAATTGAAATCCATTGCTAGTCAAACTAAGTCGACATTAGTCGTAATGAGTTGTTTTTAATATTCTTCTAGTGAAAAACAACAACAACAACAACACACAGTTTGACAAAATGAACTACTTAAGAGGTTTTAGGGAAAAAAATTGTATACAGTCAAGTTAATTTTTAAGCTAACGAACCAACACATTCTCATAATATTCTCACTTTATTAAGTGCACACTAAAAGGCAAGTTTAAGGTTAAAATGAAATCAGATAAAGACGACTTTAAACATAGTCTATACAGAGCAGATAATTTGATATTTAATATGAAATAATCTCCACCCTAATAATAAGGGTGGAGTTGCCATTTTTTAGGTTCATTTGGCCAAATTTGAGTCATTGTAGGCACATCCACTTATGCCTAAGATTCATTCTAAATTTAAGCCAAATTTTTAATTACATTATTAGCGCTGTTCCTGGATCTATTGTTTTCCCAACTTAAAATATTAAATTTATATAAAATGCAGAATGAAATTTAAGAACTTCAATTAAATTTGTTTCTTGGTACAAAAAATATTTTTAAGTTGTTTGTGTTCGTCTTTAAAAAACCAACAACATTTTGCTTAAATGGATAATTCAATAATTGCCTGCGGATAATTTATGTAAAAGTCAACCTCATGAAATCGTTTGTTAATAAATTTGCATCCTTGCATACATACATATACAAAAGAGGAAAAATAACAACAATCTTAAGGCCAAATATTTAAGCAAATGCAACGCAAACACTCGTATGCACACTATTCAACGATATTTTAAACAATGCGAACATAAATAATACAGGATAATAAATATATGCATATGTGTGTGTGAACGTGTACATTTAAATGCGAGAGTTTATTAAGGTCTTAATAAAGAATAATTATTAAAATAAAAACCATTATTTATAGACGAATGCGAGGCTATTAACCATAAAATGAAATCATGTATAGTGTGTTTAAACAAACCCACCAACACACATACAGACACACACTTAAAACAGGAATACATTGCACATCCGAGCAGTAATAAATTATTATATCATGTACGAGCACAGTGTGGGTGTGAATGAATGATTTCATATTCGTACGTTTATGTATTGATGTGTGTACAGTGTGTATGCACGTAGCATTAATATGATGACATTTAATTTGGAGCTATGAAGGCCATCCTACAATATCTACACAATCTATGTATTCAAGGATGATGCGGCGTCAAACGATTATTGGATTGAAGTTGAAAGGAGGGGAGAGAAAAAAAACCAAAACACAAATGATAAAACAAAACAAAGCTGTACATGTGGAATTTCATATAATAACAAAAACAAAAATGATAATGACGAAATCTTAAACCACAGAAGCAATCAATGCGCAAATCGAAAATGGAGAAATCCATTAAGGAGAACAGTTGATTGGTATTAACTAAGGCAGTGTTCAATTTTCCCACCAGCATCAACATACAAACAGACAGCAGACAATGTATACATAAATACCTTACATTCATGTTAGCAAACCATTTTTATACTTACTTTCAAGATATAATGAACCTTTAAGGACCTCAAAATATGACACGATCTATTCTATGTCCGTATGTCCACTTTCTGTTACTCTGTACTCACTTGACGCTGAATCTTGTATAAATTAGGATTTTCAACTGAAATTTGGTAAAAATATCTCTATTGACAGCCACACCTACATTTGTGAAAAACCTCGCAAATTTATGAAAAAGGTAGATCCACAAACATGAAATTAAATAACCACACGCGTACATAATTTTTATATTCTGTTTTCATCGATGTTATGAATATGACCACGCCCACTTTGAAAAACTTTCATTAATGTAAAACTTGACTAAAACTGCAAACAAAAATACAATATGTAATAAACGTTTAAATAAGAAGCTACGGTATATATGCCACGCCCATATTTTACATAGAATAGGGAGGGAGGTGGGATTTGGTTAAAACCAAAAAACTCCTTATTATTTGTTTACATTAAAATAGCAAACTCTTGTTTATATGCCACGCCTACACAATATGCATATATGGGAAAAGAATTCCAGATTTAGTGCGTTAACAATTTTTTATTTTTATTCATTAAATTTTTTTATTTTTTTTATTCACTTATCGTTAAGAGTAAGTATACAAAAGGGGAGGGTTTTCCAGATTTAGTGCAAGCCAAATAATTATCTTTTTATTACCTTGTTGTTAAATAATAACGCTCTTGTACATAAGCCACGCCTACAAGTTTCTAACAAATTAAAATTTGTCCTATAATTAAATTTCTTTCACTTGTAGTTAAAAGTGGGTCTTGTATATAATACACGCCCATAAATTACATTCGAATAAGAAGGGTGTCCTAGGTTTGGACCAAACCCAATAAAGTTCTTTTATTTGTTCTCGTTATAACGATTTAATTCCTAAGCGTAAATGTGTGCGTGGCTGTGTGTAGTGTTGGGTAATACATATACTTACGTATCTAGTAAGCAAAAAGAACCAATTTAGACGAATATACAGGGTGACGGAAAACAAAATGGAAACTCTCGAGTAACGTTATAGGATGAAATTTTTCGAAAAAACTCCATAAACAAAAGTTGTTGGGTTAGAAGAAGGGAATAGCAACGTCAAAGCCACCGTGAAGTATATGATTACATTCGTAGATTAGTTGATAAGATAACCGTATGTTGAGTATATTACTACAAAATACACGTAACCCGTATATTTGTATAATTTTGATTTCGATTATTTTACACAAATTTAAAGAAATGGAATGAATGCTAACATAGAACTTAACTTAAAGTAACTAGAATTTGCAGGTGCTTTATAAGATCATGAAGCAATTGCTTTCACCTTCACCTTCACAAGTCCAGTTTCCGCTTCGGAAAGTTTGCCTCAAGTTCAAGTAAAGTCCCCCATACTAAGTCTTTCTTGAAATTCGCTTATGCTTATATTAAGAAGAGGAAATGTAGGCGATTTATGAAGGTAGAGAATTCCATTTAGGTGATGTGGTCACCAAGGCACCAATGTTGCCATGGTTATAACCGCTTTCAATTTCCATTAAAGCTCAATAATACTTTACACTGCTATGGGGTGCGTAGTTTATAACTAAATGTTTGTCTGTCTGTCCGTCTGCCTGTCCTACTGGTTGATGGTTGTATGAAACTTCTTGTTGATAATTTGACAATTTCGAATAATTTGTACTCCTGGCTCTTTCCCTTTCTTTGCATTTTCCACCAATTCATCAAAACAAACATGCACTTATTTGTTCTAAGGCTAACGAGATAGTGGAAGAACGAAGACGAACTGAACGAAAACCAGGTCAGTGTTGATTTAATAAATTGACTTTTCATTACTGACGACGACAATAATAAAATGAAAAAAAAACATCCGAGGCAGCAACAATAGCAATTGCTGCAAAAGAACGCGGCGCTGCAGCAAGTAACTTTAGTACGTTAAGTAACCATCAAGGCGAAATTTAATCGCCTCAACAAATGCCATTCAATATAACAAAGACAAACAAAAACAACAACTGCTGCAGTTTTCAACTGATGGCATTGATTTTATGCTATGCCAGGCAGTCTCTGGCGTTTTGAAGAAGTATTAAAACGAAATCTTTGATAACTTATTGAGCGACTTGTGAAAATACACATTTCTCTTTATTACACTTTAATAAATTTGAAATTTCTTTTTTTTATTTATATACACATATACATATGTTGTCGTAACACATACACGCACAACTCTATAAAATCGCAATAAGTTCTTTTTTATATAAATACCTGAAAAACGTAATTGTGGTCTGGGCCAAATCTAAGACACCCTATTGTTCAAGTATTGTAGGCATGGTCTTGACTAAATTCTTAGTGAAATACACGTAAATACTAGTTTTTAGAAAACGTAACTATTAGCAGTTTTTGTTTAATTGTGGACGTGTTTTTCAGTGGATTTCGCTCAATTGCAACCAAATAGAATTTCTGCTAAGTTTCTATTTGATATGTGAATTTTCGCTATGGGGAGGACAGTTAGACTGATAGGCTGACAGAATTTCATTCTGTACGTACTTATTAGGCTAGTTGTTACAAACATTTTAACCAAGTGGGAATATGCCGCCAATCTCCACATAAGCATATAAATTTATTAAATCCATTCAAATGGAAACTTTTATGACACATACTCCTGCTCGATACCATAAAACAAGATCAACTTAATCGTAAATTGAAAGATTTAACAGTTAATTTATTTCTTTCCTTTTCTTCTTTTTTTTTTTTTCTTATTCGGAAGATTGACCAAATTGATATTTTTATTATTGTGAGAATTGCTGGGAAATACTTTCCTTTTTGCTGTTAAAAGACAAGAAGAAGAATTTTTCAAATTTCATTCCTTTGTTGTTGTTGTTGTTATTTTCAATTTTCTTCTTTCACGCTAACAATTGTGCTGTAAAGTAAATTTAGCAGAAAATGCTATTACAAGAAAAATCACTACTATTGGTAGTCCTCGCACACACCCACCCCCACGCACATATATATCACATGCAATAAACGGTGTATATGAGGAGGGATTAAATGCTCATATATAGTGTTTGTATGAATAGTGCAGTACATACACCTACACCTAAAAATACACTCAGACAGCCAGGCACTCAATCATGGAAAATTGACAGAGAACTGATACCTTAAGCTAAATAAAGGAAATTGTACGAAATTGTACGAAATTGTAGAAAATTGTAAACATAAAAGGTATTTTGTAATTGTGCATTTTCGGGGTTGCTGTTGTAGTTGCATAATCAAACACACGCGCACACACGCATGCACACTTACAATCGAAATAATATTGAGTTACAATAAAAATTAAAGTTGTATGAAGAACCGAACCGAACAGAAGTAACAAAAAAAAAACACAAACAAACATGTAACTGACTGGCAAAGAGTTTGCTTCTCCGGTTTCATCGTAATATTCATAAAAATGTGCTGACTGTGACAAATTTAAGGCAATGCTCATATTTATGCCCCGCCAGCAACAATAGTTTTGTGTGTGTGTGTGTGTAAACCTTTCTTTCACCATAATCGATTTATCTGCTGACCGACATTGTTTACACACACTCAGCCTCACACCGACTCGCACACTCATTCATTCACTTAGTCAATCAATCGTTTTAAATGGAGTCAGACCGCACCGGAACTCTATATATAGGCTGCAGTACTTATGTTCATACATTTTTCAATTTTGTTCCATTTTTTATTTGTTCATAAAGCGGCAAAAATATTTTTTATTGTATACCCCCTTCAAATATTGATTGCGGGTATACTAAGTTTGTCATTTCATGTGCAATACCCAAAAGGAGGCGTCAGAGTATAAATATTCTTGATCAGAATCGACCTAAACATATATGTCCTTGTGTCCATGTGCTGTTGATATTTTGGTGGTCGGTAATTTTGAGATATTACAGAGACCTCTAGTTTCTACACGCAGATCGTTATTTACATTAGGCAAAATCGGTCAAGAGGCACGCCCACAACCGACAACAACACCTGTTTATCTGGCACAACAATTGAGCTATGAAGTGGGATTTTCATTTTACACATTTACAATTACCTCATTCATCGATATACGAAAAATGGGCGTGGTCTTATAACATAAACGCCCACAATTAACAAAAAACCCCAGCGCTCAGCGTAAAACTTAATATATGTGTATACCTGCTACGTCCACTGCTTGTATGTAGATAAGTTTCGGCCTAAGCCAAATTTAGTTTTTTTACATGTTTCTTCTGCTTTTTGAGCCATCATATGCGATACATATGTAGTAGTAGAGGTTGCTGTTCTCTTCTGGAAAAACGTCATTTGTGTCTGTCTGGGTAACAATTTAGTTCATCCGAGGGCGTTCTATTCGGTTCTCCTTTTTTCCATTTTGTCCACCCTATGCAGTTTTATGCAGTATGCCTTTTAGAGTTGCCTTGCGAATATATGTGTTCGAGTGTGTGTGTGTGTGTACATATACAATCCGTTTACCACAATAACAACAACGGCAATTAAATTGAGCGCAACAACGAAAACCGATTCCGATCAATGAAGCGAACTTTATGTATATAAGTGCATATCTGTATGTGTGTGTGTGTGTGTATGTGAATATATTGTTTGCTTTCATTTGTATCAAATCTCCTTTGAGAGACGTTTACGTGAACATCAAACATACAAGACATTGGCAGACATGTGCCTGCATGGTCATGCAAATAATAAATATTTGCTGTAATGACCAAATCAGAAATGAAAATTGCAGCAACAACACCAACAACAATAATAACACCAACATTTTGTAAAGTTTCGATTACTTCTAAAAGTCCATTAAATAAATTTCTTTTTAAACTAATAGCAGCTAATAGTTTTCGTTTACATATCAAATTGCTTAATAGCTGTTGAAGTTTGAACATACATACAAACTTGTACATGAAGGTACTACATTTCTTACACCAAAGATCTGGCCGGACCTTAGTAAACACAATGGTCGCAGTTTAGTTAGCAAAGAAGACCTTTTAAAGTCATAGCAGATTTCCCATTTTTACAATAACTATAGCAAGACAAAAATGGTATGTCTCTGAACTTTTTTTTTCAAAAATTTTAATAACAATCCATAGTAATTGATCAAACTAATTCAACGATGTAAGTTTCACTTTCATAAAACCATTATGATAGTCTTTGTGATGATATTAAAATACTATAAAATATTGCGTTTTTTTGATAGTATTAGTGAAACATGCCTCATTTTGACTCAATGTGACTGAGTTATGTCCAAAATTCTACCTTTACTAAAATTTCAAGAATGTAAGCTTTTGAATGAATCGGAATCCTAACGGGGCATTGTCTCATAGGCTATATGGCTAGCAGGTACGGTATAATGATTTCTGTAGAAGCTGCTGGGAGGAGGAAGATGCGGAGTGTGAATGCCCGGTTCTACAGGGAAAATGACAAAAACACTTGGAGTCAGATTCCCGGAGGGTCTAGAGTCACTAGCAGATGCTAATTTTTCGATCTCAAACAATATATAGCCTCCTCGGGATGGCCTTATTGATTCTGACTTTGCGTTATGTTATGTTTTTCGGGTATCACAATGGGTCTATTTATTGGCCCAAGTGAAGAGCTTTTTGTTTAGCGCCACATCCGTGCAACCTAACCTAACCTGGTATTATAGTGAAAAACTTTATCTGGTGCACTGTGAAAAAATCGTTATATGACAAATACAATTATTGATATTTATTGATTTTATAATAGAGCTCCATAGTGCTAAGTTTTCAAGTAATAGGACGATTTTTAATTTTTCATAATTTTTTTTAACAAAGGAAGGCAAAAACTACCGAATTTGTTGAAATTTTTTTATATCAAAATTTTGACACTATTCTTTGGTCATTTATCATAGAAATTCAGCAGAGAAAGCTTCAGCTTTATTGACTAACTCCAGCAGCTTCTATGACGCTTTAAAGCTAGCTTATAATAGAAAATAGAAAAAGAAGATTCTGAATGTTTATCTTGAAAATGATTTCACTTCAGCTTTTCATATAACATAAATATATGTAGAATTTTGAATTCAAACAGATTTTTATCTTTCATAAGATGTTTTAACATCTTTTTCAACTTGGCTTGAAGCGAAGTTATCACAATTCAAACGTTTATCTTAATTTTAGATTTCATTTATTTCACTCTGGAAAGTTCGTTATAGGGAAAAAATCAACAATTAAATTCGTTGATAGCAATCTTTTTCTTTATTTTCAAATAATCAAACCTATATTCCAGATGTGTCCTATACAATAAATTGATGGTGTAAGGGTAAAAATCGATTCAAAGTCAATGGATTTTTTATTTAATTTCAAATACTTCTCTCTATGCATATGCATATGTATGTATGTATGTCACCCCACATACACTATATTCTGTTTAAGAAATTTTGGAAAATTTCACTTTGAAACAGCTGCTAGCACTTCATAACAATTATTTTCTTTTGTCGCAGTGAGAGAGATGTCGTCATCATCATTATAGCTGCCAACTTTTCATGCAGTCATTCACTCATAATTAACATTATCTTTATCATCATTAACCAAGCAAGACAAACTGAAAATGTCAACTTCTAAGAAATATTATTTTGAAGCTATCTCAAGTAGGTAACTGGTATGTATTGGTAGAAACTAGAAACTTTTATCTAAACAATAATCTTGGAAAATCACGTGAAACTGTTACAGTTGGTCAAATCCGACTATTTAATAATTTACCCTAATTAATTATTCATAGTATTATAAGAGCTGTTGTGAGTGAAAGTGGTGCAAGTCCATTTTTGAAACATGTCAACTTTACAATTTCAATTTTTCAAATCTTGATCCTTCTGAACTTGAGACGACTTGCATTCATTCATCAGCTTCATTTACAACGGCTCATATATTGTATAAACACATACTCATGTAAGTATCAGTAATTAATAATTATGCGTTTATCCTAAATTTCGGTGTAAAGCCTCAAAATATGCAAGATCTCTAAAGACATGAGAGAACATATTGTTGATACATGAGATTCGTTGTCTTTTTTACTTAGCGCGCCGTAGGTTTCCGGCGCTTTCTTCCCATCTTACATAAGCCTAATATATGTGTTATTTAATGGATTTTATCACAAAGTTGAATTGAAATAACTTGTGCCAGGAATTGTCTTTTTCTTAAGATATTGTCGAATAGTTTATTAATTCTTTGTTGCTTCGCTAAGTGTACACAAAATATAGCAAAAATTGTACACGAGAAACATGTACAAAATAATTAATAGTGGGTTAGACCAAATTTTAAATACACTCCACCGCTTTCTCCATTATGGGCGTAGCATGTACCCGATTTTGCTTTTTAATGTTGCTTCAATTAGGCGTTTACGTACAAGTCTATGCAGCAAGTAAAGGTTTTTGTAAATTGTGCCCTTGCCTAGTATATGATCACGCCCATTTAAGGCAAAAAGTTCTAATATTAATATGCGTTCGGAATTTTGACTAAATTTTTAAGACGAATGGAAAGATTTTTATCAATTAAGGGCGTGACTCCTGCCCAAAATATTGTTCTGCGTATAGAAACTAACAAAATTTATTCTTAATATGAAGAAATTTAGAACCGTGAGAGCGCCTGCAATGGTCATACGTACGGACATTTCTAGATTGACTCAGATTTTGATGCTGATGAAAGATATAAATAGTATGTAGATACGCTAATGCCTACAAATGGAATAACAAAGTTAGTTTACCCGCCACTTTATGTATAGGATATAACAAAAGTTTCATAAAAAGATTTTACATTATTCCCATTATAAGGCTTAGGCGCATATTGAACAAAAACAGAAAGAAGAAGCACTGCAAAATTGTTGCAGAGTGTTAAGGTCGTATGCTAGTTTTATAATTTCTTAATGTAGGAAAGTTTAGTTTGTGTTTTGAACGCTAAGGCATGTGAAAATATTGTAAAGAGATGAGAGACGAAATGAAAAAAGTTGAACACAAATGTTATGTTAATGAAATATTGTATTGTTTACCATGAAATTTTGGAAATTGCGTGGAAAAGTTTTCTTATTTGTATTATACACAAAATACGAAGCTTTGTGGGCCCAGAATTGTGGTACTGAACTCTAATATAAATCGTTTGTAAGTAATTTTTTGTATGAATGCTTAAAATGTTAAAGTTGTTTATGCCCGAATGCTTAACAGTAATTAATTATTTTCTAATTTATCTCAAATTGTCATAGAAATAAACATAATTGTTGACACTTCATACCAAAGGAATAAATAAGTCTGATTTGAATTTAAGCTTAACTCTCAACTCATGATTATTTCTTCCTCATCATTACGCATTATTTCCATAAATTTCATTTAATGATGAGCTTTAATTTTTTAAGCTGATGCAATTAAAAATTATCAAGGATTGTTCTACTGAACGATTAAAACTTGAAAGAGGTGTATTTTAAATCGCAAAGCCTAGGTACTACACGGCGTATGAATGACGTTAAATATAACCATATATGTATTTGATATTTTTATTTGTCTCTTAAAACCTTCCATGCTGCCATACCAAAAATAAAAGGCCCCTAGGTCCCCCGCAACTACCTTTTCTTATAATTTACCTAGTGTGACGTATGTGTCACGCGGCTGTTAGATAATAAAATGTGTGACACACTGCCCTTGGTTACGTAACAAAGTGTAACTTTTGTAAGCCTCAACATTACATCTTAAATACAATTAAGGTAAATCCAATCAATTTTTTATATGAATGTATGTATATACGGATTCTAATCTTTGTTTAAAATAATATTTTTAAAAAAAGTCAAGATTCCTGCTCCCATGTAGTGGAAATTTCTCTTTTATTTCTAGGCATGCTTTTGTGATACATAAACATACATTTTATAGAACCACAACAATGTCATGATTTAGCATTACTTACAAATAACTTCTTTAATCACATATGATTACATTCAGAATTGAGTTTAAGAAAAACCGTGTATAGTGCAGAACATTTAATGGAAATAATCGAGTTTTCTGCTAAGTAACTTATTTTATGTACGTTTGTAGAAGAAAATTACAAGTAATAAAAGGCAATAATTTTTATTTGTAGGGTTTCATGGCACAAATTAAAAAATTCAAAAATAAACCCAAACTAAATCCTTATATTAAGCGTAAGTAAAACGAAAAATATCTGTACAATTCATTTTGCAACTGTGCCATCATAGACTACTAATTATAAAAAAGTTATTTATTCGTTTCAATTTGATTTAAATGTGGAATAAAAATGGAAATTCATTTTGCAACTGTGCCACCATACACTACATATTAAAAAAATATATTAATTTTCATTTTACTTTGATTTAAATGTTACCAAAAATGCTAGAATGAAAATGAAAAGAACTTGAAACTGTGCCAGCTTACACTGCAATTATTAAAAATTTAATTATTTTTTTTTTTATATATATAAAAAAACATAAAAACGAAAGAGTAAACATAAAAAATGTTTATGTCTTCAATTCTATTGAGAGACATCCAACAGTGACCAACACGCGTCATCGAATACAATCAAACTCTTAGTAAAGCAATTGATTCTTATAGAATAAATCATTCAAATATTCAATAATAACAATTTTCATTTGTACGCTCTGAGTGACCTTTACAATGTTATCTGTTTTTGCGTTATTCAATAATTTTAGGTTATAAAAAAATATGGGTTTTAGTTTTTTTCTTACGTTTGCGTTTAGTTTTTCATTCGGTAACGTTTACATTTATGTCAGAAAATTTAATATTTACGGCCCATTACAGATTTTGTTTCGAAAAATTATCTCTGGCAATTAATCAAATCCCCGGCATACAGATACCGAGACAAACAATGCCATGACTTGACCATAACTTTACACAAAATTTCCAAAAATAAAAAGAAAAAAACACGAAAACGTAACAAATTTGCCAACAAAACTATAAACTGAACTACTTGTGGCAACAAACAGAACAGAACAGAACAGAGCAGAGCAGAGCAGAATATAACATAACGTACACACATACACTTACATAATGTGCGATAGCATTGGAACACGTATAAAACTTGATAAAGAACAAAACCATGGAGTTTGTGTTCTTGTTTTTGTTTTGTTATTGTGTTTTATTTATTCTTATTTTCGTGTTTTTTTGTATTATTGCTGGTATTCGTATTTAACCGGATGTTTTTGGTAAAATGTTAAAACACAAATTGCGAAACACTTGCGTAAATTGTTTAGAATGACGTGGTGTCGGTTGGTTGGTTGGCGGTATTGTGTTGGGCAAAGTGTGAAGGGACAGGGCGGAGTAGAGGATGTGGCGGGCTTGATAGAGTGGTATTGCGTTGTATGTGATTGTTGTTATTGTTATTGTTATTGATATATGTATGTTGCAACAATTTATTGGTGGCTCTGGCTCGACCTCTATTATCAAGCACTCATACACGCGCGCACACACACGCAAACTTACGCGCAATATTTTCCAAATAGAATAGAAATGATGGAAATTAATTTGCAATGTGCACATACCCACATACCAACACTTACAAAAGCATACCAGCCAGTCACTTATATGCCATATTATTACTGCGGCTACCTGTCCGCCTCTACACACTCAAGCTCTTGAGTTGTGTTGGTTGGTGCTTATGTGGGTTGAAGGCCTAATTTAGAAATCGTTAAAGGAAATGCAAACATTTAAAGCTGATGGTTTCGAACATGAAAACGCACACACCTGCAGCAACAATAGATGAAAGCAAACAACTATCTCCATTACTACTACACTATACAATACATCCATGTACATGTGTGCAAAATGCGCCACCGTACTAGCTATCAAATCTGTACAACAAAGCGCATAAATTCAGTTTTGAAAACACCTTTTTTTATACGCACCATATAAGATGGGTGGTATACAAAGTTGGTCAGTTCGTTTGCAATATTTAGAAAAATATGACTCGATCTAGCAATGTCCGTCCGTATGTCTGTAAGCGGTGGTGGTATTTTTGTACAGATGTTTTTCTAGTTTATGAACGAAATTTGCCATTCAAAGGGGGCAAAATCAGTAAAGAACCACGCCCACATATAATAAAATGTATCCTTCAGCACAAAAAGAATCACTTTGAAGTATAATTTTAGCATAAATAGGTCTCGTTTCGCATTTCAATCTGAAAAAATTGAAAACCACGCCCACAAAAAAAAAATTCTATATATTAATCACAAAAATTAATCTATTAAATGAAATTCGCTATATATGTATAATTATATAATTTAGAGATGGCGTGGCCACGCCCATAATGTACAAAAAAAAAACTTTCTTGACATAAAATTCAACTTGTTAGCTGAAAATGCATAAATTATGGAAAACGTAAATTAGTACCTGCCACGCCCACAATTTAAAAAAAACTTTCTTGGCGTAGAATCCCTCTTCTTAAACGATGCAAAATACATGAATGATAAAAAACGTATTTGGATACCTGCCACGCCCACTACTTTAGTATATAAATGTGAAGGGTGTTTAAGGTTCGGTTTGAGTTAAATTTTATTTACTTGTTTAATCACATGTGCACGTGCATGTATTTGTGCATATGTAGTACAAGTACAAGTGGGCGGATAACATGTAAAACCTACGCATTCGTTTAAATTTAAATTGATAACTATCAGCATAAAATTGCGTAGTCTCTGGGTTTCTGTTCATTGTTGTTGTTGTTGTTATTGTTGTTGTATTACGGTTAGATGTCAGAGTATTAGTGATAAATGTTTTTTGTTTTCCGCTATTTTTCTTTTCCTTTCGTTGATTCGGTTTTCCTTTGCATTCACACACACACACGCATACACAATGTAAAATAAAATTTGCGTAAAACGTTTAATTTATTATGATCATTTTCTGTGTGTGTGTGTTTTGTTTTTTTCTTTTCTTTCTTTTTTCAAGCTTTTCCCACTTATTTAACACCTTTTTTGTTGCTGTTGCATTTACATTAATAAATAAGAACCTACTTGCACATGCATATATACAATGTGTGTGCGTGTGTGCGTGTGTGCTTTTGTGTATACATTTATTATAGAATATAATGCAAGCAGGTGTTTGTGCTTAATATGATTTGTTCTCTCATCCCAACCATGCAACATTTTCATTTTGTATTTACTTCCCTAAGTGCACTCTGACATTTTCCGTTTAGTTATCTTGTGTTGTAATCTGAATATCGTGCGTCGTGTTGTTGCTACTGTACACTGTATTAATTCTACACAGTTACGCGCTTCTTTGCTTTCTCTTTCTTTTTATTTTCATTTTCATTTTTTTTATTTCATTTTACTATATATTACAAGGATTAAAGAGAATTTTGTGGTAATGCCCAGTTTTGACACGCACGCACATTTATTCTCACTACACTGCCTTTACATAATAATTATCGTTTAGTCCTTAATAAATGCGTGCGTGCTTGCCTGCCTGCCCACACAAGCTCGTGGATTAAAATGGTTTTTGTTTCGCCACTTTAAAATCGTTTGCTGTCGTTCCGTTCAAGTGGTTTATGTCTTTTTTTATGGCATTTTTTTCTTGATTATATAATTTGACTTAAAACGCGGTATCTAAAGGCATTCAGTGTTTGTCGGTTTACTTAACTGAGTAATTATTCACAGGATGTAAATTAATTTTCACGAGATAGTATTTTTCATTGTAATGGGATAAAAAAGGTTTGAAAAAGAAATAAGTTTAGCTGGGCTGGCCGTTAGTTAGGCTGGTTGTTGTAACTGGGTGCATGACGCATGCAATTTTTGTTCTACGATTCTATTTTTTCAATCTAGACTTTCAATCTCAACTGTACAGATCTCAAAGACGATAAGAGATTAATTTTCAGTGACAAAAAAGTATAGAATGCTATAAAAAACTAGTTATTGTGGAAACGGTATCATTACAAACAAATAAAATAAACTAAATACCTCATTACGCCCACTTATCAACTAAAAAAAAAACCGAAATAAAATTCCGCAATCTTTGTTACTTGTGGGCGTAACTACGTCCATTTTTAGTACATCAATAAACTCACTGTAAATATGTTTTACTGCAAAGTTAAATTTTTGTGGCTGTGATAGATTTTTATCGATTGTATTCAAATTGAAATATTTGTATTAAATTTTAGATGAGCGTTTCAGAAACAGAGGCTGGAACGGACATGTCTAGATAGACCTAGATTTTGTTGCTAATCAAGAATAAATATATACCGTGTAGGATCTGTGTGTTCCGTAGTGGGTGTTACAACGAAATGACAAATTTAATATACTTTCTTAACCAAGGTAGAGGGTATAAAAATTGATGATATTTAAAGATTTTCAATTTTTCAAAGTTGCAGTACAATTGTGCGGTACATATTCATATAATGTATTTTTTGTAACGAAGCATCAGGTTCACAATCTGAAAGCATATTTAAAAGATAAAAAATCTGAAGCGTTGAAGTCCACGATAGCAATCACCGAAGAGCTTCGGTTCTCCAAAGTGATGAGAGCATGTCTAGGTTTCTCGACACACTTGAATATCGACGTAATGTGAGCTGTGCTGACCTTAAAACATCTCCATGGCATGCGTTCTACAGAGATAAACGAAATATTTTAATAGAATCACAGGTTTTCTCAGTACTCTCTCGCGTTTGTTATGGAACCGCCTGCACAGCGGACATTACCATATCGATACAACCGTACTTTTCACCTGTAGGACTATTTACCAACAGATTTCTTTTCCACTAGAGACTTTTTTCATCAGACATATCTTCCACCAGATCTTTCCTACCAAAGATGTTTTCTACCAGAGGTATTTCCATACGTTAATGAACTTCTTCTTCTATACCTCTTTCCTCTCACCTTTCTAACCACCACTGTGCCAGCACATATAGCGGTCATCCCCTGAGTGTCTGGTTGTATATAAAAATAATTAACTAAGAGGGTGAGTATCCCAGATTTGCCGAATGCTTTCTAGAGTCATTTTCTTTGTGCTTCATACGCAAAGAAAAACTTTAAATAATTCTCCTGCAGCAGTAGTTTTTATAATATATTCCAACCTTTCGTTTACCGTCATAGCGCATCACACAATACTCGTAAAAATAAAAATTATCAGCTAAACTCCCACAAAACAAATCACTCACTAGATAACAATGAAAGAGAAAAGGAGAGGAAGTGGACGATTTGGAAGGAAAATAATGAATAGTTGGTAAACATGTCTGTGACTAAAGTCTAAAGATAAAAGTCAATTTTCCTAAAATATTATTCCATGTATCGTAAACACAACAAGCAACCGTACAAACTACTTAATGAACGAACGACTTTGTCAAAAATGAATTTATGGCTTTTATTTGTTGAGATATAAAATATTTTCTGATAAAACTACGAAAGTATACCAAGTAAGTGAATCGATATGCAACAACCAGAAGATAAAGTACATTTTAGATCAGGAAGATCAAAAAAGATCTAAACCGTTCTAAATCGTTCTAAATTCCAGAACTTGAATAGTTTTCCTTTGGAAATGAGGAAGATTCTCTTTGAGTTGAAATGTATTGAAGAGCTTAATAACAGTGTAGAGGGACCTAGGATTTGGTCTAAGCTAAATTAATTTTTTTATTTTTTTGGTTTCTTTGTTTATTGTAGCCTGTCTCACAGGCCATTAAGATAATCAACCTACAAATGTACATAAGCTAATAACAAAAAATATATTTATATACATCTATACATAAACATACATTCATATGTACAGAATTATTAAAATAATCAGGAAATGAGGGAGAATTCCGTAGATCGTGTGCATGTTTAATGGAACGGCGGCAGTTATACCATACAATAGGGAAGTGGTCGTAAAGATACAATTTCAAAGATATTTCATCATTTATAAAAAAAAAAGACACAACAACAAATATAGACATCATTCTTCAAAACAACCATAATGCTGATGAACATACGATTTCATCTTTAAATCCTCAGTCAGCCATTATAACCGAAGCCCGTATGAAACATTATCAGCTAAAATAACAACAACAATAACAATAACAAACAACAACAACCACTATAACATAATTATAGAAGAACATACACGAAAAAGAATTTTATATAAATGTAAAAAGTTGTGTGGAATACAGAAAACATATGAAACCATATGAAATTAAAAGTAAGAGAGTATGAATGAATGTTGTCATACTTTTTACTGAACTAAACTTTACTTAATAATATTGACGCCTACCCTATTAGGAAAATCGGTAGCAACACTGAGTTTGTTATTTAATTGAAATCTTTTTGAAGAAGTCTGTGGCAGAAAATTTAAAATAAAATCTCTCGTGACTATAAAAACTATGTCAGAGGAATTTATTTAATATGAAACAAATATACGAAATTGATTAATAAACAAAATTAAGGAATGTCTGTTTTATATAGTGCAACAGTTGACTTTTTTACATTTATTTTTAACAAGCTTTTGTCACAACGTGCAACACATCAGAAACTGAAACATTGTTACATAGAAAAATTCCAAAATTTTTGCTATTTTTCAATAAAATGTGGTAAATTCCTGTGACAAAAAAACTCTAACAAGTTTAAATGCAATCGCTTGATTTTAATTTTTTTATACCCTCCACCTAAGTTGAGGGGTATACTAAGTTTATCATTCCATTTGCAATACCCAGAAGGAGGCGTCAGAGACCCCATAAAGTATATATATTCTTGATCAAAACAAAAAACCGTTCTCCACGTAAAACTGACCTTGCAAGCTGATGCGTAATTCATACATTATTAGAGGGCGCAATCACATACCCGTCAAGCACAACATTGTAGATATGGAGGGTATTTACTATAAGTTTACTTACTCGTTTTTTACTTTAGTAAGGAAACAATTTTATGGAAGAATTTTTGCATTTTTTTAAAACAAAATTTTAATATCATTTATTACTGGATTGATCATAAGAATCTAATAAAGCATGTTCAAGTTTGATTGATCCAATCTAGCAGTAACTATAAGCTGCAGAGTTGCTGCTAACATGAAACTTTGAAACTTTCGATCAGAAATTGATTTAATTTGAACTTTATAGTTATAAATAAAAAATTGTCTACTCAGACGTGTCTTCAGATTCCTATCTTTCATATAATGTAACATTTTCTTTCCTACCTTTGTTTTAATAGTTAGTTTAAGTGAAATCGATTCACTTTTACTTTTTTCATTTGCCCAAAGGCTCTAGCAAGTTAAAGATAAATTTCTGAATTTTTTTGTTTGCAAAATATATTCATGCTAATCGAGAGTAATTAACTAAACGAATTCGTCGATGCATGTTTGAACTTCATGGAACCACTGCGATAACTGCTGCTTTGATATTAAGCTACCATAAAAAGTGGATTTGAAAACAGTTTTAGAGAAACATGACTAATTTCGACTGAATATATGTCTCAGGTATACCTAAAATTCCGTCTCTACAGAAACTTTAAGAATGTAAGCTTCTAAATGATGTAAAAAATTTTCTTTTCGTTCATTTTTCGCAACAGTTTAAACTTTGTTTGGTAGTGAGGAACTTCACTTTGCGCAATTTTTGATATTTTCCAATGAAACTTGGATGGAATTCATCAAAGAGTTCTTTCGTGCTAAGTTTGAATGTAATTTGTGGGACAATTGCACATTTTTTACAATTTTGTTAATAAAGACCAATAATGGTGAATTTCTGAAAAAAAGTTCATATCGAAATCTACACGGTCAAACAAATTCAATGTGCAAGTTTGAATTCGATTGATTTAGGCAATTGCAATAGCTTTGGTGATGATTTGAAGCTAACGCTCATCACTTGAAATCATTTTCGGCCAATTAAGTGATGTACAAATTTAAAGGGAAATATGAAAAAAGTCTTGCCAGGAGGTAAACGAAAAGTTACTTTCTTCAAATTGGATACAAATCCAATATTTGACTTAAGACGAAAGAAATTTTTCATTTGTTCGTCCTCAAATACCTTACATTGCTGCGTAAAGTTCTATTTGTTCTTGTTTATGTGTAAATTCGATGGCGTTTATTCTATCGTACAGATCTGTAAATGCAGAAATATTTAACTTATCCTTGGAATTACACTGCCTTGTAAAGTTTAGCTTTTAAGAGAATATTGCGACTTGAACAAAAAACTCTGTAAATTTTATTCAAGATCGAGATTAAATTTCCTTATGTTAAGCTTTGTGTTGCCTACACAGGTCCTTCAACTTCAACATCAACGCAAAGTGCATATGTATAATGGAAAGTTTCGAAATATAGTGAATGCCACTGTTTTTGTCATCTTTAGCTAATAACTGAACTTTTCACTCGACTTTGCAGAGTACACAAACCACCTACACGCATGGAAACGCATACACGCATACATGCATAATGAAAGTTTTTTATTTTTAATTATATGTGTAGTATGCATACACACTCATACCCACACGCATACCCATCGTCATCGTCATTAATGTGAATGTGTTCATATGAAAATTTTTAGTCATTTTTCTCCATTTTGTTTTTTGTTTTTTTTTTTAATTCTTGTGGTATAGAAGACATGAAAAGGGTTTTATTTAACTTTGTAAGTATTATGTCTGCTTGTATGTATTATATTTAACATATTAAAAGTTTTGTATGTTCACAGTTATGACACAGTTGTAACATATTGTTCTATACTGTACTCTACACGTTAAGTGTCTGTAACCCAGTACTCTTTCTCTCTCTGTCTTTACACTTTTGCCACCATAACGGTTTCCTTTGATTATTTTTTACACCCATCGTAATGATATGGGGGTATATTGGTTTTGTACAAACGCTTAAAACGCTCCGAAGGAGACGTTCCACACCCTAAAAAGTACAGATATTCTGGCTCAGCATCATCAAGCACAGTCGATTTGTTACCTTGTCTGTCCGTGTACCTGTGTGAATTTCTCTTCAGCACTCTCACTATCTTAAAAGTTGAGATATTGAACGAAAGTTTGGTATGGACAATTTTGATATATGTAAGAAGAAGGTAAGAATTTGCAAAATCCTCTGAAAGACCCGCCCACAATGTTAAGAAGAAATTCGATGTTACACGTGCCGTTATGACACAGTTTACCAGGGCGTTCTCGCACGCCTACAAAGACAAAGCTGGTGAGTACCATAGATTTGGTGTGTACCTAATGTAGCCCTTTCCTACTTGTGTAATATTTGCTATATAAATATATTTACTTGAAAAGTATGTTGGCCTTGTGTGGATGGAATGTCTTTTGCAAACAAATTTTCTTGTATGTCAAGCAACCTGTTTGCGCGAATCTCTCTCACTCTCTCTCTCTCTGTCTGTTGATTTCATTATGAGATTTTTTCTACAATATTTTCACTTATTTCATTTTATTTGTTGTTTTTGTTTTTGTTTTTATTATTTTACCCGTCAAATGTATATTTCTTGATACAATAACTAAGAAGGAGGAGAAAAAAGAAGAAGAAGAAGAGGAAATGTTTCACCTTAAATATAAAATTTAATTGGTACACTCATGTATACAAGATCTTGTTTATTCCAGTGACAGTCTATTCATGTTTTTGTTATTGTTATTATTATTGTTGTTGTTGTTGCTTTCATTGTAGCTGTTGCTTCTCTCCATGTTGTTGAAATTTCTTTACATTTATATTCATCCGCTTATGCTGAAATTGTTTCGAGTTACTTAACATTTTCTCACTGAGCACTACTCACATAATGCAACTGACACGACTTTACGGTTGTGTGGGTGGTTTTACTTTTAGTTGTGGTTGCGGTTTCTTGTTATTTTCCTTTTTACTTCTTCTTCTTCTGCTTTTTCTATTGTACATTAAAAAAATTTACGGGTCAAAAGAATTTTCTCCAAATATTCACACAAAAATATTATGTGGATGTGACCAAGGTTAACCAGTAACAACAACGTTGACTGCAAGGGCTAACCTTTAAATGAGATTGCAATGAATATTTCATTTAAATCTAAGCCACAACAACAACATTAATTGGATTTAATTATCAAAAATTAAGCGATCAATAAACATTTATTTATTTAAATTATTATGTTAAGGCTTAGGCGTGCTTGTATTAGGAGCTAGTCAAGTTGCAAAAAGGAATAGAAACGGGACAAAATATGAAAATTCTACAATGTTTTAAAACAAGATTTTCATTAGGGACTCGACAATTTTGTATTTTATTAGAAACACACCTTTGAACGTTTTTCATGATCAGTTAACGTTAAAGCATCAGAAAAGGTTAACATTTTTATTGTTCATAATATTTGGACATGGTTTGCATAAAGATCTTAGCTTACATCCTTACTAGATCAAATTAACTTAAGAACCAAAGTCTTTTGATCATTTGAAGCACTTAAACTTATATTATGTTGTGCTATGTAAGGACAAAGCTCTTTATGTGCTTATAATTAAGAAAGTGTCCAAATACATTTAACTCTTCTTTGTAAGATGTTGAATATTCGACCCCTCCCTTCGTTTCTAACAAATCGGTCCTTCGACTCTTTAAAAGTATGTACAATAATTTTCTTATGGTTCATTTTCAATTTTTACAACTATAGGAGAAACAAGAACAGTTGGACGGGTAGACGTGCATGCAAACTTTCGTTCTTAAACGATTTAAATCTGAATCGATTTGGGCTTGTGAATATCACAAACTAAGTATACCGTCTACTACAGGGTGTAGAATATAAGGGAACTTTTAATCTCCGTATGAGCTCACACGCTCATACATGATTTATGCATGATTTATCGCGACATAATTTTGTGCGTATGAGCGACATTCGATTCGTGAGATGTCCCTCTTACAAAAAAACAAACAGCTAAGAACACGAAATCTTAAAATACTTTCACATCTACATCTACTTATAAAATGTAGGCGTGGCAGGTATGTGATTCTGACCCTTAATACTAAATATTTTACACATTAACTTACAAATCGGGTGTTATGCTGAGGACGGTAAATTGTAGGTGATGTAATTTTTTCGACCACGCCCATTTTTTGCACCACGATGGATGAAATATGAATACATATGAGCACTATACTTCAGCTTCTTTATTTAACATATATATGGATTTTGGTCAATTGTGGGCGTGTTTCTGATTCGACTACTTTTGACATATCGATGAAGAAAATAATTATAAAAATCTAATACTAAATATTTCAACTTCATAGTTGATTTTTTGTGGCATATAAATAGATTTAAGTCGATTGTGGGCGCGGCTCTTGACCTCCTTTGTCTAATTTAAGTAACGTTCTACATGCAGAAACCGTAAGTGTCTGTATTTGTCCAAATTTCAGCTCAATACCTTAAAATTTTCGATTACTTGAGTGCCAACAGCAGACGGACGCACGGACATATATGTTAGTTTTTGATGCTGATGAAAGATATATACTTTGTAGGGGCTGTGGTGCCTCGTTCTGGGTCTTGCTAACTTAGAATAACTTAGCGCCTTTTGTGGTGGGTATAAGAGTAAGAATTGATCATTGACTGATATCTTTAATACCGGGTAAAATTTTTTGCCTCAGCTATTAAATCTTAGCAGCAATAAAATCGCTTATCTTTGTCGAAAATATAAACTTTATATGTAGTTATGTAGTTACGTATGTATGTATGTATGTATGTATGTACGTGCTATAGATAAGTGTTGTATTCAATAAGGAACGATTACCCTTCACTTTTTATCATCATCCGTAGGTACGTTGAGGCCTCTTGCATGATGATGACTTCAGCATTGCTAAATTATATGTCTCTTGTAGTCAGTGTCAAAAAGGTTTTCTCTCCTTTTCAAATGACAACAAAGTGACACGTTTTTATTAAAAGGTTTTCCTTTTGTGTTTTGTTGTACATTTAATAACGAAATCTTTGTGTATTCTTTGTGTCCAACGTGCAACATACATGCGTTTGGAATTTCAAAAAGAAAAGCTTCAGAAGTGGGAGAGTTTGCTTTGAATGTAATTAGCGTTGGGGCGATAATAAAAACAATGCCAACAATAATAAACTATATAACAACTAAAATGACAAACAATACTTTCACTCACACACACACACACACACACAAACACTTTGCACACATTATCATGAGTAGTGGGTAGTATAAGCAAATTATAAAGAGAGAGTGGTTGAGGTTAAGGGAAAAATGAGTGGACAAAATAAGGTTGAATTAACGCAGCTAAAAACATGGGGGAAGGGGGTAGAGAGGTTTTTTTTTTGCTTTTAGCAACAAGCCGTTTCATGGTAAACAATAACAACACAAAACAGCAACAGCGTATTAGTCAGAAGTGGTTTTACATTATGTCATTTAGAGAGAAATGTTGACTCTAATGAAGCTGCAGCTGCTACCACTGCCACTACCATTCCCAGCGATGGTTTTATGCTGATAACATTGTTGACCATAGTTATTATAAATGTATGTACACACACCATAACATCGTATTATTAACACTCTTACTCTCTATTTACTCCCTCCTTATGTTTTTTTTTTTTTGTGTGTAGTTTTCCCATTTGTGCCCTGCGTTGGGTAGCGTGTGAGAAAAACAGCCGCAAGCCGAAAACTGTCAAGCTTGGAAAAAGAGCAACAATAATGGCCAACAATAAACACAAACAATGCCAACAACAAGAATGGCTGCTTTAACAAGCGCTTTAACAGCAACAGCCACAGATAATGACATTACTTGTATAGTGTGATTCAGCGACAAATCATCAAGACAAAAATAAACACAACATAACACAGCACAGCACAGAACAGAAGAAATACATAATAGCAACAATAACAAAAATAAAAGATTACGCAGAAGAAACGCTTCCTTTTGTGTACGCTTGTGTTGATAGCAACACAAATTATCTCTCATTCTATATGATCATTATGTTCGGGATAAGGGGATATAGGAACTAAATTGTAGTCAAACAATGGAAAGACTGATTATACTGAAAATAAATTTAAAAGGTGGAAGGTTTAGGAATTTTATATCAAAAGGGAGAAAAGAAGGTCATGAAAGGCGGTAAATAAATACAAATTATACAAGAATTTGATACCCTATAGTCCCACAAATTATTCTACAATTAATTTAGTTGCATCGGTAAATATCATTATTTGGAAAGGGGTCCTAAAAATAGTCCCATCAGGTTTAAATTTGGCACAGTAACTATTCTTTAGCAAATGTTGTCAAAAAATATTACAATAAGAACCACTTTTTTTACCATATAAATACTTCCATTGTACTAAGACCCTATATGGGAAGGGGTTGTAAAAATGGTACAATTGGACCCATTTTGAATAGGATTTTTCTTTGGCCCAAAGCATATTCATCAAAATATCTCAAAAAATGCTGGCGCATATATTCATATGGACAGGTGGACATACTTAAATCGATTGATAGTTACAAACATGGACATAAACTTTACCACAAGTGGTGCAGGGTATAAAAATCGATTGAATAAAAATTTTTTTTATAAATTTTTAATAATTTGTTCTTAAATGTGTTTATTTGTAGGGACATTATCGTATTTTTCTCCTCAAACTCTTTTATTTTATATCATTGTCAAGTGTATTTTAATCAAAATAGTACTTCACCATATTAAAATGAAAACATTTAGATTATAGTATTCTACTCATCAATACCTTTCATTTGACACCCATATCAAATACATTATAATAAAAAAATTGGTTATCCGCCATCTTGGTTAGAATTTCATCATATTTCATTTAAGATAATAAAACTAAGCTTGTAGCATTTAGCAGCTTTAAGCTTTATTTGGGTGTCATATAAATGGTTTTGAATTTCTGGAAGTTAAACCAACCACACCAAAGCTATGGACAAAGTTTTAATATAATATGTTGAAACTTTCAAAATATTTATGAAAATATAGATAATTCAATACATGTCGGGCGTCCCCTATTTAAAATTCATCTAATTACAGTGCCAAGTAAAGAACTTTGATACTTATCATGTACATTGGGGAGAAATTAGTAATTTGCGAGTATGTGACAGTGGGCGTGGCAGGTTCTTTTATATGCTCTCTATGTATGTTTTCATAATAAGTGGTAAAATCCCACACTCCATATCACATTACGTTTTTTCGTGTAAATTGTGGGCGTGTCCATCATTCGACCACATCTTTTTTTGACAAATCAGTATTCGGGATATTTATTAAAATGTGTACGAAATTCAACTTTGTAACGTAACTTGTATGGCTGATATTATGGGCGTGGCATTTGAGACATTTCGCCCAATATATTGTTATACAGAAATGTGTGTACGAAATTTCATCTCTTAATATCAAAATGAGGATCATGAAAATGCTAACAGCAGACAGACGCACCGACGTATATGTCTACACAGAAGCAGGTTTTGATGCTGATCAAGAATATATATACTTTGTAGGGTCTTTGACGCCTTCTTCTAAGTGTTGTATCAATGATAACAAACTTAGTATATCCCCCTACAATTATATTTCATAAACTATAAGCTATTCCGCACATAGTTACAAAAGAACAGTTTAAGTATTTTTTCCGCATAATCGACATTTCTTATAAAACGCATATAATTTACAAAACATTTTGTCTTATAAGCGTCCTCATGCGAATTATTAAGTATTAAGATAAAAATTAGTACCGTTTACGTGCATTTTATTATAATCATAAATGTGGTGGAATGCTGGAACACAATGTGAACCAAAGGCACGAATTACTGTTTGGCAGAAAACTGTAATAATATAAACACTTAGGAAAGGCATATAATTCATATGAACGTACAGATATATGTGCATACCAAGGCACGTTTGCAAAAATTATGTATGCCTTTAAAATGGAAATGCATGTATGTGTGTGTGCGTCTTGTAAAAACCGCTGTTGGTATATATCAAGGATGTACAGCCTTCATTATGTACGCACACATTTGTCATGCTTATACGCTTCCACTTATTGTATAGGCATATGCATGTACACATATACGAGTACATGCATGTACAATGTGTATGAATGCGTACGCTTTCGTGCTCTAACTAACACTAATATTTGTACACGTATCAACTCAAGTAGTTAAAGAAAAAGAAATCATGAGATTGTGTTCTTCTTCTTTTTCTTACTTGTTTTTTTTTTTGTTTTCTTTAACTTTTCTTTGTAAAACGTGCACTTGTGTAATCTTGTAAGGGAGAGAGTTTCTCACGCAAACTTACGAAACAGCATGTGTAGCCGCTTATAATGCAAATTTCAAGTTGCGCATTACAGATTTGTAAATGTATGTGTGTGTATGCATGTGTGTACGCTTTTATCCAATTTTTATGCACTTACACGAAAAGAAATGTCATCAGAAGATTTCATATGCACGCTAGCAAAAGGTAACAAGCAGCTTAAAGCAAAGAATAAGCTACAATAGACAAAGTGTGGAAACAGAAGAAGAAGAAGACGCTAGTAACAGCCGAAGAAACAGTTGCTGGGTACCATTGAAGGAGAATAGAAAAGATCTGAATGACAAAATAGTGTTGTCAACGCCGCCAACGTGTTTTTTCTTTTTCATATCCACTATCCTAATGAAGAGGGTATACAAGGTTTGACATTCCAGTCTGACAAGTCCGGAAAGGAAACTGCAGGGATGATAAAAAATTTATATATACATAGTAGACAGACTTTTTTTATATTAAAATCGTCAATTGGAAACCTGTCTAGCTGCCTCAAATGCGTCAATTTATATTGACGCATATTGATTTATATATAGTATTTATACCTTACACATGGGCTAAGTTACCAAGTTATTTATACCGTTTGCAACATTCAGACTAAGGCTTTAGAGTCTCTTTGAAAAGCTTACGGTCGACGAAACTGCGATTGAGCTGCGATGAGACATTCTTTATACCTGTTTCAAAAGTTTGATATTCACAATCGACAAAAATCTCTCACGGGTCCAAAGGCTTAACACCTTTAAAAACATTTAAACACTGAAGAGAATAAATCAACGAGTCGGAAGGGTTATAACGCATCAAAGATTTCAACTATTTAAATTAAAGAATCCTTGCGGGGTTTCTTTCATATTTTATAAGCCTTTTTCTTAATGTTATAGACTTTCGTTCAATAGATCCGTTCATTTCCTTTCATCGTCAATATTAGGAAAAAATTCATAAATTTTCCAGAAAATAATTCAACAAAATTAAACTTTGAACTTTGCATTAGAAATTGATTGAATTTTGGTCGCTATCTATCTAGTTTTCGCTGAATAAAACTTTGTTTAAATTTCCCGTCTTTTAACCACGCCCATATGTGTACTTAAATTTTAAATACAAAGCTGTTTTGGCAGATCTGTTTTTCTATTGTGTTTTCGTCTGTGAGCGTGGTTTTTGTGCGATTTTGCCCAATTTTTTAAAACAACCAAAGTATAGAAAATCGAAATACATACAAAATAACAGCTTAATGTCTCAAATGAAAATGTTAACTATAGAACGTATGTTGCTAAATCGATGCAGATTCTAATCCTGATCAAAAATATAAATTCCCACCATTCAAATAGAAATGTAAATGGACCACCGCACTTGGCATATCGCCCTCATTACAGGGAGGGTACTAAAAGGAAAAAAGAATCTGAGAGGAGCCCCTCTAAAATAATTGCTTCATAAATTGTCATAACAGTGGCGAGTTTGCCAGTTTAACGGACTTACTAATCGCGGGAAGGTGTACAATGCCTTGGGGCGTCAAAATTGCAAAAAGTTTATTACACGAAATGTTTCCTTTAGCTTATTTTAGGAGACTAAGCACTAATTGGTTCCCAGCCAACTGTAGATTTTGAACTTGTCACTCCTTAGCATTACAGCCTTTTAATAGAAGATTGTAGAAAATTATTTTGTCAAATACATTTCCGAAGCGTTACTTATTTATTTATATTTTCAAAGCTTAACGTGCTGGTGATTGGAGGGTGTATTAAGATGGTATCCATCTATATAAGTTTGGTTGGCAGTGGGTGGCAATTGCAAAGATTGCCTAAGTGAAAACCTGGCTGAATATCTGATTGCCACAATGGCTCGTTGACTACATTCATCAGTTAAGTGCTTCGTTTCTCTATTCTCCGTGTTTTCTATTCAGTTTTGGTTAAATTTTATTTGTCTGCATTCTCGAACTCCCCGTCGCATGGCCACTACCGAGTATCATTTCTTTACATAAGAAAAAAAAAAAAAAGAAATGTATGGGTGTTCATGTGTGCTGTAACACTTATTTCTTTGGCACTCATTCATCCACCCATTCGCCGTACCATTCACTGAAATAGATAGATCTTGTACAATACATGTCGGTCTGTCTGTCTCTGTAGGTGCAGGCACGTTCGTATGTTCAGGTAAAGTGAGTAAAAGCCTGGCGTATAACTAAAGCCCATTCTTTTGGCATTTGTCAAGTGCAGCATACACTAACAAGACAGCAATGCCGACACAGGCGAAGAAGCGGTATTGTATGCTTGTGAGTGTTTGGTTTATATAACACAACAAACGCAACATATTAAACGAACCGGAAACATGTTTTATTTGTGTGTTGTTAACGTTAACATGCACGCCACCACCTTTCTGCATAACGTGCAGTTTACTACAATCATTAATCAGTTTGCTCATCCTTCAGTAGCCAAAACAAGAAAAAAATTAAGTTGTTGTGGAGCCAAAATCAGATCTGTTTACCCAACGCAATGAAAACCGAAACCTAAACATTTCTACC
This sequence comes from Ornithomya chloropus, assembly GCA_963971445.1. Lineage (NCBI taxonomy): Eukaryota > Metazoa > Arthropoda > Insecta > Diptera > Hippoboscidae > Ornithomya > Ornithomya chloropus. Next base: position 13,104,928 of record OZ020532.1, on the reverse strand, counting down.
TCTTCTCCCAGCCATACATACACCCAATATATCATACAAATGCATTTCATTGCTGGTGAGTTGGGTGTTGAAACTTCGACCAGATCTGTTCATCAGTTGTTGTCTTTGCTGTATTCCGGTGTATATTTGCACGAACATCATTCATGTCGACATCTCTCTTTTGGTGACAAAACGAATCTTAAAAGAGTGCTTACATTCAACTCAACACGCACCCACACACACATACACACACACTCTTATATACAATATATAAATTGTACAACAAAATTTCTTAAGTGCAACGGAGACAATTTTTACAAGTGTACACGAGCAACTCGTTAGAGTTTCCTTTTATTGTCATCACATTGTTATTGTTGCTTACTTGCTTACTTGCTTACTTGCTTGCTGCTACATTGTTACATCCTAACATGCTGGTTTTCTTGCCAGCTTTTATATTGTCGGCAGTTACTTCTGTTGCTGACATTTGTACAGCATGACGGCGGACACTTGACAATGTAAAGAATATTTATTTTAAGAAAAGCACGAGCGCGCCCTCTAAACAACGAGGTGTTGCATCGCTCACCTTAATCTTAAAGAAAAAAACAAAACAAAAAAAAACGGATATGTTGCAGACACACATAAGATACAAGCAATTTAATGTCGGACTGTACTCGAGCATGACTGACTCGCCCTTAAACAATATTTAGCTATCAGACGATATAAAAATAAAAGCAAATATTGCTGTACAGTATATCTGGCATACGCACAATGTCTAGTTGAAAGTGCTGTACAAGTATATTAAATGATATGAATCCAAAAAAAGAAACATTTACTAATGTATGAACGTAGTCGAATTATTTTTTCCAGATAAAGTATATATAATATCATGTTTCATTACTTGATGCCAACGAAAGGCCTGCTTATACTAGTAATAGTAAAATTAAAAAATCCATCTCATCCCATCTCACTTGGTATTTGGTAATAGTTGAAAAAAAACTTAAATTCGGTTCTCTTCAACACTTTTTTACTTACTGTGATCACAAATTTCACAATCTTTCACTAATTTTTTTCTTTACAGTAATCCTTAATAATCATATTTATTAATAACAAACAAAAATCAAGTCCTAAACGTTATTTGTTTAGTAAAATATAATAAAGTTTGATTGATTAATGGTTACTGTCAGTTAACCTTAACAGCTCATCTTGAAAAAAATTATACTAAATAAAATAATTTCTACCAGTTTTATTAAAAATTAAAGCATTTGGTTAGAATTTTAAAATAGTATAATACGAGCCACCTTTTCTTGTACAAAATATATTATTAATTATTTCTTTGTAGAAGGTTATCATTTCAAAGGAAAGTCATACCATTACTGATTACTGATACTTTTACGTGCTGAGAGATCATCTCCACTATGAATAAATTGAACAGATATTCTTAATTAATAATGCTCGCATATTAACATCTTTTTCAACTGTAAATATATGATGAACTCATACAATAAATCCTAATAATCCAATAACTCATATAACCTTAAATTATTCCTAATGGACCAAAGGTTTCTATCTTTTAAAAAACACGAAATCTGTTATTAACCACGCCCTCAATTGACAATATAACTCACTGCTACATAAATAAGGTTATGAAGTTAAAATTTTTGACACAAATTTATGGTTGTTCTAGGCATCGATGATTTGGAACTGGATCTTAACACCGAAGAGTTTTTTGTATATTGTGAGCACGGCTCTTATACATTCCGCCTACTTTTACAATAGCATTTTAATAAATTGAATATTAGCTTCAACTGTGGAACAATCTTAATATTTTCATTAAATGCGGGAGAACTTGACTGATTTATATATACAGGTGGATATAGTAACTACACAAGTACAAAGTTTCATTACAATATCCTAATTTCTGCGACCCTAACTACCAACTACTACAACTACTCTACTAAATACATAATCGTATCTCATTAACAACCTTTAGAATGATAAGTAAATGTGTATTATTTATACATATAAAGTAAATTTACTAAATGCTCGAGACAATGTACATTTTATTACCCTGGAAAATTTCGTTGATAACCCTCGCCTAAGTAGAGAGAAACCTGTAGAGCTTTATTTGCCAGCACGTTGTAAATGGTTTTCATAATGAACACATTGAAACGCAACTTCACTGTACCGAGACATGACAGATTATGAGCGCAGAAGTGTAGATGGTACAGATGAAAGTAAGACAAGCTTTCAATCACACACTTTACACAAATCTTTTAAAATTACAATTTACACACACACACAAAAACGCACATTTATATATATTTATATATGTATAAAAATACAACATCATCAACAGGAAAATGAAAACTGAGGGTATAAAATACAACACTTCATCATAATGAGATATTCACACGCAAACACACACACATTGACAGTACACCTGTCAATTGTTGACTCAATAGCGTTATGGATGATAATGATGACGGTGACAATGACGCGAAAGCTGAAGCACTAATACAACTGATGCTATATAGAGCGCATGTAAGTGTTTTGTAATTTGTGAAATTCCCTTGATTGCCATAAAATTTAGTGAAACATTTCAAAGTGTTTACATACAAGCAGCAGCAGCAGCAAAAGAAGCGATAGAAACACACAAGTTGAAACTTTTCCATCTCTGCACACGCATTCATTCAAATGTGACGCGTCTAAAATTACAATTCAATTCAATTGTGAACAGTTAAGTCAAATTCAAATTCATATTTTCAATACCATGACAACTTTCCTAAATTGACGTTTGGATTTCGTTTTTCATATTCCATTCTATGTATATGTATATGTTTCATAAATTGTGACTATATTCATACTTATATAGTCCACATAAAATTGTCATCTTCAGGTGGTGTTCAAACATTTTATTAAACTTTCCTCTTATATTTATTCTTTAATAAAAGCAAAGGGGTGGAAAATATAACGGTATATAATATATATATATATATATATATGTAATAGTGTTAAGGAATAAATTAGTACAGTAAGCACGTAATCATATGATAATAAAAGAATAATGCAAGGAGGACAGTTGTAGTAGCTTTAAGTGGATGTTGTTATATGGAAAAATTTAAGGTTTTTCCAAGCATTCTAGAAAGTTAAAAAGTACTGCTTTAAAGGGCTCAATGAATTAACAATCGAATCTAATTTGAGCACTGGCAGACAAAACTTAAGAAAAAGGTCTGTACGTCCGTTTTTTTCTTTGCTTTCTTCATTAATGAAAAAAAGTAGCAAGAGGTTACGGAAAGTTTGTAATTTTTTACAAAATACTTAGTTACAATAATAAATTTACAAACAATACTTACTTACGAAAAAATTGTTGCTGTCTAAGTAAGAAAATTGTATTTAAAGTTATTTAATTTAAGACGGATGGATGGACAAATATGTTTAATCAATGAAATAAAAACAAAAAGTAAATTAATAAACGCTCTGATAACAAATGTGTGCTTATATGAGTGAATTTTATTAATTAGAATTTTATAATTTAGAATTCATATAAAAAAGTTGGTACGTATTTGTTGTTCAGTTTCAACTATACTTCATAAGCTTTACATAAGGACCAAGAAGTTAAATTCTCCGTCAAATAATTTTTTTTTAATTGTGGGCGTAAATATTATCCGACCCCGCCCTTATAAATACGTATACCGAAGTTCAAATTTACAGCACCATTTTTGTATGAATTTTTTTTACCGATTGTGGGCATGGCTCTCAATATATTTAAGTAGGAATCTGCGTAAAGATATGACAAATATTTGCGCAAAACTTCAGCTCAGTAAGTCGATTCTGCAACCGTGAGAGTAACAAAGGCAAACGGACATAGGGACGGTAATGTTTAGATTAGAAGTAGATAATTTTATGCTAAACAGAAACATTTTTTTAGGATTCATTTTTCCGTAGTAATATACGCTACGCTCAGCTACGACCTTCTGCATGAGAGGCTCAAGTTTTAACCCTTGCGGTATACTTTGTAGGGTCTCTGATGCCTCCTTTAGAATACTACAAACGGCACAACAAACCTAATGTACTTAATATATAATTTGAAGGTTATAAAAATTACAAAATTTCTTACACTTTAAACAAATTTAAAATGTTGTGAATCATGAATTCTGTGTAAATCTATTGTACTGCAATAATTCGGAGCAAAGTACAATACTTACACTTGTGTGTGTGAGTATGTGCATACATGTATATCTTAACTAGCAATATATGTAGCACATGACTAAACCTAAACTTAATTGAGAAGGTGAATTTTACTAACTCAAACCCAACGCAACTGAACTCAACTGAGCACAACTCGATTCATGTCTTGTTGCGGTGAACCGCAAAAACCTTTTGCAATGACATGCTCTTCGATTCTAAAACTAAAACTGCACTCTTTTGATGCCTGTGTAATGTGCATCCTATATATAGAATATACCCTTCATGTACTTGTGATTTGGTACATCGATGGAGAACAAGAGTTATAAAAATATTCGTTTTGTTACACAATGAATTTGCTGCAACAGCATTATCAACAACGTCATTATCATCATCATTACTTTCTAAAAATGTTCAAATACATATATTGTGTGTATGTATATGTAGCCTTCATGCATCTCTGGTGTGTTGTACTGTCATCATTAAATGTGTTGCTTCATTTCATTCCCAGTCTGCGGTTGTTTTTTGTTGTTGTATTTCTATATATTCCTCTTGTTCGTATATTTTATTTCATTTTTTTTATTTTTTTGTTCTATTTTGTATTTTGTTGTGTTTGTTTTTAGCTTACATTTGCAAATTTTAACAAAATTGTTTCATTACAAAATAGAAAAACCACATACAACACACAAAATTCACACACAAACACACACGCACACACACTAACACCATCGCTATTTCATTGTGTAGTGTTGTTTGTTTTGTGTTCGCCCCACGGCTCTCAAGAAGGGCTTCTTTTTACCTTTTTGTGCAACTGTATGCTGAGCAACAAGCAAGAAATCCAATGACAAGGCCGGGAATGAGATGTTGTGCAATAAGAAAGTGGAAAGCGATACAACAACAATGCCAAGCATATATCATATTAAACATTGAGTGATGTGATTGTCATGTAAGAATAAAACAGAGCAAAAAACAAAAAAAAGAAACAAAACTTTAGATTTGTTTGGTTTTGTTTAGTTTTTTATATAAATAGATAGAAAACGAATGAAGGACGCAAGCCAGAGGAAGGAAAGTTTGGACAATAGTTTTTGTTGTAATGTTTTACAACTAGTTAACAAATATTACTGTGGTTTGGTACAATTTGTTTTAGTTGTTAATGTTGTAACGTTGACAGGGGTTGGTCGGTATGTTGGGAAAATGGCTCACTGGCTCACTCCTTGCATTTATCTCAACATTTATTTTTATTTCTTCCATTTTCTATTAGCAGGAGGAGATGTTGTTCGTTAGTAGTTTTTCATGTTTTTCATTAGTATCAGCAACAACAAGTACGAGTATTAAGTATGAGGAGAAAAGCTGTAATGGAGACTTACTCGTATAACAAAATTTTATAGTAAAACAAAGTAAAAAAAACAAATAAATTTGACTTGGTCCAAATCTTAAACACCCTCCACAAACGCAACACGCAAACGGTGTGTGGGCGTGGCTGGTATATAATTAGAGCTCCTTAACAGTGTATGTTTTACGTATCAGCCTACAAGTCGAATTTTACGTTGAGTAATTTTATTTTTAAATTGTGGGCGTGTCTAACTATGTCCAATTTTTTGGCACATTTGTGCACGTATTTATAGAACGATGTTGGTCAAGAATATATATAAACACAAGCAAGTACTTTGTATATACAAGTACACGTAGTAAAAGTCTGTCCTGGGTGTTTTAAATGGTATGACAAACTTAATACACCCCTCGTCTTATGTGGAGGGTATAATAATTAAACAGAGTGCCAGAGATTAATGCCAAAAAGCATTTTTCTTAAAATTTCTAATAAAATTACGTAGTAAAAGTGGAAAGCAAGAGTTTTTCCTACGTTTTTAAGAAAAAAGTTTTCTCTTAAAGTTGAGAAAAAAACCGAAGAAGCTTTTAATTATGGTATAAAAGAAATGAATGATTGAAGAAAAATGCACCATACAGCAACAATTTTTTAATAATTATTATGTTTCTATTATTATTATACATAAAAAAATATGCTAGACGTCAGATGCCAGACACTGGATATCAGAAACCGCATGACGCATGCATGCCAGATGCAGAATATTGAGTCAACCAAATTGTTGATAAAAACCAAGTATTATTCATAAATACGTTCAAACTTTGAATTCAGATCGACCATTGACCATATTCTGGATGCCTGACGCTATATTCCCAATTCTGGATCAATCGTATCATTAGTAAATATTAAGTATTTTGTATGAATATTTTGAACTTAGATCGAATTCAGGTCCATAACCCAAAATGTGCTGGATGCTGTATGCTAGATGCCGGATGTTGAATGCAGGATGCTGGATCAATCAAATTGCTACCAAAAACCATGAATTATGCTTGAATACTTTTAACCGGTATGTTTACATCGACAATAGAAAATCTGCTGTATGTTGGTTGCCAGATGCTATATGCCAGATGCTGAATGTTGGATGCCAGATGAATAAAATTGTTACTAATTATTCTAAATACTTTTAATCTTTGAATGGCAATAGAAAATAAGCTGTACGAACGATGCCGAATGCGAGATGCTGGATGATCGATGGCGTATACTGAAGCTGAAATCAACTTCTAAGGTAACATGTTGCACATACTTTAATAGTCGTTACAAGAAAGAGCACTCAAATACACTTGCCACGCCCACTTTATTTTTTTCACGTTATTTTTTATCTTAAAATCTAATTTTTTTCAATAATTTTTAATAGGATTCAAGTAGTTCTTCGTGTGCCTTAGAGTTAAATTCAAATTCAAATTTATTTTATGAGAGAAAATATTTTTATACCTTTTTTACCAACATTTTGTGCTTGAGTGTACCATCGGTTGCTTAAAGAGTATCATCAGTTGCATATGCAATAGTTGCTGTGAGTTGTGGTTGTAATAGTTGTTTTGTGGTTTCTTGATGGCTCATGTTTTAAATTGTGTTGGTGTTCAGTTTTATTATATTGTTGCCCATCCTTCCTTTCATTCTTCCCATTCTCCTTAATAGTCCACCTCTTGCAGTTTATACACTTGATATTTTTTTATTTATTTCTATATATACATATTTTTAATGCTTATAAAAATAAGTATGCATGTTGTTTGCATTTGCCGGGAGTGAGTTTACAGAACTCGTTCCATCTTTTATTAGCAGCAATTGTCAGTCTGTGCATGCATGTACTTCCCTCTACTTGCAAATGTGTTGCATTGTTTTTTGTTGTGTGTTTGTATTTGTGTGTGTGTTTGTGATTTTTATGTGTATGTGTTTGAGTTTTCTTTATTATTATTAGTATAATAGAATGCTGTCTTTTTTATTTTTTTTTATTTTGTTAACTTTACGGTATTTGAAGTCCCATCTAATGTTTTGTGTACATATTCTCGCAATAAAACAATAATTAGCAATAAAATTTCTCAATAAATTCTCTTCTTCTCTCTTCCGTATTTCTCTTTAACTTTACCGAAATAGTTACTATTGCAAATCGTTCCTTGAAAAAAAATAATAATAAAAATTAATGGAGCGAAGACAAAAAGAAATTCTATTAAGATTTCAAATGAAGATATTTGGCCGCATCTCCGTACTCGTCGTTTGTGCTGCCACTTATCTCTAAAGCTCGTTAAAAGCCAAAGTTAACCAAACTTAAAAAACATTTCTTTTTCAGAATACATTTTCTACACGTCTATGTTTAAGCTTCACGTCCCGTGCGTAGCAAGAAGCAAAATAATTAAATTTCACTATAATCGAAACGAAGTTCGTTTTTGTATAATAATCGACATTCCCCAACCGACGTTACATTACATAAATTTTAAAACAATTAAATTCAATTAACAAGTTTCGTTCAACAAACATACACACGTAACACGTAACAATCCATAAAAGTTTATAAACTGATAAATACTCACACCCGGGGTTCACTCTGGAGTGTACTGCTGATGCCCTTTTTCCCGGCATTATTGGCAATATTTTATGTTGTAAAAACAAATTGAAAATCTTCTTTCATCCTAGTAATAAAGTGTGTGCTTTTCTTACAATGTTGGTTTAAGTTTTTGGGCGTTATGGATAATTACCCGGTTTACCTTAAATTAATATCGTAATTATTGCGATAACATTGACTTGCAAGGAATACGTGCCATTTGATCATAATACAAAAATTACGTGATAACTGTCTTCTCTTAATTGGTTTAATGCGGTAATTGGAATAATAAAATGTCAGAGATTTTTTTTTATTTTTTGGAAGAAGGCGTGGGTGCAACCAAAATCCAATGTTTACCTTTTCGTCTACGTCTGACTTAAGCAAAAATCTTGAATATCCTACACATTTATACATAAATAGTGGGCGTGGCATATAACTGATCGCGTTCTCTAAATTTATTTCTCAACATATTAGTCGGAGATTTAACTATAATTTATTTGAAACCACGCCCCTTATGGTTCTGTAGTACCCCATTACACTCTCAACAGTACATACAATATTTTTATTAGTCAACTTCGGAAGCCTATGTATGGTTTTTTGGCCCTGTACAGTACAATATTATTTCTCAATTTTCGAGCGCCAAGTACGGTTTTTTTTGTTTATAGTTGGCGTAACTGTATTTAGAACACGCCCCTTTTTAATCCTTGGTATATGATTTCACCTTCTACAATACAATATTATTTGTCACTTTGGAGCATCAAGCATTTTTTTGTTGAGGTTATATATATTACACAGCCACGCCCCTTTTTTATTCACCTCGATGGATGAGGTAGATATAAAAGTATTAAATGTTAATCTTTTAGGTAAACTTTTGAAGCTGAAAGTTGGATTTTTATCGATTGTGGGCATAACTCTCAACCGATTTTGTCCATATTTTTATGTCATATCGATGCATGATGTAACTTTATATATGTGCATTCAATTTCAGCTGCTTAGATAAAAAGATAAAAGGAGGATGGATAGATTTGAATCGATTGTGGGCGCGACTCTTAATTCTATGATTTTAACTTTGATCAATAATGTACATACTTTGTAAGCCACCTAGTGCTCCAAGATAAGTTTTTTCATTTGCAAATAGTTGCAAAGCAACCACGCCCCTTTTTTCGGCATCTTGATGGATGATTTAAATGTAAATGTTTTAAATTTTAATTTTAAGTCAATTATTTTTGTCACTGATAAATAAATTTTAAACAGTTGCAGGTGTGGCATGTATCCGATTTTTCTTACCTCTTGCCATATCGATCTATGGCTTACATTTATATACATGCGTCAAATTTCTTCTACATTAATTTTTGTGTCCGATACGTAGATTTTTATCGTATATAGGCGTGGCTTTCAAGTGATTTCGTTCAATTCCATTATCAAGCAGAAAGTAGAATTGTGTATAGAAAATGTTTAAGCTGAGTGTATCCAGATTTGCGATTGTGATCGGATATGGAGGGACATGGAGGGACATAACTAGATCGAAATACATTATATATACTCCCAATATAAAGCCGAGTTGGGGTAGTTACGACGGGAGTATATTTTGAGAATAAATTTTACAAGAAAGTGAAAGAGGTTCAAAGGGGGTGATGAGCTCCACGTATAAAACCCACGTGTACAATATTTTGCCAAAAATTATTAATTACCTAAATTATTACCATACGTACACAAATTGCAAAAATCAGCAAAACTGAGCAGGGGTCAACTATTACAAAGTTGATGTAAATTTAATAAATTTCTTGTACGTGTTGTTGTTTTTTATTTCGTTTCTCTGTAACGTCTATCGTCTAGGTTTTTACATTACAAAGCAATTTTGTAAAGCTTTATGGACTGCAATGTTTTGGAAATGGTGAAAGGTAATAAAGAAAGCGAAAAAATAAGAAGTAGAAGAAACGTTGGCGCGCGAAAGCAATTAAAAATTGACAACCGTTGATAATTTATTGCTGAAGCTGCGTAACGAAAACTTGACACGCGGAGAGAACACACCAGCATAAAGGCAGAGGAAATGTATTTTAAGAAAATTTAAATTTTATAACGGTTCCAGTACCAGCGCTACCCTTGTATGCTTCCTGTAGAAAAGAAAACAAAAAAACCAAAAGAAGGGAAGAAGGGAAGCATTTTATATAACTAGGAGAAGGTTTCAAAGCTGGTGGTCGTTTGTCTTTTATTTACTTTTCTTTTATTCACACTATATAATTAAATTTTTGCATTTCAAGACTTGAACCGTTTTACTGCCTTTGCCAGCTCAATTTGCGTACGCTTTAATATGGCGATCTTTTGGTTGTGTGCTAACCATTCACATAATTCAACAACTGCTCGTTGTACGTGGTCACAAAGTGTTGCTGCAAAATGACCAACAGGTAAACCACAAAGACACAGACACCAACACCCGGCTAGCACCGTTGGCCACCGCCTCACTATACTTGCTGCTGTGTTGGTACTATTTTGTAGGATTTCTTTCTCTTTGTTTTTGTTTTTATTTTTGTTTTTGTGACTGCTGTTGCAGGCCATTAATTAAAAGGTTTTTGATTAAGAGAGGAGAGTAGCTCTTATGTGTATGCATGCATGGATACTGGTCTTTAATATCTATACTTTTACAAAAAAACACCCACACACACACATATATATATATTATATATATATTTACATACATGAATGATTCACGGTTGTATGGTAATTGTTATCTGAGGAAAAAGCGAACAAAACCTTAAAACTTATAACCTTTCGTTGTATGCATCCGCGCACACATGCGAGAGCCAAGATAACTGGCTACTCAATTATTTATTTGCTCATATATGCAGATGTGTGTGTAGGTGTGCATGTGTGTGTTCTTTCTACACATACATATGTATATAGAGTTTATCTCGGCAAGCATTTACTTTTTAAATATCACTTGGGCTGTTCTCCACCACTTAAGTGAAGCCATGAAAATTCGGTGGACATTGGAAAAAAAATTAATTGAAAATTTCACCCGCAACATGTTCACATATAACATATGCAGTTAAGAGGATACTTTATGTAGCTGGCAAGCATGTACTCGTATGCGGATAGACAAACCAATAGATGGCCATGCAGGCCAGACGGACAGGTCGTACAGGAAAGGATGGCCGCTATAAAATATGCAAAATGGCGGGTGAGTGCAACGGAAATAACCAGAGACGTATTACCTGACCGCAAACGCGTTATGCTGTACCCACCGTACAATATATATTTGGCTGTCTCGCTTGCACACAAAATTCTTATTCAATGTCACTGTAATGCGTTGTCTATCCGTCTGTCCATCCATTTTTATTGGATAACTGCATAACATAAAAATTTACATATTACTAACTGCTGCAGTACACCAACACACATTGACTTCCTAGTGTATACGCATCAAACACTCGCTTATACACTAAACACAAATGTAAGCACATATTATACACAATATATTGTATTGGCAGAAAATAAACAATTGTGTTGTTCGTGGTTGCCGTGTGCATGTAAGGATACATATGTATGGATCATACAAGTATTGTATGTCCGTCTGTAATCCGCAAAAGCTTCCGACGTGGCAATGCAGGAATTGCCACAACGTAAACAATACAAAATTGAAACAAGTAAAAAATCTAAATGTGGTTGAGGCCAAATCTTTAATACCCTCCACATGTACATATAGGTGGGTGTGGCAGGTACAACATTACATCCTCTAATAGCGTATGAATTACACATCAGCTTAAAAGTTGAGTTTTACGCAGAGTATGGTTTTTTGTAAATTGTGGGCGTGTCTGTTTTTAGCACGTCCATGATCGGGATACTTTTAAATATATGTATCAAATTTCAACTTTATAGACAAATAGAAATTTTTTTGGCACATTTTTATCTATTGTGGGCGTATCTGTTACTCGATTACGCCTCATTTTGGCACATCGATTGGTGGCATAATTATAGATAAGCGTACCAATTTTAATAGTTAAATTTTTGAGGATACATATAGATTTTTTCGATTATGGGCGTGTATATTATCCGAACACGCACATTTTGAGAAATCGATGAATAGCATAATTGTAATATTTATACCAAATTCCATCAAAGCTCAATTTTTGTGGCAGATGTGTAGATTTTTGTCAATTGTGGGAATGGCTGCTTTTGTTTAACATTAAACAGCGATCTAGGAGCATACATTTCATTAGCTCAATATCTCATATTTTACGACTGTAGGAATGCCAACAACAGACACCTGGACACAGAGATGCACCTGCCTAGACTGATTTAGTTTTTGAGCGTCTCTGTGGCCTCGTTCTGGATGTTGCAAACGAAATAACAAACCGAGTATACCCCCCTATTATGTGGAGGGTATAAAAAAGGCATACATCCACTAACATAGCGGTAACACAAAACAAAACAAAACATTGCAGTTATTTTCTTTACCGCTTCAAAACAAGTACATTCCCTCTCTAATGCTGGCGTATGTGTTGGTTGCAATATTTGTTCATAACGATAGTCTTCACCACTATTATGGCAGGCGCACTATTTAAAAACCAGCTAACATGTCTTACACTCGAATACAGTACAAGTATTGCCGTACATTTGTAGGTAGGATATGGCAACTATGGCCAATGCCATGTTGTGTGCCTCGGCAACAATTTCATATTTAAATAGTGTTGTGGATGTGGATGTGTGTGTGCGGATAATAAGTGTGTTAAACAGGGAAAAATTACAACGCACGCACACACTCACATACGTACCCAATGCCGTACTCAGTAGATATGCAAACAAACAGTAATCTCTTTTTATACCTAACCGGTTTATGGCTGGCAGAAATATTTTTGCCTAACAAAATTTTTACACTTCCTTTCAGTTTGTCCGCTCTGCCTGTACTTCGCCGCGCTTGTCCATCTCCGTATTGTTTGAGGTTATTGTGGAAGAGTGTATTTCGTTAGGGTTCGGTTTGGCTTTGCCGGTCCTCCCAGTTCCAGAACATTTCATAAATTAGTATGTTACAGAGAGGGCGACAAAAACAACCACAAAACATTGTACGGACATAAAATATGACAACGCACACGGATGCACTGCACACATACACACATGTAGCCGTGTAAATATAAATTCTGCTGTTTAAACAGACAAATGCGAGTTAAGTGAGAGTAAAACACCTGCTTACACCATATGTGCGGTTGGTTTATGTTCTGTTGCCCATAACGTGTAATCCCAAACATTGTGTATGAATGTATGTGTTGGAGTGTACAGACTATTTTGTGTGTGTCGTTGGTTTTTCTTTTTCTGGCAAAAACAAGACATTACAACATTTTATTGCCTCATTATTTAATATTTAGTTATATTTCCTTATTATAATCACTTGCCACCCCAGCACCCATAAGTGGTGCCCGTAGATTGCTAGAAGCATGGAAAAGGAACAAAGAAGAGACACTTGAAATACTCTTCATAAACTTAACTTTAACTGCACATAAGATTTTATGGCTAATAATTTTTTAAGGTTTCCACAAGAGAGCCGTTGTCGATGAAATTGGTGCAAATTCGTTTTTGGAACAGATCGATTTATAACTATTCTAATCGTTATTCAAACTTGGATGTTTTTAGAAAAAAGGATTTGCACCACCTTCATCCACAACGGCTCATATATTGACACCATCATCATAATCACAGCCATTCAATGTTCAATGTCCAGCATTACACCCCATTTACTGAGATTGGCTTCTACTTCTCCACACTAAGAAACTGCAACAATCCAAATATTGAATTCTTTAAATTGTTCAAAATCGATTGAGAGCCACGCCCATAATCAAAATAATCAATCTACCCATTAGTCAATAAAATTACAGTAAAGATTCCGTACATGTATTATAATTTAGCCCATTTGTCATTGCATTTGCCACGCCTATAAAAAGGCGTCAGACAGACTACACAGTTTATAAATTCCTAATCAGAATAGAATTCAAAAGCGGTTGATTCGTGTGTGTCCTTTCGATGTTTCGACTTTCTAATTCGGAAGTTTATACGTAAGGTATGGAGGTGAGAGAGTACAACCGGTACACGCCCACAATTGACAAAAACCTATTTATCTGCCACAAAAATCGAGCTGTGAATAACAACATATGCATAATTACCCTAAGCAACGATGTCCAAAGAAGGGGCGTGATTGTACACACGGACACACCCATAATTAAAAAAACGTATTCAGAGTACATCTGGTTGATACACTATTAGAGGATGTAAAATTATACCTGCCACACCCACTATTTCTATGTAGATATGGAGGGTATTTAAGATTCGACCTCAACCAAATATAGTTTTTTTACTTGTTTTTCACTTCACTGCATTTAATGTTCGCCTATCCCTCTAACTTAAAGTAATTTTAACAATTAAAGTAAAAAATTATTAATAGGTTTTCTTTTTTTTTTTTTTGTAATTATTTTGTCCCGCCTGCTTATGATTTGTTGTAATATTACGTTAATTTCCTTGAAGGAAATTGAAAGAGTCATTAAACTTCAATTAAATCTACGCCAACTACAATACCAAGTCGTTCATATAAATACAATGCCAACAACAACAACAGGATCAAAAGAAAAACACAAACACCCGCACATGTAGGTAATGCATGTGACAAGGAAAATTTCGACCCCATTTACAAAATAAGTGAAAATCGTTAAGAGCAGATTACCGCATAAAAACCGCAAATTTTCGCAAAACTAAATAATCTCAATAATACGCTCACCATTCTTGTCTCTCTCTTCAAATATACATATTAAATATTCAAAGAAAAAGATATATAAAGCAAGGCAAGGAATGTGGAAAATGGATTGTACAAGTGTATAAAAATGCAACAACAACAACAACCACAACAACAAGAAAAAATTACAGGGTGAGACTGGGATTACATGCATGCAGCGAGAATATAAAATAAATTTACAGTTCAGTAGTTGCAACCAAAAATACCGCAAAAGTAAAGAAGCAGAGAGAACAATACACACACAGAACCGCAAATGAGCGCGAATTAATTTGCAGTGTAATAAATGACTAATGCCCGCACGAACATTTTCAACTTTATCTTCAACGCCATCATCATCATCATCATCAGCACCACCAGCAGCAGCAGCAGCAGCATTATAATCACAATCATCTCTTGCTGCTGTTGTCGTTATTATTGTTGTAGAAGTTATGTAGTCGCGCTGTAGAAACAATGTTAATTTAACCAACACTGCCAACAACTATCTATATTTATTATTTTATACGACGTTTCGTTTTTCTTTTTCTTTTTTTTTATAAAACTTCGAGAACTTGGCTTACGGTCGATGGCAAAGGTGTATTCGCGAGAGTATTGTCGAATTTGTGTGTGCGCTGGTTGGTGAAATCCCATAAATATAGAAAATGTATTATTTTGCAAAAAAGCTCCAACGGATTTTAGTGAGAATTTTAATTAGCCCGATGCATTGGTATGAGAATTAACTGCATCACCCCAGACTAGTCCAGTCCAGTCGTAAGCCAGCTCAGTCATCTAAATATATTAATGTGTTTGTGCAGCAAGTTCATGGCATGGTTAAGTTAACCTTTAGCCTGTTGAAAATTCTTTTTATTCTTACTCTCACACACGCACACGCATAGAATGATAAATGTGAATTTTAATTTCTTGCAGCTTTAGTTTAACGCGAGGTCATCTCCTTCTCTCTCTCTCTCTCTCTCTCTCTGCCTTTCTAACACTTATTTATGCCGTAGACTCCAGTCAACTAATGATTTTACACTAGCACTGCTTTCACCAAAAATGTTCGAGTTACTTAAGTGTTGGTGTGTAATATATCCGTGTTCATATACAAATAACAGTGTATGTATGCGTGTATATATATTTCTTACTTGGGTTTGTAATTAAAACATTTGCGTTTTTCTCCAGATTCGGTTTCCGATTTCTTCTCACCCATACTACTCACTATAAATAAGTCCTTAATGCTATTCTTCTTCTTCATCACCATTGTCTTCTTCTATTCATTTAAGGTTTGCATCAGTAATAGGCGTTCCGTGTACCATGTTGAGTGTTCTTTGTTTACTATTCTCATGTTTATGTTTTTGTAGCAAATATTTGCATATTTTTCTTGCCTTCTTACACAGTTGTCAGTTGTGTATAATTTTATGCATGTGTTTTGTATATATGTTTATGAGAGAGTGGGATTTTTCTTTTTTTTAACTTTTTTTTTTTTAAATTAATTTCCTACCAAATCACTACATAGTCAAAGTCAAAGTGAACTATTTTATTGTTAGATTAAAACAAAATACATATATCTACACGGCTCATATATAACGAGTGTTCATTTAGTAAAATCCATAAAATTGAAAAAAAAAAAAATTTAAGGCAACTGCAAGCTTCTACAACCATCTTCAATCTGCTGACGAACCATCGTTTCCTTAACATTTGTACTAATTATAGCTTCCACGTATGCAGAGGTTTATTTTATATGCATTTATGCTGAGATGTATTTAGAGAGGAGGCAAATTATTGATTCACATCAAAATCTAAGTCTATCTAAACATGTCCGTCTGTATGTCCATAATAAAAGTTCACAGTAAAGTAAAGTATGAAATATTAATTAGTATTTTCTATTAAATTTGGACAAAATTGAATAAGTGCCACGCCTACTATGGACAAAAATCTGTCTATCAGCCACTAAAATTGAGCTATAAAGTTAAAAATTGAAACATATATGATGTATACAAAAATCCCTTGCGACGGATGTGCTTAAAATGGGCGTGGTTTCACAACAGATGCGCTCAACTTCTTTAAAAAACTTTATTACGCATGCAATCCTAAAATCCACACACTATTATAAAACGAAATCGTGTCGCCCCCTTACGTTTTTTTAAATCCTTAATTATATATATATTTTTTTTTGCCAATTCAAGTTGTAAAAATTATTTCTTGTGTATGTGCTTGTGTGTGTTGGTATGTGTGTGCGTATTATTAAACAACAAAGTTTTCAGTTTACAGTTGGCATTCATTTTAACACCATCGTAGTCTTCTCTCATTATTATTATAATCAACACAGAGCACTGCATAGAGGGGCGAGAAGAAGGAAAGAAGGAAGGAAGGAAGGTGGTGGCGCACAGATTTCTTTCTAAATTGAAACCATACACAATTCAAATTAAATCCTAATCGACAGCATTCCGTCAATTACTTTTACAGACAAGCGAATAAATGAGTTTTCAAAAACTTATGCTTTGCCCCCAAGATAGAAAACTTAGTTGAATTCGCAAAAACAAAACAAAAAAATTGTAGCATAGGCCGCCTACACATACACACTTGATCATACATATTTTCACCCACCAAAAATTCACCTAGCCATGAGTAGCTGTATGTATAATTCGGAGAAGTTTTCGCCAGTAACCATCAAGTACTTTTCGAAAAGTTCTTAAATTGCTTTCATTATCATCTCCATCAGCATTACTTTCAACAGCAACATCACAACTCCACAGTGATTATATATTTTCCTTATTAGGTGGTCTTCTAAGGGTGGGTGGGTGCGTGTGTTGAGTGAGTGAGTGTTTGCAAAAATTTGAATATACTTCAAAGTATTTAACGCGCGCTTAGAAACTTTGCCGAACCCAAAAGATTTAAAACAATCTTTTATAGAAATATGTAAAATCTGTTATAGTTTAAAATTAAAACAAAAACGAGGCGAGAGGCGTGAGTTTGGCTATTGGATTATATTGGTTCATTTTAAAATATAAACATAAATCAAGTGTTACAATTAAATACTTGGAAACTATTCAAATCTTGTTTCAGTAACGTTTGGGGCACAACTATAGAAAATTATAATCAAGTTAAACTTGTAGAGCCGTTAACGTTATTTTCTAAATGTTACATAAGAGCTTGAATAGATTAAAGTCCACAACAAAGTTTGGAAACAGGCTACGAAGACTCCATAAAATTTATGTTGAGTAGCAAGAAATGTGTTCTTTACGTTAGGTGAAACATATCTAAAGACTAATGTTGTGGCCTATAACCCGCTAAAACTATCTATCGGTTCCCTTATTCCTGTGGTATCACCGATAAGGAATGGAGGAATGGGCCCAAAGTTCAAGTTTATAGGCATGTCTGTACGTCCATCTTTAACTCTTTTATCGGGTTACTAATGAGATTGCTGACGAGTATGCAAGAATCGGGGCGGATAGACAAGGCATTAGCGAGAGAGTGGTGGTGCGGACCCCCTCTCGGAATTGAACGTCCGACTGTATAGGGAGGCGGTGAGATGGACAAAGATGGAGTACTCTATCGAACTGTTGCATATCTCGCACTCTCTGCTAAATTATAAACGAACTAAAAACCTGCTAAGTCTAAATAGAAAATCGATCTGTGCGGTTCTAATGGGGCATGGTCTCATAGGTCACATAACCAGCAGATACGGTGTCCCGTATAATGATTTCTGTAGAAGCTGGTGGAAGAGGTGGAAATTGTGGAGCACCTGCTGTGTGAATGCCCGGCCTTACAGGGAAAACGACCCAAAACAATTGAAATCAGATTCTCAAAGGGCTACAATCATTAGCAGATGCTAATGTTTTTGACCTCAAACGATATATAGCCTCCTCCGGGTGCCTCTGTGTTATGTTTTATCGGGTATTACAATAGGCCTACTTATTGACCTAGGTGAAAATGATTTTTTTACACCTTTGTACTCTCATTTCTTTCTCTCACCGAAGAGAGTTTGTTTTCAAATTGCATGGAAAAACTATTGAAAAACGCAGCCTACACTGACTCAGTTTCCAACCTAGAGTTACAAACTTTTAAAGAGTTTTTTTTTTGTTTTTTTTTTTGAGGCTTTTAATGAAGGCACCCACCGTTTTGGTTCGAAATTTGATATTGTGCTTGGTGGCCACCAAACCTCCGAAAACTTACACTACAGTTTGCGGAACATTCACATAGAATATGTTTTGTTGCCTTATTCACCTCCCCGTAGGACCTGCCATTATCTTTATCGGATAGACCAATTATCTATGAGTTGCTTTATGAAGTAATTTTCATAGTTTCCTGATACATTCGTTAACTATGAGCCGTTTATATGTAAAGAGAACATTAGAAGCAACATTTCTTTTACATACAGCTTTCTCAAATAATTTCTGTCCAAGAAAAGAAGAAAACACTTAACGGTAACGAAGTTGGCAAGGGTTGTTATCCGTTAAGGTACTCATTAAATCGTGTTCCTTTTTCACTTACACAGTGTATACAAATTCTTTCTTAATCTTAACCTTTAAACATCTTTTCATTATCTTTATTATCTTCTACTTGATATCACAAGAACCCTAATTTGAATAAATTTTTGTATACATTACGTGGGAATATTTGATTCCATAAGAACGTTTGCAACATAACAACAAAAAATGGTTAAAAAATAACGAAAATTTTAACCCAAACAAATTCCAATGCTTATGAAAATAGGCTTGATACGTTAAGTTGATAAAAAAATATTTTACACGAAACATTTATGAAAAAAATTGAACCTTACCGATACTACACCTTCCACACAAAGGCATTTGATTGTATAAACCATTCTTCTGCAATCACTACATAAGTTAGTCTTTAACTCCACATTGAAGGGCATTTACTGCATTTACCCAGTGCTTGGGTGTTGTGTTAAAGTTGTTCTTATCCTAAATTGGATTTTATTGCAACTCTTTTCCACCTTTTGTTGGTTTTTAAGTTGGTATCAGTGGTTGGTATCTTATGTTTTTTACACTTTTTTCTTTTGTTTGCGTTTACTTCACAGCCCTTAAGGTGTGATTTTACCGCACCTTTTCCAGCTTTTAATTGTTATATCCGGTCACACAATACAATTAAAGTGGAGTAAAGTTACAAGTATACAATTTGTTGAAAAATTCTGGTGGAGATTAAAGGCGATATTTAATGTGTGTAGAAAAGTAAATGTTGTTCTTTATTTTTATTAAGATATATTCTACATTATTAAGTTAATTATGTCGTTTTGCAAAACAAAGCCAAAAATTGGGGCAAATTTTTCCTTTTTCATTTTTGTAATTTTTTATTAAATTATTATTAATTTTTTTAGTAATGATAAAAAATTAATAATTTTTTGCAATATCCATTTGAGCTCTTTCCAAGGAGTTACTCACATTTCGATTTATTGTAATTTTTTTTCATTTCCGTTTGGGCCCTTTTCAATTCCATTTCGGCACACATTCCATTTGAGTATTTTACATATAAGTTTGAATACTTTTTGATTCCATTTGAGATCTTTTTTAATTGCATAGCGAAATAACTCAAATAAAATGTTTATTTCATGTTTTTTATTTCATTTGACTGAAAGGAAATTTTTATGTAATTGGAGTTATTTTCATTTTTATAAATGGAATACTGTTAGTTCCTAGAAACATGGGCTTCAAAAGTTGTCATCAGATTGATTGGTTAATTTTCGCTTATTTCGGTTTCATTAATTCTTTATTTATGCTAAGAAGCTGATGAAGCTTCTGCATTCGATTCTGGATCTGGCGTTGCCAGTGTGCCTTGGATAGGGCAATGTGTGGTGAAGTAAATGTAAGTAAATATACTTTGCATCAATGTGAAGATTATACCGCCACTTCCATTTGCTTCTGAATTACTTTCACTTCAGCTTTTTCCAATTTTAAACCGCCCATTCCACTTGAGTTATTTTCAATTGAGTTTTTTTCAATTTACTTTGAGTATTGTATCGTTGCAAATAAAACTTAGCTTGAGTTTTTTTTTTTATCATTTGAGATCGTTTCAACACCATTTGAACTTTTTTCAGTTTTCAATTTCTTTTCTACGTTTCCATTAGAGTAGTTTTCTATTTGAAATAGATTGAAATAAGCTCCATTTGATTTTTTTCAGTTCCATGAGTAAATTTCAACTATATTTAAATTTTTTCCATTTCTATGCTCCCATTTTAAATCAACATGGTCTAATTCCATTTCCAACTTCATTTGCAATATTTCCAGTTAAAATTATATATATTTCCACTCATATAGAACTTGCACTAATACATATACCAGCAGACGTTGTATATTAAAAAAACACTTCTAAGCATCTTTTTTTACAACTTTTTTTTTACAAAAACATTAACAACATACATGATCGTTACTTACAATCACACAATTGAGCAACATAAACGCTTAACATAAAATTATGACATAATTTGACCGTAAAATATCTCATCACAAAAAGTAAAGCAAAGCAGGAAAAAGAAACAGAAACAAATGAGGAAAGCAACGTAAATCCCTAAAAAGGACTGGGTTTGAAAAAAAACAGAAACAGATAAAATATTAAATTGACTCCTCGTAAAACTCTTAGTATATGGAGTCAACCATAAAAACGGTTACTGAGGAACGTACACTCGTAACTTCCCTTTGCGAATACTGATGCGAAACGTTGCATTTATTCATAACTTATTAGTTAACTACTTACCTACCGCATAAGGTAATCTGGGTTAAGCACAACACTGCGTTATATGTTTAGAAAAATAAGGAAGGTGAAAAGCTAAATTTACTTTTCTTTAAATCTACCAACAATGCTGCATCGAATTTTTACAATTTTTACGACGGGGATAATCTTAGCCCCAGACCACCCCTTTAATAAAATTTGCCACTCTTTATAAACACAAAAAATATTTTAGATATCGCCATTGGTAATCAGCTCGATTCACATGCTATAATATCAAGCTTACGGTTTTGATCATAAAGACACGCAAGGACGCAACATTTTAGATTTTTATTTTCAAACAAAATTTTTTTCATATTTATCTAATTTTATGGCAAAATACTGAAATGACCATCTCTGACCCGCTTCGTTTCGAACTTCATTCTTAACACTCAAGTGAACTTGTTGTGCAACTGGTGAAGGAGCCACTGAATGAAGTGGAAAATAAGTCGAATAATAGGAAAACATATAAAAACACAAAATATAACATCACAATAACAACACAAATATTACTATATAACGCACACACACCTACTTACGCTTATTCTCATTCTTCTATGCGGAAGAAATACTTATTCAATGTGGTAAGATAACTTTCTTAATGGCTATTGAAAATTGCATTTTATTTGGAGTACACTTGGATATTTTTTAATTCTCAGACCGTCTTATTAGGAGGATAGTGTACTAAATTTGTTGCTCTGTTTGGAATATCCCGAAAAATATATATACTCTGGATTATAGCATCGAAGTCTAAGTCGATTTAGTCATGTCCTTCCGTGTGTCTGTCTCTTATTGGCACATTTACGGTCATAAATTTTGTACACACAGTTTGGATCGATATTTTAATTGGGAAAAGTTAAGAGCCGCGCCCACAATGGAAAAAATTTATCTGTATTAGTTTGCCAAAAACGGGGTTGAGGGATGTTTTAGGAGACCCGAACCCCACACATTTTAGAAAAATCATAATTTTGCATAGAATTCGACTTGAAAGTTGATACTTATGATACTCACTATTAAAAAGTGTAATCAAATACTTGCCACGCCCACATTTTTTATAAAGATGTGGAGACTGTTTATGACTTGGCTTAATTTTCATTTGAAATCTTTCTTTTACCGGCATTGTAATAAAAATGTTTACTAAAGCTTCTTCTTCTTCTTCCCCATTTTATTCTCCTTCTTTTTCCTTTAAAAAAGAACAAAAGAAAGCCTTGAACAACTAAACAAATTCACCACCTGCCACGCCTACAGTTCCATTTAAGATTTTGATGTAAGTTTAGTTTAGTTTCTAATTTTTTTTTTTAAGATTTGCAATCGAAAGATATTTTTTTCATTTTGTAAAAATCTTTAATAACTTCACAACATATGTTCAAGTAAAAGTCGTAGAAACCATCATTAAACACCTTAAAAATCTTCTACTCACTTGCACACATTCCTTACTTTTCCTCATTCCCTCTTAATGGTCCAGTTGCCGCATTTAACCACAGAGCTGTATGGTGATCAAAACAAATATGAAAACACGCGACGGGGGAGGTGGCAAGTTTACCAACTAAATATGTATGAATGGCTGCAGGCAGAAAATGTTAGTTGGTCATAAAAATGCAGGAAAAGTATCCGAAAAAAAAGAAGAAAAACAGTAGAAAACCGGGCGTTGATGATGACTGTGTAGTTGTAGCTGTGTAACAAAAAGCTAATAAAATGTAACGAACTCTGCTGATTACCCGGCAGCAATTGTGCGTAGTTGTTATTATGGTTGTTATTATTATTGTTGTTGTTGCTGCTATTGCCTGCCGCCTGTCCTAAAGTGTTTTTTATAGGCGTAAAAGGACCACCATACAAAAAAGTCTTATAAAAGTAAAAAACAACAACAACATTATATGTACAACACTTTTGATTGCTGGTGGTTTCTTATAGCTGCTGGCTAATCCGCCTAACTGCCTCTTGTAAGTGTGCTGTGCTGTGTGTGTGGGTGTGTGCGTCACTGTTTGTTTGGTGGTTTACATTGCACATACATTTCATATATGTGTGTGTGTGTGTGTGAGTACGTGTGAATCCTATAAATTTCATGTTGTAAGAAAAGGCGTAACACTAGCACTTGGTGTTTGTGACATTTACATGCTGTATTTAATGTTCAGCTATGTTGCCACCATTTTTGGTTTTTCCTTTTTTTTTCTTTTGTCTTTTAAGATTCCACGTTGAGAGTAAAAGGAATACGCCTTAATAGCCCTGTCCTCTTTATTACAAACATCTACTTGTAAAAAAAGTTAAAAAAAACAAAAAAAACTGATCAAATTCGAATCATAATGATAAGCAAACAAATCCTTTAAATTCTTTTGAAAATGTTGCCAAAATTATCGCATTGTCTATAAAACTTCTTAACACAACAATAACAAAATGCTCCCTAAATTGAAAGTAACGGATGATTATGTTTTCACCAGCTATTCAACCAAATTCTGAAAATAAACTGCGTATGGGTGGCGGGTGTGTGTGTGTACATGTGTTAAAGAACATCATTCTACAACTGCTTGCTGCTGCTGCTGCTGTTGCCGCCACTACTGCCATTACACTAAATGTTGCTGTTAGACGAGGTAAAAAACAAAAACACAAAAATATGCACCATCATCAAAAAGTACTTAACAAAGGTAATTATCGAGTTTTACTATATAAAGCGAGAGGTTACATTACAAAAACAACAGCAACAACAGCAACAACAGCAACATTCAGTGGAAACCACCATAAGCCAGCAATGAGTTAGTAAGTGAATGAATACATAAATGAGAAAATAAAATGAAATCCCTTCAGCTACAATAATGAACAACCACTCACACACACACTCACACACATACACACACAGTCTCATATACTATGCACTGGCATGGCATCATGGTAGCATAGGAAAGTGTGGAATGAGAAAATAATGAATAAAAAGTGAACAGTTGAGACTCATATACACACACATACATATACACACATACACGCAACAACAACAAAAACTTAAAAACGAGAAATTAAATGAAATTGAAACTTTAACATTGAACGATTAAATGAATTCCATTTAACCGCATCAACAATGAAGAGCGAGACAAAGCAAAAAGAGACCGTGTCGTGGATGTGGCCGTTTTTCAATGCTTTGCAATGACATTTTTTATATTCTATCTCCCTTTCAAAGGAAAGAAAATAGATTTGATTTCATAAGTTTTTCGATTATAAATATTTTTCAAAATTTCTCACTCTTCATACCTTTTATAAGAATTAAATGTTTTGTTTGCAACACCCAGACGTAAGCCTTGAAGGCGCTAGCAAACATATATATCATAACACATGTCCGTCCGCGTATCCATGTATTGTTGGAACACTTAATGTTTTATATTTTGAGAATTTGTCTATATATAAATTGGCCAAAAGTGCTTGAGAACCGCGCCCATAATCGGCAAAAATTCATCTATGAAGTTGAAATTTTGTATCGGCAAAAATTCATCTATGAAGTTGAAATTTTGTACACATATCTTATAATTTTATTTTACTTATTTTTAAGAACTTCAGTCATGTGTGTGTTAAAAAAGGGCGGGATCATATAATAAATACGCCCACATATAGGAAAAAAATATGAATGATTCCGATTTTCAGGTGTTTGGTACACATATTTATAATAATTGACATCTCAAAGTGGGCGTAGTTGGAAAAGCCTTACTTAGCACAGAATTCATCGTGTTAATTGATATGGAACACAAAACTATAGAAGGCATTATCAGGTACGCTCACTCCTAGAGATGGAGGGTATTTAAGATTTGGTCTAAGCTTAATTTAATTGCGTACTTATTTATATTATTTGGAGTTGCTAGGCGGCAACCTTTTTGCTCCAGTTGCAGTCAAATTGTGATATTTATAAAATAATTTTAAATTTGAAGCCATACTTGGAGAATTTCATTTGAATTTATATATTTTCGAAACTTTTTGAATCGTATAAAATTACCGAAAAAATTCAAAAATATTTTTAGCGAAAAAAAAAATGAAAAGAAATGGACTTATGGAGGAAATGGCTAGATCGATTTTATTATTGGCAGAAATCATTTCAAACTCACTAAAAAAAGTTCGTTTTTATTAAAGTTTCATTATGAAAATCCTTCGAAAAAAAACCAAAAAAGGAAAAAATATGAATTCTTCAATATTCTTAAATTGAATCAAAAATATTTCTCTTTCATAACAAAATTTACTTTAGTTCAGTCGTTCTAAGTTCTGTTGTACAACATTCAAGTTTTAATGTTGCTGCTGTTGTTGTTGTTGTTGTTAATGTTTTACTGCAGTTTGGTTAAAATCCGGAGAATATTTTTATGCATATTGCTTAAATTTTTTATTCTATATGTTGTTGTTGTTGTTGTTGTTACTTCTTTATAGAGTGCTGAAACATTTCCCCACAGCTCAGTCACATAATTGCAATTTGTAGAAAATGTTGTTAAGGGGCGAACAAAGCAGAGCACGCCATACTCGGTACTGCACACTATAATGGAATGGAATAGAATGCAAGCTTATGACCTTCAAGAAACTACTGCTACTGCCACTCGAACTCGTACCATAACTCACGCTCAATGTACGCTCGCTCAGTTAACAAAAAACGTGCGTGCGTGTGTGTCTCTAAACAAAATGGAAATTTTGACGCAAAGGTTTTTATACATAATTTCTTTTTTCCACATTATTTTTATTACTCCATAGAAATATTATTAAAATAACAGTAAATGGATAAAAAAAAGCAGAGAAGCGATGTGCGTATAAAGCTTGAATGTTGGTAATAAAGATAATTTAAATTTTGTACAAGTATCTTCCGTTTCATCATGCAAATCATCGAGTAACCTTCACATGCGGCGGGTAGCAGCCAAGCATTAGCTAAAACGTAAGGACAAGGACGATTTTTTTCATAATTTTTCGTTTAAACTGAAAATTAAAGCAAATGCAAGTTTTTTTTATCTTTTACTTTTTTTCTTATTATTACTTTTGTGATTCAAATATAAATTTAAATATTAAATGAATTCCCAAAATCTCCGAAAACATTTACATACACAAAACAAGTGGAAAGGAGAGCAATGTGAAAGCATGGGAAAAACAAACGTTAGCAACCATCATCACCATCATAATCGTTATACTTCTCTGCTGTATAGCTCGTAATCGTTGTAAGTGGTGCACAAGCACAACACAGTACTAAAAACAATTGTTGCTTGTAATGTGCCGTACCGAGGAAGAGGTTGATTGTAAATGCTCTGGCATGGGAAATGATGGTCGTTTCAGTATGTACTCAGCCACCGAGGAACATATTTATATATGCGGTGCATGCATTTTAGAAAATTTTGTAGCAAACATTTTACAACTTTAGTGGAACGTGTTTTGGTGCGAGCCTCTGTATGCATGTGTATATTGCACAGTGTACAAGTAGGTAAGGCTGGCAAGTTAAAGGAACATCATAGAGAATAGTTAGGTACGCGTACATACATACAATATATCGCCCAACCCAGTAAGATTAAAACAATTGCTACAAGTTTTTCCTTGTTTGCTAGCATTCTGCCTTGTTTTCTTGATTATTGCGGTTTCATAGTTGTATTTCTTTTTATACACTACACATTAGGTGGGCGGTATACTAAATTTGTCATTCTATTTGCAACACCCAGAAGAAGGCGTCAGAGACCCGTAGAATCATACATATTCCTGATCAGCGACAAAAACCGAGTCGATATAGACATAAACATACGTGTTTCCGAATGTTTGTCTATTGTGGGAATTCTTACGCTCGTAAATTTTGAGATATTAAGTTGAATTTTTGTAGAGTATTCACGCAGGTCACTATATTAGATAAAATCGGTCAAGAACCCCGCCCACACTCGACAAAAATCTATTTATCTATGACTCCTCCCCAAAAATTGTAAAGAAGTCTCATTTTAGTCAAAATATCGATAATAAATGATTGAAATTTAACCTCCATGGAAAATTTAAAGGCGTCCTTCGTAGAAACGACGTTTTCCGACCAAAAATAAAGATATTTATGTTTAAAAAGGATTCTTTAAGGATAAAAAAATGTACAAAATCATTTCTTTTAATGTAAGTGGTTCTACGCTGCTAAAAATTGTTTTTTCTTCAAACAAGAGTCAACTAATGTGTCTGATTTTAAGGCGTTAAAACATAAAATTGTGGGTCAACTCATTTACAAATATTTTGCGAAAGATTTTTACTGAGATAATTATTCCATTAGCAAATCGTATTCTCAATATTTTTTGACAAAACTTGATGAAGAATAGTAGCCTGTACCATATTTGGACCCGATCGGATCATTTTTAAAACTGCTTTCCATATAATTATGTTCCACAAAGTGACTTAAACGACATTGCCTCCCATTCACAGATACAACTAATTGTAGCGTGATTTGTGGAACTAAGTGATGTAGGGTCGTACTATAATATGTTCACTATATTATTATTAAAATTGAGCGTTATTGGATATCAAACACGTCTCTATCTAAAAAAAAATCATTTCTGTAGAATTTCAATGAATTTTTTATAATTTTTTACATATCATGTCCACAATTTACGCATAAATTAAGAGAGTACAAAATATTGAAGTTTAACTTTTTTATCTGTCTTTATTAATATTTTCTTTATCCGTCGATATACTTAAAACGTACAGTAATTTGAAAAGGCCAAAATTTGTCCAAAAATTCCTTTGTGCTGCACAACTCAAATGGAACACATATACTTAAATGGTCGATAAACAGTGTACAATTATGTACATGCCACGCCCACAATGT
Source organism: Ornithomya chloropus (assembly GCA_963971445.1). Taxonomy (NCBI): domain Eukaryota; kingdom Metazoa; phylum Arthropoda; class Insecta; order Diptera; family Hippoboscidae; genus Ornithomya; species Ornithomya chloropus. The sequence continues at coordinate 13,076,586 of OZ020532.1, read as the reverse complement.
AATATGTAAAAATGTGCAGGGGTTGCAGAGTTGGCTCTAACCAAAAATAGCTTTTTTATACGTTTTCATTTAGTCTTTCATCTTTGTTTTCCTTTTCATTTTATGTGTGACGACGCTTAACGCATAATTAATGTTTATAAAGTTTGTCGAATTGTTGTACATTTATACAATATATACGTTTCGATGGGTACATATGTATTTATACATATATGGAGAAGAGATTTTTTTCAATTTTTCATTCTTTCTAAAATTTTCGTTGTATTCGGTGTTTGTATTCATTTCAAGAGACTCAATCTTAAAATTATGTGATATATAACCTTAACGTCGAATTTAATAATAAACCGATTCAAATGATAATTAATTAATTAATAATTCAGTAAATATGTACAACTAGATTGCATACTTGAATTATGGACAAAGCTCAAACGTTGGCCGGTAAGTAAAGGCACGTGCGCGTATACGTATACATATGAAGGGTTTCCCATTTATGGCCATAACCCGCTAGAACTTTATGTGACTTGTTCGTTTTGTAGTTGTAGTTGCTTGCTGGTGATGCATTTTAATTATTTTTGCAACAATTATAGCCAGCCAAACCAAGCAGTGAGTTAAGCAGTCTTGTTGTAACTAATGCGTGGGGACTTGTATATGCTTTATGCGTTATATATATATAATGTATATTTACGTAATAACAACGACAATTTTAGTTAAATAAAAAACAAAAACATTGTAAAAACAGTCCAACAATAACAGTGCAGCCAGGGCCGAACAGGAAGATGGTGCGCGTATATGTACAAGGTACGTATCCGTTGGCGACGTTAATGACTGCAGGCATTCTTTTTCAAACAATTATACGGGCACACACACTCAGATATACTCAGTTGATAAACATTTACACTCGAACAGGCACATTTTACAGCACTACGGAGAATTATTATACCCGACACAACTTGGGTCCGAGAGTATATTGAGTTTGTGCGGTTGCTTGTAACTACTAAACAGCAAATGCCATACCCACCCATCCATCTTCAATTATACCAGATATTCAGATTCAAAATTTGAATCAATTTAACCGTGTCCGTCTGTCCCCCTGTCTGTGAATGTAAATTTGTTTGCAAACCACGGGTCACAATTATTTAGATTTCTCGATGAAATTTGGCACAAAGACTGGCCTAAAAAGATACCCTACTGAAAATGGATCAAATTAGACAACTTTTAGGTCCTCTCCCCATATATCCGACATAGGTCCGATTATAATGGAAGTCCTTATATGGCAAAAAAATAATATTTAATTAATTAGCTGAATAATTACACCAAATTTGAACACGATAGGACTATTTTTAGAAACCCTTTCCATATAAAGATATTTCACAAAGTGACTTAGATGGCATTGACTAACGTTTAATAGACTAATTGTAGCTTTATTTGTGAAACTAAAGAGAGTGCGGTATTAAATGGTCGGGTTGGACGACGATATATAATATTTTCACTTGTTAATGTCTAACTTTCTGCCTCTCCCTTTCCATTTCGTTTATACTAAAACTTATACCGAAACCGAAGGACTGTTAAGAGGAATATTATTATGTTTAGTGCGTTTAACAAACGACCTTACACTCGTTGAGCGTGATATTGTACTTTAGCATAATGCAAACGAATGTTCGAATGAACGAATGAAAGAAGTTTGTATGCACTTTTATTACCTTTATATAGTGGGGAAGGAGAGACATACGATAAACTAATGATTTTCACACAAAGATGGACAGGCAGACATAGCTAGTTCGATTCGGTATTCCATGTTGATTCAGATTATATGTAATTTGTTGTACCTTCAAAGCTTTCTAATGGGTCACGCTATATACCCTCCAACCTAGAGTGTTGTGTGCAAAACAACAAAATTATAATTTATTCCAAAAATGTGTAGATTTAAAAAAAAAATAATGTTCTAATATTCTATTATTGCCATTCTCGACTTTAGTTTGTAAACGATTTAATTTTTCAAATATTTTACTTGTTTTGAAAATGTTTTCATAAATTGTGTTTTCTTTTGCAACCCTTAACGGAGTCAATTAAAAAGGGGAAAAATAACGTAAAATTTATAAATATATATATATATATACTATGTACTATATATAAAGAACACTTTTATGCAACAGCAACAACAAAACTTTAACAAAAATAAAACCCAACCAACGCTACTTTTCTCAAGACCAGACAGATAGACATGGTAGAGGGTAAAACTCTTTTTTTATACCCTCCACTTAGGATGGGGAGTATACTAAGTTTAACATTGCATTAACAACACTCAGGTGCAGGTTCTTAATCATCATCAAAATCTGAATCGTTGTAAAGATATCCGACGGGTGTATATTGTTGAGATATTTAGGTAAAATTTTGTATACACATTTCCACTTTCATGCAGCAAGGTTTTATGTAGTTTTTGTAAAATCGATTAAAAGCCACTCCATCAATCAATTTATAATTTATAATTAACTTATCCAACGCTGTGTCAAAAATAGGCGGATACGCCCACAATTTACAACATTTCATAAATAGTGAAATCTGGTAACTGCCACGCCCTTTATTTATATATATATATATACGTTGAAGGTATTTAAAATTTGGCTTGAGCTGTATTTAATTTTTTCACATGTTAGACACAACAGCACCCACCAACAGCCCCAACCAGTGCTGAGGCACTTAATCAAGTCATAGAAATTCTAATATATATTTATGTATGCATACGAATACATTTATGCATGTAACAACAAACGTTTAAAACACTTACTAGCACACACTCCATAGAATTAGTTGCATGCACTTGATGGCATGCGTTGATTACACCGGTCGGTATGTTAATGTTGCCATTGCTGACGCTGCTTATGCTGATGACAATGATAATGACGAGAACGCATTATACAGTGTGTATGTATGGGTGCATACGTACTTGTGAGATGCTTCAGTTGGACCATGTAACGCATAGTTTCCCTCCTTGATGGCGTTTATCGTGTATAAAAATAATTCAGACACATAATGAATAATATTTTACAAGCATTTACAACTTGAATTATGACATAAAATATTAGAAGCAATTCTGCACTCCACCCCAGTGTTCCTTCCTCTGTTCATCGTAGGAAGATTTTACTGTAGGAAAAGGGAAGAGGGTGCTTTTTACCCATTACTTTGTAAGATAAAGGAAGAACAAAAACGGAAGTCTACGCACATTCATTTTGATGCTTACACACAGTCAGCCATTCATCCTGTTGCTATAAAATAAATGCAAAAAACAGAGTAGAGCGACCAGTTAATATCACAATTGCTCTTCAGGGTAGACGCAGACGCTTGATGCTTGTCAGGCATGCGAAACAAACGCAGCGGTGGGCGGAAAGCAACAGTCAAATAATATAAAGAAAACATGCAAAATATTCAAGTAGCTGTAGAAACACCAACGCACTTGAACACACAGACTGGCACACCCACACACACCTACATTTATGTTAAACTTTTCAATGAGCTCATAATGCACGCTACCCTCCAGCATCACTACACTTGTATAATTCCATGGGATGCTAATGGTTGTTGTGCTGTTTGTTCGGTCGTTTCCATACTCATTTGATTGTCTCGTTTTTTCCACGTTTGGTTTTATATTAATTTCTAGTACAGCCATTCATTCATGTCTCATCCGGTAATCAGAGTATAATAGAGAAATGTGACAACAACAAAAAAACGGAGAAAAGGAAAAAAGGAAAGAAACGAAGGAAGAGGGAGAGGGAGGAGGAGAAAGATAAATCCAGTCTTCTAAATAACTGTTATGTTTGTTAAACAGATTCTTATGCATGCCCGCCATTTGTGTTTGTTACATGTTTTGTTGTTTACTTGTTTGTTTGTTTAATTGTTTGCTTGCTTGTAAGTCGCTATATAAGAATTTCCTTTGGTTGCATTACTTGCACGTTATGCACCAACATTTGCACTCTTCACTTCATCTCCATTATTACAAGTCTCATCCTCGTCATTGTCAACATCGTCGTCGTCATCATCGTCATCAGTATCATCATCATCCCTGCTTAGTTAGTTGATTGTTTAGTCTTTGTCTTCGAAGCTTCAATGAATTCATTCACAACACATTCACTCACTCACTTACTCACACTTTAGCCCTTGCCATACCCGCACACACACATATATATTAACATTCGAACATGACGTTATACACATGAATGACTGACTCAGTGAATGAGTGCTTATGGCAGAAATTTGTATACGCTTCGTGTTGTCATTGTTGTTGGCTACTTGTTGGACGACACCATTTCCTTACAAGTGTTATTGTTCTGTATTGTGTTATGTTTTGTTTTCTTTTGTTTTATTTTCAATTTATATATATGTACATTCCGCAACTCAACCTTAAAATTGCTTTCGTCCCGCTATACCCCCGAGGCAGTTTATAAATAAAGCCAATCTTTATTATTTACGCTTGACTGTCTCCATATATACATGTATCATAAATGATATTCATGTATAGGAGCTAAAATGAAGCAAGTTATACTAAGTTGGTTATTGCCTTTGTAAAGGACGCCTTACATATCTTATGGTTGAATACTTTTTCACAGACTTTTTAGTCTTGAACGGAGATTTATAATACAATTGGGCTGAATCACTTAAAGGCCACGCCTACTTTTGATACAAACCACAAAAAAAATATATAGAGCAGTGAAATTTGCAAAAAGTGAGTGTGGTCGAATAACAGATACGCCCACAATTTACAAAAGCTATAATAAACAAAAATTTTGGATTATGCATAAGTTGAAGTAACCTGAACATTTGTATACTAAAAGTAGGCGTGGTAAATATACTATACGCCCTTAACTCGCGTATGGGATAATGGGATGTTTTAAAAAATGTTTCTTAATTAGGACGTAATTTCTATATCTAGGTGGTAAGATCGGCAGAGTGCATGCAGTTATAGGAGACCTCTCCTGAGTGCCGATCTTTAATAAAAAAATAGAAATACATATCACAAATTTCAATTTGTATCTATGTACTTATGTGCAAAATTTTAACTCGATTTTTTCAAATTTACGATGGTGCCAACAAGAGACAGACACAAGGACAGACGGACAGACATGTTTAAATTAATTCATCCGTCTTAAGCGGTTGGTATAAATAATAACGAGGTCAAAAAACAGACACACCCACAATTTTTATAAAAATATATTTGACGCAGAATCCAATTTCATGGATACGTAATATCAAGTACCAGCCATAACCACGATTTTTGTGTACGTTAAGTAAAATTGGGCCCAATTTTCTTTTTTTTCCTAAACCACATGTCTATGATTATGCTCCTATTTACGTCTTTTCTGCCATTTTAAATTAGACTTTCATCTGAAATTTCAGATGAGTGAAACCCATTATATCAAAATATTTACACTACTTAGCAGAAGGTTAGGGCACTTTTAAATAAATGACTCAAATTCACCATATCTGTCCATACGTCCTTATATTAATTTGTGCGTTTTTCTTAAGAGATTTTAATCAAAAGTTTAATTTTTTATTAGCACCGATTTAATCAGTATTCCTCTACGTTTGTGACCATTCTCTATAAAGATTTTAGCCAAGAGCTGGCCAGTAATGTAGTCCAAATTATAATGAATTTTAAAAACTAAGTTCTTAATACAAAACAAACGGTAGATGATTGGAGGGTTCGACTGATGGAAACAAGTTTCTTAATTCCTTAATGGAAACCCATAAAATTAAATTCGCAGATATGCTCTCCATTTCAATACAGGATAGATCCCTCGTATAGTTCTTTAAAATGTACATTAATCATAAAAAAATATTACAATAAACTCTTATTAACTAACTGTATGATACAATGCAATCCAAACCATGCATAAATGAATATTCAATATATTGTGTACCACATACTCTTCCAATTATTCAATGAATGAATGAAGTCATCAATCAGTCAACCACTGTGAACAAGTGTATCTGCAAATGTGCTTGAAAAAAAAGGGGGAGATAGAGAGATCAAGATGCACAGTATGGTATATAATGAAAGGTATTAAAGCTCTCCACTAACCGAAGCAACCAACGAACCAAGTAAAAGTGTATTCGAGAATAACGCCATCAAACAAATCCAATTACTTTTCATTCTACATATATTGAGCACTAGCTACTAGCTATGTATTGAAGGACACGAAACTAATAACAATTGATACAAACACATTTCTACGGCATGTACCCAAATATGGACGAGAATGTTAGGAACAACAAAATGTAAACTTAAGCATTTGTAGAGAAAGTATTTGTTTTCTTTGTCTTCTTTTTGTTCAATTCTCAAATATTTTCTTGTTCCTACCATAAAATATTATTAAAATAAAACAAAATATTTCTTACTTGAAATACTTGCTCCTGCTTTAAATCTGTTTAAATAATTGGCTAGCATGGGTTTGAAAGCTTCGTGTATCATAGAAGAAGAAAAATCTCAACATTATCATTATTTTCATGGTCGTTTCTATGCTTTAACTTAAAACTTTGTAAAAAACTCTTCATTTTTATACCATGCACTTGTGCGTGTAAAGAGTTGTGCGGTTATTTGTAACTTCTAAACCACAAATCTATCAACTTTTAATTATATCGAACTATTTAAAATCACTTTTGAATCGTTTTAACACTGTCCGTCTGTCTGTCCATATACATTTGTGCGCAAGCTACGAGTCTCATTTTTATACTCTGCAACTAAATTTGTTAATCCGTTTACAAAACCCTGAAGCAGGCATCATATATTCAATAATGTATTAATATTCGTGATCAGCATGGAAATCTGAGTGGATCCAAGCATACCCGTCCGTACTTCCATCTATTATTGGCACTGTCACGACCGGAATTGTCAAGATATTGAGCTAAAATTTTGTACAGACCCTTCGAGTTATAGATCGATATTTAAATTTGACAAAAACGATCAAGAGCCCCGCCTACCATAGTTAAAAATCTAGACACATACCACAAAGTTAATCTATGAAGGTTTTTTTATATTTTTTATGAAAATATTTTCTCAAAGTATTGATTGTGATTGATTGAAGTTTGTTCCCTGTAGAAAAATCAAGTCTCCCCTTCCACTAAATCTTCTTGGCCATCTACGTGCTTGACCGAAAAAGAAGAAGGAATATCTTAAAATCTAATGCAAGCACGACCACGTGGCGTATGAGTGACTATTTTTAACTTCATTATTATTCTCGTGCATTATGATAAAAAAAAAATACTTAAATACACGTGTTTGTAGAAAATGTGTATAAAGCAGCTATTTAACTAAAAGAGAATTTATTTACTTAATATTTACCATCAATAAACGTATAAAATATAAAATCCTAAAACCTTGAACTATAATACAATGAAAAGCAGAGAAAAAGAAATGAATTTACCAACACACACGCACACACAAGGGCACTGACTAAAAGCACTTAATCATACAAGGCGCGTAACATATCAAATCTCATGAAAATTAAAAGACAGAATATGAAGAAAACAACGCAGTAGAGCAAACGTACAAGAATGTATAAAAACATACAACGTACATACAAACAAACTGTTCCCTAAGCAATGACGACAGGGTGATAATAACGAGCACTAAACCAATACTTGTCAATATACAGTAAAACAACAACAACAACAACAACTACAACAATTGCATCACTCAATATATATGAGAACATTGTTTGCAACAGTAGAAACAACAAACAGCAAAAATAATAACTACATGGAGCAATTTGTAACATGTGTGCGTATGGTACATACTCGTACATAAACGATGAAAACACTCAAGGGACGTTTTAACCAATGTGTGTGTGTGTGTGTGTGGAAGAGAAGAATTTGATCCGATCGTCATTGAAGAGCTGCAGGACATACTTTACTATATTGTACTGCTTATGTAAGTGTACATGTGTGTAGTTGTTTAAACATTTATGTGTGTGTTTGCTTTTTATCCAAAAGGATAACAATGCCAATAAAGAAAATATTAAAGTAATACGTTGACTCGTTAGTTAGTAAAACAGGAAAGAATTTAAAAATAAACAAAACAAAACAAAACAATACAAAAATATTAATAATAATAAAAAGAATGCAAATAGTAAATATTTTAGATTGTTGGAATTATAAGGGGTGCTTTGGAAATAGTACAAAATTAATCCAACCAAGTAAGAAAACTAAATTTAATTTAGGCCAAATCTTAAACATCGTTGCAAATGTGCAGAGGGGGGCGTGTGGGAGCGTGGCCGCGATTGTCCTTTACAGACTTGTAAACCACTCGTCAGGTGGGTGAATAATATGAAAAGCAAGTTAACAAGATTTGGCTGAGGACGAATATTTTACTATGAAACCTTTAGGCGTGGCATAGTTATAGGCAAATAGTGCTTTATTAACTATTCAAATATGTATGTGTTATGTAAAAGTGCAACTCTACCCCATATTTAAATCTTAACATATTCTGGCTGTGTCACAATTTCGATACATCGTTGGATTTGGTTTAAATGTTGAAAAATTTTACCAATTTCTATCTTGTAGTTTTTCTTGATTGTGAGATTTTTGGGGCGATTGGGGGCGTGATATTTTGTTTGCTTTAAATACAAAGTCACAAAGAGTAGCTAAAAAGTTTAAGTACAAAATGTCAGCAAAGTTTGCGATTGCGAGCGCTTCAATAACAGGCTTCAAAGGGTATGTGGACGTACTTGGCTCAAGGCAATGTTTTAAAGAAACGGAATATAAATAATAAGAAAATATTGTATATAAAAAAAAATTTAAATATTTTTCTTATAATTTCGAAAATAATTCTATGAGTACGTTGTAAAAAATTAAGCTACGACATTACAAATAAAAACTAAAAATTAATTGAGAATCACAACAATACCAAAGTAAAGAACTCTTATATGAAAATATGCACACATGCACGCACATACATAAATGAAATTGTGTGCTTCAACAAGCGCTGAGAAATATTACTCAGCCATATAAAACAAATAAATGAAGAAAATGAAAAATTAAAACGATATAATGTCAAAATGACGACAACAACAACAACAATAAACAACATTGAACTACATATACACGCCCAGTAGAAGTGTGCAGTGATGGAACAGCATCAGCATTACAGTTGTCAGCAAACAATCGAAACAGAGAATAACTAGAAACAGCACCAAGGGCTATATGTAAAAATTTGTGAAGAGCACATGATATGATGAGAATACAAATAAACGAAATTCTAGTTAAAACGGGCTTCAACAACGACCTGCAAGTAACCTATTGTGCTTTTCAATTGCTTTCAATCACGTATTATTTACGTTTGTTTATTAGTTTCTATAAAAAGTATTGCTTTAAAGGACTCTATGTAGGATTCAGTCCAAGTATATGAGAAATGATCTAAAAACACTAAAAGCTACCAAGTCACATAACCAGCTGAACAGAAGTATTTCGGGTGAATTCCAAATGATATGATTCCCAGTCAATAAGTATGATAAGAGGTTCAAATATATTGTTTTTACTCAAAACATTCATTGACACGACAGTGTCTTTAGCCAGAGAGTCAATATCATCTCATACAAGATAACATCTACACATAACACATACACTTACCATGTAAGGTTTTTTTCCCCCTCTTTTTCTTTATCTCTCTTTCTCTCTCTATTGTATCAAATCACACATACTTAATAAAGAACCACTCCATACACCATGCAAACAAATCTACAAAATTGAAAGCATAAGCTTAAAGCAAACACACACACACACACATACATGCTGTTAATCGTCAACACGAAGTTGTTTTTATGTGTCCCTTCCTTTCATAAAATTGGTTGACTTTCAGTATTTTATATATAAACAAACGCAATATTAACTAAACAGGAATAAGAAGAAGGGAAGGAAAAGAAAAGGAAAGAAAAGGAAAGAGTTTTATATATGCATAGTGTGTGTGTGTGTGTGTACTGCATAAACACAATCTGCTAGAACAACAAAATTAACAAGTAGCATTAGTAGTAAAACAAAACTAAATTTGGCTCAAACTAAACCCCAAGTATTACTCTCCAATTACATACAGAAAAAGTGGGCGTGGTCAATTCTTTAGTACACCTTGTAAAATTGTATATATTACATAACAACCTGCAAGTGGCATTGTACGCAAATAAGGTTTTTTGTAATTTGTGGGCGTGCCTGTTATGCGATCTCGCCCACATTCAGGGATCTAGTAATAACAAATAAGTGCAATTTCTAGTTTTTGCAGACAGATTGCTCCTTAAAATGAGTAAAATCGCTTAAGTGCCACGCCCACAGTCAACTAAAATCTGCCTATCAACCACAAAAATTAAGCTACAAAATTAAAGTTTAGCGAAAATACTTTTAACGAATACTTTAATAGATATAACAAGAATGAGCGTAATTGGATAACAGACACGCCCACAATTTACCAAATAAAACTTATTTATGCAGAATCCGACTTGCAAGTTAATACGTATTATATATAGTGGTAAAGAGGGTAATGGGACACCTGCCACGCCTTTAGTTTAGATGTGGAGAGGACCCAAGCCACATAAAAATTTATACTTTTGATATATTTTAATTATCTACCATTTCTACTGATCAACTCAGAAGCGTTTTGTGAAGGTCCAACCATGTCTTTTTTCTTTTTGTCGATATAAATGTTTCTTCTATTTCGGATTTTTGATTTTTTTTTGAGGTATTTCAGGCTAACCCACTATAACATTTTAATTTTTTTTTGCATTTTACTGTATTTACAAACTAACCAACAACCAATAAATTTGTTAAATATTTACCACAAATTGTTGATTTATTGTCCTGTTGAATAATTGAACATTTGTTTAAATTGCCACTAAATGAAGTAAAGCAGTTAAATCAGCACAAATAACCGAATATACGCGTGCAGCGGTTATGATTATTTGAATCAACTGGAACAACAAGAAAGTCGCAGTTTATTGCATATGTATATGTAGTATATGTGCCTGCTCGGGTAAACTTTATTGTATTTTGTTGCTTTTGTATTTATTTATGTACTAATATGTATAAAAGTGTATTATTGTTTATTAAAAAAAGAAAAAACGCAAGTAAAACAAATGTTGTTAAAATTTATTTTTTACTTCCTCTACCCTTGAGTTTTTATAATAACACCTTAGAGGGTTATACACAAACACACTAACTTATGAATAGGAAAAATTTATGTATGTATGTATGTACACATGTTGCTGCTATTTCAAATCAAATTTTTCCAGAAACAGCACATCTGTGCATTGAGTATAATGTTTATGATCGTATAACTTCACAGTTATTGTTTACGTGCGGTTCATAAATTTTTTGTTATGAAATCGACCATGTCGAGTGTTATTAATAATTTATTGTGGGTATAAAGAAATGTTGTTATCTTATGAATATGAGCTCTTTATAAGGAATGTTGATTATTTGGCTTGCACTGTCGACGTACATACATTGAGCATATCTCAGTCCTTCTACAACTTTTACAATTGAAAATTGAAAATTGGAATTGAAATGTATCCGCTTAGAATTATATACAAAAGTCAATTGAAATTTAAATTGCAGTTCTTTCCATTTTCTTTTGAGTACTTCCCCTTTTCGCATGTCCTTTTTCCATTTTCATTCAAGTTCTTTTCATTTTCCTGCATTCTTTCCATTACATTTCCTTATGATTCATTTAAGATACTTTTATTTTCATTTAAGTTATTCCCAATTTTGTTGAGGTGTTTTCATTGGCATTTGAGTTCTTTTATATTGTGTTCAAATTTCATTCAACCTTTTTGAATTCTTTTTATTTAAGTTTGAGTTCTTTTCCATCAATAATTTTGGACACATTAGAGTTATTTGCAATTTCATTTGAGTTTTTTCCATTGCATATGAGTCCTTTTTATTTACATATGAGATTTTTCTTTTTCACTTGAGTTTTTTTTAAATGTCTTTTCACTAAATTTATGTTATTTTAATTCCCATTTAAGAAGTTTACGATACAGTTGGATTATTATTATTTTCTTCGTTACTTTAAATACCATTTGAGTTTTTTTCGATTTATTTAAACTCCTTTTCGTTTTTATTTGAGTTTTTCATTTGAGTTTCTTTCATTTTTTACATATCTGTTTTCTTCAATTTATTTTTTGAGTTTTTTTTTTAGTTTCATCGGTTTTCTTATATTACATTTAAGTTTTTTTTATTTCATTTGAGATATTTCCACCACAATCGAGTTAATTTTATTTTCTTTGTTATATTCAATTCCATTTAAATGAATTCTTTTCATTTCCATTTGAGTTTTTGTCAATTCTAAATGAGTTTTTTTCGATTTCTTTTTTAAATAAATTTTTTCCAAATTCATTTGAATTTTTTTTTTTTTTTTATTTGAATTTTCCAATTCCACCGGTGATAAAGCAAAGTTTCCTTTAATGTGAAAATTTAAATCATCATAAAATTCTCTTCGCTTGTGCTGCAAAACAAACCGAAAAACCCAATTCCACCTTAACACCGAATACAATTTAATAATTATTTAGAAAACTATTCGAAACAATGCGAAATGGTATTTAAAAAGAATTCTTTCAACGCCACTCTCGTTGTACACTTGTTTCAATATTTGAGGTTAAAAAGCCACTTAGAATATGGTTTCGTTTTATTTTAATGTTCACACAAATACATACACATACATACATATGCAATTGTTGAAATTTGTATACAAACAACATCGACAAATACAATGTATAACTAACTAACGCTTTAGTCTGCAGCATTTCTACCAATCATATGCAATCTGCATTGGGTGCGGGTGTGTGAGTGATATTTACAAATAAAATTATTTTTAGTTTAATGAAAATGTACAGAAATTTTAAATGAAAAACAAATAAAAATATTTAGAAATGACCGCACAAACACACAAAACACATGTGCCTCGGCAATAATTTGCATTTGTGTATGTACACGTTGTACGATATGTGTGAGGCGTCAGCATATAACCTTTGGCAATTATCAATAGTGTTAAAATAAATGCATTCGTAAAGGGTCAAGCTATATATTAGTTTGACAAATATGCGGCCACACACAACTGCATGGTATATGTTGAATATGTGCAATGCATTGACATGCGAAATTTAACAAATATTTTAAAGCAATCAAACAACATTACGTGTTCTGCAAGCAAAACAAGAACTGTAACAAATAAACAAACTAAATTAAGTTTAGAACAAATTTTAAATACCCTTCTCAACTATTCAACTATAACAGTGGGCGTGGTAAGTATATAATTACGCCTTCTAATAAAATATATATTACGGATCAACTTGCAAGTGGAAATGTACGGGTATGATTTTAGGAAAATTGTGGGCGTGTCTGTTATACGCCCACGCTAATTTATAGCAATTATAAGAATGTTCCAACTAGAGAGCAGCATTTTTGTGGTAGATATTTAGATTTTTATTATTTGTGGGCGTGACTCTTGACCGATTTTTGTCAATTTAAATAGGGATCTGCGTGCAGAATCTAGAAATGTCAATGATCTTAAAACTTACGACCATGAGAATGCCAACAACAAACAGAAATACAGACGGATATTGCCACGTTTTAGATTCATATGCTGCTCATGAAGTTATTTACTGGGTCTGGGTCTGTTATGACTCCATCTGAGTATTACAAATGGTATGACAAACTTACCATCTTGTGTGGAGGGTATAAAAAATTAAATAAAACCAAATATTAGTTTAAATACCTTCCAGATGAAGGCGTGTTTATTCAACCTCACCCATTTTGCCACCTGAATGGATGGACAGATTATAAACCAAATTTCAACTTTGTGTTGTTCTTGCTGATCTATGCATTTTTATCAAAAAAAGGCGTGGCTATTAACCGATTTCCATTCAAGTACCAATATAGCAACACAGACTAAGAATTTTTGTTTGTTTTGTTTTTTAAATGATACAAAGAGTTTGTCCATACGTCCGTCTTAATGTTACACATTTTCAGCACAGCTTTCTTACTTTAATAAATTTACAAATTTGTGTATTTTATGAAAGCATAAAACTTAAATTTCAGATTAAATTTTGAACAATTAATAGGAAATGAAAAAAGGAAAATATTAATAACAATCAAACAATCTTCGTGTTAAGTAATAAATAGTAAAAAAAGACTCATCTTTATCCTTTTTTCTTGCAAATTGATGCCAATTAATTAGCAATGATGTGGCGATTTTATTAAATTCTCGTACTCGTTGCGGTCTTATTATATTATTGAAATTTCATAACAATCATTATGGTCCACATATCGTTATATATGTATGTAGGATGCATAAAATGCGCATGTGCTCATTCATTGGCAATTATTCGACAATGAAAATTTTATTCTTTAACATCATTAGCTTTGTTGGTGGGCGAGGGTAGGGGGGAAAGCCTGATATTTAAGTGCAGTCGTACACTTTGTTCAGCATGAACACCCCGTGTTATCGTCATTAACATAAGCGAAATCCAACAACAACAACAATAACAGCACTGACAATAATAATCATAACAATAACACTAATAATGCATAATCAACACATTTAGCGGTTGGTGCATAATGCACAAGTGTACATCCATCCACACAAAGTTATACATAATTTGTTTGTTTGTATATAAATTGATCTTCCTCCCTCTCGAATGCATATGCAGCCAACACTGAGTGCGCTGTGGTGCGGTTGGTTGTTCTTTTATTATTCATTATTATAAATATTCGTTTTATACCATATTTGTATCTAGCATTTGGGAAAAATCCCATATGATATGTTTTGATAGGGTTTTTATCGAATAATTCCCATTCCCTCTGCTTTTATGTTTTTGTTATTCTCATACGACAATTTAATGGAAAATTTGTAAATGTAAGCAACATTATGAAAATGCCAAGCAATATAGTGGAAAGTGGAAAGTGGAAAGTGGTTGTATGTATTGTGCAATAGAGTAAACGACGGCTTTCCATAATACAGTTACACATATAATATGAATATTTTCCCATTCGATTATGCATTTCAGAATCATGCAGTATATAAACTTTGGAGAACCGTATGAATATAGAATAAACTTGCTTTCTAAAACACTCATACGCCATGTGGGCCAATATTGTGATCACGTTAAAGTTATTTGACAAAAATCAATAAAAATTTACGTTTCTCGGATTGCAAAAATTTTACACTTAATTTTTTTAATTAATATAATTTTTTTATTTATTTAGTTATTTTGTTTTTATTTATTTGTTTTTTATTATTTTTGAACGAAATTGGATAGATTTTTAGTTATATAATAAATATAATTTTTTTTTTAACTTGTTTTTTTATTATTACAAACAGAATGTGAAAGATTTAATTTTTTTCTTAATAATTTTCATTGTATTTTATTTGTTATATTAATTTTGATTGTTTTATTATTATTATTATATAAACAAAATATGAGAGAGTTTTCTATTTAATTTATTATTTATTATTTTATTTTATTATATTTTTTTATTAATATTTAAACAAAATATAAAAAAATAAATATATATATTATTTAATTTAATTTGATATATATTTTTTAATAAACAAAATGTAAAAGATTTTTATTTTAATTTTTATTTTTTTATTGATTATTCACCTATCCACCTACACAATGCGGTTACACCAAAAATGTGATTGTACGGCATTAAATTTAATCTATTGTGGCCACAAAATTTTAAATGAAAGTAAATGACACACATGTGCTAGCACATAAACATAACCGCACACATAACATAACACCACAAAAACAATATCGAGAGGCGCAAAAAATTAAAAAAAAAGAACCAAAAAAAGAAAAAACATTATATTAACAATCAACAGTAAGTGAATGAATAAAAACGCAGTGAAATGTTGGTCTTCAAAAGAAATGCAATGAATGTGTAGGCATGTGTGTGGTTGTGTATTGTTGTATGCTCAGGTTGCTAACGTTGCATGTTAAATGCCAATTAATGAGCCATTGTAGTCGAAGTTGTTATTATTGTTATTGTTGTTGCTTATTGTTGTCACAGTCCGTCGTGTTGCCGTTATCAACCAATTTACCAAGGACTAAAATTATATGCACATATGAAATATATGTACATGGTATGTGTGTGTGTGTGTGTCGGTGTGTTTGTGTTAAAGTGTTAAAAATGTTGCCCTCAAAACAAAATAAATGCAAAATGAAAATTTGTTAAATACAACAACAACACCAACACAATTGTTGTATAAAATTATAAAAACGAAATTGTACACATACATGCACACACATGCGGTATGTATCTGTATTGGCTTTTCATGTTCACTTAAAGCTTTTATTTATGTTGTTGTTGTTGTTGTTGTTGTTGTTGTTGTTGTTGTTGTTGTTGTTGTTGTTGTTGTTGATGTTGATGTTGTTCTTTAATGAATGTCCAATAAAAACACAATTCGATTTAATCAAATCTGTCAATTGTGAACATTTTAATTATTTAGAGTCAATCGCGTTTGCGGTTAAAAAACTGAAATACAAAAGATAATAAAATTAATAAAAAAGAGGAGACAAAAGCCGAGCCTGAGATGGGGCAAAATGAACACAAGCAAAAACTGTGCTAAATGAAAGGAACGCAACACACTGGTTATATAATTAACCAATTAGCGAAAAAAAAATATGAAATGTAATTATTGGAATCAAAACAAGACACACCGTATACTCGTTTCCCCATATTCGAGTGTGTGTGGGTGTGCGTGTGTGTGGTTAGAGGTGTTATTCACCATTCACCATTCACTAATAACAGTGATTGCATATCGTAACGCATGAGTACACGAGTATATTATTACCTTGAAATTTTCAATGAATGTTTTTTCCTATAAAGGGAGAGGTTTTGAACGTCCCCACCCAAGTTAGAGTTGAGTTTGTAGGTATGTCCCCTAGCAAAAAAAGTTGTATATATTTATGTCTTGTATTTAAATAGCGTTTTTACACCTCAACACCTAACTAAAGAAAAATATTTAACAATAATTATGATAACGCCTTCTTATAGTTTATACGTTTCAACTTTCAACTTACTTAGTTGGATTCTGCACTAAACAAGATTTTTTTTAATTGTGGGCGTATCTTTTATACGCCCATTCTTAGCATAATAATAGATGTAAAAATTATCAAGTAAAAACTTAACACAAAACGATTAAGTGTGGCATTGCGCCACACCCCTCATGAATGGAAAAAATTATATGTTTAAATAATTAATATACCTGACATATGCACAATATTTATTTATTATTAGGACCACCACTTGCTTTTATTAGAGCTGCTATGTCCGAATAGTTCTGCCATCACTTTTGTTGCAGTTGTTTTATGTTGTCTGGCCACAATTGTTTTTAATGTTCGTCAGTCTCTGTCAGTTAAATTTGAGTTTCGTCCTATTCGATGTTTTACCATGTTTTGTTTATGCAGTCATTATATTGTATACTGTCGCTCGTGAAACGTTAAACAATTCAGCTGTTTCCGCTGCACATGCTTTCGCTAACCGAGTACGAACGATTTGTCCTCTTTCGAAGTCTGAGAGATCACACATTTCAACGATCGCTTATTTTAACCGTATAACCTATAAGACCCAGGTCTTGTACAAAACAAATGCGTCGCATTTATTATTTACACGAAGCAGTGTTGTCAACATTCAACAAGATGTACTATATTGCATGGTGTTCATATTATTTTGTTCATCCTTTATAATTACATATATATACTAAATTTCAATGTGACTCTGAGAGATTTTTGCCCATTTTGGGTGTGGCTTTTACCCAATTTTATATAATTTTAATGAAGAATTGCACGAACGAAGTTTTTAGAAAGTTTCAACTAAATATCTCAAAAGTTAATTCCGCGATTGCTTCAATAACAGCAGGACATCAGACGGATAGAATTTGAACAATGTAGGGTTTCTTCTTCTCCTTAAAAATGAATTTAGTATGCTTCAAATCTCATCTGGAGGATATAAAAATTACAAATATATATATATATACATATAAAAAAATTGTTACATCGAAATAATTTAAATCAATCAGATGTATAGATATAAAATAAAGTTTATGATGTTCAACCAGAAATTGTTGGATCGAAAAAATTAAAAATCTATAACGATCACACCTAAATTTATTTATAAAAATATAAATTTTTTATATGGTTATATTCATCAAAATAATGTCTGATCGAAAAAAATTATATCGATCAAATCCAATTTTTTTTTACTTTTTTATCTATACTATATATTATATAAAAAAGCGTTAAGAGGGTATTTTGACACCGATCTGGTGCAAAATTTGGCTCCTACCTCCATTTTTCAATAAACGGACATGCAGACCAATTCTCCCGAGAATGTGTAAATGTTTTCTATACTCAGTACTTTTATTAAAGAACTTGTACATTTACTAATAAATATGTTTGAAATCAATTTTGCGCGAAATTTCTTTTATATACGTAGGATTTAGCCAAGAACTGAAAAACCTTTAAGGAAACTTTTCGCCAATAATTTAATAATAAAGATAATATAATAATTTCAACTTTTAACAATCCGAACAATACAATCAATATGTCTGCTCAAACAGAGAAGCAACGACAGTGCATAAAAACGGTTTTAAACGAGACCCCTCTAAATGTGATCAATGAATAAATGCAAAATGTCAACTTTTATGACCATAAATTAAAAAATGTCACAAAAACCATCGTCAGACCCAAACCCAATAACTTTAGGACGCACACAGTCAACTATGGCATGGGATTTGAAAGCCAACTCTGAAGGAACACTTGCACACACACCCACACACACACACAACACAAACACTCAAAAATTATGGAGAGAAAAGAAACGAACGCGCCATTGAATGATAGCAACAGTAAATTCCCGGATTTTATGGCTCTTTTTGATGGGATGTTATTTACACGCATACACACACACACACACACACACACAAGTGAATGTTTGTATGTAGCTAACTGCACAATGCAGACATTGGCGGCAGACAACCACTGCAGAGGCATAACAGTCATTTGCACACATACCCGTACACATACTTGGTTTGCCTGGATTAAGCCTCTGTTTGGCTTTATTATTCCTTTTTTTTTTTTGGTTTCTTTTGCATAATTTTTTGTTGCAAGTTCAATAAATGAAAAAAGTTTTTGTTTGTGTTTTCGTTCTTTTAACACCAGTTGCTTTCATAAAAAAGGAAGAAAAAAAAACAAAAAAAGAGAAGAATGAAAACGAAAGAGAGAGGGAGAACGAGAGAACGAGAGAAAAAAGGAAATAAAAACAATATAAAACCAAAATTTAAAGCCAACTGATGATGCATCAACATCATCATCATCGTCATCATCGTTGCAAACATAATCCAATAACGAGATTGGATATCAACGGAGAAAGCAACACACACACACACGCACACACACACACATACAAACCATACTTGTATAGGAAAAGCAACAGTTTTACTGCGCAAAGTTAAATTGTATGCATAGACGAGGGTAACAAAAAATGTGTTTAATGTTATTATATATGCACCCTAACATAAACAAAGTAAGTATTTATTGTATGTGTCCCCCATAAAATCACATACAACACATGCACTTACCAGTTACGGTCAAAATAATAATAATAATAATTTATTTATTGCATTCTCTGACGCTTTCTTTTTCTCCTTTCCACACCTACGTTTCATACACGAATCAATGATTCTTACAATTAGTTATTAAGTATACCAGAACATACATCATATGAAAGGGGAGAACTTGAACAAGTTAAATGGACAGCAATTCTTATGGACTATAATCATGCATTTTTTGAGAAAATTCGATTTCAATGCAAAAAATGAAATTTTGTGAAAATTTAACGATGAACTCTACATTAAAATATTATACATTTCCCCGTGAGATATTCGAATCCCTAATACTTACAACTTGTAACTTGTATTATTTTTATGAATTACTGCTGAAAATTGAGGCCTACCTTAATAAAGTTGATTAGTGTTTATTACTTCATATATATATTTTTATATCCTCCACCTTAGTGATGAAAGTATACCAAGCATGCTACTCCGTTTCTTTGCAACAGCCAGAAGGAGGCGTCAGAGTCTCTACAGAGTATTGATCAACATTTAAATCTAAGCCGATGTCTGAGTCTGTCTTTCCGTAGGACTATATGTTCGATTGTTATTGGCCCTCTTACGGTCATAAATTTTGAGATATTTAGCTGATAGATTGTTCAAGTATCTGCATAAAAAGATTGTTTAAGAGTCACGCCCAGAATTGTCAAACTTCTATCCACTTAAAAATTGAGCTGCAGAGTCAAAATTCGATAAACATTTAGCTCTTTCAACCATGTGACCTGGATAACAGACACTCCCAAAAAAACTATACTTGGAAAAAAATTTGACTTGTGTGTTAGCGGATAATATCAGGTGCACGCCCCACACCCTGTCATTCATGGCTAAGCCAAATTAGTTCTTTGTTGTTGATGGGAAAACATGAAAGCATGAGTGCATGTCTTGCATATTTAAAAATCACGTTTGCTCATAACCTGCATCGCTGCGGCAATATCATGATTTTTTTTATATATTTAACAATATTCACAATTTTACTCTGCCCCGGAACGTTAAAAATTACCAACTTCGTCTTGATTACATCTACTTAGTGCCAGATCAAAGTCATCTCTTGCGAGCCATAATTTGTTTTACATTTATTGCACTTTTTATTCGCCGCCGTTCATTATGATGACTTTTCAATGTTGTCTTTTATTATACAACACTTTACCGAAACGAAACATTAAAGAAGCAATGTATGCGTATTGTGTGTGTGTGTGTGTGTAAGTACAATGCATACTTTTTATGTCATTTTCAGAAGAAGGGGAAGAGTGCATACCATAAAAAAAAACAGTCCGACATAATAACTCTTGTCGTTGTTACACATCATCTATATAATAGCACTTGTCTGGCAAAACACACACACTACACTCACTCGCATAATAATATTTCTCGTCCGTTTTTATTTAAATGGAATAAAATTTTGATGTGTATTCACAGAGCAAATAGCGGCAACAAAGGGAAATAATAGAATGGAAATTATCATATAATGGTGAGTTAAATCAATTTAAATTGAATAATGATGGCAGTTTACACTTTAATGGCCCTCATATATAAATGCAAACACACACACACACGCACTCACATACATACACACGCATTGAAATGAACACATAATGCTCAGGCATTTCTATTGCCTATAGACTGTGAATGCATGTAAACAGTTGGTAGAAAAAATTGTGTACACTTTTGTTTCTCCTCCATCCCTTTCACCCTTTCCGCCTTACTTTGCCTTTAAAAGCTATGCTCCAACAGAACTCTTTTTATAAATGGAGAAATAGAAGCATTTGTGGGAAAATCTTGAACTAAACTTCAATTTCATAATCGATACTGCCTACTCTCTACTATTTACTTACTTACCCTTTTGTGACCATACGTCATTAAATTGTCAATATGAGGCAATATATTTACTATAGTACACCTAAGATTTATTCAATTAGAATGCGTAGAAGTGAATATCCAACAATGACTCATGTATGGAATAAATATTATTTTTAAACGTATTTTTATAAAAGTGGAATGATTTGAATTGTTGCTCTATACTTATGTTGCTGAAAAAGAGAGAGGACAAAATATTTAAGTACTTTAACAATAATTGTGAAAAAAAGGTGAAAAAACTCACCAATGACAACAACTTTAAATAAAACACAAGTGAAAATGTTATAGTCGGTCACGATCAACAATTTAATACCCTACTTAGTCCCTTACTTAGTCCCACAAATTATGCTACAATTCCTTTAGTTGTGTCGGTAAATACGAGCTGTTACTTAATCCAGAAATGACCAGAAAACGTCATCAGGTACCTGCCATGCCCACTATTTGTATTTAGACATGCAAAGCATTCAAGTTTTGCTTGAACACAAATGTACGTTTTTCACTTGTTTGTTTTATTTGCAGAAAAAAACATGATAATGCTATCGGATGATGACGATATATATACATACATAACAACAACAACAACAACAATAGACGAGAAAGCTATCAATTCAGTTCCTAATATAAATACGACAGCGCATTATACTTAAACACAGTTATAGGGAGTGTAACATAAAACATTCAAGTGAAAGCAAGAAAAAAATGTACCCGCCAACGATGACTTTGACTAAATGCTGCCGACAAAATGGCAGCTGTTGCTGAGCCACACACAATACTTGCTTAAGTAGGTTTACCAGATAAGACGGCATCCACGAAAGCAAAAAGTATTCAACAGAAACTACTTAAATAAGTAAATAAAGTTGGAAATAAATAGAAAAAAAGAAAACAACAACAACAAAAATTATTATAACAAAAGCTCAAAACAAATATAAATTATAAGTAGATGGGTGGAGAAAAAATCAAATCAAAAAAGTCAAAAGAAAAAAAGAAATGAAAATGTTATAGTCGGTCAAGCCCAACCATTTAATACCACACATCATTATATGCAGAGGGGTTCTAAAAATGATCCGATCACGACTTCATTTGGCGCAGGTACCTATTTAGTTAAATAACTATTCTCCACCAAATTTTGTCAAGCAGTTTTAAGAATTGAAGTTTTTTACCATAAAAAGACTTTCATTATTAAAGAACCTTATAGGGGAGGGGCTCTAAAAATAGTCAGATTCGCTTCATTTTCAATAGAAGTCCCCTTTGAAACAAATGTAATTGAAATATCTCAAAAAATGCGATCTGTAGCTTGTGCACACGTTTACATGTACAGACATACGGACAGATGGACATGGTCGACATCAATTCAGATATTGGTTCGGAATCGATCGGTATAATTGAAGGTGGGTGTGGCATTTGACGTTTAGGAGTTACCAACATCCGTACACACTTAATACACCCTTTGCCACCACTGGTGCAGGATGTAAAAGGACAAAATTTAAAACGTGTGTAGAATTTAACTTATTTATAAACTAATTGATGTAATGGTTGGGTTAATTATATCGTAAAATATTTATTTACCAAATCAAATTTCCCAGCAGCACGACTGTGTGTATGCGAGTCAAATAATGACGTGTACCTGTCAATGTTAAGTGCACATATTTGTGGAGCCGCTAATTCAAGCAGACATTCACTGCACTCGCACATGTCGCGAATATTGAAACATAACAACAACACAATTTTAATCAAATAATAAGCTAAGCAAACATACCAACAGACACAAATATACGCACGCATACGCAACACACACACATTTAAGCAATTACCATAAACTCCCACCCCAAGCGAATAACACTAATGAACAAGAGCACAGCACAGCACCAGTTCCCGTTACCCAGCACCAGCTATCAGCAACAGTACAACACACTATACGGGTTGATATCTGTGCCGGTGTAATATTCATTTTTTTGCATTCGTGCAGGCTGCCTGATGCTGTCAATCAGTAAACTCTATATTTAAATACAAGCACGCATATATGTGTGTGGGTGTGTGTGAGTGCGTGTATAAAATATTTGCATATGTGGCTAAAATTCAAATGCCACACATTGTCAATCAAATGAAAGACCACACACACGCACACACACACACCATACATATACTACAATGCAGAGTATCTGGGGTATAAACTATTTTAAATGGATGCCTACATATACAGCACACATCACACATCACACACGTACACACACATAAGCAAAGATAGTTTAATTCATGAAACAAAAGCAACAGGATATCAACATACAACCTGCCATTCCGACACAAATGCTGAGACATGCTGGGGACTATAAATTGTTATTATATTTAGCATGTGCGTGCGTGTATGTGTGTGGATAGGTTTTTGTATATTTACGTATGATAAAAGACTAAAATTTGTTATTGCAGCAACCAACCATATTGTAATTTATAAAAGGCTATCCAACATGTACAACATGCCCGTCGTAACGTACAAAATGCCAGACAGTTAGACAAATACGCAAATAACACTCACACGCACACACAAACCACAGTCACATACGTTCCACATATATGATGCATTTAAAAAGTATGTGTATTTAAGTTTATAGTGGAGAACAATTGTGGTCACTGCGACAACTTCACCACGTCAAGGTAGAACAAGTGAAAGTATTTGAGACGATTCTAACCAATCATTTAGTACCATACACTTCACATAAGATAGATAGATATACTAAGTTTGTCATTTCACTTGCAACACCCAGAAGGAGGTGCCAAAGACCCCATAAAGTAAGTATTGTTCAACATTAAAAATATAGTCGATCTAGACATGTATGTCCGTGTATCTGTTTATTTTTGTAATTCTTATGGTCGAAAATTGAAAAGATATTGAGATGAAATTTTATACAAATTTATATTTTTGGCTTCTGCACGCTATTTAAAAAGGGCCAAAACCAAAGTATTAAAATTTAAAATTATTTTAATATATGGTTTTATTTGGGGAGGGATTCTAAAAATAGCCTGATCAGGTCCAATTTTAATAATGCCTGTGGTCTTAGCCTAAGAGAGAACCCTGCGCCAAATTTAATCAAAAAGAACCTGTAGGTGGATTAATTTACATAATACCGCATATGGGCGTGCCAGATGCCCGAAATTTTCACATCGGATTCTTTACAAGAAATTTGTAATTTGAAATTTGCACTTGTATATTTTTTGGACATATAAGACAGCGCCTCTTTTTGTGATAACGTTGAAGGAGCTTAATATTAGTATATGTTCCGAATCTTAACTTCGTAGCTTAATTTCTGTGACTGATAAATAGATTTTTGTCTATATTGGGAGTATGGCTCTCAACCGATTTTTCCCAATATATTATATATAGCAGCCTACATACAGAATCGTTTGTACAATGTACAAAAGCTTAAGTTCAATACCTTAACATATATGGTCATCAGCATTCCAACAGACGGCCATAACTACAATAAATCGATGTATAATTTCATGTGGAGCTAGAAAATATATATTTTGTGATGTTTCTGTTTACGTGTTACATATGTTTTGATGAAATGGATATACCTTCAAGCTCAAGATGGATAAAGGTTTCGATCAAGTGTCCGACAAAAGTTTTTCTGCTAAATTCCATGATTCATAAAGACTAATAAATAAAGAACAAATTATGTATTTATCCAACTCCTTCAGCATTCAACATTTTTAGTACGAATGCGTGCGGAAGGAACAATACTTTCAGTTCTTCTTGCTGATGCTGATGTTAAATGATGCCTCAATTTCCACAGTTGGATTATGCGAAATAGAATCATAGTTACGCCCACACCTTCCCACATTTCATTTATTATACAATAATTATATAAATTTCTTGGTAAGTGATAAAAATAAACAAGTATGCAGGTACACTGTTATATGAGTGCAAAGTTAAGGCATGTTTCGTTGCTCTGCACGCACTCTACATATATGGACGAAAATCTATCTTTACACAAATTTAAAGGTACGTGTTGAATATCTTAAGAGCCACAGAAGCAAGACCCTTAGTAAGCAACTGTTACAACATTTTAAAATTGAACACCACAGACAACAAAACAATACAACCAAGAAGCACAAAATGCAGCAAAAACTATTGCCATAGCAAACAAAGTTAGCAAACATTTCCTTAGGTTATTAAATGTCTTTTTTATCACATGTTTTGTTGCTATTCTCAACATTGATTTTGTTGTTGTTGGTGTTGTTATTATTGTCATTATTACTTGTTTCTATCAATCTTCAATATATGGCTAGTTAAAAATTAAACAAGTAGTTACATCTCACAGATCGAAAAGGAGTAGAAGGAAAAAAAGTAATGAAGTGTAAAAGAAGGAAATGCGCAAAATATTCTGTCCATCTTGTTATGATACTGTTGCAGAATTTTTTCATCTCCTTTCATTATTATTCTTGGATTCTTCTTTTCCGATTACTTTGATTTTCTTGGTTTTTATCTTTCGATAAAATCTATTTTTTTTTTAATATTTTCATTTTTTCATTAACCAATAAAAGCTTTCTAAAAAAATTTGATAAAGTCACATAAATTAGTTATAGAACAATAAATGCAGTCCTTGATACCCTGCGTGTATTGAAAGGGTATTGTCTAGTATTATCTACTGACAGACAGGTTTCAAAATCGTTTGGAAGATAGAGCAACAAGCAGTGGAGGTGGTGGCCCGCATTTCTAAATTTATCGAAATCGTTTAATAGTCATGCCCACAACTTAAACTGCAATGTTGAAATTTGATTCAATTTATATTGAATTCATCTGTCAACCTGCCGTGGGCGGGATCAAATGCCCCGCCCATAATAAAGATTCTCAGCTAAATTTTGGATAGATTATTATTAGATTATTAAATTGGGTGAATTTGGTCAATTGCCACGCCCAAAATCGACAAAAAAACCTTTTTTGTGCAGAATCCAACATGCAAGTAGATGCAATTTAAAAACACTCTTAAAAAGCATAATCAAGTATATGCCACGCCCACTAATTATTTATAGAGCGTAAAGGTATTTAAAAGTTGGCTTAAACCAAATTTAATTTTTTCCTTGTTTTCCAGGAAACTGAACATCAGAACATCTGCCATTATGACCGATTCTCGAATACACACCTTTCCACAATATTGCTCGTATAGCATAAATATTACATAAATATATAGATTAAAATATGTTTGAAGGGGAAAAATGAATTGCATATAATGTACGTAGCATATAAATCATACGATATGCTGTTTGCACTTATCACAGGTAAGCAGAGAAATGGTTAAAAATTAAATTTTTATTCCAAAATATTTATGTGCAAAATTGTATGTTAAGGAAATAACAAGAACAACACTAAACCAGTGACAACAACAACAGCATTACATAACACAGAGGATGACCACGATATGGACAAGCCACTAACTAACACAGCTACACATCTACACATCTACATCTATGCTATAATACGAATGAGCGCCCATGTGTATGTGGAAGACAACACACGACCAGATAGACAGCCTGGCAACAAATCAACTCAGCATAGAGCCGTTAAAGTGTACTACCTACTACTTCACTTACTAATACTAGTATATGCAGATGTATGTGCACACCGTTGGTCAGACATTAACATATCAACAGTGTCTCTGTGTCTCCGCGCAGCCCTACTGTTTACTTACACAAGGCCAACAATACCGTCGTCACACGCGGACCATACGTGATCACATATCCACCATTAAGCATTTATGAATGCATACAACAGGGCGACTATTTGCTTGTGTGTGTGTACGTGTGTATGTGTCCATGTAATTGAATTTTGTCCACATACGTGGTCACAGTCATGTAAAAAGCATCACTTATGCAAATCTAAATGAAAATGTTGCCAAAAAATGTTAAACGGGGGAAAGAAAAAGAAAAATATTTTTACATATAATACACAGAAAAAATAGACGCACACACTCGCATACATATAATGTGTGTTTGTAAATTGTGCGATTCTCTAAATTGTCCTCATGCTATTGTTGTTGTTGTTGTTGTTGTTGCTATTTTATAATTTTGTAAATAACTGTTTTAAATTGTTTGCTGGTTTCATACGCACACACGTACCCACACATACACGTTCATACTAAAACTTGCAAACATAAGTCCAAAAATGTATTTTTTCCTGTTACCAAAACAGAAAAAAAAAATAAAAATACAAATAAAAAATCCTACCGGACGAAAAAGAAAACAAACACCACGCAAAATAACAATTTCCGTATACATGCCTACCACCAGCATAATATGCATGTAAATATACTATATGCACGCAGGGAGGGGGTTAGCATAAAACATGAATTGAAAAAATTGTTAGAATGAAGAATAAGAAGCGGCACAAGGACACACAAAACCTAATAACTAACCAAACTCATTTTACATTTTCGTTTGGGTTTGCATCCGCATCTATGCCTGTGTGTATATATGCGTATGTGTGTGTGTGAATGTGCATGTATATGATATGCAAAAAATTATATTTTTATATAAAATTTCCCTTTTGTTATCGCTTAACAGGCGGTTGCGGTTCACAACCGAAATAGCTTTTACACACATAGGCACGACAACAACAACAACAACAATGAAAGTTACACATTTAACGAAAAAGCAAAACCATAAATTGCCCCACAAGGCCACAATGCCATAACCATCATCATAACCCTCTTGGGCCACGTTTTCTGTCCCTCTGTCTGTCCGTCGGCTTGCCCTCTTTGTCTATCCCTAATAGAATAAATATCTCCATCTCTAATAGTAAAAAATCGTTGTTGTTGTTTTTTATTTCAATCACACAGACTAGAGGTGAACAATTATAACTTTACATCTTCTATTTTATGTACAAATGCAGAGATAAGGACGCAAAATTATAAAAGTGACTTAGGACCAATTTCCAAAAATTGTCGAAATTTGAAAATTTATGAAATTTTATTCAAGTCCATTGAAATAGCTACATCGGTGTATTTAAAAAAGTTTCATATGGAAACCTATCGTTGAGGAAAGCTCGCTATAAATGCAAAGATTATTTTCCCTTGCACTAGTAGTGACAAAAGGTATTAAATTTGTGTGTATGTGTTTAACAACTAAAGGGCAAGTGCTATATCCATCTTATATTTATACCGATAGATCCAGAATCACTTGCTGAATCGATTTTGCCATGTCCGTCTGTATGTCCACGTAAATTTGTACGTGAGGTACAAATCGCATTTATTGAAGTATTTCGAAAAAATTTGAAACAAAGGTATATATATAAATGTGTGTGTGTGTGTAATAATAATTTAATATTTTGGTAAAGTATAGTTAACTGGCTTAATTAATGATTATGTAAAATTTGGACTTGATTGGAACCCCTTTGAATATAATGATATTTAACAAAGTGACTTATGCCATGTTAAACTATTTGTAGTGTTGTAGGGTATACTATAATTATAACATTTTTATTCATTTTTATTAGTTAGTGTTAAGTAAATATTATATTATAATATATTATCTTTTTTGTAAGCTTTTGTCTTGATTATAATTTTTACTCATTAAATATACTAATTAATTAAACTAATTAAAGACAAAGTGTAAATGAACAACTTAATAATTATATTATATAATTTATTTTAATAATATTAAATTCAATCTGATATAAATTGAAAAATTGTTTCGCTGTAAATTTCATAGAATTACTGTGCATTTTACTTTAACAGCCCTGTCTTACTCGATAAGCTAATATCGTAATAAGTAAATTTTTGTACTTTCCTCTTGCACATCTTTCGCATTAAGAATAAGAAAAACATATCAGTAAAAACAAAGCAAGTGACAAATGTTCTTGTACATTGTTGTTTACAAAAGTTATAAGTTTATGTACTAAAAAAAATTAAAGTGAAATAACTACATTTACAATCTTTGGAGAAGACAGAATCATTGTTTAAATAAATTAGTGACTTGTTGTTGTGGCGTCCCTTCGTGTTTGTTTATTTTGCTATTGTGTGTCTAAGACAGAATCGAAAGAATCACAAAAAAAAAATGCGAACATTTTCCTCTAATTATTCACTTTGATTGTGTAAAAGTAAAATTTATGTCGAATAATTTGATAAATTGTAATCGGTTTAGCAACTACGAGGTTACATAGCTAAACGAATATGAATGCTAAAGAGATATTAACGAAGGCGGTACAATGTGATCAGCATGGCCAAATTTTCGAGGCACAAAATCATTATCAAGACGGCATTCAAA
This sequence comes from Ornithomya chloropus, assembly GCA_963971445.1. Lineage (NCBI taxonomy): Eukaryota > Metazoa > Arthropoda > Insecta > Diptera > Hippoboscidae > Ornithomya > Ornithomya chloropus. Next base: position 13,046,831 of record OZ020532.1, on the reverse strand, counting down.
TACTAATGAATTTAGTAAATGGTAAGTGAAATAAGTTTGAAACCATCGAACCTCTATTAATGAGCATGCGATTAGATGAAAGTGACAAATCGAAAAAGAAAGTTTACTACGAACGCATAAGCGAATATATTAATAGGGCTGAACAAATCAAAGAACGTATACGTAAACACACGACCGAAGGTGAATTGCTAGCCAACATACCAATAGATGATAACACTACAGGTAACAGCTATCGCACCCTGTTTGGCAAGTACTTAGATCACGATATCAAAGAGGTGCTTATTGAGGAGCCTTATCTCTTTGAAAGACACCACGTAAGCTTCTAAAATCAGTTATTTATTTAAAAAAATATTAAGATGAGAATCAGTTTCAGAATTTGATTACATTTTTGGAATTGTTAGTTAAGAATTCTAAAAATCTAAAATATGTTCGTTTAGTAACTAAGACAGATGTTAGAAATCCTGAAGCACAATTAAGTGTGCTGGAGAATATTAAGAGTGATGTGGAGGGACGCGGAATAACATTGAGTATTAAATTCGAAGACACCCTGCATGATCGCAAAATTGTGTGAGTTAGTGCTTATAATAATGAAAACAAGTAAAGAAGCTGCGTTTGGGTTAAGCCAAATCTGAAACACCCTTCACATACGCGGGTGCCTCATTATGCCTTCTATGCCTATAGATAATGTTACACGTCGGATTATAAGCTTAATAAGATGTCGATCTACACTTGTCCGTCTGTTGTTTGAACGCTCACGTTTGTAAATTTTAACAACACCCATCTTTATTCATAACGATCACCTTAGAATCAATATCGATTTAATCATGTTCCTCTCTCCGTAAAATATCTTGTAATCAATCTATACATCACAATAATTAATCATTTTTAAAAAAATTTGTCACAGGAATTTTCTTTCAGCTAAAAGCGATCACTATAGAAAATGGACCTGATCGGTCAATTTTTAGGGCACCCCCCATATAAAACTATATTTTAAAATAATACCTGATATGACAAAAATTCGAAATTATGAATATTTTTTGACAAGAATTCACCGTTCCAAAATTGCACCCTAATAAACCATATTTAGAACCGCTTTCCATGTAGCGCTTTCTTGTCTTTCTTTCTATCACTTGTTTGTTTCATTTCTATTAATATTGCCGTTTCTCTATTTCCTAGTTTAGGTAATGGTATAATAATCAAAATTGGACGTGGCCTTCATTATTTCAAGGCCATAAACTCTTTTTATTCGTTAGGTGTGTGCGATTATGATTTTCGGAAGTGTTGGCAAACGGAAGTGGATATATGGCGCACCAAAAAATTCATCTGATATAAAGCAATTCCACGTAACGCCCCTTTCATTTGTGCCAATTTATGAAACTTGATGTAAATAAAATTTAATAAATTTTGCAACTTTTTGTATCAATAAACCAATATTGTCCTTAAATTATTGCATTTTATTATTTTAGGGGTGGTTTTTACAAATCGAACAAACAAACAAACAAACAAGAGTAGAAACTGTACACAATGCTGAGTGAAATGGGTTTTGAAGTGCGGAATAGATTATAATGTCAATGAAATTAAATTTTATAAAACAAGTTGGAGGACCATAAAAGCGAAATGAAAGAAACTAACAAACAAGTCGAACGCAGAGAACTCACTAAACGGATAAGGGCTGCTGTTAGCTTACTCAGTACAATACTATTGCAAATATGGTTTCTTTGCTCGAGTGAGAGGGTAAGAACAGTAGAGAACAATGGCCCACAGCTAGCGATGCGTAGTGTGAGAAAAAGTTGTGTCTTTTATGGCCAAACAGTAAATCGTTAAAAATTATTTGAAAATGTCAGCAATTGTTGTAGCACATGTAGAATCCCTCATACACACACGCACATGGCATCCATACATCAGCTAAACTAGGCCTTCAACCATTTTTTACAGCATGATACACATAAATGTCTCATACTTTGTGGACGCTGGTGTACTGTAGTTTTTGTAATTCCTTCAAAGAGACTGATGGACGTATCGTTGTGTTAGCAGGGCATTGATATTGTTCTGGCCAAAAGGCCAATTAACAATTCCGGTAGCCAATATAAATCGTCATAATAAAATATCAACACGCCCATGCACACACAAATATTGTATTATAGGGGCATACAGGAGCGCATACATATGTGAGGGAATAAGAATTATAGCATCACTATCACCGCATACAGACAAACAATTTTCTGCCAACAAAGGAATTGTTAAAAAATATATATATTTATATATAAAACATAACAACAACTACCATATACAAGTGAGTACACATGGCGGCGTCCACTTGCTGACCATAAATGTTGATTATAAATATTAAGAGTCGTTCGTTGCACATAAAAAACAACGCAACACATATAAAACGGGAAATGTAATGAAATGGAATGGAATGAAAACAACCAAACAAACAACGACACACAACACAAGCCCAATACACAAAACAGAAATTAAAGTAATAAAATATACACATAAAAATTCATATTTTTTGTCTTTGCCTTTGTTTTTGCTTTTTGCTTTTTATGAATTTAAATAAGTTTTTTTTACGAATCGTACACACATTTATAAATCTATATACAGTTAATAGTTTATTTATCTGTAACACTTTCGTTTCAATGGTTTATGATTTTGATTATTTTAACACAAATAGATTCATGAAAAAAAATTAATTAACTTTTACCAAAAAAAAAATTGCTTTAAAGTTTAAACGACTTGCGGGAATTGAAATAATGTGAGTTTTTTTCATAAAAGAGAGAGTGAGACTTATCTAAACCATAACACAACCTCCAGAATGTTCAAATCAATTAAAAATAATAACGGATTTTACAATAAAATATCAATTACTAATACGAGCAGTTTGGAAAAAAGAAACTTGCATCACTTTCATTCACAACGGTTCACATACAGATTCAGATGAGACGATTCATATGGAGCTCAAGTGAACAAATAAAAATAAACTAAACTTTGGCTTAGTGCACATCTATATATAAAATATGGGCGTGGCAGTTGCTTAATTAAACTCTTACATACTAAATTGTATCAACGTACAAATCGGATTCTGGACAAGAAAGATTTTTTGTGAATTATAGGCGTGTCTGTTGTCCGATTCCGCCCCTTTTTCACACATCAATGGACTTAACATAAATAGTCGAATTTTAACTTCGTAGTTCATTTTTTTTTTATCTAATAAAAAGATTTTTATCGCCAGTACGCGTGGCTATTCTTTATGCGGATGATCTTCTACGTAATTGCCAATTCCATTTTAGGTATTGAAAAAAAAAATAGTAAAAATAGTTCCTTTTCAGTTTTATTTACAGTTGTAGGCGTGTCATATTGCCCAGTTTCAATACCACCAATATTTGTGTTAAATTTGAAATCGATACCACACTTTTTAAACCCAGAGAATGATTATTATAGACATACTCTCAGGCGGACAGACATACGTAGCGAATTCGATGCAGCTTTTTAAGCTATTCTATAAGATAGGACGTCTAAAGCATGCTTCTTAATATTGCAAACGATTTGAGAATAATGAGCCAACGACTTCATCGTGGTAACTATAATACTATAACCGGCTCTACCCTACCATCAAATACCCTATACCAATGATTCCACAATTGATATTATAATTAATTGAGTTGTAACAGTTGATGCGAGTCCCTGTCGCAAAAAAGTCACTTCACGAAAAGGTGGAAAGTGGTAAAAATGATTCGATCGGGTTTAAATTTGGCACATTAAACAATTCTTCAGTGTATTTTATTAAAGGATTCAAAAAAGTGGACATTTTTAAAAAAATGTATTTATATAAAAAGAGGTCCTAAAAATGTACCGATGAGGTGGTGGCTCGGAAGATATCACTGTGTCAAATTTAATCAATATATATATAAAATTACGACCTATAAGATATACAAGGACAAATATAGGGACATTTTGATTCGATCTAATCAAACGTTTGTCTGGCATTGACTGTTTAGAAATTACAAACCTTCGTCCACATTAATCAAGACGACAAAATAACAACAATGTGTAAAAAACTTTCAACTCCAAAAGTCAATTTTCATCATTAAATAAAAAATGCATTGCTTTCCCGGAATTAACCTGCATTATGAGTCCTTTAAGGATTGCACAGGTAATAAAACTGATTGCAGATTGTTACAGACTTTTGAGGGGGAGAATGGTGGGCCGACCGTACGCAGAGAAATGTGGTTCAATTGACCAGTAAATAATAGTCAGTTATGTTATGCTGTCTTTGCATATATGCGTAAAATCATTGCTTTGGCCTTTGTGTGCAATATTGTATTGTATGCATTGCAGGTGGTCGGAAGCTGTGGCTGATTACCACCGCGTATGACATCATTTCATGTGCCTACGTTAATGCTACTGGTACGGGTGCGGGTGCTGGTGCTGCCGGTGCTGCTCCTGCTGCATAACACTGACAAAGTCATTAATTTTTTAAATGTTCAACAAAGAATTGTAATTGTTGAGCCAGATAAAACGAAGGAAGAAGCTAAAAGAACATACGTGAGAATGAAAGAGAGATGTGGGTGAAATTATTGTTTTCTTTTTTTATGTCAGGATTAAATTGTTGCAGTAGCCTGTGCCAGGAACCAACACATTTATATTCTATCAGCCTGCCTGCCTGTTTGCCGTTTGGCCCGCTTTAGTGTCTCTGCCCCCATACCAGCTTAAGCACAGCAGTTGTGTTCGTGGCGGTGGTGTGTGTGAATAAGAATTAACGAAAATTGAAAATAAATTTGTGTTGTTGGCGACAATTTTTTAATACGTTCTTCTTCTGCGCTCCGTTTTTCTTTATTCATGCCTGCCTTCATTTTGGCATTGGTTACCATTACCGTACCATGGCGTTCGTTATTCGCACGTAATTCTCAATCAGTTTTTTTTCTTTATCTCTTCTGTACTCACCCTCCTCCCTCTACCCCCCCTCTAGCAGGCTCTTTATGGAATTTTTATTGGACCGTATTGAATTGAATATTGAATATAAAGTGTAAGAATGATTGCGTAAGATAAATGATAGCACAGGTGGGGGGTAGGAGTGCATAAAATCTCCAGCTGTGTGGGAATCTCTGTGTTGGCACTCAGTGAGAGGGCTTACAGAAGCGTTGTAAACCGACTGGAAAACCGTAACAACGTGAGAAAAAGCGGTTGTGAAAATATTTTTATAATTTTATTTAAAACGAATCATGGAAGCACTTTTTCCTTGGCGTTAAAAGCGATAATTGAAAAATTTAATATTTCGAGATTATTATTAATTTTTTTTCTTAGCACTTACAACTATTTGGGAATAGTTTTGATTGCATTGGAAGAATAAAGAATAAAGAGTATTTTTTTAAAGACCCATCAAATTAGCAGCAAGCATAACCGAGTATGTTTGAAATAATATACAGTATAGGTCCGCCTTGGATATGAATATTCTCCTTTAAATTTTATATACACAGCCGGGTATGTTGATTGTTAGGATGTGTGATAAAATCTGGTTGACGCTTTGCGGGTTAAGAATGAACATTAGTTGGATATTAACTTTCTTATTCAAACTTTAAACAAATATTTCGGTTTCTTAATTAAAAGAAGCTTCCTGATGTTATAATAAGGGGACTGCCAGACATCAGACATAAATATAAAGAGAGATTCAATCACGGTAACTGACAGTTTAAATCATCTTCAAATAATAATTAGTTTGTTGGACATTCCGATTTATTTATTGTATATATGGACCGCAACAATGGTAATCATTTATAATCAACTTAACATACTTTTCTCTTCTTATGTCCCATAACATATTACGGTATTGAATGTGCTTGTAAGAAATATCGCGTGTGTATAAGTAAAAGTAAACTCGAACTCGTTATTTTATGATCGAGAACTCGTTGTCTTTGTTGTTTGTGGTGTAGAATAAACAGCGGGTGGGTGTTGGTAACTGAGATAAACTGTAATAATGCTATCTGGTTGTAGGTACGGTGTGGTACCACTTGTGTAGCTGTGGCTGGTGTAGTGGTGCAGTTCAATGCCACTTTATACAAACTTATGTACGTACGTCCATATATTATAAATACACATGAAATGTTACACCTCCATTCAAGCTACTACTTGCCATATAAATATATATATATATTGGTGTGAGTGTGTGTTGGTGAGTGTGGATTTGTGTGTTCTTTGGCTGCTGCCTGCTGTTAGTTTGTTGTGCAAGGCTTTACGACAGTTTCGATCTCTGTCAAAGATTTATGGTAGTTGTAGTATACTTGGCACAAGGCACCTAGTCATCTTAGTGTTGCCAGTATTCCTCCTTAAGTGTGCTTTTCTATTTCAACATTACAGCTTTTCTCTCTCTATCTCTCTTTATATTGTACTCGCTTCCTTAGGTTGCACTCCTTGCATTATGCATGTTCACACGTTTAATTTCATTGCAAAAGATATGCGATAATAAGTGTCGTCAATACATATACATTCGAGCTGGTAAATTGTGTGACCATCATCATCGATGTCGTTGTCGTTGTCGTCGTAGTCGTAGTAGCAGTCTCACTTTTAAGCGCAATTCATATTCCGCTGTCTTTTCTTTATTTGGCCAAAAACTGCACAATGGTTATAAAATCTTAAGATGTCTTTACTCTCCTCTTCCATTTTTATATATCGTTCGGTTATGCTTCTGTTAACCACAAAGTTTATGCTCCTTAGAATATACGGCATGGTACGCACATATGTGTCACCCATGTGTGCTAATACTAACTAATGGCTGATTACAACTGAATACAATTCAATATAAATGCATGTGTGTACAGGTGTGTGCATGTGAAAATAATCATAATTCTATGTGGGTGGTAGCCATTCATACAAGATACAGGTGTTAAATAGTTCTATTCAGTGGCACAAAGCCAGCCAACATCTAACCAAACGAACGAAAAGTTTTCTTAAAAGAATCTAGAAATTTTTCTGCTTAATCCGATTGAGAAATTCGGCTCAAGGTTATTTAAAATTTAATATCAAGTCAATATAATAATATACGAGTGGGTGAGAAGCTAATTTATATAACTCCATGCACCAAGCTCCAAGACTCAGATTTTGATGCTGATAAAGGAGACCATGTGTATACTTTGGCCGTTGCAAATGTAGTGACAAACTAAGCATACCCTCCCTCCTTCAACATAAAAAGGACGACTAAATGCTTAAGAACTCCCTACCGCATCCAGCTTCTAATGCATTCACGGCATTAAACGCACCCGTGCTTGGTTTTCGATTCATTTATTATTTTACAAATTTCAAAGTATATCGCAAGTGGGTGTGTATGTATCTAATTTCTATTATTTTTTCTTAGCTTCCTCTTCTTTCGGCAATCGGAATGCATACGTTTTTACACTGTCGTGAGGCATATCCGGTCGAAATATTTGTACATCATTTTCATCTTTATAGTCCTTATAGTACAGGGTGTTTACAACGTCCCAACCTAGACGTTCACAAATCTTTGCTGAATAATAGCTGGTGCAATCCACAGTGATTAATTCATATTTCTGACATGGAGCCAATTTTACAAGCTCCGTCATCAGAAGAGTGCCCAAATTTTTACCACGCATTTCTTTATCAACACTCAAGGCATGAATGTGGAGGACGTTCTTCACGTTGTAACGTTTAAATATGTCGGTGTCACGTTCAATGCAAGCGATAAGCTGTAGAATTTGACCCCATTTGGTGGGACCGGCTTGACGTGCACATTCAAACAAGTAACTGGCTTCTCTAGGTCCCTTGGGCCCCGCCAGGACTACGCCCACTATTTTATCCGCAACGGATTTATGCTTTGCCATTAGACTAGCTCCATGTTTTAAATTTGCTACATTAAATTCTTCATCTTCGATGTCGTGATGATCTTTCGGCTCCAGACCCACCGTTAACGGCTCTTCTTTGTAATAGTGCAGACGTAAAAACTCAAGAACCTGTTTATTATAATCCTTGGGTATAACACTTATTTCAATGTCGCTGGGAATTTGGGATTTGCTGGCAAACTGTCTCCTCTGGAGAAATAATTGATAGGCGATGTTTTGAAATTTACTGAAATCGCCCGATGTGGACTTGAATAATTTTGATCGATGATGTGCCCCCACCACATATTGGCGAATGGAGGAGAAAATATTTCGACTGAATTTGCCTCCGGTAATTTTGAAAAATTTAATTTTTTAAGTTAGTTAACGAAAATGTTTTGTTTTATATTTTTATTTTTTTTTTTATTTTTTATTTTTTCACTTGACATTTAGAGTTGCATTAGAGATAAGGTGTTAAAAATAAGTAAAACAATAAATTTGGCAAAGGACATATCCTTAATATTCTTCTCATCTATATATAATAATTATGGGCGTGGCAAGTATCTTATTACGCTCCCTAACAGTGTATGTAAAACGTATTAACTTACGTTTCAAATTCTGCTCGAAAAAGTATGATCGTAAATTGTTGGCTCGTATGTTATGCAACATACATTAGACAGATGCACGGACACACAAATGAACATATTTTGATGCTAATCAATCATAATGGTGTGGCAAACGAAATGACAAACTCAGTATACTTCTCTTTCTATGTGTAGCGTCTTTATGTGTATTAAAAATTATGATCTATATATAAAAAAATGATCCCTTTTCTCTAAAAATTGTGCAAAACTTCGACACACGTATAGAGTTTAAAAACAAGTAAGAAAACTAAATTTGGCTTAGTCCAAATCTTAAATACCCTCCACCTCCACAATGGTGGGCGTGGAATATATTGCGCCCTCTACTAGTGTACATCTTACATATCAGCATACGAGTCTACTTTTACGTTGAATATGGTTTTTTGTTAATTGTGGGCATGTCTATTTTTCGACCACGCCCATTTTTGGCACGTCAGTCAATGTCAAATTTTAAGTTCACCCGCATTTTTGGCCTATCGATGATGCTAATATTTTTGATGTACATACCAAATTTCAAGTTTATAGCTCACTTTTTTGTGGCAGACAAATAGATTTTTGTCGATTGTGGGCGTTGCTCTTGGCCTATTTTGCCCATTTTAAATAGCGATCTGCATGCAAAGACTAAAGCACCGGTACAAAATTTCAGCTCATTATCTCAAAATTTACGCCCGTAAGATCGTAAATCGACTCAGTTTTTGACGCTGATCAAGATTATATATGCTTTGTAGGGTCTCTGGCGCCTCCTTCTAGGTGTTGCAAACGGAAGAACAAATTGAGTATACCCACATCACTGAGGTGGAGGGTATAATAATTTAAATATTGAATGTGTTAATCTTATCCATTATCTACTACAGTCTAAACGCAAACGTTTTTACAGAATCGTGGGGTGGCGAAGGCTGAAATTCGCATTGGCCCAACTCGTTCTTATACTCTTTATACATCAGAGTATTGACACATTCCCATCCGAGACGCTCACATATACGAGCTGAATAAACGCTGGTGCAGTCCATTGTTATTAGTTCATAATTTAAGTCTTCTGCTAATTGCACCAAAGCTGTCATAAGAAGACTGCCCAAGTTTTGGCCACGCATATTCACAGCTACACTTAAGACATGGGCATGCAAAACTCTAGTTACCTTGTACTTTTCAAACACATTAGCAGAGCGTTCCACGGTAGCCAGTATTCTGAGTATACGTCCCCATTTTTTGTTAGCGAGATGATTAGCTTCTGCAAATAATTTATCAGCTTCATTGGCACTTTTCGGACCAGCCAACACCAAAGCCATTATTTTACCGGCAATCATTAATTTTAAGCAAGTGCCATGTTGAATATTGGACACATTAAATTGTTCATCTTCATTGTCGTGTTGATCTCTGGGTTCTAGGCCTTCAGTTAATGGCTCTTCTAAATAATAATGTTGCCGCATAAATTGCAGAACCTCCTCACTATCTTCGACTTTAATTTGTTGTATTTCAAAATTATCCATTAAATTAAGAAGTGACCAGTCACTGCGCATTGATGATAAGCAAGTGAAAAGCGAGTATTCACCAAGGGCAGCAGGATGATGATAATAATATAAATAAATAAGGAATGGATAACGTCTAGTAGAATTTAAATTTTACTTGTTCGTCTTGTTTATTTTTAGAAAACATTTCATAGTTCACACGGCTCTATCATTCAGCTGATGGTTTTTTTTTATGTACGAAACATATGGATAAACAAATATTCCAAAAACTACTGAGGTGCCCTCTAGATAATAATAATAATAAGAATAATAACTTTAGGGACATTTTGTCCATACGTCCATAAGTGATGAATGGGTCTAGCAAACAATATATAGGTTCAAAATTTTCCACTGGTTGACCACGCCTATTCGTAAGTGGATGTAATATTTCATTTAACTATATTATTATTTAACTATGGATGTGCCTTTGATAAAATACGTAAAGCAGTATATTTTGTCCTTACGTCCATCAATTGATAAATGGGGCTAGTAGACAAAATATGGGTCTGATCGGTGCAAAACTGTACAAGTCTATATTTTATGCTCTAGTATTTTGTCTATCTCTGCACCGTCGATTGAAGAAAAATCATCAAAAACAGAAAGTTTCATCCAGGTGGCCTAGTGTTATTATCATTGCCATTTGAATATGATAAATAATCAACAGAATAATAAAATTAATAACTATCGCTTTCAGTGCTATCGTCCTGATAATATCTCCTTTTAGTCATTTGGTTGTGTTTGCAAAGTTTTCGGCACATCCTTACAATCTTCATTTCAATAAATTGATTAAACTAACGGATGGGCCTGCCATCATAAAAGGTTTCATCTTAACACTTTCCATTACAAATTATAGAGTCGACCAACTTTATAATCTGTCTGAGTGTGAATCGTGCGTGTTTTACATTTCATTTGTGTGTGTGTGTGTGTGTGTGCGAGTGTGAGTTGATGGGAAAAATGCAATCCATATATTATATTTTATTACAATAATTGTTGTTGTTTTGTGCCCATTTCATCATATAAACGATAATAATTTTCTCTTAAAATGAACAAACACAACAAGAACAAGAACATTAACAACAACATTGTACACACGGGCATGCAAGTGCAAGTGTATGGGATGACGATAATGGTGATGGTGTTGATGATGATATGTGTATGTAATCCTTTTATAAACTATTTAACATTTTAATATTCGATGAAAACATACGCGCATACACATATACACGAACACGTACACATACACATATGCATACGCTGGTACAGTGAATTGATGTGTAAATACTGCACGTCTGCAATCAATATTTTGAATAACAGACAAGCGTTGCTTACATAGTTATGTCTGTGTGTGTGTGTGTGTATGCGTACTACGTGAATGTGTATAATTTAATGTGAATTTATTTGCCTTTGTGGTTGCTATTGTCTGATTGTATGCGTTTACACACACGCGCACACATATACACTTTCTACATTTCCATGTGTACTCAACTGTGGAAATGAATGAATTTTGCATGCAACAGACTTCTCTGCAGTGCAGTGGCTGCTGTCAATCTGTCATTGTGTTTAAACACCAGCATACATAATTATCTATATATGTGTGTGCACTGTACTACCTACTAATATATTTACATACGCACCATTTGAATAAGATTCAATCAGTTTTAGTACATACATATATAATGTATTTATTACATGCGTACCTAGTGGTCGAATGAATATAGAAGGGTTTGTATTCCGTGTGCCACTTCTAGTAGATGGAAAAGGCTTTAAAAATGTTTATGTGTGTTTTTATCAGCGACCACAATCAACCAAGTCCATGTTTGTGTTGATCGAAAAATTCGGATATTGAGCTGAAGTGTGGCACCAATGTTCTTATTGTGGATTATTTGTGTAGTACTTTGTCACAGATATTCATAACATGGGCCCCATAAATCACATACTTTTCATAAGATTCTGTTGAACAGCACACCAAACGTTAAATTAAATTTCATTTTTTTACACCCTCCATCACATATATATGTGGGTTTATATCATTTTGTCAAAATGCATGCAATGCCAAAAACCCACAAAGTATATATATTCTGAATCAGCACCCAATTTAGCGATTTAGCGATTTAGCTATGTCTGTCTGTCCGAATGTGTGTGTAATATATCTTAGTTATAAAAATTGAGATATCTATGCTAAACTTGGCAGAACCAGAATGATGAACGAGGGACCTTACAAACAGCAACGACTACAGTTACTTGGGAACCCTAAGCGGTTAAAATTTTCGCAGCCCATTATCTAAAGCAAACAATTTGCGGAATAATTAAAAGTTCTTTGAAATCTTAAAGCCTTTAGAATTAGGAACACAATGGAATCACTTATTCCGTTAAACCATTAAACTTGACACTGCCTACAAAGTACATTCTCGATCAGCAGTTTGAGTTATTTGAGTTTGAGCTGCTTGAATTGAGTAAAATTGGTCAAGTGCCACGCCCATAAGCAACGAAAATATACCTATGCATCTATTCGCAATTAGTTCCTCCATAGATGTACCAAAAATGGGCGGTGTTGAATAGCAGTAATGCCCACAATTATATTTTAATAAGAGAGCCTAATATGTTGCATATGGGAGGGCAAAATAAGCTCGTACACCCAGAGGAATGTGTCGAATGTATTGTAATTTCTCGATTTAGATTTTTCACTCAATAAATTAAAACATTAGAAAAAATAATTGATTTCGAAATTATAGCAAAAAAGTTAATTCTATTTTAATTATAGTACGCGCACGCACATGCACAAGCATGCATTTTATAATCAACAACTACCGCTCTAATAATGCAGTTAAACTCATTTCTGTTTTCCTTAATTTAATAGTAATTAAAACGAATTGCGGTTATCTACAAGTAGACACACACAAAACTTGTGCAATACTAATGGACATCAAACATTAGACAATGTGCGGCATTAACCGCACTTAGTATAAACATGTTAATTGAAAAGTCCTTCAGTCCTCCAGACAACAGTAATAAAATAGGGATAAAGTTTTCGAGAAGATAAGTCAATGTTGACATACAAGTGGTGTGTACGCATTCGCACACATAAACACCTCAACACATAAGCTCATGTTGGACGAAAAATGTGTAGAATTAGAAGTTTTGCTTGAAAACTATCCAAATAACCAACCATGCCGTATGTTTGTGTATGGGTATGTGTGAAATGGGGAAAAAACATGGAATTGTGCAGCACATCTTGTATTGTTTCAGAAGGTTTTCTGTTTTATTTATTGAGTCAACAGTGATTATAACAACAACAATGCACCAGGGTATGCATGTTATATACTTATATAGGGTGTAATGGCACACAATATACATTTTTCAAAAAAACAACAACAAATAAATAAAAATTCCATAGTTCAAGAGAAATAGATTTCTAAGGTTTACGGTTTATTTCAATAGCATGGCATTGAAATCATTGAAGCTTCTCTCAGGCCACCAAGGAAAATTAATAATTGCAAGGATATACGAGTATATGGAGAGAGATATAGTTTCATTGCATATTATCGATTTACCTTACATGTACCTTCATATTCTTTAGTGGTTGTGTAGTTAACGAAATGATTGTTGTTTCAAATCATTAGAAATGTTGACCCACAGAAATCTTCTACAAGGTGCCACATATTTCATGTGGACTGAGTTTATCAGTAACTATGAAAGTTTTAAAGCCTACCTTTAGGCTTGGTCAAACCAAGCTTATAAGTTGAAGTGGTTAGCCTACCTTTGTGCTTTGTATTGTCGTCCACTCAAACTATCTTTTGAATGTTGATACATTGAAGTTTTGGATACACCAAAGTAGAGTTGTGGTTTAAAAAAAAACCTACTTTTTTCCTTTTTATAAAGTTTTTTAATTTATTTAATAATAATTTAATTTGTATACTGTCACTAAACTTCAATTAAACTTTAGTCTGATGTAAATAAATGTTGAAAAAAATAATAGCCATAACCTTGAATGGTTATTAGTGTGTATGTGTGTGGCTGGCAGGCTTAATGATGATGAAGATAATAATAATAAAACTATGATGAATATTGCGACACTTTAATGATGACTATTATGCAGTGCAGTGAACAGTGAGACTTTTAATCCTTTTAAAAATGAAACGAACAAAAAACAAGTGAAAATGTACATAGTCGGTCATGGCTGACCATTTAATAACCTACCCCACTGTACTAGAATAAGTTTAGTTGTGTCAGTAAACTGGACGCATTGCCATATAAGTCACAACGATATTCTGAAGCGAACAATATAACCTTGGAAGGTTTTCCTAACAATAACCTAGATGGGAGGACTTTAAATTTCATGCTTATCAAGCGTAGACACTTTGACACTTTCTTCTATAAGTTATAAACTTTTCAACAAAATGAATATACCCGCATTTTTCTATGATGATGACTATAAAAATATTATGAAAAAGTTATTTTCCGTTTTAGATCGGCTTAAATAAATCGAATTCATTTATTGCGACCAAACGATAGAGGAGGATTTAATGGTATTAAAATAAATTCACTGGGGTGAGATAATATTTATAATAGATAATAAATGCTAAGATACAACAAGTTATTAATACAGATGAAGCTCGGCAATGTGAAGTAGTTTATGTGGCAATAGTAAATAGGAGACAATTTGTTAGATGGGATACAGATGTAATGGGAATTTTACTAACAATCTGTCTATATCCAAGATATTAATTATTGAACAATTAAGGAGAAAATATTAATCATCATTACTGCCCGATTACAAGCTGATTTAGCCTGTTGTAAAAGAGAATACCCTTCGGTCTTCCGCGTGTCTTTTCCAGTTTCGTAGGGTATTAAACGCTTAGTCCCAGCACGCAACTTCATCCTTATGTGCTGCATTCATCCGAGTCCCGCTCAAACACCATCCTAAATGGAGCATTTTCATCCATATAACCAACATAACCAACCCATCATAAGAGATACATTTTTATGTCATGGAGTATATCAAAAACGGCGTAAAGCTCATACAGATCATAATTCATTTTAAGTCGGAATCTAACGCGAATACATAAAAATAAATTGATACGGATGATACACCCTACTAAAGATCAAGCCACGCCTCCGCACTTTGTATATACATACAAATTTAAAATTTAAGATTTAGTATCAACAAAATTTTGTTTTTATACCTTCCACATAAGATGGAAGGAATACTAAGTTAGTTTTTCATTTGTAACACCCAGAAGGTGACGTCAGAGACTCTACAAGGTACATATATTCTTGATCAGCATCAAAAACTAAGTCGGTCTAGATAAGTATGTCCATGTGTCTGTCTTTTGTAGGCATTCTCACGATCCTAAAGTTTTGAGATAATAAGCTTAAATTTTATACCGACGTTTTTAGTTTTTGTACGCAGATCGCTATTCAGAATGGGCGAAATCGATCCAGAGTCACTTATTCAACGATGTGCCATGTGTGTCTGTTATACGACCACGCCCAAATTCAACAAAAATCATCATGTCTACCATAAAAATGGACACATAACCTTGAAAATTGATAAAACTCGACGTGCAAGCCCATACGTAATGCATACACTACACACAGAGGGCGTAATCATATACTTGCCACGCCCAATATTATACATTTGCAGGGTATTTAAGGTTTCGCCCAAGTCAAATTTAGTTTACGTACTTGTTCTTTTCTAAATCTCTATAAAATGTTCTCTCCCTTGGCCATGGTATGAATGAGACACATGTCATTTTAAAAATAGATGAAAGAATATATTTTATGCCATAGCTCGCTTGTTTAACAACCCTCCCCATGGATAAGAATAAGAATGAATGCGCTTTCATTTGCCAACTGGTTCTCAAGTTAAACATTTCAGCTTAACACTTAAGTTAACGTAATGACATTATACTCACTCGGTACCCCAATGCAAATCATGTTAAAGTTGTTGCTCCTTCTTCGTTTTCTTCGTCTTTTGTTCATGATGACACAATACTGATTTGTTTTCCTTGGAAATTATTATTAGTTTATTTTATTTCCCCACGCAAGATTGCATGCTCTCCGTGCAGTAGAAGGGAAAAAATTCATTTATAAGGGGGTCGTAGTGAAGTGTAATAATCTTTAAAATTAAATTATTCAATTTATTCATATGAATGTGGGACAAAGGATCTATTATTCCTCACCCCCCGTCCCACCCGCTCTGCTTCTTTTCTGTTCTGTTAAAGCTGAAAACTAATTTAAAGTTGCAAGAATCTAAATCAATGCAATTGGTTGTGAAGTGCAAAAAAATAAATAAAGAATTCAATGTCGTCTGGACTCGAATGGAATGTTTCTGTTCTAAGACGTGTGTATTAAACAGATTTCCTTTTGTTTTGCTGTATGTTGGTTCAAGTTATTGGCTACAATACATTTCAATCCCCCTGTTCTCTGTGCTGTTGTTTTTGTTGTCTTTATTTTACATTATCTAAATGACTGTTATCATCACTCTTACCGAATTGCTGCTAGTGCGCCATGTTAGTTGTATATGAGAAAAGAAGAAGGACTCGAGAAAATTGATGTTAACTTGAGTTAAGTATATTTCCCGCTGATTTTATTAACCACTTTATATTCTCAGTTGTTTGCTTTCTTTTACGTTTACTTTAATTTTTTCGTTTTTTCTTCAAAAGAACATCCTGCTACGACAACGACCACGTCGACTTAGAGTTAAGCAGTAGAAGTCCTTTTCAATTATTATAATCATCGCGTTAAAAGGTTTTTCGGTATATTAATTGTGACCCGGTTTAGGTAACACAAAGAAGAACTCATAACTCAGGGAAGTCATTTAAGCGGCCTGGTCTAGCGCGGTGTTATTTGTACCAAAATCAGAAAAGTTTATTTTTCCTTGCAGGAGATCATTCAAAAGCAATAACTCGACTTCTAAGAACTCATTAGTAATTACCCCGTAGAAAAATTGTCCAACTAACGAACATCAATTTTAAGGTCATGCTACTTATGAAAATTCCCTTTTTATTCCTTCTGAAAAAGATGGGGGATTTACTAGCTTGTCATTCCCATAGAAAGGTACTCTAAAAAGTATATATTTCACTTCCCTAAAAATCTGACCACCACTCCACCAAAATCTTAATCATTCTACACACATTTTGTACAAAAATTTTAAGTTTCTGCGCGCAGATCGCTTTTTCAATTGGGTAAAATCGGTTAAAAGCCACGCCCACAATGAAGAAAAATTTTACAATAAAATTGATAAAAGTTTGCCTATTAGGCAGGAAATTTCAATTACGAGCTATTTGAATTTAAGAATCCTTCGATGTGCTATTAGGAGGCGTGGTTGTATAAAAGACACGTCCACAATTTAAAGGTGTGATCCGTATTACATTCACTACTAAAAGGCTTTATCAGTAACCTGCCACGCCTACTATTTGTATATAGTTTAAAGTTGTGATAGGTGTTTAAAAATTTGGTTTAAACTAAATTTGGTTTTTTGCTTGTTTTACATCAATTTTCTCTCTCTTTCTCCCTCTGTCTTCCTTCACCTTTCCCTACCATATTGTATAATAAACAAGTTACTAAATTGTTTTAATTTGATTTGATAAAAGAAAATGTTGGCTTTCTTCTTCATTTAATTGATGAATGAAGAAGAATGTGAAAAATTTGTTGGGAAAAAAAAGTGAAATGAACGAAATTATATTTCAATTATATTTCAATTTTTTTTATTCTTATAAATTACTTCACTTGTATACATTAAAGTCTTTGTAAAAATTGCATTTAGGATAAAGAAAGTGATTGATATGTTTATCTATTTAGAAAAGAAGAAGCATCTCTATAACAAAATCAACACGCCCTCCTTCCTTCCTTCGTCATCTATCTTTTTGTACGTTTAGCATGAATTTATATTGTCCTTGTTTGTAAGCCACATTGACAGCAATTAATTTAATAACTTGCTTCTATGTGTGTTCAAATATCTTTAAAGTGAATTGAAGAGCTGTGATTTATGTACGTTCGTTTCCCAACAAAAGGATTTTATAGTTATACCCTCAAGTGTATTTAAGTAAATGTATATCTGGGTACCTTTTGTTTGTTGTATCTTTGACTTTATAAGTACTTGAACAATATTATTTGATGATGTATGCATGCATGCATGCGTGTATGCAAATAGGGTGTGTGGAGGTGTTCGTGTATAAGTATTGAGGCGCTTGTTGCTTGTTTTACTTGATTGTTTAAAAATATCTCTGCTACCCATACAAATGCCCAAATGGTTAGATGGATGGACAGAGAGACAGACACATAAACTACAACAGCTTCGTGTTACTGCTGGCTTGCTTGCATGCTTGCTTACTTGCTAGCTCACCATTGCTTATAATCAGTTTTATAAATCTAAATCTATTTCTAGACCCAAACGTCCATAATAATGTATGTACACAATTATGCCATTATTGTCCTTGTTGTTGTTGCTATTGTTATTATTCTTATTGACTGCCTACATGCTTATTGCGTATGTAAACACACACGTGTATGTGTGTGTGTGTGTGTGTGTTTAGAATCCTTAAACGGCTCCAACACAAATAAGTTTTATTTGCTTAATTTGTTAAAATGTGTGTAAATCCGTATTTGCCCTGGAACTTGTGATGACTTGGGGTCACAACCAGATTTGTTTACGCCTGAAATTATACTATAATATGTACAGTAATTGTGTAAGGGGGAGGAGAGAACAAGGCTCAGATGTTTTTAAAAATACAATTTTCATTCATCTCTGCCTTGCTTGGGCAAACACTAACCCTGTGGTTTCATGTGTATGGATGTGTGTGCATTGCACAAGGCACACATATCATAACCAGGCATTTTTACATATGGTAAATTGTTTGATAGCTTCATTGGATATTTCATCATTTAACAAAATGTTTCTATTTTCAAATCCTTCTGTTCGTCCTTCTCAGTAGAATTGTGAGCTTAGATGTGCTGCTAGTATGTGTATCCAATTTTTGTAACATTTTAAGCTTTTATCGCACTTAAATTATGTAAGCAAATAGCAGCAGCAACAGCTTGTGAATGTTTTGTAACTTGTATTGCTCGTAAAGTGCCAAAAACTTTAAATTTCTAGCATAACACGGGAGCATAGCAACAGTTAAGAGGGGTATCAGTTATATAGGGGGATGCAATATAACAGTACATCATATGGCGAAAGGGAAGAAGAATTCAAGGGAGACCCTTCAAAGTATATATATTATTGATTAGCATCAAAATCTGAGTCCGTCTGTATGTCCACTTATAGTTGAAATATTCACAGTCATACTTTTGGAGATATTCAGCTTTGTGGTAATTTTTTACAAAAATTTCTAGTTTCTGTATATAGGATCCTTTTTAAATGTGGTGAAAAAGTTTAAGTGTCACGCCTTCAATCGAAACAAATCTGGCTGTCTGTAACAGCCACTAAAATTGACCTATAATTGAAACTATTACAAAAAATTTATAATTAGTTTATAAATCGATTTTTTAAAAATGGGCGAGGTCAAATAACAGACATTTTTTCAATTCACAAAAAAACTTTCTTTGATGTAGAATTCGACCGTTAAGTTGAAATGATGCTTTAACAAGTAATAAAACTAAATTTGTGGGTTAGACCAAATCTAAAATACCCTCCACATCTACATAGAAATATTGGGCGTATATAATTTCGTCCTCTAGTAGTCCATCTATATCATCCATCAGCTTACAAGTCAAGTTTTACGCTGCGTATGTTTTTTGGAAATTGTGGGCGTGTTTGTTGTTCGTTTAGGGATAATTATAGGCACGCATACAAAATTCAAAGTTCATAGGTCAACTTTTGTAATACATGTATAGATTTCTGTCAATTGTGAGCCACCGACCACGCTCATTTTACACATGTACCAAATTTTAAGTTCATAGCACAATTTTTGTGGCAGACAAATGAATTTTTGTAGATTCAAGGCGTGGCTTTGGTCCGATTATTCCCATTTTAATTAGCGATCTGCATCCAGAAAATAAAGGTGGCTTAATATCTCAAAATCTGCCACCATAGGCGGACACACGGACATACATATCTAGATCGACGCAGTTTTAGACGTTGATCAAGAATAAATATACTTTTTAAGGCCTCTGGCATCGCATTCAAGGTGTTGCAAATGTAATGACAAACTTAGTACCCCCTCTAATGTGGTGGCTACTCCAAGTTAGTCTCTGTTACAGATTAAATCTCCCATCTTTGCTGGAGGGTGTAAAAGTGCCCCTGGCCGCGACGTTAGTTCGCTTTTTTTACCATCACATTTCTGCTACGTTTAAAGTTGAAAATTTAATTTCTTGTCACCTGAAAAGAAATTTCTACACACGGATAAATCGTAAAGAAGGACAGACAAACTCTCCTTCTTATTTATATATCCGCTCGTTGTAAATATTTTAGATGATGGGTACCAAAAGTAAGTTATGGATTGAATCGGATTTCATATGAATTAAGTCTTCTTCTCTTCCCCTTACATTCTAAAAATATATTCTAAAAATTGTATATACAACATTTTAGCAGTGATCTAATAATTTGTTTGCATGCTAAGCACAAAATAAAAACACAAACAACAACACATGAAACAATAATTTGTAAAATTAGTAATAATATAGCCTTGAGTAACACAAACACACACACATTCATACATGCATGCATACATACATATATTATAAACATAAAAGCCCTTCAAGTGTCCTTCATTGGTTCGTTTTGATTGTTGTTTAGATTATTGGTAAAATTAACAAGATTTGAAGACGATTTAAAATAGAGCCCTTGTGGGTATATTTGTACAGTATGTGGGAGGGAGTTTAAGTAGGGTGCCCGGCATATGTATTGCATACATATGTATGTGTTTGCATTTAACATACTTATCCTGGTTAACATGGAGAGCGTCTTACTTAACATAGTCGATGTGCAAACATCATCATTACGGTATTTAATGATGATCAAGTAAAAGCATTGCAAAGATTCTGGAAAAGGATATCTATCGAGAGATGTGTGTGTGAGTGTATAAGGCTGACTATCTTCTTCTCTTTTTGTCTTATTTGAAGCATGTTCAAATGTTGACACAGTGCATTTAATGCGTTCTAACTTGTAATGTCAAAGTGTTGTTATCCTTGGCTTATAACTATACAAACATACTCACACTCCAGCTAACGGAACGTCATAGATATCTGTATCCATATGTAGTAAAAGATGCATAAAATGGAATTTTACAAAACGGCCAGGAGCCAATCTTACACATTCTTTCCTTCGTTCATTTGTTTCTTCTCTCATACTCAAGAAATTTCAGTTTTGTCATTCCTTCCACTGCCTTGGTTGTCTTTGATATTTTCGAAAAATGAGGAAACATTTACGGAAGGTCAGATAAAAGATTTTAAAATATACAACAAAACATACAAACATACATGCATACATACAGACTACATGTAGAGGAAGAGAGCAACAATAATTAATGAAAATTGTTATTTTATAAGAATTAATAAAATAATTGAACGAGAGAAAATGAAATTTTAAACTTTTTTTTTAATCTCTATTTATTATTATTTTTGTGTATTATTGTGATTTGATTCTGCATTCTAATGCGTAGCTGAAGGTTTCAACTATAATTTACATACAGGAGGTGGACAAAATAATTTGAATGCCTGGCCCAGTTGCAGTTGTATAATAATCCATTTTTAAAAACTCGCTTTCAAAAAACATGATTTTTTCGTGAATTTTTCTCTGAAAATAATTAAACAAACTTAAACATTTTTAGCGTTCTAATGGTATAAAATATTTTTGAAAAGATTTAGTAAAAATAACGAATTTAAATGATTGGAATTTAGTCCACCACATATGACAAATTCAAAGCTCTCCCGCGTAGGAAAAAGGTATCAAAATCAAAAATTGATTGCTAGGGGTTTATAACGAGATTCTGTGACGGTACAATAAGAAAATTGAACAAGTTAGTGAGGAGAATCTCTCCAAGGAAGTTAAGCTAATACTACTTAAAACATTGCCTTAGAATTGTTGTTGATATACGTACGCACTCTATGGACGGTAGTAGGGTGCGGACACAAGATATTTTCTGGCCATCTTGCCACCTTAAAGCATACCATGCACCCATGAAGAGCATATTTGGTTACGTATTTGTATGGGTTTGAGTGTACACAGCATTGACATGTTGCATCATGCACTATGTGCATGGTATGGTGTGTGCTTGCATATGTCTGGCATGTTTAACGCACTTATCTTTGCCTAATTTAACGCAATAGCTTGTTTTAGGTTTACTGATGTGTCTCATGCTTTGGCCTCTAAAAGTGTACTTGTACATATTTACACACATATCTTGTATATCTTGTATTATGGTAAAGTGCCTGCCTGTCCGTCGGTATGTTTACCTATCTACAAGCTTAGGGATGTTTGTTTACTTGAGTTAATGCCCGTATTAAATGCTTGCTTATTTATTGTTGTTGTAGTAATAGTAGTAGTAGTTGTGGTTGTTGTTGTTGTTGTTGTTGCTGTTGTAATTGTTATTATTATTATTATTGTTGACTGACCACTTGTAGTTGATTTCAAAATGCATAGAAAATCTTTCACTTGAAATAATTTAATTTCGGTTTTATTATATGTATGAGATGCACTTGAGTACTCATGAATACAAGAACTATGCAGACTATGTACAAAACATAAGGAGTGTGTGCTAGGGAAAGAGAGAGAGAGAGAGAGAAAATTAATTTATAATTATATGTACATTTTAGTAGCAAAAGGATAAATTGAATGAAAGTAATCATCAATGTGGCAAAGACGCAAATTATATTTGATTTAGGCTTTTAATCTTTCAGTTTCTACCCAGCAGCCTCTGCCCAAGTTTTAACATCGTTCATTGTGCTATAATGTAATGCAATATAAATAAAAGCTGCATAATTGTGATTAATATAAAGTATCATCATAAGAAAATCCCTAACGTTAGCTGCATCCGCTAGAGTGTTGCCTTACTCAACTGTTGAACTGCTAAAACCCTCTCCGTTAAATCAACAGGCGAGGTAACTATAGAAGCGTGTACAAGTCGTATGTTGCATATTTTCTAAGCTCACGTTGCATAGTTTAGTCTGATAATATCCAATAACTTTAACTTGATGTAAACTTTTCATACTAGAAATGAAACTAAATTTCTACAAGAAGCTTTAATATTGTATTTGGACAATGTAAGAAATGTCCACACTGTCATATAGATTTTCTTTCTTTTATAAGTGTCTGCGCACTGCTCATCACTTGATTAAGGTTATTTTTATTTGCTATCCGAAGAAGGTTGGAAAATCGCACAAAGTGATTCAGCATCAAAATATGAGTCATTTTAATTGAATTTTGAATTGTCTGCAGAATTCGATCTTTTCACTAAAACGTGCTACATGCTACACCCACGAAAATAATAATATATTGTAGATAAACTCCAACATTTGGCCCATGCTTTAATACTTGTATCGTTTGATTTTAATTACTAAAATTATTTTCAAATGTTTTATTTATTACATCACTTATCGGTAGTGAGTTAAGTTAAGTTAGCTTTGTGCATCGATTGAAAATCTTATTTTGATCCATATTCTAAAGCGATTTAATCATGTCCGTCTGTACATCTGTCTGCCTTTATGCTACAGGTTACATTTACAGCAACATGTCTAGCCCAAAAGAAGATCGTTGTTGAATTTGTTTACAGATCCTTCCCACATATCACTATAAGGATTAATAAAGTCTTTATAAAACAATAATTGAAAGATCTTAGTGGTGTTATTAGTATACATAACGAATCAAGTAATTGATCTACTTTATTATCGTATTGATCACTTTCCATGCAAACATAAGCAAATGGATAAACTTTTCAACTCCCCGGTTTGCCAAATGCAGAACATCCTTGCACAACTTTTTATTTATGTGTATATTGTTCTATTGTTGTTATATTGTTGTTGTTTGATTTTACTATACACGCTGACTTCTTTTCTTTTCTTTTCTTTTTGTTTCCTTTATTGCCGGATATAACACTTTTGCCTAAATGGGATGTAATGCAATTTTTTACTGTTTCTCTGGCCATACTCTTGAACTAGGGAAGGTCAACATATTGCATAGAAATGTTTGTCTTGGAAATGGTTATAGTTTTTTTTTTTGCTTGAAGAGAAAAAACAACAAACTTTTATTTCAGCACAATAAACCAACAACAACAATAACGTTGACTAAAAGACATTAAAAAAGTTACACAATAAAAACAATAAATTTGGCTTAAGCCAAATCTTAGATATACTCCATATACAAATAGTGGGCGTGGCAGGTAGATAATAATAATAGACGCCCTATAAAAATGTATGTATTACTCATTAACTTGCAAGTCGAGATTTTCGCTGAATAAGATTTTCCTAAATTGGGAGGTGTGGTCGTTATCCAATTACGCCTATCTATGGCACATCTATAAAGGATGCAATTATAATTATATGTACACTAAATTTTAACTTAATAGCTCAACTTTTGTGGCAGATAAGTAGATTTTTGCCCATCGTAGGTGTGGCTCTTGACCGATTTACCCCAAATTAAATAGGATTCTGCTAATTGGAAGCTTCTGTACAAAATTTCAGCTCAATATTTTGAAATTTACAACCGTGAGAATACCAACAATAGACGGACTTACGGACATCCATGTTCATTTCGACTCAGACTTTGATGCTGATCAAGTATATTTATACTCCGACGCGTCCTTCTGGGTGTTGCAAATAAAATGACAATCTTAGTATGCCCTTTCATCGTATCTGAAGGGTATAAAAATTGTTTATAAAATTTACAAAATAAATAGAAACAAAACCAACAGATTGAAGGAAGAAGAAGAAGAAGAAGAAAGAGAAAAATGAACAGGAAATACATCGCATATGGTTGCTTGGTGAGCCGTAAAAAATAAACGGTTTTAACAGTTGCGTGGCCGCTCCGTCCACTCTATGGCACTTCTTCTTCTTCTTCTTCTTTATCTTCTTCTGTTTTGTTGTTTCGTAAAGCACCTTTGTTTTGCTATTTTGGCAAGTTTTTTCCTTTGTATGAATGGCTCTGTTTGTTGTTGCTGTATGATATGTAATGGCCCACGAAACATTTATAGAGAGGGAATAATTTCGAAAAATTGCTTTTGTTAACCAAGCTAATGTTGCGTTTTTTTCCCTTCATGCTTCTTAGAACTGTTTTTTCTTCTTCTCTTCTTCGTTTGGTCCTTTTTTTGAAATGTTTCTTGCAATACTTTAGACTTATAATGTGATTGCTATTGTTATCGTTGTTACTCTTGCCTTGTACACACTGAGTACATAATTTGTTTGTTCGCTTTGTTGTTGTTTCAACTTTAAAATGAGAAAACTTTACAATTACAATTATTGCACGTTATTTATATTTATATATATTTGTTGCAATTGTTGTTGCTACTCTTTCAAATTCTTTTAGAACATTTCTTTTTTTCTTCTTTTTTTAACAAGTGACCATTTTGCCACACATACGCTCACACGATAAACATGTTGGCAAAGCAGTTAAACAGGCAAAGGTTATCCTGGTACTACTCGGGCAACTTCTCAATAAATTGCTTTTGTACAGGAGTCCTTAAAAGTAACCCTCGGAGTACTACCTAAATAACTGGTAATCAAATTAGCAAACTATTCCAATACGATTAAAAGCCTGTAAACGACAATTAAGTTAAATGCATTTAACAAGATTAACGCAAGCACGAGTTTATTATTGTTTAACATTTTTGAGAGAAAACTTTCAAGCGACTGCTTATAGGCATTGTTTGTAATAGAAAGGCTTATATAACGGTTAAATAGACTTCTTTAAGACTTTTTTGTGGAAAGGACGAAAGAGAGAGGAATGTAGAAGTAATTTTAATAGCCTAACAAGCTCAAGTCATATCTTAAATACTTTTCAAATATTTATGTACAAATATACCTGATAACGTCCCCTAAAAGTGTATGTATTATGTGTCAATCTCAAGGCGGATTTTTTGCCAAAAATAGTTCACTGTAATTTATGGGCGTGACTATACTAAATGATCGCGACCACTTTAGGTTTTTTGATGGAAGGGCTCAATATCAATTAGTGTACCGTAGCTTAATTTTTGTGTCTGATAGATGGCACTTAACCTATTTTGCCTAATTTACTTAAAGTAGTCATATTTCTACAACATTTCTGTTTAGTTCTAAGTTACGTTAAGTATTAATAATCTAACAAGTGAAAAAGCTTCTTATTCGAAAATTTTGTCACTTGATCGATTTTGCCCAATTTCAAAAAGCAACACGTATACAAAAACTTCAAAATTTCAACCTGATAGTTTAAAATTGTTGACTGTTTGCGTTCTAACACCAACAGCAACAGACCTACACATAGACACATGTGCTCAAATTGATGTTATTGTGATCAAAAACGTTCATTTCAATCAAAGAAATAAACATATACACACATATGTATGTACAAATACCCTATACATTGTAGAGTCTCTCACATTTTCTTCTGAATGATGTAAACGGAATAACAAAGTTATTATTCATCATCACATGTACAGGTATAAACACGTTATTAAGACTGATTTTTGAAATACACTTCATTTTAATGGATTATACAAGCAGGTGAATTATGTTTAAAGTAAAACGTTTTAAAAACATTTATGTGCTAAACTATTTTTATATTTCTTCTTCTTCTTCTTCTTTTTCCTCTTACAACCTGACACAAGTCTTGCTAAGGACGTAAGCAAATATAAGGGAGTAATGCTCCTAAAGTAAAGTTTGTAACAATTTGTTGTATGAAATGTTACTGTCTCTCTTCTCCTCGTCTTTTTTTAATGTAACAAAACGACAGACATTTCTATATGTGTGTGGTTGTTATTGTTATTATATAGTTTGGTTTTATGTTGACTTTTAAAAGATTTTCTGTGGTTTTTATTGCACTTTACGTACCATTCCCCCTCTCTCTCTCTCTCTCTCTCTCTCTCTCTCTCTCTCTCTCTCTCTACTATCACTTTGGAACAGCTTATGTATCCATTTAATAAAAAGAAAAAAAAAGAGAATTTTGTATTTCTCGTTAAATTAAATATCAAACTCAAACATTCGTTAAAGTCTGGTAACAATTTTTATTCGCAGAAAGACCATAAAAATCTTTGGAAATTAAAAAGATAGAAAGCAAGGAAAAACTAAGTTTGGCTTAGGCCACTTCTTAAATACCCTATGCACCTATGTACAAATAGTAGGCGCAGCAGGTATATGATTACGCCCTCTAATAGTGCATTTATTACGTAACATCTTGCAAGTGGAGTTTTTCTCTAAATGCGATTTTTTTAAATTGTGGGCGAGTCTGTTATCCGACCACGCCCATTTTTGGTACATCAACATATGAGATAAATATAAATATGTAGATCAAATTTCAATTTAGATCAATGTCAGATTAATATTTGTGGCAGGTGTATAGATTTATGCCAATTGTGGGCGTGCCTCTTGACCAATTTTGAACAATTTAAATAGCGATCTGGGTCCAATACAAATATTCAGCTTACTATCTCTTAATTTACTAAAATGAGAATACTTACAAGAGGCAGGCACAAGGACAGACAACACTGGATCGATTCTCTTTCGATTTTAATGAAGAATATATATATAATAATTACTCTATGGGGCCTTTATGGAATGACAAACTTAGTATACCCACCATCTCATGTGGAGGCTATAAAAATAGAGAACATCAAAGAACAATTGAGAAATTTATATATAAGTGAATACAAAAATTTTATATATAAGTGAAAATGAATTTTGAACCATTCGTTATCCATTTTATATATATGAAAAATTTCTATTTTTGTTGTATAAGAAACAATGGATATAAGATGATTAGAATTGTCAGCCATTTTAATTGTTCATAAAGAGCCCTTGGTGAGGTGGCATCAATCATATAAACTACTTTTAGTGAAGAAAGCGAAACTTAGGGTCACACCCAAGGAGCCTAACCTAAGATTAAGAATCATAGCTCTATCTTGCTTATTATCGACCAAAACTGCTGATGGTAATAGACGAAGCTTCTGCAAAGGTTGCGTAAAGGTTCACTAATTTTATTATTCTTCTTTTGTAATGCTGCGCTTTTGCTTAATAGTGCTTTAATATTACAAAACTTTGGTTAAAATGAAATGTTTAACTCGTATTCTACATAAAACTGTGATGTAACTATATAATAAAAAGCATCTGGAGATTTTAAATGCCAAATAAAATCCAAGACGCATAAAAAAGTGAAAAAAAATACAATTTAAAAAGCTAAAGGAAAAGGAATCACGAAGAACAATTGCATTTGTTAAATTGTTATTTGAAAGATGCGTAAAGGAAAACAAGAAACAAAGAAACAACAACTAAATATATAGCGGAATCATAACAACCAGAAAGTAACGCTTGCAACAAACGCGAAGTAGTAAAATGTGGGAAAAACATTTTCCTCAGATCATAGCGAAATTAAAGTGTCTTCAATTTTCCACATTACTTATAAAGTACTGAAGATATATTGACATATATACTCCTCGGAAAGCTTTAATCTATCGATAGAGGTTTTTTAAAATTTGGGCTCAAATGCAATTTTTTCATATTTTTTAAGATAATCACTTAACCAGCTGTATTGTATGTCTGCTCGTAAGTACCAGTCGCGCTCGTCCACTTACTCAAAGGAATAATTAACCTTCGGATTGAAGATAATTGTAAGAGAAATGGCAATTCTAAATTTGAACCTGTCTACAAAATTTCAGAACATTCGGCTTTCGGCTCAATGGTTCAGGGATGTTCTAAAAGAGAACTAATTTCGTTAAAATTTTCTTCACTGTAATCTAATTATACATATATGGCAGATGAAGTTTTTCAAGCTATGGGCGTGTCCATAGGCCGATTTTACACATTTTCAATAACAAAGTAACTCGTATAGAGAGAAGATCTAAAGTTCTATTGAAAAAGACTTTGGGGTGTGGCTCGCCCTCCTCTGGCCCTCACAAACGTTTGCACAGAACCACTATACTCCCATGTCATTATAAAAATGGATATAATGAAAAAATATCAGATAAAATTGAAAAAATCTCAAATCAAAATAGATAACGCAAAAACTGTAGAATCTCTGATCTTTTAGGTGTTGCAAATGAAATGACAAACTTAACGTAACTACCATCTTATGTAGAAGGTATAATGACCACAATTAAAATTAAAAAGTTTGTATTTTCTACAATTTACAAGTAATATAAGTTTTGAAAAAAATTATTTATTATTTAATATTCTTTTCATTGACAATTTGCATGAAACAGTCTTTGTTGAATTTTTTTTTTTTTTTTGTAATTTGTCGATTTTTTTATAATAGATAGATCTTGTGGTGCTTAGGGCTGTCAGAGTAAAATACCAAATGTTAAGACGACATCAATAATTTAATTATCTTCTCCTTACATTATATGACTATTCACCACAATATTCCTTTCCATTAGGAGACCACATTTTGTTTACTTTCTTCTAAAAGCAATTACACGTCAAAATATTTCAAATATTTTCTACTCCAATTCTTTCTCGTTTGGCACAAACAACATAAACATGTAACAATAACAATAACAATAACAAAATAACAACATACGGATAAATAAAAAGTCTAAATATCGTAAATTGTATTGTTAGAGTAATAAGCTGTGTATGGCCTCCACACACAAAATGCACACTTTGACATTTAAGAAATATGCAAATAAGCACTTGCAATGATTTTAGGAGACTATTGTTAGTCCGCACTAAATCATCCATGAGCCAGTGAGATGAAGTGATACAAACGTACGTTTGTGCGTTTGTTTGTGTATTATTATAAATGTGTGTATTGAGTAAAAAGCATTTCAACCGCAAGACAAATTGCTGTTGTAGTTGTAACATTTTTATAACAATTTGTCCTTTCCTCTCCGCATTGTACAACAAATTGAATTTCAAATGAAATTGTTCGCTAAATTCCGCAAATGTTAAAAAGGGTTTAAAACAAAAGGAAAAAGTACAAAACCATCCATATACAAATAGAATAACTAAATAAAGAGATGAAGGACAAAATGTTCAGCTCCTTTTACACTCTCACTTACAATTATATTCCTTTTGATCTGCCTGATAAATTGACAAAAATGTATGTGTAACGTAACGTAATGTAAAGGCGATGGTATGGAACCAACCATGAGGGCTCATGTGCCTGCTACAACAAATTCAAGAAATCTAATATTTATTTAAGAAATCAAATGTCAAAAGGTGACAATTCAATTAAATAATGAATGACTTACAATGTGAATGACAATCTAAGTATAAGTATAAGTAACAAGTAAAAAACGAGTAAGGAAACTAAATTTGGTTTGGGTCAAATCTTAAATACCCTCCATATCTAGGAAGGTGGGCGTGGCAGCTATACGATTACGCCCTCTAATAGTGTATCTATTACGTATCAGCTTACAAGTGCAGTTTTACGTGAAGTACGGTTTTGTGTAAATTATGGGTGCTTCTGTTATCCGGCTACGCCCATTTTTGGCACATGGCATTGGGTGGGATTACTTTAGATATGCATACCGAATTTCAAGTTCCTAGATCAATATTTGTGGCAGATATATAGATTTTTGACGATTGTGGGCGGGGCTCTTGACCGATTTTACCCATTTTGAACAGCTATCTGCATGCAAAAACTAAAAGTGTCTGAACAAAATTTCTGCTTAATATATCAAAATTTATGACCGCGAGCGTTCCATGGAGACAGACGTACAGACGGACATGGCTACATTGGTTCAGATATTGATGCTGAAACTTTCTTCTAAATGTTGCAAACGGAATAACAAACTTTGTATACTTTCATTTTCTATGTAGGGTATAATTACAAAAGTTATTTATCACCAATGTTTTGTTTTAGCAGCAATTTAACTCAAAAAACAACCTTAATAATCTACCATACTCTCTAAAATTCAGTCCACATTGAAGGCTTAGGTAAAAATTCATTTCAAATAAATTGCACATAAATTATAGAAACGATACGATACGGCACGATACGAAATTTCTATTTTAGATTTTTATCAATTCATTCAATTTGTTCAAGTGTCATTGTTATGAATTTCATAAATTTTATGCTTGTAAGAGCAAGTTTTTGTTGTTTTGTGAAACAGCGTTAAAAAAGTTTTACAACGAATACGAGAATAATTTAAAAATCTTTCATGTTAATAACTGCGCGACACATGAATGATACATTGTGTGTATAAATGCAAGGGAGGAAGACACAGAGGGATAAATCGAGATTTATAATGTAAGAATATCATCCCTGCAGTTGTTAGCTCTGCATTATTAAATGCGTATG
Source organism: Ornithomya chloropus (assembly GCA_963971445.1). Taxonomy (NCBI): domain Eukaryota; kingdom Metazoa; phylum Arthropoda; class Insecta; order Diptera; family Hippoboscidae; genus Ornithomya; species Ornithomya chloropus. The sequence goes on along the minus strand of OZ020532.1, from coordinate 13,015,492 downwards.
GTGTGAAACAGAGCGCCGGTGTAGGTGATGCAAAGGTGGTAAAGAAACACATTTTGCACTTTGGTGAAAACAAGAGCTGTCAATATATGTATGCCGTTAGTCTTATTTGTACACACACATAAACCCAGTGACAAAAGTTCACATCACAAATTCATTTATTCATACACGAACTTTCTTCTTTTCTCATTCACTGTCTGTTTTTCTTTTCTTTTTTTTTTCTTTGTATTCAAGGCTGCCTTTAAAGATGCGAGAATTTCAACATATGGCAAATGTCAGCACAAGTTCTATGCGTGTGTGCGTTTGTATGTATGGATGGCTATGCGATTCCATACACCGGAAATTATGCCACATTTTGCACAAGTTGTTCATGTCATTTTAATGATTATTACAATGACAATAATGATGTTAATAACGATTTCGTCATCATTGACAACGTTGTGTATTTCACTTTGTTATTGTTAATGTTATTGTTATTGCTATTGTTATTGCTGTTACTGTCGCGCCGTGAAGTGTGTTGTGTGTTGTGTGTAGTGTAATGTTAGTAGTATCAAATGCAAAGACTCTCATGTTGTTTTCTATACATTGTTATGACAACTTAGCCAATAACTATGCCACAGTCAAATAAACATAAACTCACTAACATGCTATAAGAGTACTTACACATACATGTTGTATAAAATATGCATCGATATTCATACTTTTTCATGTATTTTTCATAAAAGTTTCTACCGCGAAAACTGCGTTTAACTTTTCATATGATTTCATTTTTACTTTTAAGGTTATAAGTCTTGATATGATTTGAATAAATTTTGAACTTTTATTAAGAAAGAACACAAATGAAAGTATTACGCTTGATTCTATCCGACCATTTAACCCTTTACATCACAATGTATGCTATAAAATGATTTTAGTAAACGTGAGTCATTATCCTTTAAGCGTCAGTTCATGAAAAATTTAATTAAAAAAGAATTGAAACAAGTGAAAATGTTAATGTCGGTCAAGTCCAACCATTTCACAATTTATGATGCAATTTCAGTAAACTATCAGTAAACGGGAGGCATTGCTACATAAGTATCTTTGTGAAATATCATTATGTGGGAAAGGGTTTTAAAAATGGTCCTATCGTATCCAAATTTTACACAGCCCATTATAAAGTCAAGTAACTATTCTTCACAAAATTTTGCCAAAATATATTAAGAGTTGCGAATTTTTGCCATATAAATACTTCAACACACATATATATACTGACACACAGACAAATAGATGGACAGACGGACATGGTTAAATCGTTTCAAATTTCGATTCTGAATCGATCGGTGTAACTAAAGGTGGGTGTGGCATTTATCGTTTAGGAGTTACGAACATCCGCACAAACTTAATATACTTTGACACGATTTAGTCCATTTTGGATGAGGATCATTTTTCTACAAAAACTTCTCAAAATATTTCAACAAATGTATCCTCCAGCTTATACACAAATTTACATAATAGATGGACAGACGGATATGATTAAATTAACTCTAAATCGATCCATATATACCAACATGAATTTCTTTCTAGCTGTTTAAAGCAAGCTTTATATACCTGGAATAGTGTAGGGTACAAGCACATTATTATACAAATGTATGCAAATCTTGAGTTTTAAGATTTTTTAGTAACAAAGTTTTCATACAATAATAATTTTCCATAATCTCAAATTTTATTCAATTTACAACAAAAAACTAAATTATGTTTAAATCAAATCTTAAATATGCTCTACATCTACATGCAAAGAGTGGGCGTGGCAAATTTGTTCCGTATGGAATTCGTGATTGGATAATTGATAACAATAATTAATATTTGTGAATAAGTATTTCATTCATTTATTCAATTATGTGGTTCTTCACCGATTTCAGCTAAATAGCGTTTTATGTACAGGAACTAAAAGCGTCTGTACTAAATTTCATTTTAATAATTCAAAATTTACAATCATAAGAGTGCCTACAACAGACAGACAAATGAACAGACATATCTAGATCAAGTCGCTTTTTATTGCTGATCAAGAATATATATATACTTTATAGGTTCTTCTTTGTAGGTATTGTAAATGGAATGATAAACTTAGTACGCCCCCTCCATCCTATGTGGAGGGTATAAAAAAAGGAAAATTTCCTTTTTAAGAATATTTTGAAGCAAAGTGTGTACCTACTTATATACTTGGCCACGTTCTCTTCTTTCATTGATATTTCCCAACCGCATCATTAACATAATTTGTGTCTCTATAAACTTACACTTCAATCATTTCAGTTTTAATAAATGAATAAGGATTAGAGAGTGAAATTTGTTTAGCTTAAACCACAAAATTTATTACACCACATTATATACTATATACCCACTTACTGCTACGAGAATGCTTCACAGCATTGAACGGAATATAAAAAAAAAGGTCATAAAATTTCCCAACAGCTACTCTGGCAACCCGTTATAGTTTGTTCTTCTTCATTTAACCAAAGCAAGCATTCATCCTTATTTCGTTCCACTTTCCCTGTACTTTTACAACACAAACAATAACAATGAAATGGTTTAGTTATTATCTGTGCGTCTGTTTGTGTGAATGTGTGTGTGGAGTATATTGTGATCTGATGATGTTGATGAAATAATCTAAACAATAAAACAAGCATCCGAGTGTAACTAATATGTGACAAGGAAAGCACAAACACACACACACATGCACATGAATGCTTAAACTTTTTTGATTACATCCCTAAAAATACAATCTAAACGGACGGGTTTTGAGAAGAGTGGGGCGGCGAACCATCAGCGAAGGGTGACAAATTTACGTAAAAACGTATGAAACAATAAAAATAAAATATTTCAAATAAAATGGCCTTCTTGCTTAAGAACAATTGCCATCGCATGGATATGCATGCTCACTCATATGATATATTCGGAGATGCATTTTACTGATAAAATTATTATAATAAAGAAGACATTAAATAAATGCCAATAGAGAGAGAGAGAGAGAGAGAGAGAGAGAGAGAGAAACGAAATTTCATATAATACTTAATGCTTAAACTGCTGGCGACTCGCATTCCCCACACACATCATAAAGTGCGCTCATTCATACAAGTTCAGACAAGTTCATGCCAGTGTTTGTCTGTTTGATTTCAGAGCTCCACTGAAGCGTTAAAGAATGAAACGTGATTCGTAATTGAGATGTATTTGGATAACTGCACATTCGTGGGCACCTTCATATAAGACTTTAAACTTGTCACTCATGTCTATCCTTTGATATATTTATCCGTTCCTTTGTAAACATAGTCGCCTAAGAAAGGGTTTACAATTACCAAAACTGTGATCTTTTTACCCCTTACCTAATAGTTAAAGTACACTAAGTTTGTCATTCTATTTGCAACTACCCGAAGAAAACTTTAATAATGTCCGTATGTCCGCGAAGGTATATGTGTGCTGTTAAAATGCATACGATAGCAAAAATGTATATATTAGGATAATTTAAGACTTATTTATTATATGCAAATACTTTTCTATTAGCAATGTACAAAATCGGACACGCCTACAAAATTGTATATCGTCACACTCAAAACTAATTTTGACATTCCTTTCAAAGACTCCAAAAGATGGCATGGTAACATACCACGTCCATAGGCATTCTTTAATACATAAAAAGTTGAAAGCTAAAGTTAAAAGTTAGGATATATATAAAAAATAAATCCAATAAAACTTATTTTTCGATTTTTTTAATCGAAAGTAAATTATTAAATGTTTTACGGGGCGTATGAGTGATGCTTACAAAATTTCTTTTAATGTTAAATAAAATTAATTTATACAACGTACTATGATACGTATGAGTGATAACTAACGTGATCATCTGCGGCTTCTCAGTATAAAGAGATTAACCGTGAAACCAATTTAACTCAATAGAGATTACGATGTTTAATTGATTATCGATTTTATCATAATTTCAATAAAAAACACTGCACATGAACAAAGTTAATTGAAAGTTTAATACTTCGTCATATAATATTCACTTTGAAAGTCTCTAGAGACTCCACCCCAAGCATTACACACGCTATTATAAAAGTGATATACTTTCATTTTTAAGGTAAAAGTAAACAAAGAAGCTTTTGAAATGCAAAGCTATAGAATGACTTCCCTTCGAAGTCAATATAGATTCATTAGAGTTGCTTATTTTCCTTTATTAATTTTGTTTATACACATATCGTCTCCATGCATGCATGCATGTGTTAAGCGAACGTTAAAATGTTAAGAGCGTAAATTGGTAACAGGTGTTTGCTTTGACAACATTTTCAGCATATAAACGACACATCGTCAGCATCAACATCAGCATCAGCCACGATAGAAATACCCAGCATTGAGGATAATCATTGTGATGACGAGTATGGTACAGAAGACGAAGCAGTGGAAGAGGTTGTAAGTAAACAAGTGTGAATTGTAAATAAATAACTAAAGAAAAAAACAATTAAGGAAACGAAACTTGGCTCAGGTCAAATCTTAAGTGCCTTCCACAACTACATACAAAGAGTGGGCGTGGCTGGTACACTATTAACCCCTCTAATTATGGATGCAATACGTTTCAACTTGAATACGGCTTCTTGTAAATTGTGAGCGGGTCTGTTAGCTGACCACGCACATTTCGATTTGGTATATATATGTACACCAATTTCCAATTCTATAGCTCAATTTTTGTGTCAGATAAATAAGGTTTTTAGATTGTGGGCGTGTCTCCTGAGCGATCGGCGTGCAGAAAAAGCATCTGAACAAAATTTAATTCCAAATCTTAAAACTTATGGTACTGTGTACCCACAAAAGACGGACACACGGACATTCATGTCTAGATGAAAAATATATGTAGTTTCTAATGTCTGATGCCTCCTTCTGGATGTTGCAAATTGAATGACATACTTAGCATACCCTCCTCCTTATGTGTAGGGGTGATATAAAAGAAGAAAAACATTAAGTCACTTGCAATCTTCATTATGTGTACAACAAGTACACAAATATAAGCAGCTGAACACAAGGAACGTAAAAACGTAAAGGTTTGACTGACAACACAATGACTTGACTGACTTTTTTGGTTAAAGTTTGGGTTGAATTCGGTTGAGTAGCACATGAATAAATGATTTTACTGACTTGAACATGAACGCACACAAATAAGAATGAAAATGAATTGCTAAAATGTGTGGCTAACAACAACAATAACAACAACGACAGCAATGATGAAAAGAGGAAAATTGTTAAGGTACCTTAACAAGCCAAGAAGAAAATATCATGTAGGACTTTATAATACAGGTATAACATACACACACGCACGCACACATACATACAGGCATGCAAATAAACATAATCAGTCAGTTAGTCTTTTACACTTAAATGGGAGGAAGAAAATTGAAAAATTCAAAGCACAGCACACCAGAACCCGACTGAACACTCCTCGAATTTGAGTTTATTGGAAGAGCTCACTAAAAACCTCACACGTGTAAAGCTGTTGCTTAAACATTTAATCTTCTGACTTCTTCTTCTCTGTTGAACGCCACCAAGTATATCGCCAAACAATTTGCCATGTTTCTGTTCTTCTCATTAATGTACATATGCGTGCATATGTGTATGTTTGTATATTGATGTTTGCAGATATTTAACGAGAATGTCATATAATTTAATTTTATTATCGTTTTTATTTGCATTTTTATTTAGTTGTTGATTTAAGGGAAACTGGTGCGAACTGAACACGTGTATTCTCTCGCCAACAGCACAGCCGTTGTTAGTGCATTAACGTGAATGACTTGCTGTTATATACATACGTACAAGTGTGTAAAATTATGTTAAATAAATATTTAACAAGTTGTTTCGTTGGCTTTTCTGTAGCTAGGCATGTTGTTGACTATTTATACGCTGTTGGTGTAATGCGTGTATATTTACTGTAAATAAAAATCATCTTTTTTTATGGATATTCATCATTACATAACTTACGGTTGACAGTTGACAAATACTTCATGTTCTAGTACCTTAATATAACAAAGTCGTGAACAATAAAGTCCATAGTAACAGTAGTATATAGTGTATACTCGTATAGAGTATATGTAAATGTATTGACAAAATTTATCTTGTGTGAGCTTACACATAACACGAGAAGGAGACGTCAGAGACCCTGCAAAGTATATAAATTTTTGGTTTGAGCAAAATAGGTCAAGAGCCACGCCCACAATCAATAAAAGTCTGTTTATCTGCAACAAAAATTTAGCTATGAATTTAAAATTTGATATACATAAATACTTATATTCCATATGTGTTAAAAATTAGCCTGATCAGATAATGGACACGCCCACAATCGACAAAAATCTATATATCTGCTACAAAAATTGACCTATGAACTTAAAATATTGCATAAATAGTTATCTCATTCATAAATGTGCCAAAAGTGGGCGCAGTCAAATAATAGACGCGCCTACAATTTACAAAAAACCATACGCAGCATACAACTCGACTTGCTCGCAATATGTATTGCACACACTAATAGAGGGCGTTATCACTTACCTGTCACGCCCACCGTGTGTGTGTAAAAGGGGAGGGTATTTCAAATTTGGCTCCAGCCAAATTTGTTTTTCACAAAAAACCGACGGATATGTCTAAACCTAGTTAGATTTTGCCAATGATCAAGTATATATATATACTTAGTAGGGTACCTGATGTCTCCTTCTGAGTATTGCTAACTGTACTGTAAGTTGAGTAATAATTAATTTTTTATTGCAATAATAGCCGAGATCAATAAAATATATAATAATAATAGCAACAACTTGAAGACTAGTTAAGGCCTCCACTAAGTTTTAATCTCACTAACAAAGAGTGTTGCGACAAATCGCTGTGATGCGGTCCCTTTATGACGACGAATATGGGAATTAAAAGCCTTCCTCATAAATTTTTCAAATTCCATTGAATCAAACAGAGCAAAAGGTGATTGTGTTGCGAAAGAAAAAAAACTATTTGGAAAAATCTAAGTAATGATGCAGGCAAAAAATAAGCAATTAATAGATGTGTTTGGCTGATCTCAATACAAAAAAAAAAAAACACTGAAAAATGAAAAAAACAGATTACTGCAATAATACAATAACGGCACTCTTCTACTTCATCTTATACCAACAATAACAACAATTTACAAATTCAATAAATCATTAAAAATATACAACACTACTACTACTACTGCTGCTACTACTGTATAAAGAGAAGAACAAGAAATTAAATTAAAAGATGCAACATAAACATTATGTTTAATTAGCAGTAAACTAAAATGCATTACACACCAATACATACGCACAAGAAGTAAAGAAATCTCGCCACAGTTTTGTATACCATTACACTCACTTATTAAACAGTTACGGGGGAAAACCTAAGAGAAAGAAAGAAAAAGAATTTGTTCAGCAAGTTTATGCTGAACGCCAAAGAACTCGGAGAGAAATTAATTAATTGCTTCTTAGTGCAGAACAAATGATATAATATCATTTATAACTGCTTGTTATTATTATTATCATTGTTGTTGTTGTATTTGTATGATATTGTCTATACGTATACACAACGTCTACTGGGTCGCTTTAATTACAACCAGATAATCGTTTTAATATCCGTATGCAATGCATCATCATGTAATAGTGAATGATTAAATGCGTACAGTGGCAATTGTTTAGAGAGAGGGGGAGCGCATGGAAAATGAATAACGACACAGAAGCACTTATTTCTCCTTCACACATTTTCTACTGGTTTATAAATGGAAAGCTTTTGAAAAAATGTTTAATTTTTTCAATAATTTATTGCAAAGTTTATAATTATAAATATATGAAAATGTTATAATTCGTTAAATCCGACCATTTTATACCCTACGCAACTTACTAGTTCTAGTCCATATAAGATGGGTATCATGAAATGCATTGAAAGAGCTTGTTCTGTAAAATGGCATAAATTAAATATTATTCTATATAATATATGTTACATTACAACTCTTCATAGTCTATTCAATATGGATATCAAATGAAGGGGCTTGCGGGATAAACTACTATTTATAAACTAAATTTTACGCTAGTACATACAAAATGGCAACCGCCACGAGATGGCGGATTACCTATTTCTTCCTAATCTATGCGATATGGATATGAAATGAAAAAGATCGACAGGTGGAATGTCGTAAGCTAAGTGATATCTTACTAAATCGAATGGGCCCCGCCCTGAAACGGAGCACCGGCATAGGTGTTTCGTCCAAGGATCACGGGGCAACAGCAAACCTGCTACTGATGACATTAAATAAGAGCCTGGATAAGTTCCAGGACTCATAATATACATTGTAGCAAACAAGTTTTAAATGGGCTACCAATCCATTGGCAATAGGCCCAAGCCCCAAGGACGTAATGGTTCTTGCCAGTACGTACTTTCGGGTAGGCCCCCTCGTGGGAGCATCGCGGGGGCTGTGGTGATTATCGCTTGGTGGTGCATGGCATAAAACCCTTCACCAAAGGGGGGAACTATATAGCCTATGATGTAGTTCTAAAGTTTGGCACTTCCTAAAAAAATTTTTTCCCAACCATCGGCATACTTAAATGACGGACACGCCCACAATTAAAGAAAACTATATTCGCCGTAAAACTCGACTCGCAAGTTGATAAGTACATTAGTTGTATTGTTTATAGTCAACACCTATCGATATGATTTAATTTGACATATAATGGGGTTTTTTAAGCGTCCCCGGCTAACTCATTTTCCCCTTGTTCAAAGGTATAATATAAACCATACTCTTTCGCTACACACACAACCCCCGCGATGCTCCCACAAGGGGGCCATCCCATAGATTGGCAAGAAACCATTGTTCTTGGGCTTCCAGCTACCCGCGGTACCAAACTATGTCTTTGATATGACAGTCGACCCGAAGGTCTCCCAACTTCGAGGCGCACTATTTCCTCAAGGGTTGGTAGCCCATAATAATGTCGCTAAGCAATATTACGATACATCTTACTACAATACAGTGCTGATCATTGAGTATCGCTTGTCCTATCAATGTATCTCGGATTCCTTGGACGAAGACACCTATTCCGGTGCTCCGTATCAGGACGGGGCCCAAGTAATAAATACACTAAGAAAGGGCGCAATATATATATATATATATGTATATAATAGGGAAAAAAGGGTCATATATTTATTAGATTTAGAATATATCTCAAAAATTGAGGACATACAAGGACATACCTTCTTACAAACGGACACATATGGTAACTCGAATCGAAACGTGATTTTTCTTTAATTGGTGCAATAAAAGGTACCGTTTAGTAACAAACTTAAACTTTACTACAAGTGAAAAGCATTTTGCACACAATTGAAATAAACCAACGAAAGACAAACGCATTTCAAAAAGGTCTATACATGCATAAGTAACACAATTGCAAAGGATTCACGCCACTTTCAAAATAACCCATTCATTTGTAATTTTTTTTAGAAACAACATTTTTCGCATATTTACAGCTACACATACAATAAAAAAAACTATTTTAAATGCTTTAATCCACAACAATGTTCTGCCGCCATTATAATCTACACATTCAGATAATTTGATTATATTTTACATTCTCTAAAAACCGGTTTCCAACAAAAACTAAGCAAAACTAAGCTTTTTTTAAATGACATAACATTTTGGCAATTATAAGTTACGTTAAGTCAAGTGTTTAAGGTGAATTTGGAATTTTTGTTTTTTGTAGCAAACAAATGTTGGACGCCTTTTCATAGAGATTTTAACATTTTATTATATTTTCATTTAGTCATAAATTCAAAGGATAGTCACAAAATTTATAGCCAACAATATTTCATATCACATGAAGTCGTTTCATAGTTAGAAACAAGCCAATTTTTTGTTTTCGTTTTTTTTCTTTTTTTTTTTTTTGTAACATAATTTTATTCGTACGCAAACATTTGAAAGGCCTTGGAAAACTTAAAACAAAACGCCGCACTTGACCAAAATTGTGAAAAAGTGCAAAAAGAGAAACAAACAAACAAACAAACGTAGAAATAAACATACACACATATACAAGCATTTATGAATTTACGAATCAGAGAGACGAAGGAGCAAAACAACAGCCACAAAAATAATATTTTATCAAAGTTTTATAAAATGCCTAAAGCTCAAATATCAAATGCAAACGACCATTTTACAGTTAATTTTTTCTGTTCTCTGTGTAGAAGGTGACTGCAACTTGGCATGTATAGCTGTAGTATATGGAAATATGTAATATAATGAATACGTGTACGACGTACATACAAATACAACGCTGGCGCATATATAGAGGTATGTAAAAATGTGCGAAAGTTTGCAACAGTACTTGAAAAAGTTTACGCAACCACCCCATCCACTGAAGCAACCTTTCCCCTTACTTTACTGCCATTTATACATCATGTGTTTAGACGAGAGGTTTAGTTGTGAACTCACATTTGCAATTGTATTCTCTCTACTACAATATATTCTTATTACAAATTCAATGAGTTTGTTATTCGTATTGGTACTAAGAGACAGACGGCAATTGGGAGTTTGAGGTTGGGTAGACAAGTGCAAGAAAGTTCTTGTTACTTGACTTAACTAGTTGGCCAAACTATAACTTTTAAATTATTTCAAGCACTCCCTACCAAACCAAACTCACATTCACTCATGCACCCACAGACTACAATAGAAACAAGAGAAAATTACTATAAAGGATAAAAGTCGACTTTTTAATACTTTATATTTTTCAGTACCACATGTATTAAGATTAAAGTTACTTTGTTTGTTTGATATGTTCATTAGGAGAGGAGGGAGAGTTCTGTGGTCCAAGGTATTCAAAAAAAAAAAAACAAATTATAATTTTTAAGCTGAATAAATTGACATTTATGATGAAAGGTTTTTCATCGATATATAACTAACATAAAATTAAATTTAAAGAAGCAAATTGACAGACAGATGGTCAAGCTTAAATCTTATACGATTGTTTCTAACGATCATATGATTACATTAACTTTTAATCTACTCAAATATTGTTTCGATTACTTTCTATTAGTAATCCCAAGATCACTCTAAATTTAGTCCGAATATACTTCGAAGCCGACGTCTGCCTAACAATATTCATTCCGAAGATTATTAGAAATCAACATAACTTCACACACAGACACTTCAAGTACTTTTAGTTGATTGAAATTTCGTTCCAAATTTAGTATTATATTAAGCTCAAAGTCTACACATTCAGTTAATAGGTCAGACAAAGATAATCTATTCCGAATTTGTTAAAAATGACAGTCAACAACTATGTCTTTCGTCTTTGCCTGCGAAGCAAAATTCAAGCCGAAGTATTCCATTTATTAGGTTATATTTTCTTAGGCAGTTACAAACAATGTAGCAAAACTTTATATACATTTTGGTTTGAAGTAAAAAGCGTAAAAAATCACAGCATTACGGTGTAGTAGAGGAAGGCATATGAAGTGTTTTTATAGATAGAAACTTTTATTATTTGATTGCTAGTTCTTTTTGCTAGAGGTTATAGTTAGAGTGTCGTAAAAGGGAAGTACTCAAAATCAGAGTAAAATGTGTAAAAAAAATATTTGAAGAAATTATCAATTTAGGTAGAATTCATCGCATACGTATATTAATGTTTACATTTTTATCTTTTCTTAAACTCTTCGGAATCTTTATCAAGTTCCTTTTTCGAATAGCAAAACTTAGGCATCTGAGTAACAGTGGGTGGAAACGCTTATTATTTTCATACTTAACGCTTCAATATAAGGTACTATCAATTCTACATGAGTCCTGCTTTGTTTTGCATAATAGTTTTTCATCTTAATATGTTTTTGTGGTTGATTTTAATGGAATTTAAAGATTTTAATGTCTAGTGGGTGTAACAGACCGGATAATATATCATCAGCATTCCTATGAGTGTATGTGTATGGTTTGTGTTTGTGTGTGTGTGTTAGGCCTCACAATGTGAGCTCTTTCTTTGAGCATTAGCTATGCGTATGCAGGCAGCAGAAAACTACATAAAATTGATAAAAAAAACTGAAGCTTACAACAAATATTAAGTACCCTCCTCATACATACATAATGTGGGCGTGGCAAGTTTATTAATTGACATGGCCGGTATATAAATGTTCACGTTCACACGTTCTTTTGCAAATTATGGGCGTGTCTATTACATGTTTCGGCCCTTTTTTTTGGCATATTTACGGAAAAGCTTTATATACGTACATACATACACATACCAAATTTCAACTTCATAGCTAAATTTTTGTAGTTTAGAGATACACTTGTATAGATTGCGGGAGTGGCACTTATCTATATGCGTACAGAATTTCAACTTCATGGTTCAATTCTCATTCTTATTATATTGTTCTTTGTCTTGTGTGGGCGTGGCATTTGACCATTTTAATTCGCAACTCTGATGATGCCTTTTTCTATAAATTGCTTATCAAATAACAAACTTAATTTACCTTCCATCTGATAAGGAGGGTATAACGAGTACCGTTATAACATTTTTCATCTCACTAAATGACTTAATGATGCTTTAGTTTACTCTTTGCTGTAATAACATTCTGTTCCTTGTTCTTCATATTCTTCTTCTTCTTCTTCTTCTTCCTCTTCTGATGCTTGTATTTGTTCTCCCTGCACATTGCATTTGACGATAGCCTGTTGTGTTCTATTAAAGTTGGTTTTATGTACCAGTACAGTAGTAAAGTACGGTATAAACTCTGTTGCTCACAATGGGTGGTTTAGTTGTTTTTTATATGCGTGTGTCTGAGTGTGTGCCTAATATGTTAGAAAGAGAAGTGAAAAACTCTGCTGCTATTTAATATGAAAAAACAACAACGATTCAGCCTAACAATCATAAAGTAATGAAATCTTTGATGGTGACAGATAAAGAAAT